>JAOWBW010000043.1:1303104-1914395 GCA_026119855.1 Campanula takesimana | reverse complement strand
ACTCTAATGAAAATTTAAAAATTGTTATTGATGCACCATTATAAATACTATCAATGCCAATTTTAGATTCACATTAAGATAATTAAAAGTAACCTTAATTATGCTCAAAGTTCTTTCGTAATAACAAAAAAAAATGGACGATCTTTCCGGGACAGAGGGAGTATTTGCTTATCTACAGCAAAGTAAACAATGAGAGAGTGACTTTTTGTGTTTAAGTAGCCATTGTAACCCCCCAACCCTTTTATGTAACCCCAAAATGGTCAAAACTGGATGTCACTAAATTTCATTTACTTTTCAGTTAGTAAATCAGTATTCCACACTTACTTCTGACTTGGTATCCAAATCTAATCATGCATAGATAAATACAGGGGGGAAAAGAAAGGGCAAAAAAGAAAAAGAAAAAAGAACAAAACAAAACAAAACTGTGATGCCACAATGTTGTAAAAATCAGAAACCAAGCCCTACTATCAAAAGTATTTCAAACTATGTAAATGGTCTAACACGCATTTTCCTAACCATTTCAAGCAACTTTATATTTGTCATTTGACAACAAAACACGCTCATCTGAAATCTCAGTTCAACCACAAAACATCGCAACATCAAAATTAATCATTGAAACATTGGTACCTCATTTCAAAAAATGGAGAGCGACCCATAGATTCCCAACTAACATGACCCTGCTCAGTTTACAAACAACAATCTTGCTTTATACATTATAACATCCCAGCATCCCACAATTTGAAAAAGAACAAAAAACAAACATAGACACCTTATTTGAGAAATTTGTAATCTCTGGGCTGTTCCTCCAATTCTGATACCAAGAATCCTTATTTGGTGTTCTTGAGCTTTTGATTCTCAATCTAAACTCAAGAACATGTTTCAGAAACACATGGAGGCTACCAATAATGTAATATTCCGCCCGGGTCACCATATAAGTCCGCCGGACCAACCCTCTAGAAACCTTATTTTCTCAGATTTCCTTAATTCCGATTTTACGCTCTTTTACGCAATTCCAATTTTAGCCTTTTCTTTGATTCGTCTTTTGTGTGTGACCCCATAGGATTATATTAAGTTGGCAATGAGTCAAACTAAGGTCAAACCCATAATTCATGATCGGACTCTAGCAAGCCATCATGACTACCCAATTATATAACTTAACAAAGTTCGTTATCCTCATAGAACATATTACAACCTTTTGTCACACGATATCATATTGAACATAAGTCATGGTCCACGTCAACTTATATTTCTCAATGCTTTCTCGATCTTGATTTGATTGATTATGAGCAAACGACATTGATCACATCAATTCATTGAGCGCGGCCACACATTTCATCAATCTCACTCTACGAGTGCCTAAGCAGACATCTCTCTGAGGAGGGACAAATTCCATCTTGACTTATCGTTCTTCCCTACAAGAATCCGATTATGCCAATCGTAGCCTTTATAACCACCCGGTTAGGGGTAGCGTTTGAGTACGTCAAACATAATGTTCATCATGTGGAAGACCATGATAATTTCAGGTCTAAGGATATCAAATGATATGACTATTATGAGATTTAATTATGACATTTGACCATGACATAAATCTCATAGGTGGGTCAAGTCCAGTACTTGTTCTCCAACAAGTACCCATAAGCTTAATTTGTATCACATACACATGATCATCAATTAAACTTATACTAATCCTTCATAAGTACTAGGGACGGGGATTATTATAATAAACATGTAAAACATATAATAGTCCAGGGTTGTTATCTCCATAACAAATGTGAACATGATGTAACGTAAGGCCTTTCTCAAGGCCTATGGCATAATATCCAACACATTTTAGGTACCAAATGGCGGAGTGTGGTAATTCGAAAGCGATAAGACAATCATCTGCAAAAGAAGATGGTTTATCGGTGGGCTATCCTTCTTTAGTCTAACCCCTAGAATTATTTTCGAATTGTCTAAATGTTTGAGTGTGGACGAGAAAGATTCGGCACAAAGGATGAAGAGATAGGGGAAAGGGGATCCCCTTTTCTGATTCCTTTTAACGGAGAGAAGAAAGGCGACAGTTGTCTATTTAGGAGAATGGAATAAGAAACCGTCGAAATGAAGTTACTAATAAGGTTTTTCCGTTTAGTACTAAAGCCTAATTTAATGAGGACTTTTAGGATGAAATTGTTGGGTTTCGGAATAACATGCGCAGCGGAAAATAACATTTAAAATTTTAATGAAACCCAAAGCCCATAGATCCATTCATATGATTAAATCAAATACTTGCAATATGAATACTAGAAAACTAACCCTTGATGACTTTGATTTCTAGCCTTTGATTTTGGTGGAGCCTTGAAGCTTGATCACGAAGTAAGAACACGAACTTTGAAGATGATAAGCTTCACCCTCTAGCGGTATCCACACCACGAACGAATATCAAGGAGCTTCTTGATCTTGGTTGCTAAACCAAAATTGTGAAACACGTTTTCACAATTGATGTGAACTATATGAAATATTATTTGTGTATAATTTTGTTCTTCAATCTAGGATCTCTTAGAACAAAATAATTCTCTCTCAAACTCTTTGGAGGCTTGCACAAAAATATGTATTGATTCTGGCCAAATTAGGGTTGTTTATATACAAGTTAGACCTATTCTAAATAGGTAACTTGTGTCTAAACCCGCAAGTAATCGTAATTAGAAAAGTCCAATACCTGTCCAAAATCTGTTTCCAAATTGAATCAGGAAACCAATACCGACAAACTGTGCGGCCGCCCAAAACAAACTGTGCGGTCGCACACTCAACCTGGAACAATTAAGGTACATTTGAGCCAAACTGTGCGGCCGCCTAAGATATTCTGTGCTGTCTTACACTTGCTCCAGTCTCCCTTAATTTCCAAAATCCCTCAATGGTCCTTCGTCCCAATATTCCAATATAGTCCTTTTTTGGATTTGTTCTATTGTGTGTGGCCCTTTAGGATTATACTAAGTTAGCAATGGGTTCAAATATGAAACCATAAGATATGATTAGGTTCTAGCAAACCGTCATACCTACCCAAATAGTATAACTAGATACAAGTTCGCATTCCATTTAGAATATGTCACAATCCTTTTGTCCACGATGTCATTGAACACAAGTCATGGTCAACAAGTCAACTTGTCTTTGTTCAATACTTTCTCTATTCCGAATATTTTGATAATCCAAACGACATTGATCTAATCAATTCATTTGAGTCCGGCCGAACATTTTCATCAACATTATTCCTACGAGAGGCCTAAGCTTGACATCTCTCCGAGGAGGGACAAATCCATTTAGCTTATTATTCTTCCCTACGTGAATTAGATTATGCTAATCATTTCTTTTATAACTACCCGGTTGAAGGTAGCGTTTGAATATGTCAAACATAATGTTCATCAAGTGGAAGACTATAATAACTTCATGTTTAAGTATTCAAATGACATAACTAATATGAGATATATGTACGACATAGAACATGACATAAATCTCATACAGCGGGTCATGTCCAGTACCTTGTTCAAAACAAGTACCCATAAATCTAACATGATCATCCCATGATCATTTAGCCTTTATACTAGTTCTTAACAAGTACTAGGGACGGAGATTATTATAAGTAAACATGAACAACAATAATAATCAAAACATCTATTTATTAATATGAAATAAATGATAACAATTACAACGTTTATTAAACGTTCCTAGGGCACCACTACCAACAATCTCCCACTTGCCCTAGGCCCAATCTCCCATGTATCTAATACCCATGGACCTAACATGACCATCATGTTTATCTTGCAGAAGTCCCTTTGTTAGCGGGTCCGCAACATTGTCATCAGTAGGTACTCTGCATATATTCACGTCTCCCCTATCAACGATTATCGAATAATATGAAAACGCCTAAGTATGTGTTTGGATTTCTAATGTGCTCTTGGTTCCTTTGCTGAGCAATAGCACCATTATTATCGCAATAAAGGTCTATTGGATTAGCAATGCTAGGAACCACTTCAAGTTCAGTAATGAACTTCTTAATCCAAACAGCTTTCTTTGCAGCATCCAATGCAGCAATATACTCAGCTTTCATTGTAGAATCAGCGGTTGTACTTTGCTTGGAACTATTCCAGCTTACAGCTCCACCATTTAACATAAACACAAAACCCGATTGCGATCGACTATCATCTTTGTCGGTTTGGAAGCTTGCATCCGTGTAAGCACTTACAACGAGATCATCTTCTATTCCTCCATAGACTAAAAACGAATTTTTAGTCCTTCTCAAGTACTTAAGAATCGCTTTAACAGCCATCCAGTGACTTTCACCGGGGTCGGATTGATATCTACTCATCATGCTCAAAGTATAAGATACATCCGGCCTAGTACATATCATGGCATACATGATGGACCCAATTGCCGAGGCATATAGAACATCATTCATTTTCTCACACTCATCGTTTGTCTTAGGACATTGAGTCTTGCTTAGAGAAACTCTATGTAACACTGGCAAGGTTCTTCTTTTAGAATTTTCCATGCAGAATCTTTTAATGACCTTGTCAATGTATGTACTTTGGCTTAAACCAATTAGCTTCCTTGATCTATCTCTATAGATCTTGATGCCAAGTATATATACGGCTTCACCCATATATTTCATTGCGTAGCATTTTCCTAACCAAGTTTTTACAGACTGAAGTGTAGGAATGCGTTTTCAATGAGCAATATGTCATCCACATATAAGATAAGGAATAGCACTATGCTCCCACTAATCTTCTTGTATACACAAGGCTCATCTTCGTTCTTGATGAAGCCAAACTCTTTGACCGATTCATTAAAACGAAGATTCCAACTCGTAGAAGCTTGCTTCAATCCATAGATGGATCTCTGCAATTTGCATACTTTTGAATTTTGTTCAAAACCTTTTGGTTGTGTCATATACACATCTTCTTGAAGTTTTCCGCTTAAGAAAGAGGTTTTGACATCCATTTGCCATATTTCATAGTCATGATATGCGGCAATGGCAAGCAAAATTCTTATAGACTTGAACATTGCTACGGGTGAAAAGGTTTCATCTAGTCTGTTGGATATGCCCACATATATCTCAGTTTTAATGTATTAGGATTTATTAGATTTGATTGATCCATCACCTAAGTTTTATTTCATGGACTTTAGACCCACATGTAAGAAGTATTTATACTTCATTTTTTAGATTGTCCATTGTTATAGAATAGGCTTAGAAATAGGGCAAGAAGATCAAGTTTCAAGAAAAATCACTCAGTGAGTTTGAGCCGCGCTTATGCGCCTCCTGCGCCACGCGCCATGCGCCTCTTCACTCGCGCCTTGCGCCATTTAGAGCGCGCGCATAAGGATTTCTTCATAAGCTTACGCGCCTCTGCGCCCCTTGTTTTAAGCGCACGCTTACTGTGCGCCTATTGGCTAAATGCGCCTCTTGGCTCAAACGCGCCTCAAAGTGTTTATTCAAACACTCAGTGATTTATTGAAGACTCGAAGACTTGAAAAGAATTCAAAATTACGCCAATGATCCAACGGTGGATAAAAGATGCATATGCGCCTAATCTGTTGACACGTGTCCATAACGGTCACATTTATGTTGAGTGTCAAAATGGCCATAAAATATGCATGCTCCAATCAACGAACGACAGCTCATCTTATCCACAAGGATTTCCAAACGGCTAGTTTTTTGAAGTTCACTATAAATACCCCATAACTTCAACATTTTGAAGTTGCTGAGTTTTGCTAAGAATTTCAAGATTTTCTCTCTCAAAGCATTTGTTGAAGATTTGAAGATTGCCTTCGTTTTTCCAGATTTCTCAAGAACATCTTCATACCTTCATCCTTAGCCCAGATCTTCAAGCCTTAACACTTTAGTTTCTTGTGCTCTCCATCTCAAAGATCTAAAGAGCCTTGATACTAAGAACACACACGCACCTCTTTAAGATTAATCATTTAGATTCATCTTTTAGAGATACACCGGTTATTGTTTGGATTTGTTCTTTCATAGTAATAGATCTTGAGTTAGTGTATAAGCTCAAACATTGTAATTTGTAACACTCACTCATTATATAAGATCTCGATTAGAAATCCAAGACTAACCATCTTGGTAGAGGACGTAGATCTTTCATTGATCGAACCTCTCCAAATAGCTTGTGTTATTATCTTGTCATTTCTTTCAAGTTATTATTTTCACTCACTATTTGCTTGTTTACTCATTGTAGATTGATTGAACTGAATTGTGTTGTGTTGTTATATCATTTGCCTTAGTTCCTTATTTCACTCACTTTGAGCCAAAATACTTAGTGTGTGTGTTGCGCTCCCTTTATCACTTTGCGCCTATTTTCATTACTAAATTCCGCTGTGCATTTCACTCACTCACTTAGGCGCATTTCATAACGCTTACTTGATAAAGTGCGCATTCGCAATTGAGTTTTTCAAGGGTACGAAAAGAATTTTAAAACAGCTATTCACCCCCCCCCTCTAGCTATTTTTCATACCCTTGTTGCCCTTTGGGACCAACAAGTGGTATCAGAGCAAACACCTTTATAAAACATTTTTCGTTTTTCAAGCTTAACAGCTTGGGTGCCGATTCTAAATGGCAAACTCAAAACCTATGGCAACTGCAAACTACACTCACGTTCTGGTCTTTGATGAAGATCATTTTGACGTATGGAAATTCAGCATATTGACTCATCTCAACTCAATCGATGAAAGGCTCCATGACACCGTCGTTTATGGACCTTATATTCCGATGAAGGCGAATCCAAATCCACGCACCAACGCTGCTCAACCTACTGTCCTAAAACCAAGGGAAGAATGGACCGAGGAAGAAATTAGAAGAGTCGCAAATGATGGCAAAGCAAGAAACATTCTTCTAAGCACTCTAAGCACGGCGATGAAACAACAAGTCATGCATTGTGCTACTGCAAATGAGCTATGGGATGCTATTGAAGAGCATATTGAAGGAGACACCGTTTGCAAGGAGAACAAGAAATACGAAGTTCAAAAGAGATTCAACAATTTCTCTCAACTCCCCGGTGAAAACTTAAGGCAAACTTATGAACGCTACTGTGAAATTATCAATCTATGTATTTCACTTGGCATGAAGTTTACCAACAAAGATTTGAATGTAAATTTTCTACAAGCTTTTGGATCAAGATACCTTCATAAATCTAGCGCTCTTGAAGACGCTGGAACTTTAGATGTTTGGACTTTAAGGAACCTATATGCAAATCTCAAAGTTTACGAACTCAAACTCCAACGAATCAGTGAAACTGAAGGAAAGTCAAAATCTATGGCTATGATGGCGCACAGAGAAGCCGCGCCTACTCCTGCGCCTACACCTGCGCCTGTACAAGATGAGAAAAGCTCCGATCCCAAAATTTCTACTTCTGAGCTATTAGACATGGATGATGAAGACTTCGCTTTATTTGTGAAGAAATTTCAAAAGTTCAGAAAATTCTCAAGACCCGGCTCAACCAACAAATTTCAAGGATCTACCAGCAAAGCTCCTCAAAAGTTTTCAAGGAGCAGTGATTCAAAAAGAAAAGAAGATCTTGTTTGTTTTAATTGCAGGAAACCCGGACATTTTGCATCAAGCTGCCCGATCCCCAAATTTGAATATATGCAGAAGAAGAGCAGCCATACTCCTAAATTCACTCCCAAGTTCACTCGACACAAGGGAATGGTTGCTGAAGAAGAAGCACCAGCAAATGAGCACAATACTTGGATTGAAACAGACTCCGATGAGAGCGATGAAGATTCCGATGATGGACTTGTTTGTTTGATGGCAAATGATGATGAAGTTGATGCTTATGATTCTGATGATGACTTCTCCAAGGATGTTCCCGATATGAATGCCTTGAATAAACCTATCAAGAAATCTGCAGGTTTTCAAGAAGCGAAAAAGAAGAAAGGACCAACCATCAGCGAGCTCGTTGAACAAGGATTTCTCACTCCGGCTCAAAACGATGGTGGATTGTTATTCTCACGATGTGATCTTGGAGCAAGGAACAAATTGAGAAAAGGAGCATACATTAGACCACAGGTTGAACCAACTGCTCCAATCTCCAAAATCAATGATGAAGTGACTGCTGAACAAGAAAAATTGTTCAAAAAGGCTGAAAAGGTAATTACTAGATTTGATAGTATGAAGGAAGCTTTAGCACTATCATGTGATGAAATTTCCCAGCTTAAGACCGAGAAATCTCTACTTAAATCTGAACTCACCCTCCTTAAGGAGCAGATAAAGAGCATGACTCCTCTTACCGTTAAAAACACTTTTCTAACAGAACAGAACTCACTTCTTAAAGTTCAAAACGATGAATTGGTTGCTCAAATTACTGATCTTAAAAAGATTACAAATGAGTGGTCCAATTCTCGTGTCACTATGGAGAATATATTTGAGTCCCAAAAAGTCAGTGGTGATAAAAGTGGCTTGGGATTCTCATCAACTAGTGACAACTTTAAATGTGATGTCTGTGCTGAAAGAGATAGTGAATTTACCAACCAACAAACTCTTGAAATTCCCAAGGAAAAAAATTCTAATTCAATGGGTAAAGGACATGAAAAAGTCAAGAGACAAACATTCCATTATGTCTACCCAACGAAGCAATTTGGGAAAGCTAATGGGAAAGATATAGCTACAGATGAACCATCTCCAAGCAAAATCATTCTTGAAAATAGGCGCGCTCCTTCTCCGAGTGCTCATTATGCGCCTAAGAGCCACGCGCCTCATCGCCGTGCGCCTCCTAGCCCTATGCGCCCTTCGAGAAAAAGCGCTCCAAAATTTCAAAAGAAAGATTTTGTTAAGTCGAGTTCATCTGACCCAAAGAAGAATGCCATCCCCAAGAAAAGTAAAGAGTTTGTGAAAACTCACATGATTGGTGGCTTTCATCATTGTTCCATTTGTGATTGTTCAGGACACAAGGCCGTGGAATGCCTTTTGCGATTCACTCCCAATGCCAAAGGACGTAAAAATCCTAAGGTCAAGCAAGAGTGGGTTGTCAAAAGTTGCTAACCCTAGGACCCAAAAGGAATAAAGGGGACCTGCTTAAATGTCTATATTTCAGGTTCTTTGTTTCATGGCTGGATCTTCAAAAGCTAGAAATTATGAATGGATTCTCGATAGTGGGTGTTCAAGACACATGACTGGAGATGAATCCTTATTAGAAGATGTCCATGAAGAAAGAGGTCCCTCCGTAACATTTGGCGATAATAACAAAGGTCAAGTTGTAGCATATGGAAAGCTCAAGAAAGACAAAGTGTGCATTGAAAGAGTCTCACTCGTGGAAGGGCTCAAGCACAACTTATTATCCATATCTCAATTCTGCGACAAAGGATTAGAATGCCATTTTACTTCAACGCAATGTCTTATCAAGAATGGCAAAACTGGAGCTATCTTACTCACGGGATATCGTAAGACAAATATTTATATTATTGATTTTCATAGTATGAACTCTAGTACTAATCTTTGTTTTGTAGCAAAAAGTGTGAACGAAAATAGTTGGCTGTGGCACAAGCGCTTAAGTCACTTGAACTTCAAGTATCTATCTAAACTCAGCAGGAATAATCTTGTCAAAGGACTTCCCAAAGTTGCTGATCATCATGACAAAAAGTGCGCCGCATGTCAACTTGGCAAACAACCGAAGCAGTCATTTTCAAGCAAGTCAAATCCTTCAACTACAAGATGTTTGCAACTGCTTCACATTGATCTATTTGGACCAGTTTCCACCGCAAGCATTCGTAGAAACAAGTATACTCTAGTTGTGGTGGATGATTATTCAAGATATACATGGGTAGAGATGATGATTACAAAAGATGATTGTTATGATATTCTCACTACCTTATTTCGACTGCTCCAAACCCAAAAAGAAGATGACATCGTTAGTGTTCGATCCGACAATGGAACAGAATTCAAAATAACGGTGTTGCTCGATATTGTGAAGATCATGGGATAGATCACAACTTTTCAACCGCCGGAGTTCCTCAACAAAATGGCGTCGTTGAACGAAAGAATAGAACGTTGATTGAAGCGGGAAAGACGATGATAGCTGAAGCTAAATTGCCTAAGTACTTTTGGGAAGAAGCTATCAACACTGCATGTTTTACTCAAAATCGTTCCCTCATCAACAAACTTCACAACAAGACTCCGTATGAACTTTGGCGTGGTAGAACTCCCAACATTGCATTCTTCAAGATCTTTGGTTGCAAATGCTATATCCTCTACAACGGAAACGAACATAGAGGTAAATTCGATGCCAAAGCCGACGAAGGTATTTTTGTTGGGTATGCCAAACACTCTAAAGCTTTTCGTGTTTTCAATAGAACTACATTAGTGATAGTTGAATCTGTACATGTTACTTTTGATGAACATTCTCTCCTTGAGCCACATTTGGCTCCAAATGTTGCTGATGATTCTATTGAGTTAAATGATACAGGTGCTCCTATTTACGTTGCGCCCACTCAAGGTCAGAATCTATCAACACAAGGAAATCCATCTACATCAAATGCGCCTAATTCAATGTATTATGCGCCTGGTGAATCCTCTATTGCGCCTCACTCAAATGATGCGCCTCATGATTCCTCTTACGCGCCTATTTCTACTGCTGCATCTGGTGTAAACCCAAATTTCAATTCTGAGCCAGTTCAACCCCCAAATTTCAATGACTTTGAATCTGGTGAAGAGGTACCAATTGAAGATCTTCAAGTTTCTACGACTCAACCTAACTTACCTCCTGAAATTCGTGAAGTTAGAGGTCACCCAATTGCTAATATCATCGGTGATTTACAAGTTGGTGTTCGTACAAGGAGAGCTACAAACTTTGATGCTTACACTGCTTTTATCTCTCAAATTGAACCGAAGAAGGCTGATGAAGCGCTCCAAGATCCTAATTGGGTTATTGCAATGCAAGAAGAACTCAATCAATTTGAACGATGTAAGGTTTGGACTCTTGTTCCAAGACCAAATGATCAAGGAGTGATTGGTACGAAATGGGTGTTCAGGAACAAGATGGATGAGAATGGAACCATCACGAGAAACAAAGCAAGATTGGTTGCACAAGGCTATAGGCAAGAAGAAGGAATTGATTACGATGAAACTTTTGCGCCCGTAGCAAGACTTGAAGCTATCAGATTATTTCTAGCTTACGCCGCTCACAAGAACTTCAAGTTATATCAAATGGATGTGAAGAGCGCGTTTCTAAATGGTGAACTCCAAGAACAAGTCTATGTTGCTCAACCACCTGGGTTTGAAGATTCACAATTTCCAAATCATGTGTACAAACTCCAGAAAGCTTTGTATGGACTCAAACAAGCACCAAGAGCATGGTATGATACACTATCCAAGTTTCTCATCGAAAAAGGCTTCACTCGCGGTAAAATCGATACAACTCTTTTCATTGCCAAACATAATGGTCATAAATTACTTGTTCAAATTTATGTTGATGATATTATATTTGGTTCTACTAATGAATTGTTGTGCAAGCGTTTTGAGAAACTAATGAAGAGCAAGTTTGAAATGAGCATGATGGGAGAACTCACATTCTTCCTCGGGCTTCAAATCAAGCAAATGAGTGAAGGCATTTTTATCAACCAATCCAAATACACAAAGGACTTAATCAAGAAGTTTTGTTTTCTATGCGCCTATATCACTTCTAACATCAATCATTTTTTTCAGGACCTTGCAAATTTCAAACTTGAAGAAACTCTTGATCTATTGGAGTTATCTGGTGAAGTGATGGGAAGAGAAATAATAGAGACTCTGCGCGTCGCTGGTCTGCTCCCTTTATTCACCATGGACCAAGATTTCTTCTCTGCGCTCCTCGTGGATGAGTTCTTCTCCACTGCTGTTCTAGTGGAAATTGACGTAAATGGGCGCACTCACTACCGGATTGAGGCGCGCGTTCAAAATGTTGACGTCCATATTTCATCATCTGTGATTCGACACTTGCTCGGTTTTCCATCTACCGGTGAAGATCGCATTATTGGGCGCCCGATGACTTACTCAATTGATGATCAGAACAAGATGGCTGCCTCACTTCTAAATATTCCCACGCTTCAAAACAATATCAAAAACACCGAAATTCGAGATGGTGGAGAACTCTTGACTCACATCGCTCACTTGGTGGGAACTTCAATAGTGTTCAAAACTGGGAACGTAAACCGATTCACGGTTGAACAATGGGAATACACAGCTGCTATCATGGCCAAGGAGAAGCTTCACTGGCCTCATATTCTGTTCAAGACTCTGCGTGAGCAAATTGATAAATTTGTGAAGAACAAAAGTGATGGAAAGACCCGATTCCGCTCACACTGCCTTATTCTCACAAAACTTTTTCTAACTTACCCTGAGTTAGTTAAGTTTTTGAATGAGAATCCGGAGTACAAGATCAACGATGTTCCAATGTTTGGTAAAGCTAGTTTGGACCTCAAGAAGCGCAGGAAGAAGCCCACAAAGCGCGCAAAAGGAATCCAAATCAAGACTGTTGAAGGCTTAGTAGATGAAGACACAGAGTCCGATGATGCGCCAGTCCTTAAAAGCGCACCATTATTAAAGAGCGCAGTAAAAGCAAGCGCTAGACAAAGCGCAGATCCAGTGCCAGGCGCAGATAAAAGCAAAGGCAAACGGGTAGTTGATGACCCTACTCCTGCGCCTGTCAAACGCACTAGATTTGAAACTGATGATGAGCGAGATCTGAGGCTAGCGCAAGAAGCCAGCAGGCTTGAGGCTCAACGAAAAAGAGATGAAGACTTTCTAGCCAAACAAGCTGCTGAGTCAGAAAAGTTAGAGCGCATGAAAGGCGCCGGATCAAGCGCAGATATTGAGAAAGGGCCTTCTGTTTCCGCGCCTTCCCAGCGCGCTCCTTCTCAACGCGCCCCCACTCCTCGTGCGCCCTCATTCAAATTTCAACCTTCCAATATGTCAAGGGTACAACTCCTCTCTGATTTCTTCGGCGATGACATTTCAGACATTGAGGAACCCGTTCAGGGGGAGCAAGAGAACATCCCTCAGCGCACTCCTTCTCCAGTTGCACCTCCACCTGGACCAGATCCGATCTCAACAGAAACTTTTGATGTTGAAACAGTTGTTGTTGAAACTGTTGAAATTGAAACTGAAGATGAATTTGAGTCTCCTACTCATTCACCTCCTCCTGCGCCTCCATCTCCTTCTGCGCCCCTTCAAGATTCTGCGCCCCTTCAAGATGATGCGCCACTCTCTACCCCTGCGCCTCCTCCGTCTGCTCCTGATTTGAGCGAGGTACTTTCCATTCTTCATTCTTTACAGCAGGGGCAAGCCAATTTAGAGCAAGGACAGGCGCATATAAAGTCTCAATTTGAGCTTCTTACTTCCTTACTCACTGATCAATCTGAAGAGATTGCTGCCATTAAGGGGGAGATGAACTCTCTCAAGGCCAAACTTTCTGCTCCTTCTCCTCCTCCGGCGCAGACTCAGGTTCAAGCTCATACTGACCAGGCGCAAACCACCGCTTCTGCGCCTACGTTCATACCTCAATCTGCTGCGTCTCAATCAAATATGAATGTGCTTGTATCTAAGTTGGATGTCCTGAAAGAGTTGGTCGTCACTCATTTCACTGCTGCTCACTCAAGCTCTGACAGACGCGCTGAACATATTTCTTCAGATATTATCACGGCTCAAAATGCCATTGAAGCTCACATTCAAATCTTGGAAGAAAACATTTCACAGCAGCAGCAGATCACTCAGCGTTCCATTGATGAATACCAAAACATCAATGTGAATCACTTGAGTTATATTAGAGACGGTATTACTGCTACTCACTCCAGTGTCACGGACACTCAAGGGTTAGCGAACCGTAGTCATCAGCTCGCAAAGCAAATTCAGCGTTCTGTTTCAGAGATTGTTGAAGGATTGAAGGAAGATGATGCGCCTCCCAACCCTTAGCTTCTATTATTTTTTTTTTGTAAATTTTTAGAATCTTTTGTAATAGAACAATCTCTTTTGTGATAGTGATTTTGTGCTTACTTGTTTTAGCACTTTTTTGTTTTTGTTCTATTCAAAACTTGTAATTTGTAACTCTTACACCCCAAGTTTTAATGAGAACAATGCATCACTCATTATCAAACCTTGTTCACTCAAACTCCTTGTTTGTAGAACAATGAATATTGTTTAAATTCATAATGCATCATATTGAATTGTTTCATACTTTCATGCATTAAGTTTAAACTTGGTTTAAACACATTTCAAAACTAAAAATCATATATCATCTTGAATGTGTTAAACTGTTGTTTCTATCTTTCCATATGTAACTCTTTATTCTTATTGGAATAGATTAGGAATCTATATTTTGGACTAGTGTGTACATTAACTTGAGACATGAATTACCAATTTCATTCATTTGGACATGTTTTTATCAAGTATAATGTTTGTCCTTGATATAGTAGGTAATGGCATCAATCAAATAGGGGGAGATTGTTGGATATGCCCACATATATCTCAGTTTTAATGTATTAGGATTTATTAGATTTGATTGATCCATCACCTAAGTTTTATTTCATGGACTTTAGACCCACATGTAAGAAGTATTTATACTTCATTTTTTAGATTGTCCATTGTTATAGAATAGGCTTCGAAATAGGGCAAGAAGATCAAGTTTCAAGAAAAATCACTCAGTGAGTTTGAGCCGCGCTTATGCGCCTCCTGCGCCACGCGCCATGCGCCTCTTCACTCGCGCCTTGCGCCATTTAGAGCGCGCGCATAAGGATTTCTTCATAAGCTTACGCGCCTCTGCGCCCCTTGTTTTAAGCGCACGCTTACTGTGCGCCTATTGGCTAAATGCGCCTCTTGGCTCAAACGCGCCTCAAAGTGTTTATTCAAACACTCAGTGATTTATTGAAGACTCGAAGACTTGAAAAGAATTCAAAATTACGCCAATGATCCAACGGTGGATAAAAGATGCATATGCGCCTAATCTGTTGACACGTGTCCATAACGGTCACATTTATGTTGAGTGTCAAAATGGCCATAAAATATGCATGCTCCAATCAACGAACGACAGCTCATCTTATCCACAAGGATTTCCAAACGGCTAGTTTTTTGAAGTTCACTATAAATACCCCATAACTTCAACATTTTGAAGTTGCTGAGTTTTGCTAAGAATTTCAAGATTTTCTCTCTCAAAGCATTTGTTGAAGATTTGAAGATTGCCTTCGTTTTTCCAGATTTCTCAAGAACATCTTCATACCTTCATCCTTAGCCCAGATCTTCAAGCCTTAACACTTTAGTTTCTTGTGCTCTCCATCTCAAAGATCTAAAGAGCCTTGATACTAAGAACACACACGCACCTCTTTAAGATTAATCATTTAGATTCATCTTTTAGAGATACACCGGTTATTGTTTTGGATTTGTTCTTTCATAGTAATAGATCTTGAGTTAGTGTATAAGCTCAAACATTGTAATTTGTAACACTCACTCATTATATAAGATCTCGATTAGAAATCCAAGACTAACCATCTTGGTAGAGGACGTAGATCTTTCATTGATCGAACCTCTCCAAATAGCTTGTGTTATTATCTTGTCATTTCTTTCAAGTTATTATTTTCACTCACTATTTGCTTGTTTACTCATTGTAGATTGATTGAACTGAATTGTGTTGTGTTGTTATATCATTTGCCTTAGTTCCTTATTTCACTCACTTTGAGCCAAAATACTTAGTGTGTGTGTTGCGCTCCCTTTATCACTTTGCGCCTATTTTCATTACTAAATTCCGCTGTGCATTTCACTCACTCACTTAGGCGCATTTCATAACGCTTACTTGATAAAGTGCGCATTCGCAATTGAGTTTTTCAAGGGTACGAAAAGAATTTTAAAACAGCTATTCACCCCCCCCCCCTCTAGCTATTTTTCATACCCTTGTTGCCCTTTGGGACCAACATAGTCAATACCATGAACTTACCTATAACCTTTCACTACAAGTCTAGCTTTGTAAGTATGCACCTTCCTATCCATGTCAGTCTTCTTCTTGAAGACCCATTTGCATCCTATGGTTTTTACACCTTCGGGCGCATCAATCAAATTCCAAACTTGATTATCTTGCATGGATTGCAATTCGGATTCCATGGCTCCAAGCCACTTGTCTGAATCAGGAGAAGACATCGCCTCTTGGTAGGTGGTCGGTTCATCATTCTCAATGATCTCCACCTCATTACTATCCGTTACGAGAAATCCATATCTCTCGGGCTCGGATCGTAACCTACTAGATCTGCGAGTTACTTGTGTATTTTGAACAGGTTCCACAACTCCTTGTGGTTCTTGCTCTTGTTCCACTATTGGTTCAATGTTATTTTCTAGGTTTCAAATTTCTTCAAGAATTATTTTACTCCCACTGATTTCTTTGGAGAGAAACTCTTTCTCTAGAAAGACACCAGTTCGGGCAACAAAAACTTTGTTGTCCGTTTGGTTGTAAAAGTAGTATCCTTTAGTTTCCTTAGGATATCCCATGAAATTACATTTATCAGATTTGTGTGCAAGTTTGTCTGAGACAAGTCTTTTGACAAAAGCTTCACAACCCCAAATCTTCATGAAAGACAAACAAGGCTTCTTTCCGCTCCACATCTCATATGGAGTCTTTTGAACCGATTTAGTTGGAACACAATTTAGTGTGAAAGCAGCGGTTTCTAGAGCGTAACCCCAAAAGGATATTGGAAGATCAACTTGACTCATCATTGATCGAACCATGTCTAACAAAGTCCGATTTCTCTTCTCGGACACACCATTCCATTGTGGTGTTCCGGGTGAAGTCAATTGTGAAATTATTCCACAATTCTTTAGATGATCATCAAATTCATGACTCAAGTATTCTCCACCTCGATCTGATCGTAGTGCCTTAATACTTTTGCCAAGTTGTTTTTCTACTTCATTTTGAAATATTCTAAATATCTCAAATGCTTCACTTTTATGTTTCATTAGGTAAACATACCCAAATCTACTATAATCATCAGTGAAGGTTATGAAGTATTGAAATCCTCCCCTAGCATTGCTACTTAATGGTCCGCATACATCGGAATGTATCAACCCCAATAAGTCGCTTGCCTTTTCACCTAGCTTGGTAAAAGGTGTCTTAGTCATTTTTCCAAGAAGACACGACTCGCAAGTATCATATGACTCAAGGTCACATGAACCCAAAAGACCGTCCCCATGGAGTTTTGAGATACGCTTCTCATTAATATGACCAAGACGGCAATGCCACAAATAAGTATGATTTACATCATTAGGTTTAGATTTCTTATTTACATGATAGACATTGTTATTATTTTCATTCTTGACATCCAAGATATAAAGGCCATTAAATGAATTAGCAATACCATAAAGCACATCATTTAAATAAATAGAAAATCTCTTATTCTCAATAAGAAATTTAAAACCTTCATTATCCAAACAAGAATTTGAAATAATATTTCTACTTAAATCCGGTACATAATAGCAATTGTTCAAAACAAGTATTAGACCGGAAGGTAAAGTGACTTCGTAAGTCCCTACGGCTAATGCAGCAACTCTTGCTCCATTCCCCACACATAGGTCTACTTCACCATCTTTAAGCAGTCTCCTATTCTTTAGTCCCTGCACATTTAGACAAATGTGAGAACCACATGCGGTATCCAATACTCAAGAATTAGTGGTAGAAATTAGAATATCTATCATATAGATACCTGAAGTCGACGCAGCCTTGCTGCCCTTCTTCTTCTTTTGCTCTTCCAAGAAAGCCTTGCAATTACGTTTCCAATGACCAATTTCTTGGCAATGGAAACAGATTGCATCCTTTTGTGAATCGAGTTTTGCCTCAGAAGTCTTGGCAACCTTTGCCTTGCTTATCTTGGGTTTGACAACTTTCTTACCCTTTCCTTTGGCACTAGCCTTCTTCCATCATGAACCAAGAGCACAGGAGAACCTTTCTCCACAATCTTCATCTCTGCAGTCTTAAGAATATTATGCAACTCAGAGAGATTCTTATCCATTCCATGCATGTTATAATTCATCACAAACTGATTATAACATTTTGACAATGAATTAAGAATGAGATCCGTGGCTAGTTCCAATGGGATTGGATAGCCAAATTTCTCAAGATGGTCTACATAGCCTTTCATTTTAAGCATGTGAGGACTCACTTGTTGCCCTTCACTCATTTTGCAAGAAGTGAATGCAACAATGGTCTTGTACCTCTCTTGCCTAGTTTGCTCTTGAAACATGTCTCTTAACTCCACGCCTATCTCATAGGCTTCCAAATGTTCCAAACTTTGTTGGAGTTTTGAGCACATAGTAGCAAGCATGAGATAACTTACATCTCTAGAATCATTACGATGTTTCTTGTAATTGTCTCTTTCTGCCCTAGGGGCAGTGGCTTCTGGTTCTGCAGGAAGAGGCCCATCGAGAATCTACAACTTATCTTCTTGCCTTAGAACAATTCTTAGGCTACGGATCCAATCCATAAAGTTAGTACCATTCTCTTGGAGCTTATCCTTCTCAAGGATCGATCGCAACGAAATTGATTGAGTGTTGTTAGTCATTATCTACAATTATGAAAAATTTCCAAAATTTAATAAGTACTAATTTCATTAAAGAAATAAATAATGTATTTTTCCAAAAAATACTCCCACTAAATTATACAACCTTCTTATACATCTAATGTATAATATAATTCAAATGGGTTAAGATCCAACTTTAATTTAATTTCAAGCACGCTTTGGCGCACCGCTCAAAATCAAATTAATTAGGTAGACAACTCTTATCAATCATATCTCATATGACTCTTACATCCTTTTATGAGATTGTTTAAGAAATTCAATTTCAAAAAGCATGTTAAATTTCATCTTTGCCTAGGCCCAAAACTGTTTTGACGCCTAATTAAGTCCAACCATTTTAAACGCATAAGAAACTCTTATTCACTCATCTTGCTCATACATGAATAAAATCAATGCACCTCGCTTTGGCGAGCCCACATAAAATTACTCATGTACAAACAAGTGTTTTAATCATGGCATGACAAAAAGACTTAAAACTTTTCTTGAAGGTTTATCACATATAGCATTTAACACATTTATGAGCACATAATATAAACATGTTACGCATCAAGTTTAGCTACTAAATTAATCTCTATTAATTTAAGTATAATATTTATGTGTCATTAGTTTTTCTATAATTATGAGGATGAGACTCTTTGAACTTTGGTTATCATCTTCCAAATCAAGACAACAAGAAGTGCGGCCGAAACTAAGCCATAAAGCATCCACAATTCCGCACTAATTCAAGAAACTAAAAAAGTAGTCCATGTGGCCGAAACTAAGCAATAGATGGTCTCGATGAACGTAGGCCAATTGCATCCACAATTCCACATGGATCTCCAATCTTTGAATCAAGAACTTTGTTTCTCAATTTTAGCAATTATGAACTCTCCATAATTCTAACTTCGTTTTATCTTTGAAACTTTGATTGCGATCAAGTTTGGGAAACACAATCTCGATGAACGTAGATTAGCCATCCAAACTTTGAACCAATCTTAGAATCACAAGACTAAAACAAATAGGAAATTTAAACCCAAGATCCACACCTAAAACCCAAACCCCACCCCCGCGCCAAACCCTAGGTCCGGCCGGGTCAAGGCATGGGTCCGGCCGGACCCTTCCGAAAAATCCAAAATTTTAAAGTTCTAAAATTTATCTCAAAATTGTTTTCCTGATTCAATTAGGATTTGATATTCTTGGTGATCCAATCACCATGATCATCAAAACCTTGAATAAACAATTTATTCTTGAATCCCTAGAATATCAAAACTTTGATCCAATCAAAAATTGATAATCCAAACAATTTTAAATCCACCATAATTTTTATTGCGATTGAATAGTGCGATTAAAGTTTCTAAAACAATAAACCACATAAAATCATATAACACATAAACATCATAATCCAATATTCATATCATGCTAGGCACATAAATAATTTATATACACACAACATGATCTTAGTATTGAAATAATCAACATGAACGGAGCTCTGATACCACTGTTGGGTTTCAGAGTAACATGCGCAGCGGAAAATATCATTTAAAATTTTAATGAAACCCAAAGCCCATAGATCCATTCATATGATTAAATAAAATACTTGCAATATGAATATTAGAAAACTAACCCTTGATGACTTTGATTTCTAGCCTTTGATCTTAGTGGAGACTTGAAGCTTGATCACAAAGTAAGAACACGAACTTTGAAGATGATAAGCTTCACCCTCTAGCAGTATCCACACCACGAACGAATATCAAGGAGCTTCTTGATCTTGGTTGCTAGACCAAAATTATGAAACACGTTTTCACAATTGATATGAACTATATGGAATATTATTTGTGTATAATTTTGTTCTTCAATCTAGGATCTCTTAGAACAAAATAATTCTCTCTCAAACTCTTTGGAGGCTTGCACAAAAATATGTATTGATTCTGGCCAAATTAGGGTTGTTTATATACAAGTTAGATCTATTCCAAATAGGTAACTTGTGTCTAAACCCGCAAGGAATCGTAATTAGGAAAGTCCAAGACCTATCCAAAATCTGTTTCCAAATTGAATCAGGAAACCAATCCCGACAAACTGTGCGGCCGCCGAAGATATTCTGTGCGGTTACACACTTGCTCCAATCTCCCTTAATTTCCAAAATCCCTCAATGGTCCTTCGTCCCAATATTCCAATATAGTCCTTTTTAGGATTTGTTCTATTGTGTGTGACCCTTTAGGATTATACTAAGTTGGCAATGGGTTCAAACATGAAACCATAAGATATGATTATGTTCTAGCAAACCGTCATACCTACCCAAATAGTATAACTAGATACAAGTTCGCATTCCATTTAGAATATGTCACAATCCTTTTGTCCACGATGTCATTGAACAAAAGTCATGGTCAACAAGTCAACTTGTCTTTGTTCAATACTTTATCGATTCCGAATATGTTGATAATCCAAACGACATTGATCTAATCAATTTATTTGAGTCCGGCCGAACATTTTCATCAACATTATTCCTACGAGAGGCCTAAGCTTGACATCTCTCTGAGGATGGACAAATCCATTTAGCTTATTATTCTTCCCTACGTGAATTCGATTATGCTAATCATATCCTTTATAACTACCCAGTTAAAGGTAGCGTTTGAATATGTCAAACATAATTTTCATCAAGTGGAAGACTATAATAACTTCATGTTTAAGGATTCAAATGACATAGATAATATGAGATATATGTACGACATAGACCATGACATAAATCTCATACAGCGGGTCATGTCCAGTACCTTGTTCCAAAAAAGTATCCATAAATCTAACATGATCATCCCATGATCATTTAGCCTTTATACTAGTGCTTAACAAGTACTAGAGACGGAGATTATTACAAGTAAACATGAACAACAATAATAATCAAAACATTTCTTTATTAATATGAAATAAATGATAATAATTACAACGTTTATTAAACTTGCCTAGGGCACCACTACCAACAGAAATCCCATTTGAGTCTGTCATAGGCTTTACTAATATCCAGTTTAACCATACAAGAAGAAGTTTTTTTGTATTTTGAGTTTTTTATGGAATCTGAAATTTCATGACTGATGAGAATATTGTCAACAATGCTTCTTCCCGGGATGAAGGCATTTTGATTTGGGGAGATTAAAGTCGAGATGATCGGTTTTAAATGGTTTACTAAGACTTTAGAAGCTATTTTGTAGATATTGTTACAAAGACTAATGGGGCGGAAATCATGTGGGTTTGAGGGTTGAGACTTTTTTGGAATAAGGGTAATGAAAGTGGTATTGATAGGGGAAACTGAGACATCATTATTTAGGATATTTAGGATTGTGGAAGTTACCTCGAATTTTGTTGTTCGCCAAGAATTTTGGTAGAATTCTGTCATAATACCATCTGAGCCTGGCGCTTTATTTTTTCCCATTTGAAAAACTGCCTTTTCTACCTCTGTTTCCGTGAATTCTCTGTCTAACGCTTCTTTTTGACCCTCCGTTAGCTGTCATTATAGATGGTCCAGTATATTGATGTCAGGCTGGAGCGGGTGTCGGGATTCTACTTCCTCTGCTCTGGTAGAATTGTCTTCCATGAATGTGGCTTTGAAGTGGTCCTCAATTTTTTTTGAATTTTTTCTTGATTTTTTGTCCAATTGTCTGGGGATTTTGTATTTGGTGAATTTCAGAGCTCTTTGACTTTATTGATGCCAGTCTGTGGAAATAACCTGTGTTTCTGTCGCCCAGGTTGTACCAATTTTGCTTCGCTCTCTGGTTCCAGTACTCATGGATTGTATCAAGATTGGCGTTGAGATTCTCCCTTTCACTTTGGATTCTGTGGATCAGCTGACTTGGCGTTAGATTGGGAGGGATGACTTTCAGAGACTTCTGAAGAGATTCAATCGCATTCCTGGATATTTCTGTGCTTCTTTTAAGCTGACCTATGGTTCCCCACTCTCGGCTTCGGAAGATTTTTAGGATATTTTGTTGTTTTTCCATTAGATCAATCAGAGTGTCTTGTGAAGGAGAGGATGTCCAGTGCTCTTTTATGAGATATTGGCTTTCATTAAATAAAAGCCAGTAGTTTTCAAAATGGTTTCTTTTGCTCAGGTGTTTTGATTCACTGGTGAAAAGGATGATTGGGCTGTGGTCCGATCTGGTAATGGGTAGAGTATAAGTATAGGAGGCAGGGAAGAGGTTGTTCCATTCTATGTTGCAAACTTCACGGCCTAGCCTAACAAAAGTGTGATGGTTTGTCCAAGAGAAATGACAACCCTTGTTCGGAATCTCTAAAAGGCTGGAGCTGTCTAAAAAATCCCGTAAATGTTTCCATCCTATTAGGGGATAACTGGAGGAGTTCATTTTATCAAACAGATGTAGCCCTTGATTGAAATCTCCAACTAGGAAAATAGGTCCATTTAGATCGCTTAGAGTTTGAGTTAGGCGCTCCCAGAATTTTTTCCTCTTTTGTTGTTTTGGTTGTCCATAAATAAAAACCATCCACCGCCAAGACCCATTATAATTTTTAATACGAGCTATAATATACCGAGTAGTCACTTCGGTTATAGTTACATCATACATATCATCCCAAAAGAGGCAAAGGCCCCCACTACGTCCTATCGGATCTACACCATGGCTATGAGAAAAATGATATGTGTTTTTATATAACACTACTTTATCATACAACATTTTAGTTTCACTTAAAAAAAAGAAAATTCGGCTTATATCGCCGTACTAAATAAGAAACTTCTTTCACAGTAGCGGGATTTCCAAGACCCCTACAATTCCAAGCTATTGTACTCATTCCGGTGAAGGAGATCGTTTAGGATCAACCTCCGCAGTCCTTTCTTCTTGGTTCAGTTCCAATTCTCCTAGATGTACCCTCATGAGAGACTCAAATTCATTACTAACAATTGTTGCTCCAGTAAGAGGTGTTCCGGTTTCTGAAGGGGGGTTGACTGCAAAAGTATGTTTGTACACCTTTGTGTCGGATTCTTCATCGGTGGTGGATGAAATCTTTTGGCGTTGGCTTCCAGTGTGAACAATATAGGTAGGGAGAGGCCGCTTCAGTTATTGTGTCACACTCTCCCCCGAATCCTGATTGTATTCCCTGTTTGGGTCTCGATATCCAGTAGGTGTGCGTGTCTCAGTGTCTTCAGATGAGGATACAATTTGCTTATGGTTTCCGTTCAACTGGCCAGATTCTTCCTTTTCCTATGCTTGAGTTTCAGAGACTTGTGGTTCGGACAATATATTGGGTGAAGGGTTTGGGTTTGTGATGATGGGTAGAGTTTGGGGGGTTTGGGATGGGAGAAGGATGATTTGGGTGTGTAGAATGTGGGTTTCTTGGTGATTTAGATTTTCCATGTTCGATTCAAAGGTTCTGGAAGGTTCGCCCACATTTCTTGACCACGGTTTCAATCGACAAGCACTATCTTGATCATCACTGTCATCCTGTTCTGCCTCTTCATCAATGAGTCCTTTCATTTTATCCTTTACAGGGTCAATGTTGTGGAGTGGTGGGTTTGGGTTTCGGGTGGGTGGTTTTCGGATGGTTATGCCAGTTGGGCTGTGGGTTGATTTAGGCCATAAAAAATCCATCTTTGCTTCTCTTGATTTTTTCCTTAATGGGCCTCGGTTCATTCCACGGCCCCTATAAAGAGCCTCATTTTGGTGGTCCAAGAGGGTGTGAATGGCTTGGCGCAAAATGTTTGTAGTGCTTGGGTTGTTTGTTGTTGGGTTTAAGTGGTAGTTACTCGGGGGTTTGTTTAGGGTTTGGGCTTGGGACTCGAGCATGGATTACAGTTTGGTGTGTGGCCTTCCTCTTTGGGCTTCTTTTTTACTCCGGCTTCCAATTATACGGATCACCTAGTAACCGACAACCTTGGCCCACTGCAGAATTGACTAGGGTTTTTGGTTTGGTCCCACTTGTCCCCTCTCCTAATCTCCCCAAATTAATGACAGGGTCATTTTCTTGATTGGGTAAGGTTTCAGATTCATCATTGTCGGCAACAATGGTGGTATTAGGGTTTAAGGTGGTGTGGTTTTCGTGGAAAATTTTCAACAAATATTCTTGTTCCACTGACCAGTTGGTATATTTAGAGTGAATGACATCACACTCCACCTCACGAAAATTTACCTCCTCCATATCTAAAAATTCTCCCACAATCACCTCCACTTTATGACCCATAAATGGAAACATCATGTGTTGTCCCCTCATTAACCTTCTTTTCAGCTGAATTGTTGGTGCTATGGTCAGTAGATGGATCCCTCATATCTTGCATTGAATGATAAGTGGGTTGTGCATAGGGTATTGTAGGGGAGGTAGGGTTACTGTTCATGGGTGGAGATTCAGGGATTTGTGCTTGGAAATCGTCATGGAAAGGGAGTTCAAGGTCATCAAGAAGCCCTTGTTCGAACTCCTCCAACCATCTGTCAGTATTATCCTCATACTCGTGCAAATCAGTTGGGGAATAGAAGTCATAACCGGGTGAAGACAAATTAGGGTTTTGTTGTGGTTGTGGTTGTGGTTGGGCAAAGCCGGGGGGTTCCTGATAGTTCATGAAATCCGGTGTTTGGAGGGGGAGGAGATGTCTTTCTCCCGGGCTGATTCTAGTAGTTCTTCGGCTGGGGTGGTGATGCGAAGCTCTATTCCGTGGTTCAAAAAGACTTGGAGGGTTTGGAACGGTTTCAGCTCTAGTGGCTAAGTGGTGTTCGGTGCTAATTCTGAGAATGATGTTATAATAGTCCAAAATTCTACGATAGGCCGAGAATGGGCAAAGGTAGTAGGTGTGTCCTATTCGGACACACTCTCTGGACAACTTGAACACCCTCTCGTATCTACACGTGACCCAAGTGTCACTTTCACCAAGAGCTAGGTAGAATCCGGGAACTAATGGTTTGAGCGGGTTGGTCATGATTTTTACCCTAGTATACCGCATGTTTGTAGGGAGTAAGGCTCCCAATCTACAACCTCAACTTCTCCTAGAAAAGTGGCCATTCTCCTAGCTGCAATTGGGTTTATGTACTCTTGAGGAAGGTCATGAAATTGGACCCAAATTGGAGTGCAAGTGACTGTAAAGCGGGAATAGATAGTGTTTGGTCTCCAAATATCAAAAGCGAAAAGCGCACCCTCTAAAGCCCAAGGTCCATTATTTAGGATGAAAAATCTATCCTCACTAAACTGGAAATTGAAGAAAAATGTTTTACCTTGATTTCCTTCCACAATAACCCTTCCTCGAGTATTCCAAGCGGCGTCAATGGCAGTTTGAACTCATTGGGGACTAAAGTTCCTCTCATCTATCATGAATCCTAAAAGAGATCAATGGAGTTCTGCAATCCGCGTCAGGTTGTCTTCTCGTTCAACTCTTGAGACTATACCTCTTCTTTCATTTCTCCTAGATGGTGGTGGGAGGGTTTCCCAGGGCGGCACTCCTTCAAGTTCCTCACCTGAGATTGCCTCTTCATTCGGTGGAGTTAGGTTAGTCCATCGAATTTCTCTAGGGTTATTCGACTGGCTCATGATGGTGGTTTGACAGTTGGGAGTTCTTTGGAGGTGGTTTGTCTTGATTTGGGTAAACAGGTTAGGGTTTGAAGATTTTTTGAGAGTGGGATGTTTAAAGTCAACTGTATGAAAGGGACGTAGATTGTGTGGGGTTTGTTTCAGTTTGGTTATTTTTGTTTGGCATGCATGGCTTAAAATAGAAGAAAGTGGGTTAGGTAAGTGGGTATCCTGCGGTGGAGGGTGAAAGGGACTGGTGGTTTTTGGGAGGTGGGGTTAATTTTCAGGGGGATTAAAGGGTGTATGCAGGGTGGTAGATGGAGGTATATTTGATGTGATTGTTTGGGTTGGAGAAAGTGGCTCTATCTTGTCTTGAGTAACTTGAGTATGCTCTCTGAGAGTTGAGAGAGAAAAGCACTGTTCAACAGTGAGTATATGAAGTTGGTTCGGAAATTCAACAAAATTGAACTCACGTTTTTCACCCTACGCATCTTCATCAACCATTTATCTCAGGGTTAATTGCAATTTGGTTCCTGAATTTTTTTAAAATTTGCAATGTTGATGCTGTCTTTTCAATTTCGCCAATTAGTATACTCACTTTGTCATTTTGTTGTAATCCGACTACAAAAGTAACTGGGTGTTAGTTTTCTAACAGATTTTATGTCTGTTGGTCCCAAAGGGCAACAAGGGTATGAAAAATAGCTAGAGGGGGGGGGGTGAATAGCTGTTTTAAAATTCTTTTCGTACCCTTGAAAAACTCAATTGCGAATGCGCACTTTATCAAGTAAGCGTTATGAAATGCGCCTAAGTGAGTGAGTGAAATGGACAGCGGAATTTAGTAATGAAAATAGGCGCAAAGTGATAAAGGGAGCGCAACACACACACTAAGTATTTTGGCTCAAAGTGAGTGAAATAAGGAACTAAGGCAAATGATATAACAAACACAACACAATTCAGTTCAATCAATCTACAATGAGTAAACAAGCAAATAGTGAGTGAAAATAATAACTTGAAAGAGATAACAAGATAATAACACAAGCTATTTGGAGAGGTTCGATCAATGAAAGATCTACGTCCTCTACCAAGATGGTTAGTCTTGGATTTCTAATCGAGATCTTATATAATGAGTGAGTGTTACAAATTACAATGTTTGAGCTTATACACTAACTCAAGATCTATTACTATGAAAGAACAAATCCAAAACAATAACCGGTGTATCTCTTAAAGAAGAATCTAAATGATTAATCTTAAAGAGGTGCGTGTGTGTTCTTAGTATCAAGGCTCTTTAGATCTTTGAGATGGAGAGCACAAGAAACTAAAGTGTTAAGGCTTTAAAGATCTGGGCTAAGGATGAAGGTATGAAGATGTTCTTGAGAAATCTGGAAAAACGAAGGCAATCTTCAAATCTTCAACAAATGCTTTAGAGAGAGAAATTCTTGAAATTCTTAGCAAAACTCAGCAACTTCAAAATGTTGAAGTTATGGGGTATTTATAGTGAACTTCAAAAACTAGCCGTTGGAAATCCTTGTGGATAAGATGAGCTGTCGCTCGTTGATTGAAGCATGCATATATTATAGCCATTTTGACACTCAACATAAATGTGACCGTTATGGACACGTGTCAATAGATTGGGCGTATATGCATCTTTTAACCACCGTTGGATCATTGGCGTAATTTGAATTCTCTTCAAGTCTTCGAGTCTTCATTAAATCACTGAGTGTAAAATCAACCATGATGAGGCGCGTTGAGCCATTAGAGCGCATGGTCCATTTGAGGCGCGTAACAGAGCGCGTGGATCTTTGAAGCGCGAGGCTATATGCGCGCGCGCTGAAAGGCGCATGGCGCATAGCATGAAGGGGCGCATAGGCGCGTGGCTCAAACTAAACTTGTGATTTATCTTGAATCTTGATCTTCTTGCCCTATTTCTAAGCCTATTCTATAACAATGGACAACTTAAAAAATGATGTATAAATACTTCTTACATGTGGGTCTAAAGTCCATGAAATAAAACTTAGGTGATGGATCAATCAAATCTAATAAATCCTATTACATTAAAACTAAGATATGTGTGGGCATACCCAACAATCTCCCCCTATTTGATTGATGCCATTACCTACTATATCAAGGACAAACATTATACTTGATAAAAACATGTCCAAATGAATGAAATTGGTAAATCATGTCTCAAGTTAATGTACACACTAGTCCAAGATATAGATTCCTAATCTATTCCAATAAGAATAAAGAGTTACATATGGAAAGATAGAAACAACAGTTTTAACACATTCAAGATGATATATGATTTTTAGTTTTGAAATGTGTTTAAACCAAGTTTAAACTTAATGCATGAAAGTATGAAACAATTCAATATGATGCATATGAATTTAAACAATATTCATTGTTCTACAAACAAGGAGTTTGAGTGAACAAGGTTTGATAATAAGTGATGCATTGTTCTTATTAAAACTTGGGAAGGAGTTACAAGTTACAAATTTCGAATAGAACAAAGACAAAAGATGTGCTAAAACAAGTAAGCACTAAAAACACTATCTTCAAAAGGGATTTACTAACAAAAAAATTCTTACATTCAAAGAAAACTAATGATTAGGAGGCGCGTCATCTTCCTTCAAACCTTCTTCAATTTCAGAAACGGAGCGCTGGATTTGTTTAGAAAGTTGATAGGCGCGGTTCACTAAACCATGAGTGTCTGTGACGCCGTCTCTGAGGTAGCGCAAATGACCAACATTAATGTTTTGATATTCATCAATGGTGCGTTGAGTAATGGCTTGCTGATGAGCGACGTTTTCTGCAACGTTCTGAAAGTTAGCTTCAATAGCAGCCTGCGCTGAAACAATGTCAGAGGAAATCCTATCTGAGCGCCTGTCTGCGCTGGAGTGTGCGGCGTTGAAGTGAGTGACAACTAACTCTTTCAAAACATCAATCTTTGAAAGCAGGGAGTTAATGTCAACAGGCGCGCTGGGAGCAGAGCTGGAAGAGGGCGCAGGAGTTTCAGGAGCTGGAGGCGCAGGAGTTTCAGAAGCTTTGGGTTCTGCGCCAGGATCAGCACCATACACAGTTAAACTTAGGATTTCTAGCTCATCCTTAACTTCCTTGAGTTTATCAACCACACTCAGCAATTTTTGGCTATCTCCAGCCACCATTTCAAACAACTTCCTTATATCACCCGCTATGTTCAACTCTACCTCCCTTATAGCATTAATGAAATCTTGGCCATCAGTGAGTTTGATGCCACCATCTATGCGCTCATGAAGGGAGGCAAGAGTGCCTTTGAAGAGCTCATTCATTTGATCAATAGCGTCATTCCATTGTTGAGGAGTCAGGAAATATTTGTCCTTGATGTTGGCATCTATGCGCTTTATCTCCCCCTTAATGGCAGCAATCTCATCAGCCTGCTGGGTAAGCATTGAAGTATGAAGCTCCAACTGTGAGTTCATTTGAGACTGGCCTTGCTGGAGTTGCTTTAGAAGAGAAATAACCACACTCATATCAGGAGTGGGAGGAGGAGGCGCAGGAGTAGAGGGGCGCGGAGTAGGAGCGCGGGGAGGAGATGGAATATATTCTGCGCTTGAAGAAATTTCTTCAGGATGAGGCGCAGGAGCCTTTGGGCGCACAGATGATGGTTTGCGCCTTAACTGATCTGGCTCCCCCTGAGCTTGATCCTCAATATCTTCACCAAATAAATCTGCAGAAATTTTATCTCTGACTTGTTGACGATCAAAAGATGGTGTTTGAGTAGGCGCATGAATGGTTGGAGGCGCATCATGGGCAGGCGCGCGTGCATCAGCGCTAGACCCTGCGCCTTTGCGCCTTTCAAATTTAGATAAATCAGCAGCCTGTTTCAATCTGAATTCTTCATCTCTTTTTAACTGCGCTTCCAGTCTACTGGCTTCTTTAGCGCATTTCAGCTCCTTTTCTTCTTCAGTGTCCGTTCTGGGTCGCTTAGCAGGTCTGCTTGGTTCTTCAGCAATCCCTTTGCCTTTGCCTTTCACTGCGCCAGGAATATGTTCTGCGCGTGGCGCTACTGCAGCTTCTTCTTCACCATCTGCGCCAGCTGCTTCTTCATCTGACTCAGTGGCTTCATCTACCAACTGAGCGCCTTTCACCCTTGGCGCGCGCTTGGCCATGCGCTTTCTGCGCCTCTTCATCACTAAACTGTCCTTACCAAAAACAGGGACATCAGTGGTCTGGTAGGCTGGGTTCTCAGCAAGAAAATTTGCAAGCGCAGGGTAGGAGAGGAAGATTTTAGTGAGAATACGGCAGTGAGTCTTGAACTTCGTCTTGCCGTCAGCTTTGTTTTTATTGTACTTGTCAATCTGGTCCTGAAGATTAGTAAATAAGATCTGAGGCCAGTTGAGGATGGTTTTTGCCATGATGGCAGCTGTGAATTCCCACTGCTCCATAGTAAATCTGTTGACATTTCCAGTTTTGAAGATAATGGAAGTGCCAACCAAATGCGCAATATGAGCCAATAAATCACCACCATCTCTAATTTCCACCGTTTTGATATTGTTTTGAAGCGTAGGAATACGAAGAAGGGAACGCGCCATAATGTTTTGAGCGGCGGCTGAATAGGAATTGACTTTGCCAGCTACACTCAAGGGGCCAGTTTTGTTGAAGTTGACAACGTTCTTTATAGTGCCGGCAGACATGGTTATCTCAACGTCTTAAACTACTGCGCGAATGCGATAGCGCACCATTCCTTCAATGTCTGTTGGAATTTCTACAAATTCTGCTGTAGAGAAAAATTCATCAACGAGGAGCGGAGAGTAGAAAGGTTGCTCCAGAGTGAACAAAGGGAGAAGACCAGCCAGTCTGATATAATCCATAATTTCAACGCCCATAGGGTCAGCAGATAGCTCGTTCAAATCAAGTGTTTCACCAGGTCTGAAGTTAGATAGATCCTGTAAAATTAAACATTTAAAGGAATTAGTGTGAATTAGGCGCATAGAAGCATAAATAAGCAGTGTATACCAGGCGCATGAAATTTGAGGCGCATAGAATAATTAGGCGCAAATTTATGGTTCTATGAAATATACTAAGAAAAGTTTGAACATAAGAATTGACTAAGTATGAATTGGGGTGCATAATAAGTGTAGGCGCATAATGATATTAGGCGCATAAAGGATTGAGGCGCAAACGCATGTGAGCGCGAGAATCTCTTTGAGGCGCATAATGTCAATGTGCGCTTAATCATACTAGGCGCATTACTTATGTAGAAATGTAAACTGAGTATAAAGACACACAAACACATGCAAACATACATATGCAATTTTTCAGAATCAAAAAGTGAAAATTTTGAAAAACAAGTTTTGAAAATTTATGAGACCCAAGTCAAGCAAAAATAATGAAGAACACGAAGAACATGTCTTGAATGCTCGAAGAACACCAAGAACACCAAGAACACATATTTCGAGAAACTTCACCAAATCAAGCATACAATATATCAAAATGACCGCACGAAGACAAGGATAACAAATATGTAAATCAAAACAAGTAAAAATCAACAACGAATCCAAAAAATGGATTCAAAGATCTTAAAAACCGAAAAGTCGAAAATGGTGATTTTTCAGATTCGCACCAAATAGCGAATTGATCGTTGAAAAAGTTAGTTATAAAGACTCGAAATTGCAAAACGAACATAACCCAACGAACGATTTTGAAAACGGATCACCGAAGCAAGATTAATCAAGAAAAATGGGCATTCGGGTTTTTGAAAAAGACGAACACAGGAAAAAAATTTTCAGAAATTTAAAGAGTTTAAGAGTTAGAATTCATTACCATTTCGTCTTGGGTAGATTTTGTAGCTTTCTTCGGACCCATTAACGAGATATATAAGAAAAAATAGAGAAACGAAAGAGAGAGAGAGAAGGGAAGCGGAGAGACTGGGAGAGAGAGAGAGTGTAGGGAGGTGCAGAGAGATGAGGGAGTTGGTGAGAAAGAGAGAGAGAGAAGGGAAGTGTATATATAAGTTAGGTTTAAAAAAAATTTGCACTGATATGGAAATAATACTGTCAAAAATTTAAAAATATGGGAAGTTGAAAGGATGTGTATTTATGAGGGATTTTGAAAAACGGCGGCTCATCATGACATGTGTACGGCGCATTAATGATGGATATATGGATTTGAAGGGCATTAAATGCAGAATGACATAAAGTGTCATGATGTGACATATTGGGTAAAAGAAAAACTGCTCCACTTTCCCTTTAAGTGTATGAGCAATTTTGACTAATTTTTGCACAAACCCCAAAAACATCTATTTTGGTGTAAGTTTGGGGTGCAAGAAATAAATCCCCAGAAAATAAAATTTTTGAAAAGCGTAAAACGAGGGAAAAATTTAATTGCACAAGTACCCTTGAACAATTAATGGAATGTCAAAAGACATAGATTCCTATAATAAATGAACAGAATAAACATACCTGGTACTTGTGTATTTAATACGTTCAATCATTGAAATTGAATTTTGAGAAATGATTGAGCCGCAATAGTTAATGCGCGCATGAAGGAGCGCATTACCTTAACAGGGCGCATACTCATCTAGGCGCGCAAAATGACTTACGAGGCATTGAATGTTAGGCGCGCGCTAGATTTTGGCGCGCAAAGAGTTGAGCGCGCAGAAGTATTAGGCGCGCATAGTTTCCTTGAAACTTTGAAAAATTGATTTAATCATTTGTACCTAATATACTCATAACTCAACACAACGTAAAATCATTAGTATTGACAAAACTATATTGAATTTAGTTGAGTTCAAGCATACCCATTTCGCCTCTCAAAAATATGAACCGTTTCGCGTCGAGTGCTTTCGTTAGAATGTCGGCGATTTGATAGTCGGTTCCCACGTGTTCCAAATGTATATTGCCTTTCTCCACGTGGTCTTTGAGGAAGTGATATTTGATGTCGATGTGCTTGGTCTTTGAGTGCATGACAGGATTTTCAGAAACCGCAATTGTTGATGTATTGTCGCAGTAGATGGGACAATTTTCTTCGATGATATCATAGTCCACCAATTGCTGCTTCATCCAGAGTATTTGACAACAACAACTTCCCGCAGCAATATATTCGGCTTCGGTTGTTGAGACAGATACTGAAGCTTGTTTCTTACTCGCCCATGACACAAGTCTATATCCGAGGAAATGACAAGTGCCACTTGTGCTTTTCCTATCAATGGTGCACGCTGCGTAATCCGCATCTGAATAACCTACAAGCTTAAAGTTCGAATCTTTGGTGTACCAAAGTCTAAGGTTAACAGTGCCAGAGAGATATCTTATAATACGTTTCACAGCAATTAAGTGTGCTTCTCTAGGGTCGGATTGATAACGAGCACAAACACAAACACTAAACATAATATCGGGCCTACTAGCAGTAAGATAAAGGAGTGAGCCAATCATACCTCGATAGAGCGTTTGATCAACACGTTTACCTTTTAGATCTTTGTCGAGTTTGTTGCCGGTGGCCATTGGAGTATCGTATGATTTAGCGTTCTCAAGTCCAAACTTCTTGATTAAGTCCTTTGTGTATTTGGATTGGTTGATAAAAATGCCTTCACTCATTTGCTTGATTTGAAGCCCGAGGAAGAATGTGAGTTCTCCCATCATGCTCATTTCAAACTTGCTCTTCATTAGTTTCTCAAAACGCTTGCACAACAGTTCATTAGTTGAACCAAATATAATATCATCAACATAAATTTGAACAAGTAATTTATGACCATTATGTTTGGCAATGAAAAGAGTTGTATCGATTTTACCGCGAGTGAAGCCTTTTTCGATGAGAAACTTTGATAGTGTATCATACCATGCTCTTGGTGCTTGTTTGAGTCCATACAAAGCTTTCTGGAGTTTGTACACATGATTTGGAAATTGTGAATCTTCAAACCCAGGTGGTTGAGCAACATAGACTTGTTCTTGGAGTTCACCATTTAGAAACGCGCTCTTCACATCCATTTGATATAACTTGAAGTTCTTGTGAGCGGCGTAAGCTAGAAATAATCTGATAGCTTCAAGTCTTGCTACGGGCGCAAAAGTTTCATCGTAGTCTATTCCTTCTTCTTGCCTATAGCCTTGTGCAACCAATCTTGCTTTGTTTCTCGTGATGGTTCCATTCTCGTCCATCTTGTTCCTGAACACCCATTTTGTACCAATCACTCCATGATCATTTGGTCTTGGAACTAGAGTCCAAACCTTACAGCGTTCAAATTGATTGAGTTCTTCTTGCATTGCAACAACCCAATTAGGATCTTGGAGCGCTTCATCAGCCTTCTTCGGTTCAATTTGAGAGATAAAAGCAGTGTAAGCATCAAAGTTTGTAGCTCTCCTAGTACGAACACCAACTTGTAGATCACCGATGATATTAGCAATTGGGTGACCTCTAACTTCACGAATTTCAGGAGGTAAGTTAGGTTGAGTCGTAGAAACTTGAAGGTCTTCAATTGGTACATCTTCACCAGATTCAAAGTCATTGAAATTTGGGGGTTGAACTGGCTCAGAATTGAAATTTGGGTTTACACCAGATGCAGCAGTAGAAATAGGCGCGTGAGAGGAATCATGAGGCGCATCATTTGAGTGAGGCGCAATAGAGGATTCACCAGGCGCATTATACATTGAATTAGGCGCATTTGATGTAGGATTTCCTTGTGTTGATAGATTCTGATCTTGAGTGGGCGCAACATAAATAGGTGCACCTGTATTATTTAGCTCAATAGAATCATCAGCAACATTTGGAGCCAAATGTGGCTCAAGGAGAGAATGTTCATCAAAAGTAACATGTACAGATTCAACTATCACTAATGTAGTTCTATTGAAAACACGAAAAGCTTTAGAGTGTTTGGCATACCCAACAAAAATACCTTCGTCGGCTTTGGCGTCGAATTTACCTCTATGTTCGTTTCCGTTGTAGAGGATATAACATTTGCAACCAAAGATCTTGAAGAATGCAATGTTGGGAGTTCTACCACGCCAAAGTTCATACGGAGTCTTGTTGTGCAGTTTGTTGATGAGGGAACGATTTTGAGTAAAACATGCAGTGTTGATAGCTTCTTCCCAAAAGTACTTAGGCAATTTAGCTTCAGCTATCATCGTCTTTCCAGCTTCAATCAACGTTCTATTTTTTCGTTCAACAACGCCATTTTGTTGAGGAACTCCGGCGGTTGAAAAGTTGTGATCTATCCCATGATCTTCACAGTATCGAGCAACACCATTGTTCTTGAATTCTGTTCCATTGTCGGATCGAACACTAACGATGTCATCTTCTTTTTGGGTTTGGAGCAGTCGAAATAAGGTAGTGAGAATATCATAACAATCATCTTTTGTAATCATCATCTCTACCCATGTATATCTTGAATAATCATCCACCACAACTAGAGTATACTTGTTTCTTCTAATACTTGCGGTGGAAACTGGTCCAAATAGATCAATGTGAAGCAGTTGCAAACATCTTGTAGTTGAAGGATTTGACTTGCTTGAAAATGACTGCTTTGGTTGTTTGCCAAGTTGACATGCGGCGCACTTTTTGTCATGATGATCAGCAACCTTGGGAAGTCCTTTGACAAGATTATTCCTGCTGAGTTTAGATAGATACTTGAAGTTCAAGTGACTTAAGCGCTTGTGCCACAGCCAACTATTTTCGTTCACACTTTTTGCTACAAACACAAAGATTAGTACTAGAGTTCATACTATGGAAATCAATAATATAAATATTTGTCTTACGATATCCCGTGAGTAAGATATCTCCAGTTTTGCCATTCTTGATAAGACATTGCGTTGAAGTGAAATGGCATTCTAATCCTTTGTCGCGGAATTGAGATATGGATAATAAGTTGTGCTTGAGCCCTTCGACGAGTGAGACTCTTTCAATGCACATTTTGTCTTTCTTGAGCTTTCCATATGCTACAACTTGACCTTTGTTATTATCGCCAAATGTTACGGAGGGACCTCTTTCTTCATGGACATCTTCTAATAAGGATTCATCTCCAGTCATGTGTCTTGAACACCCACTATCGAGAATCCATTCATAATTTCTAGCTTTTGAAGATCCAGCCATGAAACAAAGAACCTGAAATATAGACATTTAAGCAGCTCCCCTTTATTCCTTTTGGGTCCTAGGGTTAGCAACTTTTGACAACCCACTCTTGCTTGACCTTAGGATTTTTACGTCCTTTGGCATTGGGAGTGAATCGCAAAAGGCATTCCACGGCCTTGTGTCCTGAACAATCACAAATGGAACAATGATGAAAGCCACCAATCACGTGAGTTTTCACAAACTCTTTACTTTTCTTGGGGATGGCATTCTTCTTTGGGTCAGATGAACTAGACTTAACAAAATCTTTCTTTTGAAATTTTGGAGCGCTTTTTCTCGGAGGGCGCATAGGGCTAGGAGGCGCACGGCGATGAGGCGCGTGGCTCTTAGGCGCATAATGAGCACTCGGAGAAGGAGCGTGCCTATTTTCAAGAATGATTTTGCTAGGAGATGGTTCATCTGTAGCTATACCTTTCCCATTAGCTTTCCCAAATTGCTTCGTTGGGTAGACATAATGGAATGTTTGTCTCTTGACTTTTTCCTGTCCTTTACCCATTGAATTAGAATGTTTTTCCTTGGGAATTTCAAAAGTTTGTTGGTTGGTAAATTCACTATCTCTTTCAGCACAGACATCACATTTAAAGTTGTCACTAGTTGATGAGAATCCCAAGCCACTTTTATCACCACTGACTTTTTGGGACTCAAATATATTCTCCATAGTGACACGAGAATTGGACCACTCATTTGTAATCTTTTTAAGATCAGTAATTTGAGCAACCAATTCATCGTTTTGAACTTTAAGAAGTGAGTTCTGTTCTGTTAGAAAAGTGTTTTTAACAGTAAGAGGAGTCATGCTCTTTATCTGCTCCTTAAGGAGGGTGAGTTCAGATTTTAGTAGAGATTTCTCGGTCTTAAGCTGGGAAATTTCATCACATGATAGTGCTAAAGCTTCCTTCATACTATCAAATCTAGTGATTACCTTTTCAGCCTTCTTGAACAATTTTTCTTGTTCAGCAATCACTTCATCATTGATTTTGGAGATTGGAGCAGTTGGTTCAACCTGTGGTCTAATGTATGCTCCTTTTCTCAATTTGTTCCTTGCTCCAAGATCACATCGAGAGAATAACAATCCACCATCGTTTTGAGCCGGAGTGAGAAATCCTTGTTCAACGAGCTCGCTGATGGTTGGTCCTTTCTTCTTTTTCACTTCTTGAAAACCTGCAGATTTCTTGATAGGTTTATTCAAGGCATTCATATCGGGAACATCCTTGGAGAAGTCATCATCAGAATCATAAGCATCAACTTCATCATCATTTGCCATCAAACAAACGAGTCCATCATCGGAATCTTCATCGCTCTCATCGGAGTCTGTTTCAATCCAAGTATTGTGCTCATTTGCTTGTGCTTCTTCTTCAGCAACCATTCCCTTGTGACGAGTGAACTTGGGAGTGAATTTGGGAGTATGGCTGCTCTTCTTCTGCATATATTCAAATTTGGGAATCGGGCAGCTTGATGCAAAATGTCCGGGTTTCCTGCAATTAAAACAAACAAGATCTTCCTTTCTTTTTGAATCACTGCTCCTTGAAAACTTTTGAGGAGCTTTGCTGGTAGATCCTTGAAATTTGTTGGTTGAACCGGGTCTTGAGAATTTTCTGAACTTTTGAAATTTCTTCACAAATAAAGCGAAGTCTTCATCATCCATGTCTAACAGCTCAGAAGTAGAAATTTTGGGATCGGAGCTTTTCTCATCTTGTACAGGCGCAGGAGTAGGCGCAGGTGTAGGCGCACCTTCTCTGTGCGCCATCATAGCCATAGATTTTGACTTTCCTTCAGTTTCGCTGATTCGTTGAAGTTTGAGTTCGTAAACTTTGAGATTTGCATATAGGTTCCTTAAAGTCCAAACATCTAAAGTTCCAGCGTCTTCAAGAGCGCTAGATTTATGTAGGTATCTTGATCCAAAAGCTTGTAGAAAATTTACATTCAAATCTTTGTTGGTAAACTTCATGCCAAGTGAAATACATAGATTGATAATTTCACAGTAGCGTTCATAAGTTTGCCTCAAGTTTTCACCGGGGAGTTGAGAGAAATTGTTGAATCTCTTTTGTACTTCGTATTTCTTGTTCTCCTTGCAAACGGTGTCTCCTTCAATATGCTCTTCAATAGCATCCCATAGCTCATTTGCAGTAGCACAATGCATGACTTGTTGTTTCATCGCCGTGCTTAGAGTGCTTAGAAGAATGTTTCTTGCTTTCCCATCATTTGCAACTCTTCTAATTTCTTCCTCGGTCCATTCTTCCCTTGGTTTGAGAATTGTAGGTTGGGCAGCGTTGGTGCGTGGATTTGGATTCGCCTTCATCGGAATATAAGGTCCATAAACGACGGTGTCATGGAGCCTTTCATCGATTGAGTTGAGATGAGTCAATATGCTGAATTTCCATACGTCAAAATGATCTTCATCAAAGACCGGGACGTGAGTGTAGTTTGCAGTTGCCATAGGTTTTGAGTTTGCCATTTAGAATCGGCACCCAAGCTGTTAAGCTTGAAAAACGAAAAATATTTTATAAAGGTGTTTGCTCTGATACCACTTGTTGGTCCCAAAGGGCAACAAGGGTATGAAAAATAGCTAGAGGGGGGGTGAATAGTTGTTTTAAAATTATTTTCGTACCCTTGAAAAACTCAATTGCGAATGCGCACTTTATCAAGTAAGCGTTATGAAATGCGCCTAAGTGAGTGAGTGAAATGCACAGCGGAATTTAGTAATGAAAATAGGCGCAAAGTGATAAAGGGAGCGCAACACACACACTAAGTATTTTGGCTCAAAGTGAGTGAAATAAGGAACTAAGGCAAATGATATAACAAACACAACACAATTCAGTTCAATCAATCTACAATGAGTAAACAAGCAAATAGTGAGTGAAAATAATAACTTGAAAGAGATAACAAGATAATAACACAAGCTATTTGGAGAGGTTCGATCAATGAAAGATCTACGTCCTCTACCAAGATGGTTAGTCTTGGATTTCTAATCGAGATCTTATATAATGAGTGAGTGTTACAAATTACAATGTTTGAGCTTATACACTAACTCAAGATCTATTACTATGAAAGAACAAATCCAAAACAATAACCGGTGTATCTCTTAAAGAAGAATCTAAATGATTAATCTTAAAGAGGTGCGTGTGTGTTCTTAGTATCAAGGCTCTTTAGATCTTTGAGATGGAGAGCACAAGAAACTAAAGTGTTAAGGCTTTAAAGATCTGGGCTAAGGATGAAGGTATGAAGATGTTCTTGAGAAATCTGGAAAAACGAAGGCAATCTTCAAATCTTCAACAAATGCTTTAGAGAGAGAAATTCTTGAAATTCTTAGCAAAACTCAGCAACTTCAAAATGTTGAAGTTATGGGGTATTTATAGTGAACTTCAAAAACTAGCCGTTGGAAATCCTTGTGGATAAGATGAGCTGTCGCTCGTTGATTGAAGCATGCATATATTATAGCCATTTTGACACTCAACATAAATGTGACCGTTATGGACACGTGTCAATAGATTGGGCGTATATGCATCTTTTAACCACCGTTGGATCATTGGCGTAATTTGAATTCTCTTCAAGTCTTCGAGTCTTCATTAAATCACTGAGTGTAAAATCAACCATGATGAGGCGCGTTGAGCCATTAGAGCGCATGGTCCATTTGAGGCGCGTAACAGAGCGCGTGGATCTTTGAAGCGCGAGGCTATATGCGCGCGCGCTGAAAGGCGCATGGCGCATAGCATGAAGGGGCGCATAGGCGCGTGGCTCAAACTGAACTTGTGATTTATCTTGAATCTTGATCTTCTTGCCCTATTTCTAAGCCTATTCTATAACAATGGACAACTTAAAAAATGATGTATAAATACTTCTTACATGTGGGTCTAAAGTCCATGAAATAAAACTTAGGTGATGGATCAATCAAATCTAATAAATCCTATTACATTAAAACTAAGATATGTGTGGGCATACCCAACAATGTCATGTGACTAGCACATGACATTTTAAGATGTTTGTGAAGCTACACATATTCGATGGTATGATTCTTTTTTTAAACGGAAGCTAATATTTAAATCTACGACATGTATTTTTTAGCAATTTTTTTGATGAACTAACTATATTATACTAATTTGTAATTTAAATAAATAAAATTATTTAAAAAATAGAGGATATGAGAAAAATAATCTGAAAAAGTTACTACTTTCCACCATGATATACCTTATTTCCTAACGTTTACTTTCCTCCAAGTTCTCGCACCACCCCTTCCACATACACTCTTCCCCCGATTCATCCTCCTCTTCCTCTCTTTTTTTCCCTATCAAATAGTTTTATGAAATGATAATCCACGTATAGCATTTACTTCATATGAAACATATTTGGGGCTAATATCTTTTTTAAATTATTATTTCACGTGTTTCCTTTTTTTTAATATTTAAAATTAAGATTTAATATAAAATAATTCAGTCACCCGAAAAATTTCCCAAAAAAATATTTGTAGTAAATTTAAATCTTAGTTTCAATTTTTTAAATAAGAATCATATAAATCGGATATGTGTAGCCTCAAAAATATCTTAAATCGTCATTTAAAACGTCATGTGCTAGTCACATGACATAAAACTTGTTAAAAAACTAATACCCAGTTACTTTTGTAGTTGAATTGCAACAAAATGATAAAGTGAGTATACCAATTGGCGAAACTGAAAAGATAGCATCAACATTACAAATTTTGGAAAAAGTCAGGAACCAAATTGCAATTAACCCTTTATCCCAATCAACTTTTAAAAAGATGAGAGGTTTTCCATCTTGCTTTAGAAGCCTGCTCCACCATTTACTCTCGGCCTTCTTTGTGTTTCTAGATCCAATGCTAGCCTTGCTCTTATGCAAACACCAACTGACACAGATGTTTTTCTCGGAATTAGAATGTTTGGGAGAGACTACAGACCGGTCAGTTTTACCTTCTCGTTTTTTTAGCTTTCGCGAGACCAACTAGTGAGGAAGCATGAATAATTGAATTTATGGCGTTGGAGAATTTCGCCGGAGATTTTGTCTGAGATGGAGGATGGGAGGGACTCACCGGAATGGACGGAGGGTTAGCGAGCGTAGAGAGAGAGAGCGGCTAGGTTTACGATTTGGGGGGGGGGGGAAGAGGGCAAAAGAGGTGATATATAGGCGAGGGTAGTTTTGCCATTTAAAAAATGTGGGGGATTTATTGGTAAAATTGATTTCAACCCAGGGACCCTAAGGTAGAATATGAAATATTGTGTTTTTATAAGTAAATACCACCTTATACCAGGGATTTATTAGTAAAAATCTCTTATTAAAAGTGCACATTAATAAAAGAATATTACAAAAGTATCATTTTGAGCTTATACAATTTTAAGTGAGACACTTAACATACTCCTTCTGTCCCTCTTTATATTACAAAAATGGGTTTGAGCACTAAAATTAAAGAAAAAACTATAAATGTGATATGTTGTGAGTGTAGGTAGTTGGGTAGGAGAGAGAAAGTGAGGTTGGAATTGGAAATAGTAAGTGGGTAATTGTTGTGAGCATGTCAAGTGGGTCTGATTATTTAAAAAGTGTTAAAATGTTTCTATTCTAAGTCTTTGTAGATTAAAGTGAGATAAACAAAATGGTAATTTTTGTAAATTAAAAAGACGGTGGGAGTATAAATTTTTGCAACTTAAAATGGTACAAGACGAATATTCAAAATATTAGGAAAAAAAATACGTTTTTCTAACGCTTTTTTTAGTTAAAAGAAACACAGCTTGGTGACGCTATTGTATCTGGTCTAAATAGGTATCGCTTTAGCATTTTTCATTTTGTTTTTAAAAGAAATCAATTATTACTGTTATTTAATACATAAATACTAAATATAACCTTGTTAATATTGACAATAATGTTGGAAAAATAGTGTATTATTGTATTATGTGAAGGAAATATGATTTATTTCAATGATAAATAATTTGTCGAATGACAAAATTAATTGTGGGTTTGTGTTTAGCTCCATGAGAACATTGAGATAATGTATTTTTATTTGTCCAATTTTATGTTTGGATGAATAAGACTTGACAAAAACTTGTGTGAGACGGTCTCACACGTGAGACGGATCTTGATGAGAGAGTAAATGGTTTACGCCCTTATGGGCGGGGATGGGTAAACCCATTTCCTTTCTCAACAAGATCCGTCTCACCGTGTGAGACCGTCTCACACAAGTCTTCCTCATAAGACTTTAAGGCTTGAAGTTGAGAAAATAGTTCATCTCATTTGAACTAGAATGTCAAGTGACTAGTTCATCTCATTTGAACTAGAATGTCAAGAAACTAACCTTATCTCCAAAACAATTAATAAAGGACATATGGATTGAGTTTATCATTTGATTAATTTGGGAGATTGAATGGTTCTTGGTTGGACTATAAAAGGAGCAAGATAGAAGTAACACAAAAAGAAACACTGTTTTCAGCAATCTCTCCACAGCATCTCTTTCTTTGCATATTGTTCATTCCTACTTTGGCCTCCTGCATTGCATACTCGTGGTGATACTGTCCAGGCACTAAATTCAATTCGCCGGAGTCTCTTAGTGCAGGGAAGCATCCTGTTCGTGCGAGTTATCTTGGGAGACTAGCGTCCGACGACAACCTCAAGCACTCACGGTGAGGGGGCGAATAAGTCTTAAGGACAGTGTGTTCAACACACGGCTCGACACAAAACATTCAGTCTGGTTTCAGTTTATTTATTTTCCAGTTTATTAATTTACTTATTTATTACTTATTCTGTAATTCGAGTTCTTTTTTTTAGAATTTTTCTAACAAATAAAACAATCAATAAATTGTACAGTAAAAAAATCAACATTTGGACATTTTTGAAATACATACTCACACTTATAAAGCACTAACATTTGACATTATAAATGCAAACTGACATTTCCAAACAAAAACACCGCACTTATAACACACATGCACATATATCTTTTTAATTTTAAACTAACACCGAAATTTTTAAGACAAAAACTTGTATGAAACATCATGACCCGTCTCATGGTAGAGACGGGTCATTTTTTACCCATGACCCGGATCCATGACCCACATGCCCAAAAAAAAACTTTTTAAAATTTTTAAATTATTTTTTTGGTTTTTTTTTTTCGGTTTGTCAAAAGTAATAGTTACTATAACTAAATGTAACAAACGTGCTACTTATATGTAACAGTTTGTATACATAAAAGTAATACATATATACAAAAAAGTAATAGTGTTTTTTTTTTTTTTTTTTTTTTTTTTATGTTTTCTTCGTTTGCCAAAAGTAATACTTATTACAACTAAAATGTAACGAACGTGTTACTTATATGTAACAGTGTTTATACATAATTGTAACACATATGTATAGAAAAGTAATAATTCAACTATTTACACTTTAGAACTAAAAGCACTTGTCTTAGTAACATTGTAAAATAAGAAAGTAACAATTTTTATAAACGAATGTTACATTTTACTTGTATAATAACATTGTAAAACAGTTATGTTTGCTTGTATAATAGTATATCTATATGTTTTCAAATAATAAGTTATAATGGGTTTAATTTATCATGATACATGTAAAAGTATTACATTATCTATAGAAATATGTTACAATTTCATCTACTAAAGTGTTACATTTACTTGTACAAATAATTACATTCATATATATAAGTTGTTATTTTTCAAATGTTACTTTCTTTTAAAAAATAAAATCAAAATACTCAAAAATAAAAATATTCTGAAAAAACACTATTACATTTCAGTATAACGATAATTACATTTAGTTAGTGTTACACGTATTTATAGTTAGTATTAAAGTTGAAAGATGAGTAAAATGAGCTATTTTTTTTTTGTAAAACTGGTGTTACGTTTGTCAAAGATTAGAGAAAGAGATAGTCGGAGCCAATCATACATGGAGAGAGATAATTGATATGAGAGACTCAAATATTATTGATACTAGTGACACATATTTATAGGGTTACAAATATAGTTCTAGAATAACCTAGCTTGCTATACAAGATACAAATCTCCTAATTGATATACACAATCTCTAATATTGGTAAGTAATATCTAACAAATATTTACAATATATTCTTGGAATATAATAATATTCCTAATATGCCCCCGCAAGATGGACGGCGGATAGGATAGTCCAATCTTGAAAGTAATGATATGAACCGAGTTGATGAAGCGAGTTGAGTTGTTGTGATCTCGGAGGTGGTTGAAGTTGTCGTTGCAATGAGGCTTTTACGTCGCTAGACGGGGTAAGGGGAAGAATGTAATAAGAGAAGAATTTAAAAGATCGAGAGAAAAGAAATTAGGAAGAGAAGAAATAATACTCAACGTGACATTGAGACTGAGAAGAAAAGAATTTTATTTTACGTCTCAATGACGAAGGGTGTATAATTTTACGTCGCAATGACGTTGACTTTACGTCCCAACCACGTCGCAAGACGGTTTTACGTTGGAATGACATTTACTTTGAAAATAAGAAAAATTAGTTTACGATCGCAAGGACGGAGTTTTGGATTTATTTTACGTCGCAATGACGGAGAATAGATTAAAAAACATTGATTTTAAGAAAAGAATGATTTTAAAGAAATAAAAATTAAGAAACGGAAGCAAGAAGAAAGATAAAGAATTTAACAGGTAAAAGATGAGGAAGAATAAAGAAGAGTAAGAAAATAGTAGACTGGAATTGAAGGGGAATAAGTAGTAGGTAAAAGAAGGGAACTAGCAAGGAGAAAGAAGAACAGAAAAAAAGGAAAATTCCAAGAGCCGGGTTATTTAATGGGTGTTTAGAGGTGGCTTAGGAATAAGGAAAAAATTGCTGGTTTTTTTTTTTTTTTTTTTTGATATATGTGAAGGGGTGGGCGGCTTGTAAGAAGAGAAGGAGAAAGTTTAAGAAGAAGAAAAAAGAATAAAGCAGAACGCATGCTTTCACTGTTGGGGAAGAGGGAGATATTTGGCTTCTGGATATTGCCAGAAATTTTGAAGAAGCGGAAACAAGTTTAGGTAGGACAGTTATTGGTGGAGAAGTCACGTCATGGATCATAGCTCTGATACCATGTTAAGGATTAGAGAGTGAGAAAGTCGGAGCCAATCATACATGGAGAGAGATAATTGATATGAGAGACTCAAATATTATTGATACTAGTGACACATATTTATAGGGTTACAAATATAGTTCTAGAATAACCTAGCTTGCTATACAAGATACAAATCTCCTAATTGATATACACAATCTCTAATATTGGTAAGTAATATCTAACAAATATTTACAATATATTCTTGGAATATAATAATATTCCTAATAACGTTTACTTATAAAAATGTTACTTTATAAGTAACACATTTTTTATATTTAGTTGTATTAAGTATTACTTTTGGCAAACGAAAAAAACAGTCAAAAAAAATAATATAATAACTAAAAAAAAAGGGGGAAAAAAAGAACTTTTTTTTCTGGGATTTTTTTTTGGGCCAATGAGTCGCTGCCACGTGGAAGATTTTGAGTGGAACATGGGTTGAGATCCTACGCTTCGCGGGGAATGTTGTACAGGGTCATGGGTCGACCCGTCTCTTTTATGAGAAGGATCTAGGTGTTCTCACAAGAGACCACCTCAATTTTTAAACCTTAATATTGGCACTTTTTAAACTCATATTGACACTTATAAGTGTGTTATAATTTGAGAATAATACTCATAATTTTTAAGTGTAAGAGTATAATAAGTTGGTAGAGTGAATAATAAGAATAAAAATGGACACTAAAAAAGTGAGACTTACGAGTAGGTCACTCAAAAAAATTCAGTACAAATTATTATAGTTAAAAAATTATCAGTTTAAATATTTATGAGTGTCAATATGGGCGGAACTATAGCATACTGTTGGGTTTTGTGGCATTATGCGCAACAGAATAATTTGCATAATAGAAACCCTAGATAGATCTATGCATAACAACAATTTTATCAAGATGATTATCAAGAATAATAATCTCTTGTAGATCGAAATTAAGAACACAAACTTTAGGTGCTAAAACACACACCTTCTATCGGTATCCACACTTCGAACGGACCCAAGAACGCTTCTTGATTGATTGCTAGATCCTTAGTTTGAAAAACATGAAAAAACGATTTCTTCAATGGAGTTTAATTGTTTTTCTTTGATTATTATTGAGTTTTGATGATGATCGATATCAAAACAAATAATCTTCTTGGTATGTGTGTTATTATTTCTTAAATAATTGTTTTATTCTCTATTAATGTTATGATTTCTCAAACACAGTTGCACATATATATATATTAGAGAATGACCTAATTACATAAGGTCTAGGATTTTTTTTCAAAAAGAAATCACCAAAAATAAACTGTTTGCCGTATGGCTTGCCTAGCACTGTACGGACCTGGCTCACAATGTCCTCGTTTTCCATGCTTTTTTTTTTGTTTGTTTTGCGTGTGTGACTCAATATAATTATACTATATTGACAACGAATCCGATCTAATCAGAGCTCGTAAATCAGAAGTAGATTGTAACAAGCCATTATGACCATACATTTCATAAATATAACTCCGCGAGGGGCCCAACCGATATCTCGCATGTAGAGGGACAAATTCAATCTTGGCATACATTCTTCCGTAAAAGAGTCCAATCATGCCAATAGCCTTTCTAATTACACACTTAGAATAACGCTTGACTATGTCAAACATAACGTTCATGAAGTTGAAGACCATGGTATCCTCATGTCCAAAGATTCCAATGATATAACTATTATTAGATTTATATGTAGCATTTGACCAGGGCATCAATCTCATAACGGGTCAATCCAGTCCTTATTCTCCAACAAATACCCACAAGTTTAATCTGCATCCTGTGCACTATAATCATCATGTGATTATCCATTAGATTTATGTTAGTTATTAAATATAGCACTAGAGAAATAAATTATTATAATAAACATGCAAAAGACATAATAATCAAATTAATAAACAATTTTTATAATAAATGATAAATGACAATATATAAAAATCTATCGTGTAAATTTAGGGCATAACCCTAACAAGAGTGTGAGTGCAAGTACATCTGGTGACTTGTTTTACTAAGAAAAAAAAGGGTTATAGATAGTAAAACATAGTATAACTTAGCTAGAGTAGTTGGTTGAATGTCAGTATTTAAGTAAATCACAAATTATGCGTTATTCCCAATTGTTAAATTAGATTTTCTAACGTGTACCCTAAGAACACATGTTAAGATTTTTAATAAAGAAGTTGATATTTTTTTAAACTTACTTTGATCTATTCATTTCCTTAAATAAACAATCGATCTATTTATATTTTTCTATAAATATGTAAGTTTACATATATAAATAAAAAAAAATCGATAATTATGAAAATAAATAGGTTAAACATCTTTCAAAAAAAAAATATAGGTTAAACATGTGGCCTCTCATTAGGGGTGTTCACGGTCCGGTCTGGTCCGATTTTTGTTAAAATTTTACAAAACCGGAACCGGACCAATTATACGGTTCTGTAAAAATTTAGAACCAGAACCAGACCAATAAATTACAAAACCGATGTCATTGGTCAGATCCTATTGGTTCGGTTCCGGTCCGGTTCTCCGGTTCTACTTGTATACAATTTTTTCTCTCAAGAAATACATCTATACACACCAAAAACTAAAATAATTAAACATTGGTCCCAAACTCTCAACAAGGCAAAGTAAACTGCATGGAGTTTTACACGTATTCAATACAAAGTTATGGATCTTTCACTTCAAAGATAGAAGAACTAAGACAAAAAAACTTAATGGGGAAAAATAGTTGATACAACAACTTTAGAATTTTCGTGGTGAGGCTGGGATGTCTGGTGTCGAAGTCACGGCAGTGAAGGGGATACAAATGGAGCCATGGTGATCGAGCGGGTTGATTCTTTAAGATAAAACGAAGTTGAGAGAGAGAGATAGGGTTAGCGGATTTTGGGAAATAGGGTTTTCTCAGTAGTCCGTACTCCATAATCAGTAATCCGTAGGACTATGTAAATATTAGTAATACTGTAATAATATAATATTTATATATGTTATGATTATGATTGGTCCGGTCCGGTCCAGAACCGTAAAAATATTGACCAAAACCAGAACCGAACCAATAAACCGATTTTATGGAAATTTGGAACCAGAACCAGACCAACACTATTAAACCGGTCCAGTTTTCATTGATCCGGTCCAGTTCTATTGGTCTGGTCCGGTTCTAATTTTTTCTGCACAGCCCTACCTCTCATGGCAGATGTTAGAAAAAAAAAAAGAAGTCGGTGGATAATTTGACACCATAACCTGCACCGCAAGCGCCAAAGAGAATAAAAACGAATCTCAGGCAGCACACAGCCCCCACGTGCACACTTCATTTCATCCCATTCTCTCTCTCACACACACACACTGACCGGTGGCTCCAGTCACCAACTCACACTTTTTTTTTTTCCATTAGTTACATTTCATTCATAAGCCAATTGCTATCGTGTTACAAACTCTTATTAAGTTTATTATTACAGATCTATTGCCTAGTCTAGTACAATTCCTTATTAGAGTTTCACCACGTCAGAACCTATTACATCGAATGAAACTGCATCTTCAGAAATCGCTCGGAGACGTCCCGCGCCGTTAGTCTCTTCCCATATACCCCTCTTTTTCCCCTTCCAACTTTCCACACACACTAAACACACAGTGGCACCTCTCTCTCTCACACACACCCACACTGTTTGATGATTTTGGTGGCATTTTCGAAAAAATCCTGAATCGAGGGAACTAAATAACGGGTTTCTCTCAAGAATTGCTCAAACCTTTGTTTCAACAGTAATGGCGGTCAGTTCTCTACTTTCTTTCTTTCTTCATCCAAAACATACCCACTCACTCTCTCACACTTACTATTCTTTTGTGGGGTTTTTAGTGCACCTGTGTTCTTTGATCTTACTTTTATAGAATGCATCTCATTGAAATTGTAATGTTTTCTAGTTTTTTTTTTTTTTTTTTTTTTTTTTTTTAGATTCGTGGATTGATTCCTTCTTCTTCCTGTTTTTACTTTTTCTTTTGAAATGAAGGTGTGTTTGTTTCAAATTTTTATTAATTTTTGATACATTGATTCATTTGTTGAATGCTAGAATTGATGATTCAATACATTTACATTTATCTGACAAGCAATTTTACTTGTTTATTGTGTTGTATTGGGATATGAATGCCTTAGATTCGCTCGTATGATCAGGCTATTTTGTTTTGTTTGGGTTATGGTTAATATCAATCAATTTTCAAGATCCCCACCCCAAAAATGCGTCCCTCCGTCCCACTCGAATTAGTACAAATTTCCATTTTAGGTGTTCCATTCGAATTAGGACAACCCAAAAATGGAAGTGTTTTATTTAATGTGACCCACATTCACACTCGCAACAGTTTTCCACTCATTATTTTCTACCCTACTTTCTCTCTCTTACTTCACTTTTCATACTCACAACATCTACTCTACTATCACTTTTTTCCTTAATCTCTGTGCCCAACCCAAAAATCCTATTTTGGGTGGGACGGAGGGAGTATAAAAAAAACTTGGTCCCTAAATGTTCTTTTACCAATTCTTTTCACTACTCAATTAATACTTACAATACTTGCAAAATTAACAAAATTAAGTGTTTAGAAAGTGGATAACAAAAATATTTATGCATTTTTGCCATTTATTTGTCTAAAAAATGAACATTAAACGTACCACAGATGAAATTTGGACATACATTTATGGACGGAGGTCCTCAGTCGTAACATTTACCTCTTCAGTAGTATTATTAGCTTTTATCTTGACTCAAATGTCATAATCAACTTAAGACTGTTGCAACCCAAATTAATAGTAGTCCTTTTTGAACTATCAGTCATAGATTGGATCTATGATGTTCATATAGGACAATCTACTACATGCAACCTGTATTACTACCAAATTCAAACACAATTAGTTGTAAAATTTTATCAATCCAATTTTCTACTCAATCTGTCACTAAATAAATGTCCATTTTCGAGATTTTTTTGTCCCAAAATGAAAGTCTTTTTTGGGAAAAACTTTGTCCCTAAATGTTGTTTACCCAAAAAAATATTCACTAGTCTCTTTATACTTGCAAAGCTACATGTTTGGAAAGAGGATTACAAGATTATTAATGAATCTTTCCTCTTAGTGTTTTTGCCAGTGACTTGTCTTTACTATTCTTGCAGCAAAGTTCACAAGCACCGCCATATGGAAACCGGAGTAGTGAACCACAACAATTGGAAACAAGGTCTGAAAAGGGACCAGAAGCAATTAGGTCGAGGCATGTGCGAGGTGTAAGCAGAGATGTTGGTGAGTTTAGGAGATTAACTGATTCTCCAGCACGTGCAGACAGTGCAAGATCTGAGCCACCTAATAGGCTGAGCCGGGATGAAAGTGACTCCAGGAAATCAGCTGATTCTCCGCTTCGCCCTGTCAACGTGGGCCCACGAGATTCACCTCTTCATCATCGTCAAAGTGGCATCAACAACACTGATAGCCCAAAGCGGGTCCCACGACTTGGTCACAAGAGCAGTGCAGTTTCTTCTCCCTCGTGGGAAAGAAAAGGTTCATCTGACAATAGCCATGGTGGTACCCCATCAACTCCTGGAAGATCCCGACTGAGATCAGTTACTCGTGGTGATGAGTCGGTAAGTTTTTTAATCTTGTGTTTGTGTAAAAATGGAGCTTGCATAAACAAACAGTCGCACTTGCATATATTTGTGGTTGTTAGAGCAATGGTGACAGCCCATTATGGAGTGTAATCGAGAAAGTAGATGCATTTGTCTCATTTAGTTTAGTGCTCTGGTTGGTTTATGGAACCGCAAGTACGGGATGCCCAAACCGGAAATAAGTAACCATAAGCTTGGAACGGAGGAGTAAGAGATTTGGATCGGGTAGAGACTCTAGATGCTGGTGTGATACCGTTGAAGAGAAAAAGATAAGGTGGAGCCTCTGTTAGCCGGATATTAGGGAGCAGGTCAGCTGGTTTGACCTGTTGATCGGGTTTGTTCAGTGTTACCGGGTACAGGACAGATGCCATTCAAGAAAAATTCCCTCCGTCCCCGAAGCGAAAGACTCTTGATTTAACTTTAACCAAAGATTTAGGGAAAAAATAACTATCCTAATAAAATTTTAAAACTTGTTATTGACAGGCCGACTGTCCATTTGATCATGCATATTATTCCAGCTATAAATAATACTTGTGGTTGTGATATACTGACATGAAATGTGGAACTGGCAGCCTGATGATAGCCCGACTGTCCCCAAGTTTGGTGATTGGGATGTGAATGATCCTGCATCAGCTGAAGGTTTTAGTGTCATATTTGAAAGAGTCCGAGAGGAGAAACACAGTGGTGGAGGAAAAGTACCTGCCGTGGCCAATGAGACTTCTTCTTATGGAAATACTCAAAAGCGTTACGCAAATGACAGCCCAAAGGTAAACCTGTTTACTTGTTTCTGCAACAAAATCATAGTTTTGTCATTCTTCTTCTTTGAATGCAAATAATGACTTGTTCCTATACGCTTCAGAAATATTTTTGAGAAATTAAATTAGCTTCCATGTTTCTCATGAAAGACTTGGACTTGATATATTTTTGTCAGGGCTGTGGCTGTTTTCCGTGGGGCAGAAAATGACTGCTTTTGCGTCTGGGATGGATAGTTGATGTCAGGGCATGTAATGCTGTAACTGTATAGCTCAAAAAGTTGTACTCCCTCCGTCCCAAAATGATTTTCCATTTGTCGTCATTTTTCATTGTCCCAAAAAGTTCTTCCCGTTTCTACGATTTGGGCTTAAAAAGTGCATAAACATGTGTTCATATTCTTAAGAAAAAAAGTTTGAATAGTCAAAAAATGAGAAGATCATATTGATATTAGGAAGGAGGTAATATTATGTATAGCACATTTTTGGTGAACATGTATTCTTTCTTTTATGGTGTCAGAGAAAATAAAAACTGAAGTTTCCACTTATAAAACATATTTTTGTGTGTATTTTCAATTCTTTGGTGCTTTTTCGTTTTTCCATTTTTTTCCTCTACTGGGAATCTTTTCTTCTGAACTGTTACGATATTGATCGAGTTGCTCTTGAGATCAAGAGCAATTTCAGACCTTCATTCTGAGACGGACACGGAGGGAGTATAGATTTTTTTTCAACTTTCTTCAATTACACCATTCATCAGTATATTCTAATGCAGCAAAACTTTCCTGAACAAGGGGAGCGTCGTGGATTTAAGTTCACATCTTATTCAGTTCTTGGTTTCCAGTACTAGTAGTTATAGCTTTTCGGTTCTTTACAAGCGCTCCAAAATTAGGAGAAAGGATTACAAACTGACATGAAAACTTTACAAAGGCCACATGTTTAGAAACTCGAGCTATTTATATTAGCACGGTTTTTTTTTATTTGTACAATGATTCATCTCATATAGATGAGTATCCAGTACTAGACGAAGGTCTGCATCTGGCTTCAACAGCTAAAGTCTTGACAATGCCTCGACAAGGGTCTTCTCCAAACGCTGAATTAGAAATTTCAATTTTGCAGCTATTTCTCCCCTCACAAGCCTGCAAAAAATTATAACTACATCACATTGCTGACAGTTTTTATAGTATTTCTACAGTATCACTTTCACGGGCAACCTTTATCAAACTAACTGGATTCGACAATTTTTAGTATCTATGTCTATATTAAACCAATGTGGGCCCGGCCCGGCCCTTTTCCTGGATCCCACGCTGTCAGAAAACGATAATTTGAGGATATTACAACTTGAAGCATGGAAAATCTTAAAATGATCACTATTTAAACTATGACTTGGTAATTGAACCTAACCTAGCAAAAAACAGCCACACAAATGAAGCCAAATCTAAAACCTAAAAGAAAAAAGTCAATAGTATTAGGTAATTGATCCCCTATAAATCCCTGAGAAAATAATTAAAGGCAATGCCCAATCCCAGTCACCAATACCGTAAATAGGGTCTGTAACCTGAATGATTTGACGAGAGTTCAAGGTAGACTTTAAGTGAAAGGCACTCAGCCATGAACCAAATGTGTAATCAATGCAAAACACAAAATGAAATGGAAAAAAAAAAAAAAAAAGGAAAAGGAAAAGGTAAGGAAAAAATTATCATATTCTTGAAGCTATTTGCAGGTTTATTATTATAAAATATAAACTAACCTTTGATACAACAGCCGACGAATTATGCGAATGACAGTTTCCTTTGGAGAACATTTGGCAGCTTCCTCGAGGAGTTCCATAGCTGGCAAATTGTATAGATGCGATTGTATAACCATCTTCACACTGCAGGTGCATTTCTGGTTTCTTCTCATTAATTGCAATTGATTCATCAATGACATCCGGATGAGACCACATATGAAGTGGCGCATGGTGGGTCTCAGAAACATGCGCACACACAGTTTGGGTGGAAATCGTCTTGACTGAAATTTCAAAAGGGTTTCCTCCTGTTTCCTCAAATATAACGAGCAAATTGTTGGATGTCTGTAACCATGACCTTGGTATATGGTACCTGATTTTCACCAAAAATACCATGTTAACATGGTGACTACACGTACCTTTATTTCGTGGTTAGTAACCTCAGGCTAATGTTAAAAACCTACAAGTTTCATAATCCATAAATTTAATAGTATTATCAGACTTTAGCCGTACAAGAATCTGAAAACAAATGGGGCCATTTTCTCAAAAGTCCTCCAAACAAACGTTTATTCTTTATAAGGTTTTTATATAAGTTTTTATTTCTCTAGGGTCCATCCGTCACTCTTAGACACGTCTATCCGACACTCTGATAGTTGTGTCTCGAAGGGTTTTTGAGCAATAAAATTTCAACTAACGGACTTTTGAAAAAAAAAAAAAAAAAAAAATCTAAGGTACTTAATAAAAATTATATTTTGTTTCAGGGACTTTTGAGAAATTAATCCAAATAAATACTTACCAATAAGATTGTCCCTTTTGGCAAGTCATACTTTTTTATGGATGATGTTTTATAGTCATCTTTGAAATTACACTACGCTCGTTGCAATATCTAGAACTGGGACCAACCAAAAAGGGAAGTAGACAATGTATTGGAACAGAGAAGTAATATTGATAAATGATCTTTCTGAAAGAACTATACCAAATCTGAGTAGGTTTGCCACAATTAGTAGTACACTTGTCTGAATCATAAGCCCCACGATAATCGCAATCCTCCTGGCATCCATCTTTTGGGGCTACAAGAGTCCAGTATCTTCCTATATGGTGTCCATTGACCCAGATTTGACCCTTACCCATACTTGCCATATCAAGAACAACAGGATCCGTCCCACTTGGGCTGTCAAAGTAAGTCTGCTCAATGGAAAAAGAGAGTAAACATTGCTAACCATTTAATATTGTACAGAGTTTATGCAAAGTTGACAGGCAAACAGCATCACATTCTCCTGCTAAGCTTGGAATATACCAAGTATAAAGTAGCTATCCAAAATCATAAACTAAGTTTTACTGGAAACACGAAAGAAAATCCCAAAGGTTGTTATTTCCTCTTTTGAGTGGTCTGAGGATTCAAGAAAACTTGCCGAATGTTGGCTCATATAGCTTATCCAGTGGCTGTAAGCTGTGAATATCTGCTCTGATCTGGTGTCTATTGTGCTGCTTAAGTTTTGTGTTTAGCTCTTGTATTTTCTCCTGGGTTTGAAGTCTTTAAGTGTTGATTTCTGTTTTCCTGTATGGTTCGTTGGTTAGGTATTGGAAATCTTTGCACTATGATTTTGTTCTGAAGGGGGAGGGGGGGTCTTGGGGTATACTTCACCCAGTACGAACAAAAGAATCTTCTTCCCCATTAAATGAAAAAAAAAAACTAGCATGCTGATATCTACTTAAGTGCTACCTCTAACTAACATGGCAAAACCATGTTAACCAATGATAGAATTGGGCAAGGATAGATAATTAGGATTCCGAACTCGTATACATAGATACGCAGATAAAAGATAAATATTTAAAGTATTAATATTGGTAGGCTTTACCTTGTACCAGGTAAATATAGATGGAACATCATCAAGTGTCAATTCAGTCCATCCTGCACCTTCATTATCATTGACAGAATAAAATTTCAACGATTCTCCTTTAAGTCCAACCTATTATAAGAGTAATAATCGGTCAGCGCGTGAAGAGACCACCCCTTGAAATGCAAACAAAGACAATTTTAAGACAGAAAGCACGAAGTTACCAAGAACATCGTGTGCTCAGACAAGGGTAACTAAATTAAATTACATATACTTGAGTATCTTTGAACATAATGTATGTAGCTGCAAGGTCGAAAGATCAGATGCGATCATGAGTTCACAAGTTAGATATATACTCCCTCCGTCCCTAAATGAATGCCCGTTTTCTAAATAACTGTCCTCAAGTGAATGTCTGATTTTAAGGAAGTTACTAAACTCACCATTAACAAATATCATAGGCCAATGCATACGTGTTATACAGTAAGTCTTATAATGTGAATAGTAATGATACTCATGTATAGTTGCTAATAAAATTGCTTAAAAGTCAATATTATACTAATATATATAAGCATTCATCATTTAATTTATTATTTCCTTATGGGGATCTATTTATGTTCCCATATTACCACCCTTAGGTGACTCGAACTTGAGACCTCTCAGTCTCAACTCAAGTGAAGGGAGCCAACCACTAGACTACAACCTTCATGCCGAGCTAATTTTTTGGTAGAACACTTCCTTTTTAATGGTGCTTTTATAAATCGTTAACATGAAGGGAGAGTGCTGGAAGTGAATTGTAAAAATGAAGCTTTCTGGGAATAGTCCTTTCAACTAAAGAATTGATACCCACATTTTATTGCAGAACCTCAAAAGATAACCTCTAATAACAACAAACATATTTAACTGGAAAGAGAGATAAAGCATGAGTGTGATACGCTTAATAGTATAGTGTGTTATCACGCAATGTCCCAAAATGTTAGGAACATGACCGAGGAGCCAATCAGTAAGAACCTATTGGGTCACACATTACGTACGGACTGAAATACGAGTATGTTCAATATAGGGTTTAATTAAGCTGGACTTAATTAAAACACCAAGCTTGAAGTGGCATATGCCCTAACCCCAATTCGGAAGACTTTTCTGCAGGGAAAAGGCATGTGAGAAACAAAAGAAAAACCCTGGCCATTTTTCTTTGAAGGTAACATTGTGAGTGACCATCCGATTAGTGCTGTATTACGCGTGGATCCTTTTTGGGCTTACCGTTTTATGTTAACCCGCTGCATTGTTGTCTTTGGTAAAATCCAACACAATGTAATAGACAATATACTACATTTTAGTTAGTTTTGAAGGTAAAACAGGTTCCGACGTGCCCCTAGGCCAGAGCCGACGAATCCGTTCACAGTCCATTGGACCAACACCATTCGAAGGTGGGCAGGCCTGACTTGAAGTTTGACTATGAAAACAAATAAAATTTCTGAAAATGCGAGAGTAACAGACTCGAGCATTATTAGGATCATTTAAAAATCAAGCAATAAAAACATATGCAACACATGCTACACTTGTGTATACGAGGCATTACCAATTTTCATTAGCATATCAAGAATGGTACGAATAGATCTATAAGGAAATGTGATGAAACCATATCTAGTAAAAAGTACATCTTGTTAACAGCATGAATAAGCAAGCATTTAGATGCAGCGCAGAATACAAAGAAGCATTTCATAAGAAAATGAACCTGGTATGTCCATGATGCCTCTGTCAGATCAACGTCCCCACTTTTCAAGCCGGTAAGTGAAATCCGACCCCTAAACCCAGCCCCATCTTTCTCCATAAAAGCACCATAGTTCTGCGTGATAAATTATTGCAGTAAATTACAAAGAAGCAGGAGAAGGCTAGACGACAGGAATTTTTTGTTTTAACCAGAAAAGAACAATCAAGAAGGGTTAAGAACCTGAATATTGCTGAACCAGTAGGAATTTACAGTGAGCATAAAAAGTAGTGTACCAAAACAATTCGCGTTGGTAAAGGGTTTAGGGTTTTGGCAAAGTGAATAATTCAACGTTAATAACAATAAATTGCAAGTCAAGATTGCTAAAGATCAGATCAATTAATTAAAATTAAGTCAGCAGGCTTAGCATATAACTAGCCAACCCCAAAAGTGAGCGGGTTGGGACTAAGGCTAAGCTGAGTTCTATTTAAGCTATGTCAAAGAAAATTATATTTTAAAGATGCGCAAATTTAATTCACGTGTATGGATAAATTTTTGAATAGTCATACGCCCGAATTAAATATTGATTTTATTATTTAAAAATATATTACCTGCAAACCCACTGTCTGAGTCAATAACATTATATCATTGTACCCTTGCTGAAGTTGAACTGGATGTACCACCTTGATCCATTTACCCCTTGCACTGCCTTCACTTTCAAGACGTGTGTAGCATAGTCAGGTAAAAGTCATCCGAAATTAAAGGTTTGAAAGCAAAAGGATAAAAGAAAAGTTGTTAATTAGTAAGCGGACACACAATTCAACTTAAATTTATAAAAGTAACTTAGGTTTGAGTGACAGCCCAGTCACAAGATATATTTTTATGTTTGTGTTGCTTGTGCTTCAGTTTCTAGTTTCCTAAGCAGAATTCGGGGTATGAACTTCCTGTGATAAGTTAATAATTTGTTGTTTGACCCTGGAAACCGCTTGCGCAAGAGATCCCATTATTCTATAATTGTTTCATAATGTTGCATAAATAATATCACCTGCCAACTATAACATTTCACAGTCTTAGGGAACAACATTATCCTCACCCTCCCACACTTTGGCCTACTTTGCATCAGAAAATCAACAAGGTCTCCTTTGCATCAGAATGACATGTTGTTCCTCCGATTGGAGATATTAAACGATATCAGTACAAATGTAATACCTTCATTCGAACCGGGAAAGAACACATAGCCGGTAAGGCTTCCCTACCAAGAGAAACCGCATTCTCTAATTCAAGACCTGGTTAAGCTAGAAAAGCCCCTTACCAGCTAATCTAAGCACTTGATGGTAGTCACTTTTACCTTTTGACATCTTTGATTTGTTCAAAAGTTATATGAAGAACTATTTTGTTCACAAACATTAAACAATATTCATATATACTACGGCAAATAACAAATGATTCAAGATGAAACATGTGTCCAAACAGCTGACTTGGGCTTTTCCCTACTTTCACGTACAAGCTTGACAGAGAAAAATGAGGATCATTTACCATCAGTACTGCTAGGGAAGTTTGACTTCTATTGCCTAATTGACATGAATTATCCGATAAGAAGTTACTTCTTCTTTTATATGAAATCCGAATCCTCAAATTACAAAATGTTATAGCTATTCTTTTCAGAACTAAAAGCTCACACAAACTAGAATTGTACCGACAATACTACATTCTTTTCCTTATTCTTTGATGGCATAGATCCAAAATTGATATTCATTATAATCAACCATCTTATAAGTTTGACACCATTTCTCTTGGGGACAAACACGGTCCCCATGAACTCTGAAGCTTACCCTCGAACAAAACAGAAAAAGGTGGTTGTGTTCCGACCTTGGTTAGACATGAAGGGTGGAATGTGAAGTCGAGTCATCTGACGCATGACCCGCATGACACAACTAGATAACAGCATTTATAGACACGGGAAGGTTAAGAAAAAGTAAGAAAAAGATCCGTAAAAACAGAGAAGAACAAATATCATACCAGAAAGTTGACCATTGATGAAGATGCGAACCACATCACGCATACTATCAATTGTAAGTGTTGGACTAGCTTCATTTTCCTCCCAATATGATATATCCTCCTTTGAAACATATATTCTGCATTTCATCCATGCAATAAACAGATATCAAGGAAAAAATCTAGGCCAACTAACGTGAGTACTTTCTATAAGACATTAGTTACTGTGACATATTCCTACTAGTAAAACTGAGTCGTTTTGTTGTGCTCCTGAAAGTACGTTCTTTTAGCACTTGAGGGATGCCATCTTTAATCTTGTTATAGCCGCTCATTCCATTAAATATATAAAACGTAGCATGCCAACCAACAAGGTCAAAACCTTTGATGAGACAACTTTTTAGAGTTTCTATACATATAAGAGAGCTAAAAAGAAAATCTACGAGAACCTTGATCTTGATTCCTGACATCAATGTACTCTTAAATCTTCTTTTTTCAGTAGATTTCAAAGAAATTGACCCGCTGGAACCAAAGGATTGTGTCTTGGGTAATTTTTGGATAGCTTGGGCCTCATCTAGATGCATGGGTCTTTGTTCTATCAGAAGCTTTAGGCTCTTGACACAAGGACGGCGGAAAGTCAATGATATTGCAGTGCTTTTGGCACCTCTTATATGCTGTGATGCTCGGACGCTTTGGTTTCCCTGCCGTAACCGTGTCGGACACTCATACCTAAGTTGTGTCGACATGGGTCTGGTGGGGTAAACCAAAGCGTCTGAGCATCACATCTTATGAGTAATTTGGTCAAGACAGACGCACACTGTCATTTCCTACTTGCATACGGAAAGGCCTTTCAGCTTAATGATACAATGCCCGCTACTAATATGCGATTTGATAGGTTTGTGAAACAGACATTTGCCATATACGATCTAGATTACGTAATTCTTTTACTTATAATCTTTTGAATGGTTTTAGTTTGTAATGTAATTAGATGGTTAATCTGCCCCACCCCTTCTCCCTTTACAGCAAGTTAAGGATCGTGAATTTAAGTTGGAAAGTCAATGAGCAATATAAACATCAATCTGTAACCACGGACAGTCCGATGAGGAAAGACAAACAAAGATCTAGAAAGGGAAATGGCACGAATATTATTTTCATCTTATAATTAAATCCTTGATCGAGGGTTAAAAAATGAAAAGCCTACTAGAACAAGGACATATCATACCTGGTGGTATACCACAAATAATCAGAATTGTCTTTTGTCACATTTAAGTGCTCCAATATGCCTTGAGCAGTGAAAATTTCATCACTCCAAGCACCAATTGGCTCTTTAGAACTCACCCACGATTTTGAGAAATTGCTAACTGCATTCCGAATTGTTAAGGGCTCAGCAGAAACACTTGGTGATAAAGCCAAATTGATATCCACTGCTTTGATAGAAGTCTGAGCCCCAACCTGTTCCATACAAAAAATCTATAAGAAAATGATTACATAATTTGACAACCAAAGTAGCAGGTGTATTTAATAACAAACTATGGAATTATCTAGTGACTATCAGAAGCAGTTTTGTATCCCGCGTTCATTTCAGCTGGTAAAAACAGAATCACTTGTTTGCCATCATAACCTAGATAAAACGCTGTTACCTGCTTACTCTTGCATTAAAATAGACTTCTTGGGACATTTAATCTGAACCAAGGAGTGAAACTTCCACAATCTGAATTTTTTGAGCTTTGTGCAATCGAATATGACCAACAGCAGGAGATATTAACTTTCACGGATTTAGATAAATTAATTAACCATAATAGTCTGAAAGGGCTGCAATTCATAGGGGGGTTCTACAGAATCCTACTAAGTATGCGAAAGAGTACAGCAAGTAGAAGCACGCGACGAGACTCTGTGCTATGATCACTAAGGTCGGCTACGAATATCGTGTATATTTGAATAGCTAGACATAAAACTATAACGTTGTGGCAGCGTCAAAAAAAAAATGGCCGACAGAGTATAGGTGACGACATGGTCTAATTTTGACAATGAATGAACGTCTTACAGAATCAACAGATGAATATCAGTCTATTCAATCTGGAGTGCTAGTGCTAGTGCAAGTGCTAGTGAGTGGTTTATCCAGAAGATCCTAAAAATTGCATAGCAGGACTTCAACTAACCACTATGAATTATTTATTCTTAACATGCCCCTTATTGTACATCAAAGCTGGAAGCTAATAAGTAAACATACTTAAGTATCATGGAGTGAGCATGCATGTGCGTACGTCATGGATCCTGCTTTGATGCCATATCTAATGCCTTGTTACTCAGACTAGAAGACAATGGGAATTGCAGGATATCAAATATTGGCACAGTTCATGTAGCTGAACAGCAACTCATGAAACTACACCCTTGGCGCGAAGAGGGCCAATCAAGTTGTACGAGTATCCAACACGATTTTGCAGCATTTGATTTGGTAACAATCCATAAATACAACCAAGGAGTTCTAGCTCTAGTTGTATTCCCTTCTATCTTCTAACAGGGATGTTACGGGTCTAATCCCATCAAAGACGACATCATGGATAAACTATTATTTTGTTGAAGATATCACCTTTAGTCTATATATGGGCACCCTTTTTTGTAGCCTTTCAGGGCACAACCGCGTAGGATCCAAGTAAAGATTCATGTCCTCCTCATCCATCTTTAATAATTATACACAGTTATTTTGATCCATAAATGATAACCTTTTTTTCTATTATTATCACAAATCTCACAAAGGAAATAGTTTAAATTTTTAACAAATACTCCCTCCGTCCCAGCACAAGTAGGACTTATTTCCCTTTTAGGCCGTCCCATAACAATTGAGACTACCCAAAATGGAAATGTTTTAATATATTCATATTCAACCAACCCCACCATTTAACCCCACTAATTCTCTATCTTCATTTTCCACCACTCATTTTATTCAACCAACACTACTATTTACCCCACTCATTCTCTCTCTTCATTTTCCACCACACATTCACTACTTTCTCTTAATCATAGTGCCCACTCCTCTAGTCCTACTTGTGCTGGGACGGAGGGAGTATGCAATAGTGAATTTGAAATGAAAAAGAGAAAGAGCTTCAGTTGGAGTAGCCATGTGCAAATACAAAAGAGACATCACTGACATCAAAAGAACAAATCATACACTAACCAAACACAATAACCAAAATTACGGGATATATACATATATGTATGTATATATATATATATATATATATATATATATATATATATATATATAGGTAGGTGCTCAAATGAGAACTAAATATCGTGAGAACCGTGAGAACCGTGAGAACTTAATGTACCCAATGATGTATCTAAGTGCACATTGGATACATTAGTTTTTACCTAATGTATCCAAGTGATGTATCCAATGATGTATCCAAGTCAAGTAATGTATCCAATGATGTATCCAAGTGAACCATTGGATACATTAGTTTTTTACCTAATGTATCCAAGTTCTCACGGTTCTCACGATATTTAGGTTCTCACAGGAGCACGACCCTATATATATAAACAAGGAAAAAGAAATATGCAATTAAAATGTCGGCTATCAACCATGATATGGATAAATACATCAAACTTAGAATAAACAACATAAGAACTCAAAGTACTTCAAACCTGAGCAGTGTTGAACGCCATGTTCTTGCAGTCCGGTAAAATACTCACTGACCATGGTGGTAATGTGTATGCTTGACCAAGGAATTTCACAGTGATCACTTTATGTTCATCAATATTTGCAAGAAATGCTGCACACTCGCCTCCACTTCCACGGTACACATGTGCCTGAAGTTGAATGGTCAGAATTAATAGTCAACATAAAGGGAAATAAGGAAACCAAAGGAAAGTGGTACTGCAATGACATTCCCTTGTAGTATGAGAGCCAATCTTTTTAAATGATCTTCATCTCACCCCCGCCTAAGAAAAATAAAAAAATGAAAATAAGAAACACAAGGAGTTTCCTAAATAAGCCACATTTTTACTCCCGACCTCGTTCATCCCACCTTAAGAGATGCTACAAGACTGCCACCCTGGCACCTACACATCATGAACATGTCGAATGACTCTAATAATTTGTTTTCAGCTGATTAATTGTATTCGAGCAATTACTCACAAGTCACCATACAAAGCCTTGAGCTTATATGAAAACCAATATTCCCATATAAGAGTTTCTGAGGGAAAGATAGAAGGGGGATGCATGTGTCTCCTAAGAGGAACTACTAACTTATATGAATCATTTTGTCTGCTAACACAACATGTGAGCCAACCAACAAAATCAACTGCATCATGGGGGAAAAAAATCAGTACCAACCTTCTAATGAATATAAAAGATTTTAATAGCAATTCTCTGTAGTGAGAAGCGCAGTCATCAAAGTCCAATTCCAACTCAAAATTTTAGAAAGAATCTCTTGGAAGTAAAAACAATTAATGTTAAAACCTAGTTATAAAAAATACAGGCTCAGAAACAAGCATAGGGAGTATCAGACAGAGACTTATATGTTTTTTAACAGGATAATCTAACAAGAAAAATAGTGAATTTATCAATACAGAGAACTTCAGATATTTAACAAACCTCTTGCATTGGTCCGAACTTCACATACTGAGCTGAATCAGCAGCAACAAGAGCAGGTTCACAAAGCTTTATTGCAGCATGCAAATCCTTTAAGTGCCCCCATTTGGGCTGACTTAGTAGTCCTAAACAAAATACAATAATTCGATCATGAGTTGGCTATGAAAGATAATTGTGTTGTTCCCAAATTAAATATTCAGGCCCATGTTTATTAATCCATATGAACAATAGCACCAAAAGAAACAATTGTTTATCTAAATTCAAAATTGAAAATGTGTAACCTACCGTATTCATCAAGTGGGGCATCATAATCGTAGCTGGTAATAATATTTGGACCCCCTGAAGTCCGCCCAAAGTTTGTCCCACCAAAATACTGCAAGTTTGCAACCACAAGCAGAAAAGTGTTAAATGCATTCAATATCCATCATGTAGACTAAATGCATGGTCCTGATTTTTTATAACAACCACAAACATGACATACTAAGGATATATATCCTTATGTACCAAAATGAATACATAGAATTCACTTTGTTATCTTCTGTGTGTAATCTCTTTGAAAACTTCATGCAACCGTTAGATAGGAACTTTCTTTAGCAAAAGATAAAAGAATATTGACGATTCATGTAATCTCTTTGTTATTCGGTTCTTTTTGCTTTCTTTTTTCTTATTTTTCCAAATTTCTTCCCACCTATTTCTTCTTTTATATTTCTTCTTAGCGTTGACATTTTTTTCCTTCACCTCTTTCCATTGACGATTCCATAATGAGGATTCATGTTAGCCGACCCCAAATCAATTTGGGAACAAGGCTTTGTTGTTGTTGATGATGATGAGAAGTGTAGTATTCAACCACACAATCAAAGATTGGCATGCAACAAATATTACACGATTCAATATTTTTCTTTTCTTTGTATATATGCATTTACATAGAGCACATAAGCAGCCTTGAAAAAATTGGTAGTTCTTTTAGTGATCTTTACCATATAGTAATTCTGGAAGCTCCCCCCACGTTGGAAAAAGCGAGCAACTGCAAACGCAATGTCCTCCGATGGCCGACGAGGAAGCCTTTCACCCCAGTCTGTGTACCTTCATCCAGAATAGGAACGGAAACGAAAGGTAAGAACGTATTACATTGTCTCAGGTATCAAAGGAAAGTTAAGAGACCCATGGAAAAATCGTGTCGTTCTGAACTTGTAATGTAACGACGGACTCAATTAGTTTGCGAGAGATACGTCCACGGAGATTCTCTTTGGTGTTAGTTTCACATAAATTGTTAGGCACCTTTCTATCAGCTTAAGTGTTAAGATGAGTTTGTAATTATGCATGATATCAAAGCTCTGGTTCAGCAACATCTTGGGTTCAAGTCATCCATCTGCACTGCCCAATATATTGTGAATGCACATGTCATCAACTTTATTTTTCTCTAGTTAGGCGGTGTGAAAGATGCCTAGACACTAATTCCTGATCTCTTTTTACAATATACTCCCTCCGTTTCACCCGAATTAGGATTTTTGGGTTGGGCACGGGGATTAAGGAAAAAGTGTTAGTGGAGTAGGTGTTGTGAGTATAAAAAGTAAAGTAGGAGAGAGAAACTGGGGTAGAGAATAATGAGTGGAAAGTTGTTGTGAGTGTGAATGTGGGTCCCATTAAATAAAACATTTCCGTTTTTGGATTGTCCTAATTCGAATGGGACATCCAAAATGGAAATTTGTCCTAATTCGAGTGGGACGGAGGGAGTATAGGATAACATAACACCTAAATCTAATAAAATTCCAATTCTAACCTTGAAAAGGTCCCAATTTCCAAAACACTTCATTCAAGCTGGAGTATAGATTCAGGTTATGATGAAATCGACTCAGATAAGACCCTTAACTTAGGACACTAGTAGAGATCACGAAAAGATTCTAACTAAGGAAACAGATAGACAACATTTTATTGTGATCCTCATGCCTTAAATTTCCCTCTTCGGACATGTGAGCTGGAAAAAGATACCAACTGATCTGTCTGACCAACCTCTGAAACCTGCCATGTGAATTATACTCTCATGCCTTTATGTAATCCCTCTTGGCTCTAGTACCATGTTATATCAGCTATAACATGAAGTGGAAAGACAGAGAACTAAGAGGGAGAAGAAAAAGTCTAACATCAACATGTCACGTCTTATTTCCAGATTACCAATTAGGCCAACTTTAAATCCTGAAACTGAATCTAAGAACTGAAATCCGAAACCCTAAAGGATTCCTACTTCCACAAGAATATCGGCCTTCTCTCAATAAGTTGTTGCTTAAGAAATCATGCGTGCACGGAATAGGCCCTTGCCTCCTTCCGGAAAGTCAAAGGTTTGATTCCCCTTCCCCCACTATCAAATTAAGACATCATGCGTGTTATAGGCTCAAAGTTCAAAAGTTTACTGCCTAGAGAAAAGAAAAACAAAGCTGGATGAAGTTAAAATGGATTAACATACCATCCATCCCAATTTTCGGTCCAAAGTATTGGCTTCTTGTTGGAATTTGGCTTGAAACCATCGCAATAATATCCATTGCAGGCATCTATCTGACAAAGAGTGTACATCAAAAGGACCCAAAAATATGATGTCAGAGATTATGAAATTTGATTATCAGTACTTCAATGAAGTCAAGAATTTAAAGCACACAATTTTAAGGATATTGGAATATAATATTTGATTGCTTCTAACTTGAGTGCTCTGTGAAATATCAAAATCAACTACCTAAATATACGAGAAGATGAATGCAGAGGTTAAGGGAAACTAGAACTTACAATAAATTCTGGAGCATCAACTTGCTTGCACATTACCCATGGAACACCAGCACCAAGTCCAACAGCCATTTTAGCAGCCCATTCTACGTAACTCTTCCCTTTTTGCCCATATGAGCCCTCAATATTCCCATACTCATTTTCAATCTGCCATGGTAGATCCAGTTAAGATAAACCTAATTACAACGAGATTACCGACATAAACACACATACACTAAAACACAAAGAAAAATTTTGCAGTCCAAGAAGACAACAAGGACCATATCAACTCATTTTTACTTTGGCATTGCAGGTTAATCCAATGAAACACTAATTTTCCTGAAATGTACTTCCGATTCCGAGTTGGTGCAAGAAAGCAAAAGAAACACAAAAAATATATACAAAAGCAGCATCAAAACATCAAAATATTTTTCCAGCCGGTGCACTTAAAGAGCTACTCAATGCCTTAACTGCATACGAATGATGTAGCGGTCAAGAATAAGACTCAGAATAATGCAAAAATAACCTGCAACATTATGATCGGTCCACCTTGCCAAGAGAAGAGTGATTCCTGACGCATCAGAGTAACAATCTTTTCAACGAAACGCTGCATCTCTTCCTGAAGCAAAGTGACATATTGAAAAAGTAGATTAGAACTGATGAAGAGACAACATCTTAGCTGGTTAGGAACAAAAGAGCTATAACTTTGATCTTACCTCATCCCAACAAACTGAAAAAAAAAAAAACAGACAAAACAATACAAAAAGAATGTAAAAATAAACAAATAAAAGGGGAATTGTAGGTAAACCATCAGTAAAAATGGCTTTCCCAAAGTTAAGGGGGTTCCCAAAAGGGTGGCAGAAGTTTCAGGCTGTCAGCAAACTGTTATCCCAGTACATATGTGATTATGGTCAGGGACAGAGCCACAGTCAGTTAGCTAAGATGCCTCCTCACCAGACTACTACCCACCACCCTCCTCCCTTGCAATCAGGGGCGGACGCACGTACATGAGGGGGGTCCCATTTATACCACTTTTTGACCCCTTCAAAATTTTCAGAGTATCATTTTAACCCCCCTCAAAATTCACACCAACCCTTTAATATATAAACTCAATTTACATAATACACCTTGACTTATTTGATTAGTTTGCCGTTGGCAAGAAAGAATATCAATTCCTTTGAGTCGAGAGCGATTGACGAGGGTAGGAGAGACTGTGTCGGCGACTGGCCTCCCAACGTAGCGGCGGAATCACGGAGGCCGGAGAACCCTAATCGGAAATTCGTTAAGAAAACCTTCACCTGTTTAACAGGTACTAATTCTCTCATCTATCTCTAATCTCAAATCCTAAATCCCTAAATTTCCCCCTAAAAATTAGAGTTTCTGGTTTAATCCTAATCGGAAATTCGTTTTTTCTTTTAATCTCATTGATTTCGAAATATACTAATTTAGTTGTGTGATGACTATATGAATATATGATTCCTCTATCATCTTGAATGTCATGATTCCTCGATTTTTGTCAGTCCAAGGGTCGATTTTCAGTCGGTGTTTGTGTGTGATTTCTGCAATTTTGGGATTCCTTTGTTTGTGCGATTTCTGTAAGTGGGACTTGGGAGTTTACATTTTGTATTTTTTTTTTTTTTTTTCTAATGTTGAAGTTAGCCTCAACAATTTCAGTCTTAAAAAGAAGGAGTTGATCAATGATCAACTGTAAGGAAGGAGAAAATAAAATACTCTTAAAAACAAAAAGGGACACATTCACTGTTTGAACTATTTCTCTGTGTCTCTAAAAAGGGGTTAACTTCATTTTAGTTCTCCGATTTAGTTTGAATTTGTGTTTGTGTTAATTAGATTAAATGATGAGTCTTGTTGGATATGAAATCAACTAAAGATTGCTTGTTTTCTACAGAAAAATGGGTCCTCCTCGAAGTTTGAAAATGAAGATATTACGGAATATTTTAAAAAGATGAAGAATAGGAAACCACTTGTGTATCACTTTTTTATTATAACATTAAAATTTGAATTCATGTGAAAAAAAAGGCATTATATGTGAGTTTTTTATTGTTATTTTTAATAGTGTAATTTTTTATATAATTTTTTTTTTTACCCCCCTCACTGTAAAACCTGGATACGCCACTGCTTGCAATTGGTTGAGGACGGAAATACCAAGTAGCGTTTTGAATCCAGAATATGCACATTGGAACCCGAGCCTCCACCATTACCTTCAGGTAGTTATCATTAGATCCGCATGTTTATTCCCATCTTTCTTTTCAGGCAGAGAAAATATTTCTCAGGTGTCAAGCTAACCAATACCCCATTGCTCAAGGACAACCACCTCTCTCACCAGACCCTCAATCATCTCCACCCACCTCTCCCTCCTGATGGTTTATGGAGCCAAAAGGGGAATTGGTCAAAGGAGGAGTGTCATGACGTGAGGGGAAAAGCGAATAAGGAGCAGCCTGGGGCAAGGCGGGCGCCCGATCGCATGCCTCACATGCCACGTTGTTGGTTTTGCTGGTAGCATCTCTAGGTGCATGCCTAGGCGCGCGCTCACATTGACGAAAGATTGAGATTGGCAATACCGGACCTGAGCAGCCGCCTAAGTGCGCGAGTCCATGATATTGTGATTGTTCTGAGTTCCCTTTGGTTCCTAGGTTAAGGATTTCTTTTGTAACTCATATATAAGCCAAGAGACGGCCATAAACATTGTGTAACTAGAAAAATAGCTAGAGAGAATCTGTGAGATCCACAAGAGAGTCAAAGGCACTGGAAGCCTTTGGGGTGCCCTTGGGGCACTCCGATCAACCGGATGTATGTCTAGGGGCTATGAATGTGAGTGTATACATGAAGAAGTGATGTCCCCAAAGAGAGTGCATGGGCTTGGTTGTAACACAATAGATTGGTGATGTTATAGTAAATATTGTAGTCAGCATGGACAAACTGGGTGAACAAACCTAGTGTTCTCATCATGTTTATTGCTTTCATATGGATCCTTGCATGCACGTTGTTTCTTCCCAAGCACCTACTACGGGCTAGGTACTGATAAGAGACCCAAATCCTCAACACACACACCGAGACACCATACAATATTCATAACTTAGAGATGAAAGATTACACACCCCGAGACATCATACAATATGCATAACTAAGAGATGAAAGATTACCATTCCTGACCAACACCTACACTAGATCCTGAGAAAATAGGTGGTGGTGGTGGGGGGGGGGAATGGTTAAGGGACTGAACACTGAAGAACATAAAAGCATGAATATTTGTGAAGAAAAGAAGACTAGGGTATCGTCTTTTTGAATACAAATATCTTCATATGAGCCATCAGACTGTTATCCTGAAGAAGACACGGCTCATACCTAGGGGGTGTAAGGTCTAACCAAACCGATGATGCTACCGAGTATAAAAGAGAGCTGCCTCCCCAATATACTACGCATCATTTCCTCTTGTTATAGACAAAAATACAAATAGAGGTTGAATTCAAGGCCTCTATGTGAAGCCTCTATGTGGACTTCAAAATCGAATTAAAGCCTTTCAACTCAACTTTTACCTGCTCCATATTACTGGGGGGGGGGGGGGGGAAATGAATCCCCATACTGCCTCTATACTAGTGTCCACAGAATATAGAGGTTAGTCGACGCCTTTATCTGGTATGAGGTTCCATAACCCTGATTGTATTGTTCAACCATTTCATATCACCTAAGTAGTGTTGTATTAACTAAAGATTAAAATTCCATCTCAACTTCCCGTTATGGTAGCACACACATGAACATGTCAGAAGAGTCTAGTCCTTGCAACATTCATTTGGTTGTTCAGGAAGTTTAAGAGATGTACAGGTGAACTTTGAAGTAAATTTAGTAAGCCTTGTATAGAGAACATACGCTTGTGTACGATCATTGTAAAACTTGTTGCAAGGTTATATTCTCAATGAAATGAAAATCTGTACATGATAATAGATATAATAACCATCATCAAATTACTTAAAATTATAAATGCAGTGAAAGCACACTCGGTGACAAAAAATTACAAGCACGAGGACAACAAGCTAATTACACAAAAAGTATAAATGTAATCCAAAACGTGAAAAATTCTTTATTTCCATTATACCTTGAAAGGTGCATTGTCTGTTCGAAATTCTATTCCAGGAATGTCACGGAGCCACACAGGAAAACCCCTGCAAGTTTATCAGTTGAACATGTGATCATGACAGAGGATCAAGAAAGAGTTCCTGAGTGCAAATGTGCAAGTACTTGCTTATTTGGGACTATAATCACAAAATGGACCCACATGGTACAAATGAATCTTATCTGAAAAATCATTGCCAAACATGAACAGAGAAGAGAGAAATTCATTAGTTTCAATTCTTTGATGATATGATCATGTCCTAACAAGAAGTCTCCACTAGCCCTACATTCCAATTATTCAAGTTCAATGTTTGAGCGCATTATATATGTCTACTTTCCAGATGTTGTCATAGAATCAAGTTATTTTCTAAGAGAATAAATCCTAAGAGGTTGTCCCAAACATTCCGCTCAGGGAAGTGTGAGAACTTCTACTTAAGATAACAAGAACAAGAGAAAAAGACGAGTTTCTTAAACAATGTTAGTTGGCAAGATTAGAACTCAATTTCTTCATATCAGTTACAGGAGGTAGTCATAAGAAAGTTATCATCAACAAAACTATTAATGCAACTGTAAAACAACATTTCGATTTCCAGGGTGGGTTACTGATAAGCGTAACTTGAAAGAATAAGTGGTTAATTAATCAAAGCTCTTTATGCATCGGCCTTCGAGTCTTTTTAAAATCATTCAGCCATCTAATGTTTGTTTTCCGTTCCTGACAGCCAATCACATTATCAAGAACTGGGCTGATTCATCTGTACAGTCAAGTGCCCAGAAAGGGGGAAAAAGAGGTGAGAGAGAGAGATGGCACGGGGATGTTCCAAAAGGTGATAGCTTCTCTGATTGAAATAGTAAGACAGCTGTCAAGATGAGATCTGGGCAAAACACTGCGGTCTCCTGCAAGTCAAGTCCAGTCTGGAAACTTGAAGTGATTATCATTTTTATAAGTACACTCTCCTAGCCACTTTATAACAAAAATTGCATGATCTCAGAAGCCAACATGACAGAGCCTTCTTACGTAATTGTTAATAAGGACAGATGTAATATGTCCTCTCTAATCCTTCTTAAGCACCTACATCTAATTTCTAGGAAGGATATCTAGAAGGTCAGATCATGTGTAGCACTTCTAGCCAGTGATAGCCCCAGTGACCGGTGCAATTTGCTGCTAATTTTGTTTTAATTGTAGGGTTTGAAGTGTGGCGCAAAGATATGTCAGGCAGTGTAGTCTGCTTGGAAAAGCCCCTCAGCCTAGAATGCCATGTATGAACGATGCTGTCAGCAGTTTCTCTTATGATGAAAAAAGAAGATTTACAGAGAGAAAGAGTATACAGAGAGAGTGGGCTAGAAGTCCACCTATAGACTGTGGCTAATTTACACTACACTGAGTGTAAAATTTTACAATTTAGGAGTATACCGAGGGAGTGGGCTAGAATTCCCAGAGCTGAAGATAACAGAGATGCAAGAACTATCCTGTTGGGACTAGGGACAACTATTAGAAAGGAACTGGAGATTCTTTCAGCTAGCGACTCTGTTGTGGTTTCCATACAAGCTATATTTAAGTGACTTGCCTTGCCGGAGGCAATTGTCTCATTAAGATGGATTTCTGCAATCCCGTTTGCTTATCTACTACGCTTCTCATCCATGATTTGGGTTTTAAATAAAAGTTCCACAAAAATGGATTGTTATGCAGCAAACAATTTGAAGTTTCATACCCTCTGGAACCTCATTCTTTTGAGTAAGACTAATTTAACAGCAACAAATAAACTTCACTGCTGTGAAGCAGAGGGAAGAACTTCAACGGACAACTGATATTGCTCAGGCATAAATGTAACAAGTCTATGCTACATTTATGGAACAGACACAAATGAATGGTATCCTTTATGTTTTTATGTGCAAGCGAGATATAATGTATAACTGCAAGTAGAAAAGGGTGAGACCCAAAGTTCCACTCTGCGCAAACGTATGGACCTATTCGAAGATGAAGATAAAGGCCGCTGGATCCCACCAACTTCGCAAACTTGACTATATCGTATCTCCCTTCAAAGTTATACTGAACAGGGAAGTCAAAGTTAAAAGAATGAGTTATTGACAACACCGAACCTTATCCAAGCCAAATCTGTGGAAGTAACATGCAAAAAAAAGCCTGGTAAAATAATAAGTGCACCTGTCCTTTAACTGGCTCATGACCATTCCAAAACGCATACGTCTGAATTACATCTACCCCTCCCTCTTTGCTCTTGGCAATCAGATCAGGCCACATCTGACATTACGAAATGGATGAGCCACAAACTAATGACCATATCAAAAAACCTAATTTATAAGAGCTTAAGAGTTTCTGCATGCAAATACCTTTTAGGCGCAAAATGATACAAAAAGGAAAGATCAATCAATACAAAGACAGCTGGGCTTCATTAATGAAATTATGAGAAAGCTTTGATAAAATGTTACTCTACACTAGTTCGTTCTACTTACTTTGAGTGATGGAAATCAATTGAGCGTAAAGAACATATACAAGTAGAGAGATTCATATGCATTACATGCCTCTCAAAGGTAACATTTTGCAAGTCATAGTATTAATCATGCTTAGGGATTTGGGGGCCCTGCAGTTCGACTGCACAGCGGTCAGATCATTATGGTAGATGAGTTACAGTTTATAGTATATGTGTTACGTTTTGTTTGGAAACGTGAAAATGAGTTACATCTTTTACTACATGTGTTACATTTTATAGTAACATAAATTCGACTTTTGTGCAGTCTGACTACACACAGCCCCCAAATCCCCTTATCGGATGTCTCTTATTGGTTTTAGAAGTCCACGTGCATATGCATATATCAATAATAATAAACACACATGTACACTTAGTGGTGAAGCCATTTTGAAGGGGGTCACTTGACCCCTTAATTTTTAGAAAATGTCATTATAGTACCTATAAATTTCAAAAGGTACACTAAAAATACTACTCCCTCCGTCCGATTGGAAAGTTCCCATTTATTTTTAGGAACGGAAATTAAGAAAAAATGTTATTAAAGTAAGTGTTTTGAGCATGAAGGGGAAAGAAAGTGGGGTAAGTAATGTAAGTGGATAGTTGTTGTGAGTATTAGAAGTGGGTCTCATTAATAAAGAAGTACTATAAAATTTCCTTTTTAGGAAAGTAGGACTTTCTAGCCGGACAACCAAAATGATAAAATGAGAACTTTCTAATGGGACGGATGAAGTATTTATGTCAATTTTGACCCATCACTTGTGGTACGATATCATTTTGACCCCTTTTTTGCCAAATTTCTTAATGAAAAGTATAATATTTATTCCCTAATCCATCTTGACTCCCATTGAAATGTCTGGCTTCGCCACTGTACAATGTTGTAGATAATAATATTATTCAACAGTAGCCCAATCAGGAATAGAACAGTAATCATAACAAACAAATTGAACTCGATGAGTACTAACAATAGGAACCGGAGAAGTGGAAGTAACAAAATTATGTATAAATAACAAGCTAATGAGAATGAGAAACGTGTGATTGAACAAGGAAGTACCTCAGGAGTGGCTCTAGGGTAGTGAATTCCGCCGGAGATGAGCATTCGCCGATTGCCATCAATTACGATGGCTCGATGATCATAACTTACATTGAATGGCTTAAAGTACTCACCGGAGACATTAACGATGTGCAGAGTCAACGCCAGTACCACTGTCAGCCATGCAATTCGACCTACAAACATCTTTTCAATGTAATCAAAGGGATTAAATCACATTCACATAGAGAGATATAGAGAATCTGCAAATTGATTTCCTTGTGTTTGAATTTGAATTGAGTATTTGTGGATGAGAGAGAGAAATTGGTGAAAGTGGTGCAACGTCACTCGCAGATGAACTTGGAAGTAAAGGAAAACATTGTTTGGATGGCGACATTTTCTTTTCCTTTTTTTTTTTTTTCTTCAGTAGTGCTGGCAATGGTTATCCTTGTAAGTGGGCCCTGGGAAAGGGGTAGGTAGGGCCTTTAAACAAACAGAAGTATTCCCCTAAAGCCCCTCAAAATCTAACCAATACTCTCTTCGTGTTCAAGTGGGGAGCATATATTCCTAAGGACCCCGTTAGTTTAATGAAAACTGAAAATTTCGGGAGAAACTAGTTCCTCCGTAAGTGATAAAAAATCATATTTTATAGGGTTTAAGATTTAGGGTTTAAATTTTAGGGTTTAAGGGTAATACTAATATTAAAAAGTGAACTTTTTATAACTTATGGAGAAACTAGTTTTCCCCAAAACCTACTTTAATGAAAATATAAAATTTCTGGACTGCACTCATATCGTAAACTAAATACATAAACACACTAACCTTAGCCCTCATTTTGTACTCCCCCTCTTCTCTCTCTACGAGACTCTCTCTTTCCATCACTTCACTAGATTTGGCGCATTCTTCAACAACGTCGGCCATCTTCTTCATCTTCTCCAATGACTGGTGTCCTTCGACAAGCAACTGCTTCTTCATTCGCCTTCTCTTTTGTCCAGGCAGCACGTCACCTTCTTCAACTCTAGTCGTTTTCTTACATTCTCTGGCCCTTCCCTCTCTTCAGTTGAAAGAAGATATGTGATGCCCGAAAGAGGAGTTGCACCTCTTCAGCAACGCTAGGCAAATGCTTTGTCTTCATATTTATTTATTATTCTTGTTATTTTATTGTGTTGGTGCATGTGTGTGATATGGTGGTTTAACTCCGCTCATATATATTTTCTTACTCAAAGGTTGAAGGTGTAACTTATTGTGGCGAAATGTTTGTTATCTCTGTGACCTCTCTGTATTTCTATATTGTTATTGGAACAAAGTGGTTTAGTTCGTAGATGGATTTTGTTGATAATTTGATGCATTATTAGATAATTTGTTTTGGATTGGTGTTTAGCTTCGCTAACATTTGAAAAATTGTAATTTGATTTCAAAATTTATGGAATGATATTTTTAGCATAATGGATATTGCGAAAAAAAATGAAAATGGGTAAGAAACTCAACGAGCTTCTTTGAAAATTGCTTCTTTAAAAATTACGTACAATGCCCAACAATTAATATTATTTACTATATCTACATTAATGACATTCACATTGAGTGGTGTACAATGCATGTAATAATAAGATAGAATTCTCTAGTTAATGTACCAACTTTCAAGCATATGTTCGTTTAAAAAAAAAATCACGCATATGTGGAATTATATTAGTTTAAAGGAAAAATTGAAAAAAAAAATCACTCAACTGCTTACTTTCTGTGGATTTGATCACTCAATTCATTTTTATTGCATCCAACACATTCAACTCATCTTTTTTTGTGTTCGTGGTCACTTTCACTAACGCCGTTATATTTTCTTCGTTAAATAGTCATGTGCCATTGCACTGTTGGAATAGAGGACCAACCGGGACTAGACTTCGGAGCAAAAGGAAGAAAATCGTCGGAGTGACTGTTGCTCTGGGCGGCCGCCCAGGGTGATGGTGGGCGACCGCCCACTTAATCAGTCTGTTCAATCCGGAGGAGCAGTTTTATGGGCGACCGCCCAAGACCAATATGGGCGACCGCCCACTTGTCGGGAGAGACAAAGACTGGTTCGGATTTTAGGCCAAATTTCGGGTTCCTTTGTCCATCTAGGGTTAGGTTTGTATTCCTGGGCACATATTTAAGTAGAGTTCCGCCCCTAAACTCATTGTAACTTCAAGATAACATATTATAGTGCAAGATCCTGGCTTGGTAGTGCCCCCAGATGTCACGACCCGAAATCTAGGCTCTATTTTATTAGTAATTAAATAATTATTATTTATTTATTTGCTTGTTTATTTATTTAAATTATTAATTATTTAAATAATTATGTGTGCATTTTATGTGTTATAATATTAATGCTTAAGCATTTTATTTGGGTCTTAATTGTTAGTAGGGAGTGTAGGATTTGTGTTAGTAGTGTAGTGGAGGGGGCCTAAGTGTAATCTTTTAAATCATTCCCTACTCCCTCCCTACTCCTTCCCTCACCTCCCCCATCCTCACACTCCACCTCCACCCCTCTTCCGAGCCATTTCTTTCTCTCTCTCCAAAGTAGAAAAGGGTAAGTTTCTCTCTTCATCTCTCTTCATTTTCTTCCTCTTCCTCTTGTTATTTCTCATTTCTTAAAACGTGAAATGTGTTTAGATCGTCGATAGGATCGTAGGAAGCCAAAAAGAATTGAAATCCATCAACTTTGAGAAAATCCAAGTAAGTTACTTTTCCCCCATTTTGATGCTAAAATGTTCATATCATGTTTATATGATGTTTGATGTGTTATATTTGAAGTTTGATTGAGTTTGGAATTTATTGGGAATTTATTTTAGTTTTGATCAAAAATGGTGAAATCTAGAATGTGGGGATTTGATTCTTGATTTTGGTTGTTAAATGTTGTTGTATGAGTCTTTTTAGACTTATAAGTTGTTTTGGTACATTAGTAAGCTAGTTAGAAGGTTAGATTTTGGTTGAAATGTGTTTTGGTATGAAAATGGAAGAACCCATGTTGTTCTTCCCGATTTCTGGCAATTCAGAAGATTGGGCGGCCGCACAAAAGAGTCTGGGCGACCGCACATCTATCTGAAAGCTTTTGTTCTTGTTTGAGGGCCTTTTTGGGCGACCGCACAGACCATATTGGGCGGCCGCACAGACCTCTGAAAGTTTACATTTTGTTAATTTGTGTGATTGAAGAACGCGTTTTGGTCTAAGTCTTGGGTGTCCTTCTAATTGACCTTAGTGAACATTATAGTACACTCTAGTGTTAGAATTGGGTCCTTTGTGATGAAGTTTGTGTTTGAAATTAATTAAGTGTTAATTGAGATTATTGGAACACTTTAATTGTGCGTTGTTGGTATATTTCACTTTCTTGGTGACTTCTTGGTATGGTTTACCTTTGTGGTAATTTAATTGGATTGGTTCCCTACTTTGGAACCTTAAGTTGTTTATTCATGCTAAATTATTATTACTTAGCATTTAATTGGAAGCCCAGCTGGCATATTTGTTGAATCGGGCGATGGGAAAGATTATAATGACAAAGCCAAGTCCATTATAATGTTGACCATTGTTTTGCCCCCTTCTATACCCCTTTTCCAGATTGGCCTTGGAAAAGTCAAGTTAGCGTTCCTCTGTGAATGTATCTAGCTACCGGGCATGACTTTGTGTCATGGTCCTTGTCCTTTGTGACACCTTTATGGTTATTGGTTCTGGTACCGGGGTTTTCTCTTCGGCTTTCATGCTATTATGAAGATGATGATTTGTTGATTATTGAAGCTGCGCAGCGATCCTTTATTTGGATGTTCCGGTTTGGAAAACCTTGGCTATATCCTTTGTTATGTGTTTATTTCCGCTGCTATCTGTTATGTGATAAATGCTATGTGCTATGTGATATTATTATTGCCTATTGCTTCTTGCATCATAGCATGTCATGTAGTTGCATTAGTAACTTATTGAGATTTATCTCACCCCCTTTTCTTTTATCTTTGTTTTTCCTTAACCCCTCCCCCCAGGTGCTAAGGATTAGTCTCGCTGATCACGAGAAAGAGGACGTCGAGTGTGGATACATTCTTTTGGGGAAGGTTATTATAGGTTGGTTTACATTATGTAAATGTGTAACTATTTTGGGATATTTGTACCAAACATTGACGTCATTAGGATTTGTGTATTTTGTAACTTTAGTGTATAAACTTATGGAGTTTATACTAGTTTCACCTTGTTGTTCAAGTGATTTGTAAAACTTGGGATCATCACCTTTTGGCATCAAATGAAATTTTTAACTTTAGTGATTCATAGTTTTGGTTTTAAGTCGACGTCCAGCTCGCAGTCTCGGGCCCGCGGGGTCCGGGGTCGCGACACCAGACGTAGTCAAACATATTGACGAACTGGGTAAACAATTTCTGTGTCTTTTGCTTTGTTATTTTCTTGTGCTTTGTTTGTGTGCCATTATTTTCTTGGGGTTATTACTTGGGTTGTGAGGGTCTAATCCACAACAACTGGTATCAGAGCTCTGGTTGGAGATCAGGGTTAATCGATCGATTGGTTTATCGGACGATTGGGGTTTGTCAAGCAATCAAGAATGGGCAAGGATAAACAAGCGGTGGAGAAATTTTATGGTTCTGACTATGGGTTTTTGAGGATGCAAATAGAGGATCTCTTGTACAACAAAGATCTCTATAAGCCTCTAAAAGGAGTCAAGCCGGAAGGAGAAAAGCAAGAAGATTGGGATCTCATGGATCGGAAAGCCCTAGGGTGGTTAGATCTACTTTGTCGAAGTGGATCGCAAAGACTACCAAGAAGGCGAAGACCACAAAGGAGCTATTGGATTATCTTACTGAGAGATTTGAAACTCCATCTGCTGCAAACAAGGTTGATTTGATACGCAAGATGGGTAGTCTCAAGATGCAAGAGGGAGGATCCTTAGCTAAACACAACGATGAGTTTATGGATGTAATAGACTCATTGACTGCGTTGGATATTACGTTTGATGATGAGGTTCATGCATGTTTGTTACTAGCGTCTTTACCAGGAAGTTGGAGCGGAACGGTGACAGCGATCAATGCTTCAGCGGGTAAGAAAAAATTGAAGTATGACGATGTTAAAGACTTTCTGTTGGGCGAGGAAAATCGTTTGAAGAAATTGGGGACATCGTCTACTTCGGGATCGGCCTTAGCTACTACTAGCAGGGGAAGGCCGGGTACTAGCAATAAAGGGAGAACTGAATCAAGGGAAAACGTAGTGGGTGGTAAGGGCAAGGCCGTGGAGATCAGAGATAAACCAAGGGTCGCGAAAGGATCGGTGCAGTGTTATCATTGCAAGGAGTTAGGACACTACAAGAAGGATTGTCCCAATCGTGGGGGCAATTCGGTGAATGTGACAGTCGAAGGTGATGATGTACTGGTTTTGAGTGTTAGTAGTGCACTAGAATAATGGGTGCTGGATTCGGGGGCATCATTCCACTCTTGCGGGCATGCAGAAGAGATGGAGAATTATACTTCCGGTGATTTTGGTAAGGTCTATCTGGCGGATGGCGAGCCTTTGGAAATCAAGGGGAAGGGGGATGTCAGAATAGGAGCATCGGAAGGGAAGGTCTTACATCTACACGGGGTCAAACACATTCCGGGTTTGAAAAAGAACCTGCTTTTAGTTGGGCAGTTGGATGAAGAAGGTTACAAGGTAACTTTTGGCTGCAGGAACTGGGTTATTACCAAAGAGGATTCTGAGATCGCTCGGGGTAATAAAGAGGGGACATTGTATTTGGCGAATAACACCAAGGCTAGTATCGCGGTGGCGTCAGCCAAGGGTGATACGGACTTGTGGCACTGTCGATTGGGTCACATGAGTGAGAAGGGGATGAAAGTACTTTGCTCAAAGGGAAGACTACCGGGTTTGAAGACAGTCGACGTGGGGATCTGCGAAGATTGTGTATTTGGCAAACATGCGAGGAGTAATTTCTCGAGGACATGTAGGGCTTTGAGGGAAGCAAAGTTGGATTTGGTCCACACGGATTTGTGGGGGCCGGCCCCAGTAACTTCTCTAGGTGGTGCGTCATATTACATGACCTTTATTGATGATTCGACAAGGAAAGTCTGGGTTTATTTCTTGAAACACAAAGATGAGGCATTCGAGATGTTTAAGAAATGGAAGGCTTTGGTGGAGAACCAGACGGGTCTTAAGCTTAAATGCTTGAGATCAGATAATGGTGGGGAGTATGAGCTCGGGGAGTTCAAGGAATATTGTGCAGCGAATGGAATTCGCATGGAGAAGACTCCAAAGGGCACACCACAACACAATGGGGGTTGCAGAGAGGATGAACAGGACATTGAACGAGCGGGCTAGAAGTATGAGGTTGAAGTGTGGACTTCCGAAGACGTTCTGGGCATATGCAGTTGACACATCAACTTTCTTGATCAATCGGGGACCATCGGTACCATTGGGGAATAAAATTCCAGAGGAAGCATGGAGTGGCAAGCAGGTAAATCTGTCCTTTCTTCGCATATTTGGCTGCGTTTCCTATGTTCATATTGATTCTGCTGATAGAACTAAGTTAGATGCAAAATCTGTAAAATGTACGTTTATTGGGTATGGCGGGGATGACTTCGGGTATAAGTTTTGGGATGACCAAAACCATAAAATTATTCGTAGTCGAGATGTGGTATTCAATGAACAGGTATTGTACAAGGACAGAAAGGGGGCATCTGATGATATTAGTTCGGAACCAGAGGTTGTAGAGGTGGATATTCCAGACTCGGGTGGGAGCAGGACGGTTCATGATGACCATGGTCAGGGGGTCACTGAAGATGAACCACATACTCCGGAACCGGATATTCCGTTGCGTAGATCCAGCAGATTGCGTGGATCACCTGACATGTATACTCCTTTAAATTACTATTTGTTGTTAACAGATAGTGGTGAACCGGAATGTTATGCGGAGGCTGTTCGTAGTGCACTTTGTGATAAGTGGAAAGCTGCGATGGATGATGAGATGGACTCATTGAAGGCCAATAAAACTTGGGAGTTGATTAAACTGCCTAAGGGGAAGAAGGCATTGCATAACAAGTGGGTTTACAGGATCAAGGAGGAAGCAAACGGCAGTAAACGTTACAAGGCAAGGTTGGTTGTAAAAGGGTTTCAGCAAAAGTACGGTATTTGACTACACCGAGGTATTTACTCCTGTTGTGAAAATGACCACTATCAGAATGGTTCTGGGGATAGTAGTGGCGGATAACTTGTTGCTGGAACAGATGGATGTAAAGACGGCATTTTTTCATGGTGATTTGGAGGAAGAAATTCACATGGTACAACCAAAGGGTTACTTGTCTAAGGGTAGCGAGGAACTGGTTTGCAGGTTGACTAAGAGCTTGTATGGCCTTAAACAAGCTCCTAGGCAGTGGTACAGGAAGTTCGATGGATTCATGCATGACATTGATTTTATCAGATGTGAGGCGGATCATTGTTGCTACTTCAAGAACACGGACAATGGGTATATAATATTGTTGTTATATGTGGATGACATGTTAATAGCGGGCTCTAGCAGTTGAGAGGTAAACAGATTGAAGGCTCAGTTGTCAGAACGGTTCGAGATGAAGGATTTGGGGGAGGCCAGAAAAATCTTGGGCATGCGGATTGACCGGAATAGGGAGTCGGGTAAGTTGGTTCTTTCACAAGCAGAATACGTTGAGAAAGTCTTGGCAAGGTTTTGCATGGAAGAGGCGAAGCCAACATGGACACCATTGGGTATGCATTTCAAGCTATCCGAGAAGGACTCACCTAAGGGAAAGGAGGAGCGTGACAAGATGGAGAGGACTCCATATGCTTCGGCAGTGGGGAGTCTAATGTATGCAATGGTGTGTACAAGGCCGGACATTGCACATGCGGTGGGAGTAGTCAGCCGGTACATGGTGTAGACACCCTGCCTTGGACCGCTCACCCCGATTGCACATTTGATCTTGTGTTTCTCCCCATTTTAAGTGTTTCTCGTTAGTTTCTGTCACTTCCGTTAAGTTCCTGACTGACTTCGTTAAGTCCAGGGACTAAACTGAATAACAGGGCTGACTTTCTAGTCTATTCTGTCAAAATTGCCTTCTCTGAGTCGCGCGCCTCCGATAGGAGGAGCCAGACGCGCGCGCCTCCCGCTCCCAAAGCAGGAAGCGCGCGCCTCTGGGCGTCAGTTACAGATTTCTGGCCAGGATTCTCTCCCTTGCTCAATTTACAGGATTTTGCCCGGGAAGGATTTCTTGGTGACTGAGTTTTGGCACCAAAAACATCTCTCTTTCACCTATAAAAACCTCCCTTTACCTCCATTTTCAAAGGAGGAAAACTTGAGACAAAAATTGACATAAAAACTTTGACCAAAAAGGACCGAAAGACCTTGACTTTACCAAATTTCCTACTTTCAAAGCATTTTCCAAAGGATTTCTCCAAGTAATTTAACAAGAAGTGTTTGAAGTCTCTTGAAGTCTAGGTAAAGCTATTTCTTTCCCTTTCTCAACTTCATCTCTTTTCTCTTTCTTTTTGTATTATCAAAGTGCAATCACCCAAATCATTTTGGGACATGACTCTAATGATCACCTCATCTCATTGAGGTCGGTTAAAGAGTTATCTCCTATATTCCAAACTCTATTTTAAACCCTTTTTTATGATTTAAAGAAGAAGAAGAAGAACGTTTATCATTCATGTAGATTTTGATCAAGCAAGACCAACTTTAGTTGGGCGAGATGGGTGTTTCGGTACTTCCCATCTCGTAATCTAACCCCCGAACCTCAAAACAAGGAATCTCTGTTTTCGTAATCAAACTTAGGCTATTATCAATAGGTTTTTCTTATGTTCCTCAAAACATAGGTGGCGACTCTAAACAATCTAAAACAAGTTAGACATCCTAGGATAATTCACCGCTCTAGCCAAGCTGTGGTTTCCCGGGGTATCTACAGTGGCGACTCCGCTAGGGAGATTTGAGGGTTAAACTTGCATTCTGATCAAAATCTACATCTTTTCTGGGCATTCTGACTCCTGATGGGGGAGGCGCGCGCTTCTGGCCTCTTCAGCCTAAGGCGCGCGCATCCCGCATCAAGGACCAGAATCGCCCGCTTCTTCATGTTCTTCATCTTCTTCTTCTGCTATTCTCCACTAATTATTTCTGCAGGGGTTACAATATGCACATAGGACCAGGGCAATCCCCTGAGTCCAAAATCTGATAATCTGACAGGTGTGCCCAGAAGCGCGCGCCTCCTAATAGCATTGCGCCACGCACGGGCATCCCGTATCAACACTCAGAGGCGCACGCTTCTGGGTTGGTTCCCAGAACAGAAACAGGTTTCAGTGACTGAGCAGAACAGTGGGGTGTGGGCACAGTTGCCTGCATCAGAACAGAATTGAACCCTCAGACTGTTTTTTTTATATGTTTTATTTACCGGTCACACGGGTGATTCGGGAGTTGTAATTTATGTGCTTATGTGTTTTTTTTTTTATCTTTCTTTTCAAAAAAAAAAAAATATAAAAAATATTTTGTCACCTGTTAGACCTCACACTACATGCACATATTCCTATGAACTGCTCACTATCGAGTCGCACAAATTTAACCCCAAACCCGTCGAGGCCCGTCCTAGAAAGTTTCAAGCTCCACCCGACCTTGACTCTTTCGAAGCGGTCAACCTCAGCCCGTGGCGTAGTTCAAGACTACATGCCGGGGGTGACCTTTGAGCCTCATATTCAAGCCGAGCACAAGCCACACAATTCTAGTTAAGGTCTAACACTCCGTGACTCAAGTCGGTTTCCATGTACCGAGATTTCCCTAAACTAATGTCTTCAAATCATACATGCCAACTCGTTGAAACGGACGCAATAAAAATCCGTCCCCAAAAGTGGTTATTTTGGACGAAAATAAAAATCCGTCCCCGCATGTATGATTTACTACATTAATTTAGTTTAATCCCGATACATGTAGGATTCACAAACGCGATGGAATCCGATGAGTATATGGGACCGCGAGATGGTCTATATACTAGTGTGACGATTCCATTATTTTCTAGAAACCCCAAAAAGGACCACGTCCTTCCGACTTTTGTAAATAAATAAAAAAAAGAGTCTTTTCTTATGTGGTTCGAGTCGTGTGCCCAACTGTGTGTTCTAAGCCTCTTCGTGGACCGCAAGTGTTACTCAAGACTGACAAGGGCCTCTTCTGCAATATAGGTTCAATTGGTACTTACAGAGTCTACCGGGATTCGGAAAATCGGTTAGTCCGTGAAGAGATCACTCCAACAGCTCCTACATCATGTTGGTAGTGGTGCCCTAGGCACGTTTAATAAACGTTGTAATTGTTATCATTTATTTCATATCAATAAAGAGATGTTTTGATTATTATTGTTGTTCATGTTTACTTATAATAATCCCCGTCCCTAGTACTTGTTAAGCACTAGTATAAAGGCTAAATGGTCATGGGATGATCATGTTAGATTTATGGGTACTTGTTTGGAACAAGGTACTGGACATGACCCGCTGTATGAGATTTATGTCATGGTCTATGTCATACATATATCTCATATTAGTTATGTCATTTGAATCCTTAGACATGAAGTTATTATGGTCTTCCACTTGATGAACATTGTGTTTGACATATTCAAACGCTACCTTAACACGGTAGTTATAAAGGGTATGATTGGCATAATCGGAATCCCGTTGGGAAGAATAATAAGCTAAATGGATTTGTCCCTCCTCGGAGAGATGTCAAACTTGGGCCACTCGTAAGAATGATGTTGATGAAATGTTCGGCCGGACTCAGATGAATTGATTGGATCAATGTCATTTGGATTATCAACATATTCGGAATCGATAAAGTATTGAACAAAACAAGTTGACTGTTTGACCATGACTTGTGTTCAATGACATCGTGGACAAAGGGATTGTGACATATTCTAAAGGAATGCGAACTTGTATCTAGTTATACTATTTGGGTACGTATGACGGTTTGCTAGAACCTAATCATATCTTATGGGATCATGTTTGAGCTCATTGCCAACTTAGTATAATCCTAGAGGGTCACACACAATAGAACGAATCTTTAAAAGGACTACATTGGAATTTTGGAAATTCTGGACTTTCTGGGAAGTGGGCGACCGCACATTCTGTACTGGGCGGCCGCACACTTAGCCAAATTTTGTACCAGTTTTGTTTCAGATAGTTGTGCGACCGCACAGAGGGTTTTGGGCGGTCGCACAGTACTGTCGGGTGGCAGATTCCTAATTTGATTAGGAAACGAATTTTGGACGGATTTTGACACAAGTTTCCTATTTGGAATAGGTCATACTTGTGTATAAAAGACCAAATTCGGCCAGCACTCAAGACCAATGATTTTGTGAGTCTCAAAGAGTTTGAGAGAGGGTTTATTTTGTTCCAAGACATTCTTGGTTGAGGAACAAAATAATACACAAAATAAATTCCATATAGTTCTTTTGATTGTGAAAAAGTGTTTCACAATTTGGTCTAGCAACCAAGATCAAAGAAGCTCCTTTGATATTCGTTCGAAGTGTGGATACCGCTAGAGGGTGAAAATCATCATCTTCAAAGTTCGTGTTCAAGCTTTGTGATCGTGATCAAGTCTTCAAACCTCCACCAAAGACCAAGAGAATTTGATAGCCATCAAGGGTTAGTTTATTCCTTTATTCTTATGTTGTATTTGATTTAATCATATGAACGGATCCATGGCTTTGGGTTTCTTAAAATTTTAAATGCTAAATTCCGCTGCGCATGTTACTTGGAAACCCAACAGTGGTATCAGAGCCCCGTTCATGTTGATTATTTCAATACCTAGATCATGTTATGTGTATATAAATTGTTTATGTGCCTTGCATGATTTGAATATTGGAATATATGTTGTTTATGTGTTTTGTGATTTTATGTGGTTTATTGTTTTGCAACTTTAATCGCATGATTCAATCGCAATAAATAAATTATGGTCGATTCAGAATTGTTGATTATTAATTTTTGATTGGATCAAAGTTTTAATAATCGGGGAAAAACGATTTTGAGACAAAAAATTCGAACTTTGAAAATTCTGCACATTCTGATGGTACTGGGCGACCGCACAAAACGCCTTGGGCGGCCGCACAGTTTTGGGCGACCGCACAAGGGTTTTTGGGCGGCCGCACAAGTTGATCAGAAGGTCTGATTTTGGTTGAAAAACCAGAATCTGGAATTTTTCGAAAGATTCAACAAAACCAGTAACAGAACCAGTCCAGACTTGCTGATCTGGAATGGGTTTTGGGTAGTTGGTTTGTGTGTGGATTTTGGGGTTTGATTTTCCTATTTGTTTTAGTCTTGTGATTCTAAGATTGGTTCAAGGTTTGGATGGCTAATCTGCGTTCATCGATTGTGTTTCTCAAACTTGATCGCAATCAAAGTTTCAAAGATAAAACAAAGTTAGAATTATGAAGAGTTCATAATTGCTAAAATTGAGAAACAAAGTTCTTGATTCAATGATTGGAGATCCATGAGGAATTGTGATTGCAATTGGCCTACGTTCATCGAGACCATCTATTGCTTAGTTTCGGCCACATGGACTACTTTCTTGGTTTCTTGAATTAGTGCGGGATTGTGGTTGCCTAATGGCTTAGTTCGACCGCACTTCTTGTTGTCTTGATTTGGAGATAATAACCAAAGTTGAAATAGTCTCATCCTCATAATTATAGAGAAACTAATGACACATAAATACCATGCTTAAATTAATGGAGATTAATTTAGTGGCTAAACTTGATGTATAACATGTTTATATTATCTGCTCATAAATGTGTTATATGCTATATGTGATGAACCTTCAAAGAAAGTTTTAAGTCCTTTTGCCATGCCATGATTAAAACACTTGTTTATACATGAGTAATTTTATGTGGGCTCGCCAAAGCGAGGTGCATTGATTTTATTCATGTTTGAGCAAGATGAGTGAATAAGGGTTTCCTATGCGTTTAAAATGGTTGGACTTAATTAAGCGTCAAACAGTTTTGGGCTTAAGGCAAAGATGAGATTTAACATGCTTTTTGAAATTGGATTTCTTAAAGAATCTCATGAAAAGAACTGAGAGTCATATGAGATATGATTGACAAGAGTTGTCTTCCTAATTGATTTAATTTTGAGCGGTGCGCCAAAGCGTACTCAAAATTAGATTAAAGCAGGATCTCAACCCATTTAAATTATATTATACATTGGATGTATATGAAGGTTATATAATTTAGTGGGAGTATTTTGTTTTAAAATACATTTTTTATCTCTTTAATGAAAAATCGGTACTTATTAAATTTTGGAAATTTTGCATATTTGTAGATAATGACTAATAACACTCAATCAATGTCGTTGCGATCGATCCTTGAGAAGGATAAGCTCGAAGAGAATGGTACTAACTTTATGGATTGGATCCGAAGCATAAGAATCGTTCTTAGGCAAGAAGATAAGTTGTACATTCTCGATGGGCCTCTCCCTGCTGAACCACCGCCTACTGCCCCTAGGGTAGAAAGAGACAATTACAAGAAACATCGTAATGATTCTAGAGATGTAAGTTGTCTCATGCTTGCTGCTATGTGTTCAAAACTCCAACAACGTTTGGAACATTTGGAAGCCTATGAGATAGGCGTGGAGTTGAGAACCATGTTTCAAGAGCAAGCTAGGCAAGAGAGGTACAAGACCATTGTTGCATTCACTACTAGTAAAATGAATGAAGGGCAACAAGTGAGTCCTCACTTTCTTAAAATGAAAGGTTATGTAGAGCACCTTGAGAAACTTGGCTATCCAATCCCATTGGAGCTAGCCACGGATCTCATTCTTAATTCATTGCCTAAAAGTTATAATCAGTTTGTAATGAATTATAACATGCATGGAATGGATAAGAATCTCTCTGAGTTGCATGGGATGCTCAAAACTGCAGAGATGAAAATTGTGGAGAAAGGTTCTCCCGTGCTCTTGGTTCATGATGGGAAGAAGCCTGGTGCCAAAGGCAAGGGTAAGGCAAAAGTTGTCAAACCCAAGATAAGCAAGGCAAAGGTTGCCAAGGCTTCTGAGGCAAAACCCGATTCACAAAAGGATGCAATCTGTTTCCATTGTCAAGAAATTGGTCATTGGAAACGTAATTGCAAGGCTTTCTTGGAAGAGCAAAAGAAGAAGAAGAGCAGCAAGGCTGCGTCGACTTCAGGTATCTATATGATAGATATTCTCCTTTCTACCACTGATTCTTGGGTATTGGATACCGGATGTGGTTCTCACATTTGTCTAAATGTGCAGGGACTAAAGAATAGGAGACTGCTTAAAGAAGGTGAACTAGATCTACGCGTGGGGAATGGAGCAAGAGTTGCTGCATTAGCCGTAGGGACTTATGAAGTCACTTTACCTTCCGGATTAATTCTTGTTTTGAACAATTGTTATTATGTTCTGGATTTAAGCAGAAATATTATTTCAATTTCTTGTTTGGATAATGAAGGTTTTAAGTTTCTTATTGAGAATAAAAAATTTTCTATTTATTTAAATGATGTGCTTTATGGTATTGCTAATTCATTTAATGGCCTTTATATCTTGGATGTCAAGAATGAAAATAATGTCTATCATGTAAATAAGAAATCTAAACCTAATGATGTAAATCATACTTATTTGTGGCATTGCCGTCTTGGTCATATTAATGAGAAGCGTATCTCAAAACTCCATGGGGACGGACTTTTGGGTTCATGTGACTTAGAGTCATATGATACTTGTGAGTCGTGTTTTCTTGGAAAAATGACTAAGACACCTTTTACCAAGTTGGGTGAAAGGGCAAGCGACTTATTGGGGTTGATACATTCCGATGTATGCGGACCATTAAGTAGCAATGCTAGGGGAGGATTTCAATACTTCATAACCTTCACTGATGATTATAGTAGATTTGGGTATGTTTACCTAATGAAACATAAAAGTGAAGCATTCGAGATATTTAGAATATTTCAAAATGAAGTAGAAAAACAACTTGGCAAAAGTATAAAGGCACTTCGATCAGATCGAGGTGGAGAATACTTGAGTCAAGAATTTGATGATCATCTAAAGAATTGTGGAATAGTTTCACAATTGACTCCACCCGGAACACCACAATGGAATGGTGTGTCCGAGAGGAGGAATCGGACTTTGTTAGACATGGTTCGATCAATGATGAGTCAAGTTGATCTTCCAATATCCTTTTGGGGTTACGCTCTAGAAACCGCTGCTTTCACACTAAATCGTGTTCCAACTAAATCGGTTCAAAAGACTCCATATGAGATGTGGAGCGGAAAGAAGCCTTGTCTATCCTTCATGAAGATTTGGGGTTGTGAAGTTTTTGTCAAAAGACTTATCTCAGACAAACTTGCACACAAATCTGATAAATGTATTTTCGTGGGATATCCTAAGGAAACTAAAGGGTATTACTTTTACAACCGAGAGGACAACAAAGTGTTTGTTGCCCGAACTGGTGTCTTTCTAGAGAAAGAGTTTCTCTCCAAAGAAATCAGTGGGAGTAAAATAAATCTTGAAGAAATTCGAGACCCAGAAAATAACATTGAACCAATGGTGGAGCAAGAACAAGAACCACAAGGAGTTGTGGAACCTGTTCAAAGTACACAAGCAACTCGCAGATCTAGTAGGTTACGATCCGAGCCCGAGAGATATGGATTTCTCGTAACGGATAGTAATGAGGTAGAAATCATTGAGAATGATGAACCGTCAACCTACCAAGAGGCGATGTCTTCTCCTGATTCTGACAAGTGGCTTGGAGCCATGGAATCCGAATTGCAATCCATGCAAGACAATCAAGTTTGGAATTTGATTGATGCGCCCGAAGGTGTAAAAACCATAGGATGCAAATGGGTCTTCAAGAAGAAGACTGACATGGATGGGAAGGTGCATACTTACAAAGCTAGGCTTGTAGCGAAGGGTTATAGGCAAGTTCATGGTATTGACTATGATGAGACCTTTTCACCCGTAGCAATGATCAAGTCTATAAGAATTTTGCTTGCCATTGCCGCATATCATGACTATGAAATATGGCAGATGGACGTCAAAACCGCTTTCCTGAATGGAAAACTCCAAGAGGATGTGTATATGACACAACCAGAAGGTTTTGAACAAGATTCTAAGGTATGCAAATTGCAAAGATCCATCTATGGATTGAAGCAAGCTTCAAGGAGTTGGAATCTCCGTTTTGATGAATCGGTCAAAGAGTTTGGTTTCATCAAGAACGAAGATGAGCCTTGTGTATACAAGAAGATTAGTGGGAGCATAGTGCTATTCCTTGTTTTATACGTGGATGACATATTACTCATTGGAAACGACATTCCTACACTTCAGTCTGTGAAGACTTGGTTAGGAAAGTGCTTCGCAATGAAAGATATGGGTGAAGCCGCATATATTCTTGGCATTAAGATCTATAGAGATAGATCAAGGAGGCTACTTGGTTTAAGCCAAAGTACATACAGTGACAAGGTCATTAGAAGATTCCGTATGGAAAATTCTAAGAGAGGAACCTTGCCCGTGTTACATGGAGTTTCTCTAAGCAAGACTCAATGTCCTAAGACAAAAGATGAGCGTGAGAAAATGAATGATGTTCCATATGCTTCGGCAATTGGGTCCATCATGTATGCCATGATTTGTACTAGGCCGGATGTATCTTATGCTTTGAGCATGACAAGTAGATACCAATCCGACCCTGGCGAAAATCACTGGATAGCTGTAAAAGCGATTCTTAAGTACTTGAGAAGAACTAAAGACTCGTTTTTGGTCTATGGAGGAATGGAAGATGATCTCGTTGTAAATGCTTACACGGATGCAAGCTTCCAAACTGACAAAGATGATAGCCGATCGCAATCGGGTTTTGTGTTTATGTTAAATGGTGGAGCTGTAAGCTGGAAGAGTTCCAAGCAAAGTACAACCGCTGATTCTACAACAGAAACTGAGTATATTGCTGCATCGGATGCTGCAAAGGAAGCTGTTTGGATTAAGAAGTTCATAACTGAACTTGAAGTGGTTCCTAGTATTGCTAATCCAATAGACCTTTATTGTGATAATAATGGTGCTATTGCTCAAGCAAAGGAACCAAGAGCACATCAGAAATCCAAATACATACTTAGGCGTTTTCATATCATTCGAGAGATCGTTGATAGGGGAGACGTAAATATATGCAGAGTACCTACTGATGACAATGTTGCGGACCCGCTAACAAAGGGACTTCCACAAGCTAAACATGATGGTCATGTTAGGTCCATGGGTATTAGATACATGGGAGATTGGGCCTAGGGCAAGTGGGAGATTGTTGGTAGTGGTGCCCTAGGCACGTTTAATAAACGTTGTAATTGTTATCATTTATTTCATATCAATAAAGAGATGTTTTGATTATTATTGTTGTTCATGTTTACTTATAATAATCCCCGTCCCTAGTACTTGTTAAGCACTAGTATAAAGGCTAAATGGTCATGGGATGATCATGTTAGATTTATGGGTACTTGTTTGGAACAAGGTACTGGACATAACCCGCTGTATGAGATTTATGTCATGGTCTATGTCATACATATATCTCATATTAGTTATGTCATTTGAATCCTTAGACATGAAGTTATTATGGTCTTCCACTTGATGAACATTGTGTTTGACATATTCAAACGCTACCTTAACACGGTAGTTATAAAGGGTATGATTGACATAATCGGAATCCCGTTGGGAAGAATAATAAGCTAAATGGATTTGTCCCTCCTCGGAGAGATGTCAAGCTTGGGCCACTCGTAGGAATGATGTTGATGAAATGTTCGGCCGGACTCAGATGAATTGATTGGATCAATGTCATTTGGATTATCAACATATTCGGAATCGAGAAAGTATTGAACAAAACAAGTTGACTGTTTGACCATGACTTGTGTTCAATGACATCGTGGACAAAGGGATTGTGACATATTCTAAAGGAATGCGAACTTGTATCTAGTTATACTATTTGGGTACGTATGACGGTTTGCTAGAACCTAATCATATCTTATGGGATCATGTTTGAGCTCATTGCCAACTTAGTATAATCCTAGAGGGTCACACACAATAGAACGAATCTTTAAAAGGACTACATTGGAATTTTGGAAATTCTGGACTTTCTGGGAAGTGGGCGACCGCACATTCTGTACTGGGCGGCCGCACACTTAGCCAAATTTTGTACCAGTTTTGTTTCAGATAGTTGTGCGACCGCACAGAGGGTTTTGGGCGGTCGCACAGTACTGTCGGGTGGCAGATTCCTAATTTGATTAGGAAACGAATTTTGGACGGATTTTGACACAAGTTTCCTATTTGGAATAGGTCATACTTGTGTATAAAAGACCAAATTCGGCCAGCACTCAAGACCAATGATTTTGTGAGTCTCAAAGAGTTTGAGAGAGGGTTTATTTTGTTCCAAGACATTCTTGGTTGAGGAACAAAATAATACACAAAATAAATTCCATATAGTTCTTTTGATTGTGAAAAAGTGTTTCACAATTTGGTCTAGCAACCAAGATCAAAGAAGCTCCTTTGATATTCGTTCGAAGTGTGGATACCGCTAGAGGGTGAAAATCATCATCTTCAAAGTTCGTGTTCAAGCTTTGTGATCGTGATCAAGTCTTCAAACCTCCACCAAAGACCAAGAGAATTTGATAGCCATCAAGGGTTAGTTTATTCCTTTATTCTTATGTTGTATTTGATTTAATCATATGAACGGATCCATGGCTTTGGGTTTCTTAAAATTTTAAATGCTAAATTCCGCTGCGCATGTTACTTGGAAACCCAACACATCAACCATGACCGGCAGCAGCAACACCATGTCTCTCGAACAGCTTTCAACCATGGTCCAACTCCTCCAAGAGCAAGTCTCCACCCTTAATAAGGAGGCAAAAAGCAAAGACGACATTTGGAAATCCCACCTCGACAGCCAAAGGGAGGCCCACGAGGCCGAGATGGAGCTAATGAATGAAAAGCTCACTAATCTTGTCAAGGGGAAGAACAAGAATAACGATGACGAATCCGAATGGACCGAGGATTTGTTCAAAAGTCCTTATGTCAACACCCGCACCAAGAAAGTGGGAGAGCTGAGTTCCGAGAACAATGAGCCCAAAATGGTGGATTCTATCATGGCCTACATCGACCAAAAATTCAATGGGCTCAACATGGGGAAAGGCTCCGACACAAGCCTTTATCAATCATCCATCCTCATGAGTACTATGGCCGCTCTTCCTGATAAGTTCAAGATGCCCGACATAAGCAAATTCAAGGGCAACTCTTGTCCTATGGCTCACATTGAGACTTATATTTGGGCAATGGTTCCGAAGAAGGTCTCCCCCAAGGTGATGGCTCAATGCTTTCCTCTCACTCTCGAGGGGGCGGCAAAAGATTGGTATGCTACTCTCCCGCTCACTGTCCGTCTTGATTGGGACTCCGCCATGCTTGCCTTCAAGAACCAATACCAAGGCAACACCACTCACCGGCCCACAAGGAAAGAGCTAGAGAACACTACTCAACGAGACCACGAGTCCTTCATCGACTTCACAAGGAGATGGAATGATAAACTCTTCGAGATTGTGGAAAGGCCAAATACCAAGGAGCAAATGGACATCTTTCTCAAATGTCTCAAAATTGATCTCCGCACCCACCTAAGTGGGGCTTGCTATGCGGATTTCTCCCAAATGTATGAGGCGGGGGTCCGAATGGATGAGTTTCTCAAAGAAGTGAAGAAAAGTGCTCCTAGCTACCGCTACAAGGCCGCTTCCAACTCCACAAAAGAGGCCTCGGTTAACGCCGTCACTATCGATAAGGGGAATTACAAAAAGGTTCCTCCACCCCAAGGGAAGAAGTCTCGAAATGACCGTGTCTACACGCCTCTCCAAGGCATGACTCAAACCGAAGTTTTCGAAGTCCTCAAAGCAAAGGGTCAAGTCACACCCGTACAAGGGTACCAACCCAAGACGGTCCACCCCAATCATGCTCACCACAAATATTGTGGCTACCACCAATATAGTGGCCACACCACCGAGGAATGCTTCGTTCTCCGCAATGTCATTCAAGATCTCATAGACAAGAAAGAATTTGTAGTGACTAATGGCGAACATGTCAATGTAATAGAGATAGGAGAACTCGAGGGGACCACCCATTCAATCCCAATTGTGAATGGGGGCCCCAATGTTATGAATAAACTTGACAATTCTTGTTATGTTGTAACTTACGATGAGGTAATGAGGGAAGTACTAGAGAATAGGAAAAAGAAGCAAGATGGGAACGTCAACATGCTAACTCGATCCGGTCGAGTCATAGCAAGCAACCCTTCCACTTCCGCACCAAGCTCCTCTTCTCAAAGGCCGCAAGCTCGCGACACTCCCGAAGATCCTCTACTTGTCCAACTCAAGAAAACTCAAGCCAACATCTCTATTTGGGACCTCATTGCATCCTCAAAGAAACACCGAGATCTTGTCATCCGCAATCTCGATGATACATCAGTTTCTCCCGATACTACTCCCGAGGACCTCACGGCAATGATCGGTCACATTCATTTTGGCAACGTCATCACCTTTGCCGATATGGACCTTCCACCATTCGGTTCCAACCACAACGAGGCTATTTACCTCAAGGTACGAGCAAGGGGGAGGCCCATCTCAAGAGTCTTAGTGGAGGGTGGTTCCGCACTCAACCTCATGCCTAGCAGAATCACGGGCATACTGGGGCTTAGGGATTCCGATTTGAAGCCTTCTACTCAAGTAATCCGAGGTTATGACAGCACCGCCCGTACAGTCATGGGCATGATCGAAATAGACATTGAGTTTGGAAGCATGGTCATGTCCGTTCCATTCCAAGTGCTTGACATCCCGGCCTCGTTCAACTTACTTTTGGGTCGACCATGGATTCACAGTTCTAATGCCGTCCCGTAAACTCTCCATCAATGTGTCAAGATCCGAAATGGTGATGAAATAGTGACCGTCATGGCCGAAAACGTCACTATCCACAGAAAAGGTGAGTCCACCAAGTTCAGCATGGTCTACCAGACTCCACTCTCTCCGGCGTCTCAATCAACGCCATTGACAAAGAAGGGGGAAACGGATCATGGACCCCTAGCAATCACAAAAGTCCTCCGCATGATGAGGAATATGGACTACTTCCCTGGTTTAGGCCTAGGGAAATATAAACAAGGAATCCTACATCCTGTGTAAGTCCCATTTGTCAAGAACACATTCGGTTTGGGGTACGAGCCTTCCAGAGAGGACTTGAAACAAGAGCAAGCAATCAAGAATGAAAAGGCTCGGGCTCATAAAGAAGGCCGTCGTTATGAGGTCCCTAATCTAAGGCCTTACCGCAAGACGTTGAATGGCTATTTTGTCCGCCAAGGGGAAGACGTTCCATACATGATCTTTCCCGAGCCGTGGGTTAACAATAAGGGTGTCAAAAAGCCCGGTCTCGAAATCTTCTCCAATTGTGAGATCCAGAAATCCGAAAGGGAACCAACTCCCATGTCGCCCCGTGAATGGTGGGGAAGGAAGGTGACTATAGAGTCTGAGACAGAAATCATCGTGGGGGAAGAACCGACAGATTTAGCCTCCATGTTCGAAGAGCTTGCCATAATGAATGAATGCCAAGTCAACGCCATCCATGGCACCGTCACCATGAACGAGACTATCAGTAAAATCCCGCCATGTTCCGAGCCGATCAACAATTGGTATTCTACGAAAGGGACCGTGGTATCCGAAGAATTCTTAGTCCAAGAAATGGGTTGCATACCCCGCACAGCAACAAAGGAAGAGCGGCTCACACTTACTTTCGAGTCCGAGAGTGTCTCTAATACCCTCACCCAAGAGGATATGGAGGCCATAGCCGAGCGTGTGTTTCCTTTCCTTGCTAATGAAAAATTTGATATTTCTGAGTACCCTGAGATTGCAAACATCATAAATGATGAATTAACTAATAATGAACTTAACGAACAAGTTAATAACGATTCAAATTATGATGAAATAGACCACGAAAACACAACATACTTAAATGAACTTGCTCAACAAGTCCGTAGTCGTGGTGAAAATGGTCCAGGGCTGACGAAGAATTGCATGTTGTTAATCTGGGTACCGAAGAAGAGCCAAGAGAAACTAAGATCGGAAGCTTCTTCAAGGGGGACGACAGAGACAGATTGACTGCACTACTACGGGAGTTCGTGGATGTGTTCGCATGGTCATACAAAGACATGCCGGGTTTGGACAGAAAGGTAGCGGAGCACAGAATTTCGATCAGAGAAGATGCCAAGCCAGTAAAGCAGAAGCTCAGAAAGATCAAGCCAGAATGGTCTCTGCAAGTCAAAGAAGAGATTGAGAAGCTCCTCAGTGTGGGTTTCATCAAGGTTATCGAGTATCCGACATGGTTCGCCAACATCGTGACAGTCAGAAAGGCAAACGGCAAGGTTCGAGTTTGTGTGGACTTCCGAGATTTGAACAAAGCTTCCCCAAAGGATGATTTTCCACTCCCTAACATCGACATGCTAGTCGACTCCACTGCTGCCTACGAGGTTCGCTCATTCGTGGATGGGTTCGCTGGGTACAATCAGATTCTCATGGCCGAGGAAGATCAACATAAGACAGCCTTCACAACACCGTGGGGTACCTTTTGCTACACAGTCATGCCATTTGGGTTAAGAAACGCTGGGGCTTCCTACCAAAGAGCCGTGACAGACTTGTTCCACGATATGATTCACAAAGAAATCGAGGTCTATGTGGACGACATGATCATTCACTCCAAAGGGACCGATGGTCAACATTTAATCGATCTCCGCAAGTTATTCGAAAGGCTTCGTCAACACAAGATGAGGCTCAACCCTGCAAAGTGCACGTTCGGGGTTATCCGAGGCAAAGTCCTTGGTTATATGGTCACTGAAAGGGGAATTGAAGTAGACCCCTCCAAAATCAAGGCAATCATTGACATGCCTCCTCCAAAGACGCAGAAAGAGATCAAAGGTTTCATGGGCAGACTGCAATACATCAGTCGGTTTGTGCACCAACTCACTTCCATGTGCGAGCCAATCTTCAAGCTACTCAAGAAGAATGTGACTCTAGAATGGACCGACGCGTGCCAAGAAGCCTTCGACCAAGTGAAGCATTACTTGACGTGCCCTCCTGTTCTAGTTCCGCCGCACAAGGAGAGCCTCTTTTGCTCTATCTCACTGTCAATGATGAAGCCCTAGGGGCTATGTTAGCACAAGAGCAACGAGAGTCCACAAAGGAGAATGCCATTTATTTTGTCAGTCGCCGATTCCAAGGAGGCGAAAAGAACTACTCTGTCTTAGAGAAGTCATGTGCAGCATTGGTTTGGGTCACTCAAAAGCTCAAACACTATATGGAAGCTTTTCCGATCAAGCTAGTAGCAAAGGTGGACCCGCTCCGCTACATCTTCGAGAAGCCTTTCATGTCAACAAGAATAGCCAAATGGTACTTCATGCTCGCCGGCTATGATATCACTTACGTCACACTAAAATCCGTCAGGGGGAAAGTGACCAGCTGGCCGAATTCCCGTGTGACGAAGTGAAGGGGGAAGACGTACAGTTCCCCGACGAGCATTTAATTTGTACTGCAACCGAGGAAAATAAGTGGCAACTTTTTTTCGATGGCGCCGCTAATAAACACGGTTTTGGTATAGGAGTATTGCTTGTCGATCCAAAAGACATCTACACTCCCATTGCCATCCGTCTGGAATTCGAAGCTACCAACAACATTGCCGAGTACGAAGCATGCATAGCAGGGCTCGAAGCAGCTCTCGAAAGAAACGTCACGGAACTAGAAGTATTCGGCGACTCTTTGCTCCTTATCAATCAGCAATCGGGTAAATGGCGAATCCAAGACCCGACCCTCCAACAGTATGGACAGCACCTTGAAGAATTGGTTGAACAATTCCAAGAGATCACTTTCAACTACCTGCCAAGGGATAAAAATCGCTTCGCCGATGCACTGGCCACTATAGCTTCATTAGTCGAAATGCCCAAAGGGAAAATGGTGAAGCCTTTCAAAATTGCCCGAAGGAACAGTCCGGCGTACTGCATGAGTATCGAGATCAACGAGGTTCAAACAAACTCCCCGTGGTATTCGGATATCATGAATTTCCTCAAAGATGGCATTTATCCCGAGAATAGCAATAAGAAGTCTCATGCGGCTCTGCAAAGGCTAGCCTCTCGGTACGTACTGATTGGAGACCGAGTCTACAAAAGGCACCACGACGGGATCAATCTCTTATGCGCCAATGAGGCCGAAGCTCAAGAGATAATGTGTGAAGTACACGAAGGAGAATGTGGACCCCACATGAATGGGTTTATGCTAGTCAAGAAGATACTCCGCATTGGTTACTATTGGAGCACTATGGAACGAGACTGTATCGAGAAAGTCAAAAGGTGTGCCAAGTGCCAATTCCATGCTAATCTGTAACACGCTCCCCCCTCGCAACTTTACAACATGGTCACACCTTGGCCTTTCTCTTGTTGGGGGATAGACATCATCGGTAAAGTCCATCCTGCCGGAAGCAATGGGCAGTCATTCGTCCTAGTGGCCGTCGATTACTTCACAAAGTGGGTCGAAGCATAAGCCTATCGGACCCTCAACGCCAAGAAAGTGGCCGAATTTGTAAAGATTAATATCATGTGCCGATACGGCGTGCCTCATGAAATCATTTCCGACAATGGCTCTCACTTTGAGAAGGAAATGGATGCGCTTTTGGTAGAATACAAGATCACCAAGCACAAGTCATCTCCTTACCGTCCCCAAGCAAACGGCGCGGTTGAAGCAGCAAATAAGACCATCGAGACCATCGTCAAGAAAATGGCCTCAACATGAAGGGATTGGCCGAGAAGCTACCATTGGCATTGTGGGGCTACCGCACATCAATACAGTCAGTAACAGGAGAAACTCCTTATGCGTTAGTCTATGGTTCTGAAGACGTACTCCCAATCGAACTTGAAGTCCCATCTCTACGGGTCCTCCTCGAGAATCAAGTCAACGAGGTCGACTGGATGCAAAGTCGATATGAACAGCTAGCCTTACTCGACGAGAAAAGGCTAAGAGCACTCGAACGCACAAGGGCGTATCAGCAAAGGATGGCAAGAGCTTTCAACAAAAAGGTGAAGCCTCGAAACATCAATGTGGGAGATTTGGTCTTAAGACAACATCCTCCTAATGCCATGAATCCCCTGGGGAAATGGGGACCCCGATGGATCGGTCCGTACGTGGTGAAAAAGATACTAAGCGGCGGTGCAGTCCGGCTCGTGGATTTAGATGGTGACCAGCTGCCAAAGGAGGTCAACCTCGACAAGCTCAAGAGGTTCTACGCTTAATAAACAAAGACCATAAAAAAAAAAAAAAAAAAATTCGCTCGCTAGGTTGAAAACCCGCAAGGGCGGCCTAGGCAAAAATTAGAGCACGTGCAAAAAAGAAGCCCGCTAGATTGAAAACCCGAAAGGGCGGTCTAGGCAAAAAACAGGGTACACACCAAAAAATAAAAAATAAAAAATGGTCTTTGTTTGTTTGAACTACGGAGACCTGAGCCTCCCAACTAGAGGAACGTAGGCAACCTTCGGGTGCGGTCTAAAACATATCAAAAATACCCAATTCACTTCAAATAACAAGATGCAATTTTTTATTCATTCAATGAATTATTCAAGCCATTACAACAGATTTATTGAGCAACAAAAGACATCAAAACATTAAATCCTAAAACAAAGTGGTCTAATTTAATTGCAATCTCTTAGGGTACTAAGAAAAATCCAATTTTCTCTTAGCCTTCAAAGGGCCACCCGATCGTCTCTCAATCATTTTCTTCTTGGATAACGGAGGAGCACTAATACGCACCGAAACCTTCTGTGTTGCGGCACGTCTCTTGGCATAAAAGTCATCCAAAGGAGTACCAAAAGGGTCAGCAAGAATGTTACTCGAATCAACAGCAGCCTCCCTATATCTCAAAGCGCTGCTAGGCTCAAAACCCTTTCCCAACAACTCGGCACGAAGCACATCGACCCAAGTGATGCCACGGTAAAGGGTGCCAAACAAATAATCCAAGTAGCTCTCGGGAAGGAAGACACTCCCCCGATGCAGAGGAGCAAAAGCCCAACGGTTGCGATCATCTCCCCAAGACGACTGAAGCTCACTCGAGAAGTCCGGACCCATGTAAGCAACTGGACGAAGCTTTCCGTCCCTCGGAAAAGGAATTATCTGTTGGCAACCAAACTGCCGCAGAACCCGCTCTGGCTGGTAAAATGACGAATCTCTCAAACCGAGTACAACCACGTGCTGAAAACCAATAGTCCATTCCACAAAAGGACGAAGACCCCAAGAAGGAGGGCACCACTCAATATCGACGGTTACCCGAGAGGCAAAGAATTTCTTCCAACCATCTTCAGATAAATCCCGGATCAATAACTTCCTCCTATGAACAGCAAAAGGAGACAAATCACCATCCGGGGAATAAATCTTGAAGTGTTCTCGGAGCCATATGGTCAAGAGCAAAGGGCTTCCCCGACACATCTTGTCCGTCCTATGTAACTCATCAAGGCCGTGCAACGCCTCCCCTACAATAAGAGGGATTATACTAAATTGTTGCTCCTTGGCTTGCAAAATAATCTCAGCCAACTGCACATCCGCAGTCCCGAAGGGTGTAACAAACAGTACTTCACTAAAGAGACAAGCGGCCATGGCATTCCTTTTGAAAGATTGAACCACCGGATCCTCCGAGTGTAAACTGAAGAACATCGGCAACTCAGTTATGTCAATCACAGTACCGTGCAACATCTTCCTCACGTCCTCAACAGGGAGATTCAGTGACTCAACCCAAGAGTCAATGGCACCACGGTGATATTTAGGGACGGAAATCCGACCGGCCAAAGGCATGCCAAGGATGGCCCCGAAATCATCAACAGTCGGCACCATTTCATTAGCTGAAAAGTTGAAGGTATGGCTGTCGCAATCCCAGAAAGCCGCGGCAGCTCTCAACAAATCCCAATCCGGCTTCAACGTCTGCAAAGTGAAAAGAATACGAAACCCGAAGTCTTTAATGAAGGCCTTTTTGGGATGGGTCTTGAAAGAATACACAAAAGTGCCCAAGTCCTTTTCATACCCACTAACAACCTTGGCATCAAGAGCAAAAGAATTGGAAGCCATGGAAAATGTTGATCACAAGCAAGGTTAAGCAATAATATGATGTTCAAAAATGGCAGAAAGGAGCTGTGAGAATCAAGTGGTCGAACAGAAGATGATATTATAGCTGTTGGGGGTTCTTTTGGCCAGCAAATGTCAAGCCCGGAATTCCGCCTCCCAGACGCGCGCGCCACCCGCCAGCGGTCTGAAATGCGCGCGCGTCCCAAGCCTACAGAGGAAAGCGCGCGCCTCCCAAGTCTTGATCACTTCAGAAAAGACCTTGTCAGAGATCTCCAGCCTAAATCAAGACACAGCCCCTGTCCTCGGACACCCAGTTGGGCACACCTTCTTCTGGTCCGCCCTTAAGGCATGTCAAAGATTGAAAGTAGGATAGAAACTCCCACTCAAAAGTAGGTTGTCCTTCTCCAGATTCCGAACTCCCTAAGTTCTGTCACGGGTGACATACCCCCCCTCAAGAGTCAATCTCAACATTTCATCCCCAGCAGGGATATTTTTTTCTGGTCGCGGTCAACTGTGCCCACACCCCACAATTTAAAAAGTCAAGTGTGAATCCAAGTGGCACGAGACTTCAAAGCAATACCTCATCAACGGATTTCACTAACGGATTCGTCAACAAAGGTTCACTAACGGCCTCTCCAAAGGTTCACCAACGGCCTCTCCAAAGGTTCACCAACGGCCTCTCCAAAGGTTCACTAACGGCCTCCCCAAAGGTTCACCAACGGCCTCTCCAAAGGTTCACTAACGGCCTCTTCAAAGGTTCACTAACGGCCTCTCCAAAGGTTCACCAACGGCCTCATCAACGAATTTCACTAACGGATTCGTCCTCAAAGGTTCACTAACGGCCTCCTCAAAGGTTCACTAACGGACTCCTCAAAGGTTCACTAACGGCCTCTCCAAAGGTTCACCAACGGCCTCATCAACGAATTTCACTAACGGATTCGTCCTCAAAGGTTCACTAACGGCCTCCTCAAAGGTTCACCAACGGCCTCATTCAAAGGTTCACTAACGGCCTCTCCGAAGGTTCACTAACGGCCTCCTCAAAGGTTCACCAACGGCCTCCTCAAAGGTTCACGAACGGCCTTCCAAAAGGTTCACTAACGGCCTCGTTCAAAAGGTTCACTAACGGCCTCATTCAACATATTCAGCTGGCAGGTTCACCTAACGGATCATGCCACCCCCTCTATCAACAAAAGCCGCTCACACAGGGAGAGCACCACTATCTCTCGCAATTTCAAATTTATGCTTTCATCGAGTCTTTGCTTTTTTCTTGGTGATGTCCTCGGCGGGTGTTTTTAACTTTCGTCGACGCGTTTTGCTTTGCAATCCACGTCGCCGAGGGGCTCTGTAGACACCCCGCCTTGGACCGCTCACCCCAATTGCACATTTGATCTTGTTTTTCTCCCCATTTTAAGTGTTTCTCGTTAGTTTCTGTCACTTCCGTTAAGTTCCTGACTGACTTCGTTAAGTCCAGGGACTAAACTGAATAACAGGGCTGACTTTCTAGTCCATTCTGTCAAAATTGCCTTCTCTGAGTCGCGCGCCTCCCGCCCCCAAAGCAGGAAGCGCGCGCCTCTAGGCGTCAGTTACAGATTTCTGGCCAAGATTCTCTCCCTTGCTCAATTTACAGGATTTTGCCCGGGAAGGATTTCTTGGTGACTGAGTTTTGGCACCAAAAACATCTCTCTTTCACCTATAAAAACCTCCCTTTACCTCCATTTTCAAAGGAGGAAAACTTTAGACAAAAATTGACACAAAAACTTTGACCAAAAAGGACCGAAAGACCTTGACTTTACCAAATTTCCTACTTTCAAAGCATTTTCCAAAGGATTTCTCCAAGTAATTCAACAAGAAGTGTTTGAAGTCTCTTGAAGTCTAGGTAAAGCCATTTCTTTCCCTTTCTCAACTTCATCTCTTTTCTCTTTCTTTTTGTATTATCAAAGTGCAATCACCCAAATCATTTTGGGACATGACTCTAATGATCACCTCATCTCATTGAGGTCGGTTAAAGAGTTATCTCCTATATTCCAAACTCTATTTTAAACCCCTTTTTTATGATTTAAAGAAGAAGAAGAAGAACGTTTATCATTCATGTAGATTTTGATCAAGCAAGACCAACTTTAGTTGGGCGAGATGGGTGTTTCGGTACTTCCCATCTCGTAATCTAACCCCCGAACCTCAAAACAAAGAATCTCTGTTTTCGTAATCAAACTTAGGCTATTATCAATAGGTTTTTCTTATGTTCCTCAAAACATAGGTGGCGACTCTAAACAATCTAAAACAAGTTAGACATCCTAGGATAATTCACCGCTCTAGCCAAGCTGTGGTTTCCCGGGGTATCTACACATGGGCAATCTAGGGAAGCAACATTGGGAAGCGGTTAAATGGATCCTGCGCTACTTAAAGGGTACTGCTGGTAAGGCTCTATGTTTCTCAAGCAAGGAGGTCGTGTTAGCGGGTTATGTGGATGTGGATTTGGCATCAAGTGATCTTGATAAGAGGAGAAGTACTACGGGTTTTGTTTTCACATTGGGTGGTACGGCTATCTCCTGGGCTTCTAAATTGCAGAAGATCGTGGCTCAGTCGACTGCGGAAGCAGAATATGTGGCAGTGACAGAGGCAAGCAAAGAGATGGTATGGTTGCAGAACTTCTTGGGTGAACTTGGGAAGACGCGAAGTGGTAATGCTCTCTACAGTGACAGTCAGAGTGCAATTCATTTGGCTAGGAATCCGGCGTTTCATTCTAGGATGAAGCACATTGAGCTGAGGTTTCACTACATCAGGCATCTCTTGGAGAGGAAGATCTTAAGGCTGGAGAAGATTTTGGGATCGGAGAACCCGGCTGACATGTTGACTAAGGTGGTAAACCTTGAAAAGTTGAAGCTATGTATAGCTTCAATTGGGCTTGGAGAATAGGAGAGGAGGAAGGCACTACCATGATCGAGGTGAGCACTATGGCACCAAGGATGAGTTGAAGAACGGATACGGGGCTTGTATGCGCGGTTGATCTCTAGGTGGGAGATTGTTGGAATAGAGGACCAACCGAGACTAGACTTCGGAGCAAAAGGAAGAAAATCGTCGGAGTGACTGTTGCTCTGGGCGGCCGCCCAGGGTGATGGTGGGCGACCGCCCACTTAATCAGTCTGTTCAATCCGGAGGAGCAGTTTTATGGGCGACCGCCCAGGACCAATATGGGCGACCGCCCACTTGTCGGGAGAGACAAAGACTGGTTCGGATTTTAGGCCAAATTTTGGGTTCCTTTGTCCATCTAGGGTTAGGTTTGTATTCCTGGGCACATATTTAAGTAGAGTTCCGCCCCTAAACTCATTGTAACTTCAAGATAACATATTATAGTGCAAGATCCTGGCTTGGTAGTGCCCCCAGACGTAGTCAAACATATTGACGAACTGGGTAAACAATTTCTGTGTCTTTTGCTTTGTTATTTTCTTGTGCTTTGTTTGTGTGCCATTATTTTTTTGGGGTTATTGCTTGGGTTGTGAGGGTCTAATCCACAACATGCACATGACTTTTTTTCAAGGGCATTTTTTTGGAAGATCACGCCCCTAAATCTATCTTCTTCGTTCCAGAACATGAACCAACTCAAATTTCCATCTCTCTGTTCATGGCCAATGATTCTTAAAATCCCTTTCCTTGAAAACCAATTACCCAATTAAAAGTTCCATGAACATTAAAACCCAGTTCCCCCTCTGTTCACCGTCAATTGAAAATAGGTTCATGGCCCATATCTCCTGGTCAGCCCCATCTCAACGTCTCTCTCTTTAGTTTCTTCTCTGTTATTCTTTGTCAAGAAAGTTTATTGGACTAATTTTGTTAGAACCCATCATTATCTCAAATCTTACTGGGCTTTTGATGTTTGAATCAAACAATTGCAAGATTTATTTTCTGGGTTTTTTTCATTCAAATTTTTCTAACTAAGAAGAGAAGAAATAGGTGGGCACAAGTCACAATTAACTTTATATTTTATGAGATCTCTTCACGAAATTGGCTGTGGTGTGGAAATTATGAGCATAAATATAGGTGGGATTTTATACCTAAACAATTTTTTAGACCTAAACAATTTTTTGTACCTAAACAATGTTTTGTCTCATAAGAGGTCACTCCTCCTAACATTGTTTGTTCTTAGCCGTTAAATTGGTCATGTGACTTGTACATAGCTCTTTTTGAAAGGTAAAAATAAAAGAACAAGTTTAGAAGAATGTAAATACTTATTTTCGTCACTCACCTATAGATATTCTACATTTTTTCATTAATCTATATGATTTTTGTTATGAAAATTATAACAATAAATAAGTGGCTTTCTTGAATTTAACAAAATGACAAATAACATAAATGAACCAAAATATACTTAATGGGGCAAGAAATTATAATAAACTATAATTGCGGAAATTAAATCAAACCGGCCAAATAAACGAAGTCGAGTCTTGTGTTGAACACAATTTCCGTAAGAAGATAGTGTCCACCACTATTGCTAACGTTCTGCCACAATCTTTCATATATCAAGATAAAACAACTTTACATTCTTTAATATAAGCACTTCAAATCAAAGACATCGACGAACATAATAGTGTTTAACACTTCCAAACATTGAAGAATACTTTATGCAACGAGATGATTCTGTCTTCTGACAGAGGCCGTGAGAATTCCTCTGAATTCTATGACTGAATTTCATAATTCAGTTAAATATCTAACTGAATTCGTTAATTCAATTAGATATCTGAATATGTACTTCTAGTGTGAAGATGTGAATTGTGTATTGAATGAATGAATCCAATTGACAGTCTTGAGGGCTATTTATAGATAATGAAGAGGTGGAGTGCCTCTTGGGAATAGGCACAAATTGCACCTCGTAGTTTTAGCACCGTTGGAACTTATCTTGGTGGAGGGTGGAGATCGCATGGATCGACCCGTGAGGCTTAACCCATCTGTTTGAATAGAGGCGGGTCATGCCCACCAACAATCAAATCCCTCGTGAACCATGTGTTGGTGTGTATGCCCTAGGCTCGTTATTAGAACGATATTTTGTTATCATTTTATTCATTGTATAAAATCGATTATTATTTGTTGTTACATGTTTTGTTAATAATAATCTCAGTCCCTAGTTACTTATGAAAAACTAGTATAATTTTAATAGATAATCATGTGTATAATATACAATTAAACTTATGGGTATTTATTGGTAAACAAGGTACTTGACTTGACCCATTTATGAAATTTATGTCATGGTCAAATGTCATAATTAAATCTCTAGTTATATCATTAAAATCCTTAGACCTAAGATTATTACGGTCTTCCACATAATAAATATTATGTTTGATATATTCTAACGTTACCTTTAACCATGTAGCTATAAGGAATATGATTGTCATAATCAGAGTCATGTAGGTAAGTGTAGTAAGTCAAGACGGGACTTGTCCCTTTTCGTGAGAGATGTCAAGCATAGGCACTCGATGAATAGTATTGATGAAATGCATGGTCAAAATGAATTGATAAAATCAATTTCATTTGGATTATCAATATATTCATAATCGAGAAAAGTATTGAACGATGTAAGTTGACCACGGACAATGACTTACGTCAATGGCATCGTGGACAAAGGGATTGTGATATGTTTTATGAGGATAAACGAACTTTGATAAATTATATTATTTGGGTAATCATGATGGCTTTCTAGAGTCCACTCATGATTTATGAGAATGATTTTGGTCGGACCCATTGCCAACAAAATATAATTCTATGGGGTCACACACAAAAGAACGAATCAAATTTAAGGCAAAAATGGATATTTTTGGAGGTGCTCGGCCGAGCAGGTTATATGACTCGCCCGAGCAGGTCTGATCACCACGGGTGCTCCTATTGGAGTGACTCGAGCGCAGAGTTAAGGCGCTGCTCGGCCAACACCTTAAAGGACTCGTCCGAGCAGATGCTGGACTAGGCCTGATTATGATAATTTGTGGGATTTATGGGATTTAGGCTTATTGTCTTTAATGTTTAAGGACTAATGAGTATAGATATATCTTTCTACAACCCTAATCATCCCTAATCATCACCATAAGCCTCTATAATGTTTGAGAAACATTATTGTTAATCGTAGATCTCAATGTAAAATTAAGAACCCTAGAAATTCATATAGCCTATACAATAGAAATTGGATTTCTATTTTGGATCTAGCAACCCGGTTCAAGGAGTTATTGAGATTCGTTCGCGTGTGGATACTCGTAGAGGGCGTTAGTCTTAGCACCTTCAAGTTCGTGTTCTTGAGACGTGATTCGAAGAACGCAAAGAAGAAGATCCAAAATTTAAAAGCATCACAACGATTAATATTCTAAATTCTTCTTGTTATTAACTTAATCATCTTGAACGAATATGGACTTTTGGGTTTTATTCTAGTTTGTCTTCCGCTGCACATGTGTGCTCGAAATCCAACACCATGGATTAATCCCTATCCGAATCCAAACACAAATACAACTTCCACCAACCCACTAAATGAAGTGGACCGAACCCCCTACACGCTTGACCGAACCGGATCTGAACCAGGCCCACTAGAACTGAACCACCGTTGACTTTGTCATAACTTTAAGCTCCACATCGACCAAAGTGTACGTGCGAAGTGCAAAGTGCGCCTCTAAAAGCGCCCAATGCGCCCTTCGGAGGCTTCGCGGGTGCGATTTGGATGGTTGTAGGTTGGGTTGAGCTAACTAAAAGTTAGCCCAATGGGCCACTTGGTTAACCAAAGGAGGGAACAACTTAATGACTCATCCTTAAATAAATTCACTTAAATACACTCATTACTTTCATTCTTAAAACAATGTGGGATAACCACTTCTTATCTCATAAACTCTTCATATACCCATTTTAAATTGCATACTTTGAACATTAATTTCCCATTCACCTAAAATTGGTTTTGAGAAAGTAAATATATCAAATTAATCTATTCTAAATGTATATTACAAATATGCAATTAATTTTCATTTACACAAAATGGAACCCAATGAAATTATTGATCAAAAGTTGGTCGAACACCACTTTTTTAAAACAAAAAATCCAAAAGTTTTTTTACATCTTGAGTATTATAAATACTAGTGGGTAACCCGTGCTCTGCACGGGTAACTAATTTGCTATTTTTTTATTTAATTTTTTTATATTTTTATTTAATAAAGTAGAATAACAGTTTTTTTGTAATAAACATATGCTGTATATGAAAAATATTTTTTTAATTATAGTTAACTAAAATAGTAACCATCATCTTAACTAAAACCATTAATAGTAATAATTAATCTATATAATAATATCAATAACTAATATTATTAATAGTACTTATTAATATTTATAGTAACAATTATAATTAACTAATACTATTAATAATAATGTTAACCTGTATAATAACTATTATGATTAACTAATACTATTAATAGTAAAAATTAACATATATTATAACTATTAACTAATACTATTAATAGTAATAGTTAATTTATAAAGTAACCATTATAGTTAACTTGTATAGTAACTATTCTTGTTAATTATACTATTAATAGTAATAGTTATATATTATAGTAACTATTTTAGCTGACTAATACTATTAATAGTAATAGTTAACTAATATAGTAACTATTATAGTTAAATAATACTATTAATAGTAATAGTTAACTTGTATAGTAACTATTATAGTTAACTAATAATATTAATAGTAATAGTTAACTTGTATAGTAACTATTATAGTTAACTAATACTATTAATAGTAATAGTTAATTTATATCATAACTATTATTATGAGCTAATTGTATTAGCTAATAATGAGAATATCAAAAGTCACACACATTTAGGATGGTGATGATGTGACTTCACACAAATGAAGCTTTAATCTATGTTTGTCTATGTGTCAAAACCATAGCCCTCCTCACCAACTTTAATATATATATATATATATGGGATTTATGTTTTAATTATTAATTTTTTATATTATTAAGTTGCTTCATTAATTTTTTAATTCAATCATCATCATTGTCATCACCCCAACCTTTACACCACCACTCATCACCACTATCGCCATTACACCACCACTGCCGCCAACAACATCAGTTCCCACCAACAACTATTTGCCATATAATATTGTACTATTTAGAAACTAATAAATTACAAGTGTAATAGGCAATACTATTATCTATTTAACAAAGTTTACGTTTGACGTGTCACTAACTGAGCGAAACTTAAACTAATCTGGTTAAAATACTAACAAAATTATTAGCTTATGTTGACACTCGTTAACTTCACAAATATTAAAGTAAAATGTGAAGAAGAAAAAGCTTCTTACTAAGACTATAGCCATCATAGGTCTCTTAGGGGATTTGGGGGATCTCCACATCCGCCTAACTCATACTAGCAGTCCCTAACATGTGAGAATAATTGACACATGATATATGAGAAAATAACACCAAGAATTGATAATCCGATTCGTTCAATAGATGAACTACGTCTGAGGGCACCAATCCAGGATATCACTATAATAATAATATGAAGATTGTTACAATTTGCACATGCAATCACTAAGATCTAGCATGGCTGCCCTCCATGAACAACCCTCACACATATTATCTCACCTTTTCAAGAACACACACAAACGGTCATGACCATGTTGTAGGATCGCCCCCATAGCTGCTAGGCCCCCGGCCCCCTCATTGACACCATTTGTGGCTCCATCTTGATATCCTAACTTTCTCCTAGCACAAAGCAAGCACCAAATAATATGGTGGCTATCACCGGTATATACGGTTTACAAGTCCTAAATCTAATCTAAAACCAATTACCCGGAGGGTTAGAGACGGTAAAAGTATAACTCTTTTAATAAAAGGTCCTTTTATAGGAAAATGGGGAGGAAAAGATGATCATCAATCCTAGTGAAAAAATTTATACCAATGAGAAAATATGTAGTTAAAATAATATAAAGAGAAAATAATTTATTTATGAGAAAAGACTAGAAATGGGGGATCAGGAGTTACAAAATAAATGGGTTTAAAGTGTTAGAAAAATTACATTCGTATAACAATATACGAGGGGAAGAAGGGAAACAGTTATGAATACAAAATACAAACAAGAACGTAAAATAGAAGAAAACTAAATCAAACCATCCATTTATAGGGATTTGTCCGAGCCCAATGTTAATCAATGTATCCTTAAGACTTATTCTCTCCCTCACCATTAAGTTGTGCATTGAGGTTACCATAAAGTACTTATGGACGAACATCTCCCAGGATAGAACGGACGGACCGGGGGCACTCATGCACTTGAGTTCCCTGCGAATTCAATTTTGCTTGGACGTTATCACCATTAATTTCATAGCAGAAGAAGAAGAGAAGAACAAACAAAACTCTACCATAGAATTTTGTTTTTCTCTTGATGTACAAGTAGTACCTATAGTACTATCTCATATCCCTCATGATTTCATGCCCAAGAAACAAGTATTTTTCAGTAACTTTTTCTCTCTAGCATTCTCTAATTCTCTTCTCCTCTCAAAGTGATTTTCACACTCTTTTTTCACACTTTAACAATTCTGGATCACTTCTACATATATTGTCCACAACTGTAATTCCAAGACCTTTCACTCACCCATTCAATATAATATTAACATGGGTAGTTACTCACCCATTCAATATGACATTAACATGGGTAGTTACTTTTGGTAGTTACAAATGACAATATTAAGGCTAAGGATGTTACAATCCAAACATTAGTGGAACACTAATTCTTTTTGGACACTTAATTTGCTTTCGCAAATTTCTTCTAGCAAAATCATTTTCTACCAAAATATGTCTCCTAATATGAAACCCGCCTCTCTCAAGTAGGTTATATCCCGAGTGGTAAGTTTCATGGGAAGTCCGCCTTTAGAACGGTATTTGTAGAACGATATTTGGTTAGTATTCTAACAATAATCCATATGATTAAGCCTTAATATCTTTATTTTTCAAATATTAATTTAGACAAATACAAACCACAATTTTTTCTATTATTATTTAATAAAAGAAGTGCACAATTTCCTTCACAAATAACAATTTTTCTAACATAAAGTTGGTGATAAAAAGAGGATTTATGGATTAAAGAGAGGAGTTACAAATCAGAAATATGGAGGGAAAAGTGGTGAAAAATCGTGACAATATGAAGCGCGCGGGTCCTGTCCATAAGATAAGACGTGCGCGGGGCCCACAATAGCTACGAGAGGCACGCGGATTTGGTTGAGATAGAAAGATAGAATAAATGATGTTAAAAGTTAACCCTGTTATTCAGTTTAGTCAAAAAAAAAAAAAACCAACAGAATCAGTTAGGAACTTAACAGAAGTAACAAAAATCAACAAAACGAGGAACAATAAAAGGACTATGTATGAAATCGGGGGTAAGAGGCTCAAGGCGGGGTGTCTACACTAATATTTGAGGGGTTGAGGGGAAGCCGTGTTTTAAGGATTGACATTGCGAGGGAAAGTGAATTTGGTGAGAGAATGCGAAGTTAGACTTTCCGAGAAAAATGAAAGGATAAGTCAATTTGGGGGAGGCAAGAGGAATCTAACATGGAGAGGTTGAAGTATCGCTTAGTGTGAAATCACTTTATTACTTGAGCATGAAGGCTCATTATGGGAGGAAAGAGCTTGGTGCTCGGTGTTGCAAGTTACAATATGTGGAGGTCATCTTTATGTGGGAGATTGACGGGTCAGTTACTATGTTATGGCTATGGTTTTAGTGTCTAGGTGGGAGATAGTTGGGAGTAGAGTCTTAAAACCATGAGGAGATGAAGGAGAAAAGTAGTCTAAATCATTGGAGAGTTGGTGGAGATCAAGTTGAAGTCGAGGAGAAGAAGGAAATAGAAATCGGCCAAAACGAGGCTGTACGGTCGTGCTTGGTGAAGCACGCGGCCGTGCAAGGCTGATCAGAGGGATGGTCATTCTGTTGGCTAGTGCACAGTCGTACACCATATAAGACTCGGCTGTACACGTCGGCAGAACAGCCCAAACTTGATTTGTTTCCTATTTCAACAAGATCTCTTCTACGGATACATTTAGGGTTTCTCCTGCATTAATATAAACATAGTTTCGACCAGATTATTGAGTGCTTGAAGGAAAGAGATAGGATACACATTAGAGAGCTATAAATAGTGTCAAGAAGGGGCCATGTTCTTAGGAGAGCCATAGGGGGAAGTCCTACAACCCTGCCATGACCGTGTAGTGAGTGTTCTTGGAGAGATGAGATAATATGTGTGAGAGGTTTTCATGGAGAGTAGCCATGCTTAGTGTTTGCGCGTGGGTTTTTCGAGGCGGTTTTCGTCCTTCGATTTACCTTTTTTTGATTTAATTTGAGAGTCGCCACCATGTTGTTATGGAGCACCCAATTCACCCAATCTAGGATTGGTCTTGCTAAGAAATCATCATCATTGTTTCAAAATCATGCAAAACGTACGCAAAAGGAAAACGAATAAATAAATAATTACTTATTTATTTGGGATGTCGGATCATATGCTTCGAGACCATCTCCATGGATTGGAGAGGCTCTAGGCTAATCCTTTAATGGAATCACACTACTTCAAAGACAAAGAAGGGGATGAGAAGAGAGAAAGCAAAGAGTTTTTACCTAAGCGTTCTTCGAGAATCCTATGGATAGCCTTGACTAAAGGCCTTGAAGATCTAATGAACTTGGCTTGAATGGTGTTGTGGAGGCTTGAATTTCGTGAGTGAGGAAGAGAGGCTGATTATGGGGACCTCTTTGATCAGATTTGGAGTGGTTTTTAGGTGAATGAGGATTCTAGCCCCTTTTTGGTTCAAGAACCTCTATATTTATAGGAGTTCTAGACCTAGGGTTTTGGCCAAGAAGGTAAGTTATGGTGGGAATCCAAGACTTGATTTCCATAGAGGTATTTTTGGACTCTAGGATCGTCCATTAGGTTTTCCCCGGATTGTTTAAGTGTTTGCCAAGAAAAGAGGTCAAGATCAATAAGGAAACTGACCAAAACCCAACTGTCAAGGGGGATCCCTCGTACGAGACATCAATGTCTCATACGAGACATCAATGTCTCATACGATACATCCATGTGCTGGTGTTGGTCCCAAAGACACAACAAGGGTATGAAAAGAGGCTAGAGGGGGGGGGGTGAATAGCCTATTAAAATTTCAACCCTTTTTAAAATTCAACCAAGTGCTTACTCTTGAATATGCGGTCAAGTTAAAACCACACGGTCAAGGGGTAATATGCACAGCAGAAGTTTTCGTTAGAAATGGGAAAGGTTGGTTTTGACTAAAATCTCTAAGTAGGAATACCAGCACTCACGGTCAACCAGGTTGCGGTCGAGTGAGTCCGGTCGAGGGTGAAGTGCGGTCAAGAGATTGCGGTCAAGAGGTTGAGATTGAAAGTTGTTGTCTTGGAAGTTTTGGCAAAAGATAAGTTAGTCAGATTTTAACTTGGGCAATAAGAGAACAAACAAACACAATTCACAATACGTTTGAATATCTGTAAGATCAAACACTAAACGACAAACAAAGTTAGTATGAACAATAAAGAACAAGATGAACAATACTTGAAAGTAAATTTGCAGAAAGGTAAAATGACACAAGTATTTGGAAAGGTTCGATCTGTTAAAAAGATCTACGTCCTTTACCAAGATGGTCAGTCTTGGATTTTGAATGGAGGTATATATTGATTCTTGAGTGTACAGATTACAGAGATGAAGTATTGAATCAACACCTACTTTCTATGAAGAACAAATCCTAGACTTAGACCAGTGTATCCCTTTTGATTCAATCTAAGTGATTGATCAATTGGGGTGAGTGTGTGTGTAAGAATCTGAAGCTCTTTAAAATCTATATGATTTAGAGCCTAAAGAATCTTATGTGTTACAAGGATTGAGATGACTTGAATGTTGCTGGAGATCTTTGAAGGTTTGAAGGTGAGTTCTTTGAAGATTCAAAGGATTCTGGAAATTTTGAGTATGATCTTCAATCACCAAGTATTTCAACAGCAATTTCTCTCTTGGAATCTCAGCTTGGTTCAATGAAGAACTTAAGGGCTATTTATAGCCTTGAATGAGAAAATAGCTGTTGGATTTACTTGGGCTCCAAGTTGAAGGACAATGAGCTGTTGAATTCTGATTGGAGCTCAATCTGAGTTTGTCCTTTTTGCAGATAAGAGGTGGTCCCACTTAGATGAATTTCAAATTTGAATTACTTGGGATCCAAGTTCTGCAACGTTCTAAACTAACCATAGTTTGATACAAGTGACCATGGTTAAGTTTGAACATACTTGGGTTCTTGAACTTCTGCTCATCTGCGGTCAAGACTTGCGGTCGAAGCTCTTGCGGTCAATATGCCTAAGGGCATCTGCGGTCGAGGGGTCAAATGTGACCTGTCAAGATATGCCACAAAGCTTCACGGTCACTGACTTCCGGTCAAGTGATTCACGGTCCAGTGGTCTTCCACAGTCAGGTGGTCTACCACGGTCAAGTGAATTCACGGTCGAGGTCTTGATCACTAAAATTCCAGACTTAGAAAATTTTCAGCCTGTCAATCTAAAGCCTATACTATCAAAGTGGAATATTCTAAAAATGAAGTTTTTAACACTTTTTACAATATATCCTAAATTCCACAAAAAGATAAAATTAGGTTATGGGATCAATCAAATCTAGGTAATAGGAGTGGTTTATAATAAGCATACCCAACAATCTCCCCCTATTTGATTGAGACCATTACCTACTATAACAAAGGCTAATTCATTGTACTTGGTAATAACATGTTTTCAAGAAAATAATATTTTATTAATTTCATGCCCCAAGTCAATGCACACTCTAAGCTAGTGTCATAGATTTCTATCAGCCTAAAAAGATACTAATCCTAGCAAGATAGACATATAAGGCTTGAATGCATTTTTAGAGAAAATAACAATAAGTATGCAAATGCATCAAACAAACATTCAAAAGGCACTCCACAAGAATATAATCATTAAGGTGAGGAGTGCAGACAAAAGAGATTAAAGTTTTACATACCCAAATAAAACAAACAGAAATAAAAATTGTTTAGACAAACATCAACAAATTGTTTCAAAGACCACACACGGTCAGTTCAAATGGTGGGATTAACCAAGATATGGATCTCCTTTAAAGTAGCAAAGATTAGTTGAGAGGCCAACTCCAGGTATGATGATGGGGTCTTTGAGATCATTGATTTCGAGGAAGTCCATGTTCACGGTTGGAAATTCAAAGCTGTCTTCACCTTCATCTTCATCAGCCGCAAGTCTGTTCCCATGTCCGGTCGCTTGATTTTGAGATGAGGAGCCTTGAGATCCAGCAATGCTATCCACGGTCAATTGAAGAGTTGAAATTTTGTTAATAACTTCCTGCACATTTGTGTTAGCAATTTCATAAACCCTATCAATCTTGGAAGTTTGACCTTCAAGCCGTTGGGTGTGGACTTGCATAGCTTGCTTCATAGCTTCTATCTTAGGCGTGAACTTTTCCGCGACCGATAATAAACCAACAGAAACACTTGCGTTGATTTCCGCTTTGAAAGAGGTCTTGACCTTATCCATTTTTTCAAAAAGAAAATTTTTGTTGCCCGTCATCACCTTTGACATTTCTTTACCAGCTACATCAATTGTTTTGACCAGTGAACGGTCAATGGAATTGGATTGAGCCTTGAGTTCCTCTTTAAGATCAGCACGGGTGAGAGAAGCGGTAGAAGTAGATGCGGTCAAGGCAATGTTGGGATTCACGGTAGCTAGGCTTTCAAGGATAGCCTTTGTTATGTTCTGACTCTCCCCCTTAATGGTCTCAACAACAGAAGTCTTGAGCTGATCAACCTCATTCTGCATCTTAATTTGGTTTGCAGCAAGCTTTGCAATCTCACCCTGAGTATCAAGGTTGATCTGAGTCAAGAACTCAATAGCAGTTAAAATGTGAGCCATTTGATCGACCGTACCAGAGGCGGTCGGTGGATCTTGAGTAGACTGAGGGGGCGAGGGAGCAGGAGACTTGGTTAATACATCATCATGGTCACTGGGTACACGGTCGCCATCTTGACCGTGACCCTGAAGCTCAACATTAGTGGACTTGCCTTGTTCAGCGGTCGCCTTAACAGGACGCACTTGATCATCATCACTAAAATCAGGACTGTCAATATTCACAATTTTCTCAACATGTTCAACATCACCACTTTCAATATCTTGATTACCAGATTCACCACTTGATTCTACCAACTCCACATCATCTGGTTTGTCAACTAAGTTAAGAGTGTGCTTTGCTCTTTGACGTTGCGGTTGAGTAGGAGGGACATCAATCTCCTCATCACAGTCGCCTTGCATAGGTGAACCGGATGGAGTGAAGATAGGAGATGCGGTCGACGGAGGCGGTTGAGATACCTTGGTTTTCTTTGAGGTTTGGATGGGACTAAGAGAGAGATCCCTTTTCTTGGATTTCTCCCCTTGAGATGGAACGGGGAGTGTAGAAGACTTGGTTTTGAAGGATTTGGATGGTGCGGTTGGAGAGGGCACGGTAGGCTTGGAGACGGTTGATTTGGAGGGAGGAACGGTTGACTTTACTTTGATAGGAACGGTAGATGGAATACTAGAAGGGGGCTTGACTGATGAAGGTTCTTTAATAATCACTCCGGTCAACGGTCTGGGTTTGGAAGGAGCGGTCGATGCACTAGCAATTCCTTTGCCTTTGACCCTTCTAGACACTTGTTCCTCAGCTTCTTCATCATCCTCTTCATCATCATGAACAGATGAGGACTTTCCAGGAGCATCAAGCCCTAATGCTAATCTAGCAGCCTTGGTGAAGTTAGGAGGGATGTATTTTTCCCTTTTATGCCCAGGTTCACGGTTTCTGTACTCTTGATACTGAACATCACCAAACCTGTTACGGTAGGTGGATCTCATAGTCTTGATGTCAAAGACCTTGGATAATGAGATAGTCACACTAGCATCTTTGTCCCGGTTGATTTCCCTTCGAACTTCAGGGATGAATTTGAATAGGAGTGAAAGGAACCTGGTGTTTTTCTTGTACTTGGTGATGGCCTGATCAGATAGTTGCTTCTTGTAATCATAAATGTGGTCCAACAAAAGTCCATACAGGATCTTGGGCCAGTTCAATGTTTGACCGAGATAGATTACGGTTGATAGCTTCCATTGGGTAGAGTTGAAGTTTCCATGATTGCCACTTTTGCAAAGAAGACCATGGCCAACCAGATGACCAATATAGTACATCACTTCAGGAAATGTCTTGCGGTAGGGCTTGCAGACATCAGTGGATCCAATCAATCTCATTGCTAGACCATCATACTCCTCATCAGTTAGGGAGATAGGGGCCTCAGTGTCGATGTCAAGGCCAAGTGTGGCAGCAATGTCGGTGTAATCAACCTCAACTTTGTGACCGTAAACTTCAACTTCAATCCAATTGAGCGGTCTGTTTTGATCATCTCTCCCTTTGATTTATTTTGCTGTGGAGTAGAATTCCCCGACAGCGGCAAGGTAGTGATCAGGTTGATTCATGGTGAAGTAGTGAAGTATGCCAGATTTCTTCATCCTTTTGATCAAATGCCTCCCAATGGCATCTTTCTGGAGGTCTTCATAATCAATGACGTAGCCAGGAATAAATGATTGCTCCTCCTAAAACAATTAGAAGTTAGTAACACTGGTGCGGTCAACCGGTATGCGGTCGAATGACCAAGAGGATGTGGTCGTCATGCATACGGTAGACAAAAATGGCGGTAGGCGAAAACACTTAGAAATATTTCAATGACAATTCTAGAAACACGCACAAACACCATATTACTATGTGTAAATGAATTTAAGGATCAAAAAGTGATGCACTCAAGAACATGAAGAACACCATAAGAACACGAAGAACACTGTTCATATCAGAAACCCAGAAAACGAGTTAGGGCACGAAAATCCATAAAAGTTATATCAAAATGAACACAGAAACCAATTAAACACGAAAATATCATCAATTTCATTATCAAGAACACAATAATCATCAGAATATGAAGGGGCAAAATGAAGAACATTAACAAAAGCTTTGAAAAAAATTGACATGGCACAAGGAGATTTATCAACTGGAATTTGAATCTAAACATTATATTGAACTCGAAATCAACAAAGTAACAAGTTATAAGCATAAACAGAACCAATATAACCCAGGAATATAAAGAATTTAGACAAACATATCAAATGGGTTTAACCCGCCAAAACATAGAACTCAAAAATGTAAAGTTTTGGGTCAAGAAATCATACCATTGTGTCTTCAGAGATTTGTTCTTGTGATTTCTTAGAAGATTTCGTCGGTTGTGTTGATTTTGGTGCCATTTATAGACGAAAGTGAGAGTGAAAAAATGAAGGAATGGAGAGAGGATGAACTGGGTTTAGAGAGAGAAAGTAGAGAGAGACAGTGAGTAGAGATAGTGAAGAAAAAGGGGTTTCTGATAAAAATGCAGAGGGGTGGAGTTGAGGGGTAGTGGAACGGTTTTATGCAGAAAGTAGTGGGAGGTTAACTCTGCAAAAACTCAGAGATTTGACCAGTAATGTCCTTTCATCATAAATGCATGGATAGTGACGGCGGACATAAATAAGGGAATAAAATTAATTGCAAATGATTTGAATTAAATGAAAACGAGGGAAAAGAGGGAATTACAAAATTACCCCTTTGGATGACTAGGAGGATCCTAAAAATTGCTAAGTTAGAAACACTTACCTGGTCACCAAACTTTTGCGGTCAGGTTCTTGACCGTGAGTATTTGCGGTCAAGAATGTTACCTTGGCCTATGTATGCTTCTTTAAAGCAGTGAACGAATATCATCATTTTCCCATGCGGTCGGCTTCTTTAAAGTCTGAACAAATTACATCTTTATATGCGGTTAATGGGGCGGTTGGCAAAGGAGCGGCCGACATTTATGCGGTCAGCATTGATGAGGTCAGTAGGCTTTGATAGATTTTGATGCTTCGACCGGAATTACTTGACCGGTGAGATGGTAATCGACCGTGATTGCTTTACCGGTAAGGGTGTTGACCGTGACCTACTTGTTTTTGAACTTGGATAAAACATAAGACATTAGCACAATCAAAGTATATGGACAAGTAATTAAAGTTCTAGCATACCCATCTCTCCTCTAAGATACCTAAATCTCTTGGAATCCAGAGCCTTGGTGAGAATATCTGCAATTTGATTGTCAGTACTCACATACTCTAGATGGATATTACCTTTTTCCACATGATCCTTGAGAAAGTGGTACTTGATATCAATGTGTTTGGTCTTTGAATGCATGACAGGGTTGTTGGAGACAGCAATGGTAGATGTATTGTCACAAAAGATTGGACAATTTTCTTCGTTGATTCCGTAGTCAACCAATTGTTGCTTCATCCAGAGCACTTGGCAGCAGCAGCTTCCAGCAGCTATATATTCAGCTTCTGTGGTAGATACAGAGACTGAGGCTTGTTTCTTGCTTGCCCATGAAACGAGTCGATTTCCAAGGAAATGACAAGTTCCACTTGTGCTTTTCCTGTCGATGGTACATGCTGCATAATCTGCATCTGAGTAACCTATAAGATCAAAATTTGAATCTTTGGAGTACCAAAGTCCAAAGTTAATAGTCCCAGATAGATATCGAATAATACGTTTGACAGCAATAAGATGTGCTTCTCTAGGATCAGCTTGATAACGTGCACAAACGCAAACACTAAACATGATATCTGGTCTACTAGCAGTTAAGTAGAGGAGAGAGCCAATCATACCTCGATACAAGGTTTGATCAACCTTTTTACCTTTTAAGTCTTTGTCAAGCTTATTGCCGGTAGCCATAGGAGTGTCGTATGCCTTTGCATTTTCAAGTCCAAATTTCTTGATAAGATCCTTTGTGTACTTTGCTTGGTTGAGGAAGATGCCTTCAGCACATTGTTTAATTTGAAGTCCAAGGAAGAATGTCAATTCTCCCATCATGCTCATCTCAAATTTACTTTTCATGAGTTTCTCAAAACGCTTACACAACAATTCATTAGTAGAACCAAAAATAATATCATCTACATATATTTGAACTAATAACGTATGATCATGATATTTAGCAATGAATAGAGTTGTGTCGATCTTACCACGCTTGAAGCCTTTCTCTAGGAGAAATTTAGATAGAGTATCATACCATGCACGTGGAGCTTGTTTGAGTCCATATAAAGCTTTACGGAGTTTGTAGACATGATTTGGAAATTTGGGGTCTTCAAATCCGGGTGGTTGAGCAACAAAGACTGTTTCTTGAAGTTCTCCGTTGAGAAATGCACTCTTCACATCCATTTGATATAGCTTGAATCTTTTGTAAGAGGCATAAGCTAAGAATATCCTTATAGCTTCGAGTCTTGCAACGGGGGCAAATGTTTCATCATAATCAATGCCTTCTTCTTGTCTATATCCTTGTGCAACCAACCTAGCTTTGTTCCTTGTGATGCTTCCATTCTCATCCATCTTGTTTCGGAACACCCACTTTGTACCAATCACTCCTTGATCTTGTGGCCTTGGAACTAAGGTCCAAACTTTGCATCTTTCAAATTGGTTGAGCTCTTCTTGCATAGCAACAACCCAACTTGAGTCTTGGAGTGCTTCATCAACTTTCTTGGGTTCAACTTGAGATATAAATGCTGTAAGTGCATCGTAGTTTGATCTTCTTGTTCTAACACCAGAATGCAAATCACCAATGATATTCTGAATTGGGTGATCTCTAACCTCACGAACTTCTTGAGGTAAGTCTGGTTGAGTGGATGGTGGTTGTAAGTCTTCTAGTGGTACATCATTTGAGCCATCCCAATCATAAGTAATTTGAGGGATAGGTTCTTCAACATTTATGGGTGTCTCAACTTCAACTCCATTTGAGGTAGCAGCAGATGAGGTAGCTTCTGGTGCTTCATATGAGGTAGATGGAGGTGCAGTTGAGGTAGATGGGTTTCCTTGTGTTGATTGATTTTGGGGTTGAGTTGTACCTGTCTCATTTATCTCAACAAAATCATCAGCAACATTTGGAGCCATATGTGGCTCAAGGAGAGAATGTTCATCAAAAGTAACATGGACGGATTCAACTATCTTAAGAGTGGTTTTATTAAATACACGAAAAGCTTTTGAGTGTTTAGCATACCCAATAAATATACCTTCATCGGCCTTAGGAGCAAATTTACCTCGGTGTTCTTTACCGTTGTAGAGTATGAAGCATTTGCATCCAAATATCTTGAAGTATGCTATGTTGGGGGTTCTTCCTCTCCAAAGTTCATAAGGAGTTTTGTTGTAGGTCTTGTTGATGAGGGATCTATTTTGAGTGAAGCAAGCTGTGTTGACGGCTTCAGCCCAAAAGTATTGAGGTAGCTTTGCTTCAGCAATCATTGTCTTTCCAGCCTCTATCAACGTTCTATTCTTTCTTTCCACTACACCGTTTTGTTGTGGAACTCCAGCAGCAGAGAAGTTGTGGTCAATACCATGATCATCACAGTATTGAGCTACACCGTTGTTCTTGAATTCTGTACCGTTGTCGGATCGAACACTAACGATGTCATCTTCCTTTTGTGTTTGGAGCTGTCTAAAGAGTGCGGTCAAAATGTCATAGCAATCATCCTTTGAGATCATCATTTCAACCCACGTATATCTTGAATAATCATCTACCACAACTAATGTATATCTATTTCCACCAATACTTGCGGTAGTAACAGGTCCAAACAGGTCCATGTGAAGTAATTGCAAACATCTTGAAGTTGAAGGGGTCGTCTTGCTGGAGAAAGACGATTTTGGTTGTTTGCCTAGTTGATACGCTGTGCACTTCTCATCGTGGTGATCAGCTACTTTGGGTAGACCACGAACTAGATTTTCTCTACCAATCTTGGAGAGATACTTGAAGTTTAAGTGACTTAGTCTTTTATGCCACAGCCAACTATTCTCACTAACATTCTTTGCTACAAAACAGAGATTAGAAGAAATGCAAGATGAATTAAAATCAACAACATAAACATTTTTCTTACGAATCCCTTTGAGAAAAGTGACGCCGGATATGCCATCTTTGATGAGACAGAAATTTGAAGTGAAGTGGCATTGCAATCCTTTATCGCAGAACTGAGATATTGAGAGTAGATTGTGTTGTAGTCCAATAACTAGAGAGACTTCTTGGATGGTGATTTTTCCTTTACGAATGACTCCATATCCTACAGTCTTTCCTTTGTTATTATCTCCAAAGGTTACTGATGGCCCTTTTTCTTCACGGACATCTTCCAATAAGTTTATATCTCCGGTCATGTGTCTTGAACAGCCACTATCGAGATACCATAAGCTTGATTTATCCTTGGAATGTCCGGCCATTAAGCAGAGGACCTACAAAATAGACATTTAAGAACAAGGTCCCCTTTTTATTCTTTTGGGTCCAAAGGGTTAGCAACTTTTGACAACCCACACTTGCCTCACAGAAGGAGGGTTACTCTTTCTGGGATTGGGTGTGAATCTCAAAAGACATTCAGCAGCCTTGTGACCATAACCATCACACACAGAACAATGGTGGAAGCCACTCAACTGAGGGTTAACAAACTTCGTTGAAGTCTTGAGCACAACATTGTTTACTGGTATGGATGAGGTCTCCTTAACAAAGTTCATCCTCTTGAACTTTGTTGCCTTGCCGCCACTTGCGGTCGCCGGCTTCCAGGATGCGGTCGCCAGCTTCCTAGGTGCGGTCGAATGATCTCGCGGTAAGTACATGCGGTAGGGAGCACCATCTACCTTGCTAGAGGAAGCCTCTGCGGTAGGTTCATCCATGGCAATTCCTTTCAACTTTGCCTTTCCAGTTTGTTTCTTAGGGTAGACATAGTTAAACACTAGTTTCTTCTTTGGTTCTTGTCCTACACCCTTTGAAACATGATGTTTAGCCTTTGACTCTTCCAAAGTTTGGCGGGTAAATTTCTCATCTCTTTCACAACAAGATGCACATTTAAGGTTGTCACTAGTTTGGAATCCCAAGCCTTCCTTATCACCACTAGACTTTTGGGATTCTAATATTTGTTCCATAGTGACACGAGAATTCGTCCACTCATTTGTGATCCTTTTCAGGTCATTTATTTCAGCAACCAATTCTTCGTTTTTAACCTTAAATATAGCATTTTGTTCTTCTAAGAAACGGTTTCGATCAGTAAGAGGAGTCATACTCTTGATCTGCTCCTTAAGGAGGGTGAGTTCAGATCTTAATAGAGATTTCTCCGTCTTAAGCTGGGAAATTTCTTCAGTTGAAAGTGCTAAAGCTTCCTTCATGCCAGAGAATTTACTAATTACCTGTTCAGCTTTTGCAAACATCTTTTCTTGTTCATCGGGGGAAATGTCAAATTTGACTTGTGGTGTGGTAGACAGAACTTCCTTTACTTTGGGGTTTAGTAGAGCCTTCTTTGCTGCACTCACATCACATCTTGAAAATAGAAGATCACCATTCTTTTGAACCGGAGTTAGGAATCCTTTTTCTGCAAGTTCGTCGGCCGTATAACTTATCCGTTTAGGTTTTGCATTTGGTGAGCGAAGACTTTTATTATCATCCTCATCATCGGACTGAACGACCAAACAGATGTGACCTTCTTCAGAATCCTCATCGCTTTCATCAGAATCTGACTCTATCCAGGTAGCTAACTCTTTTGTGGTAGAGTCCTCTTCAGCAACCATCCCCTTTTGCTTTGAGTATCTTGGATTGAAGTTGCTTTTCTTTTTCATATACTCATACTTGGGAATTGGGCATTCTGATGCGAAATGACCGGGTTTCCTGCAATTAAAACAAACGAGATCCTCTTTCTTCTTGGAGAAGTTGAAGTTCTCTTTCTTCTTTGAAGGGCTGCTCCTTGAAAACCTTGTTGGAGCTTTGCTTGTTGATCCGGGTCTTGCTGTCTTTCTGAACTTTTGGAATCTTTTCACGAACATAGCAAAATCATCATCATCCATATCAAGTAAATCTGATGTGGAGATTTTTGGATCTTCTTCCTCGATCACTTCTTCCTTTTGAGCAACCAACGATAAGCTCTTTGTTTTTCCCTCCATTTCAGCAATGTTGTTAAGCTTGATATCAAAGACCTTGAGGTTGGCATAGAGGCTTCTGAGAGACATGTCATCTAGTAGCTTGGTATCTTCAAGAGTGTTTCCTTTGTGTAGATATTGCGAACCAAGAGCGGCAAGAAAATTAACATTGATTTCTTTCTTGGTAAGCTTCTTTCCGAGTGCTGTATAAGTACTCACGATCTCACAATAACGATCGTAAGTGGCTCTTAGTGATTCACCGGGGATCTTAGCAAAGTTGTTGAATCTTCTTTGAATTGCAAACTTTTTGCTTTCCTTGCAAGCTTGATCTCCTTCGATGTAATCTTCAATTGCATCCCAAAGTTCTTTTGCAGTAGAGCATTCCATGATCTGTCGACGCTGTGACGTACTCAAGGTACTTAAAAGTATACTTTTTGCTTTCACATCCATTCCAACCAGTCTTTTCTCTTCATCGGTCCATTCAGCTTTTGGTTTCTTGATAGTCGGATTTGCACCATTGGTTTCTGGATCCGGATTAGCTTTCATTGGGAAGTATGGTCCAATGGTAAGACAATCACCAAGTTGCTCATCCATGGAGTAGAACTGAGTTAGAATGCTGTGCTTCCATACGTCAAAATTATCTTCGTCGAACGCTGGAACGTGAGTGAAGTTAACCGTTGCCATAGTTTTCTGACTTGCCATTTTGAATCGGCACCCAAGCTGTTAAGCTTGAAAAACAGAAGTTTTATAAAGGTGTTTGCTCTGATACCACTTGTTGGTCCCAAAGACACAACAAGGGTATGAAAAGAGGCTAGAGGGGGGGGTGAATAGCCTATTAAAATTTCAACCCTTTTTCAAATTCAACCAAGTGCTTACTCTTGAATATGCGGTCAAGTTAAAACCACACGGTCAAGGGGTAATATGCACAGCGGAAGTTTTCGTTAGAAATGGGAAAGGTTGGTTTTGACTAAAATCTCTAAGTAGGAATACCAGCACTCACGGTCAACCAGGTTGCGGTCGAGTGAGTCCGGTCGAGGGTGAAGTGCGGTCAAGAGATTGCGGTCAAGAGGTTGAGATTGAAAGTTGTTGTCTTGAAGTTTTGGCAAAAGATAAGTTAGTCAGATTTTAACTTGGGCAATAAGAGAACAAACAAACACAATTCACAATACGTTTGAATATCTGTAAGATCAAACACTAAACGACAAACAAAGTTAATATGAACAATAAAGAACAAGATGAACAATACTTGAAAGTAAATTTGTAGAAAGGTAAAATGACACAAGTATTTGGAAAGGTTCGATCTGTTAAAAAGATCTACGTCCTTTACCAAGATGGTCAGTCTTGGATTTTGAATGGAGGTATATATTGATTCTTGAGTGTACAGATTACAGAGATGAAGTATTGAATCAACACCTACTTTCTATGAAGAACAAATCCTAGACTTAGACCAGTGTATCCCTTTTGATTCGATCTAAGTGATTGATCAATTGGGGTGAGTGTGTGTGTAAGAATCTGAAGCTCTTTAAAATCTATATGATTTAGAGCCTAAAGAATCTTATGTGTTACAAGGATTGAGATGACTTGAATGTTGCTGGAGATCTTTGAAGGTTTGAAGGTGAGTTCTTTGAAGATTCAAAGGATTCTGGAAATTTTGAGTATGATCTTCAATCACCAAGTATTTCAACAGCAATTTCTCTCTTGGAATCTCAGCTTGGTTCAATGAAGAACTTAAGGGCTATTTATAGCCTTGAATGAGAAAATAGCTGTTGGATTTACTTGGGCTCCAAGTTGAAGGACAATGAGCTGTTGAATTCTGATTGGAGCTCAATCTGAGTTTGTCCTTTTTGCAGATAAGAGGTGGTCCCACTTAGATGAATTTCAAATTTGAATTACTTGGGATCCAAGTTCTGCAACGTTCTAAACTAACCATAGTTTGATACAAGTGACCATGGTTAAGTTTGAACATACTTGGGTTCTTGAACTTCTGCTCATCTGCGGTCAAGACTTGCGGTCGAAGCTCTTGCGGTCAATATGCCTAAGGGCATCTGCGGTCGAGGGGTCAAATGTGACCTGTCAAGATATGCCACAAAGCTTCACGGTCACTGACTTCCGGTCAAGTGATTCACGGTCCAGTGGTCTTCCACAGTCAGGTGGTCTACCACGGTCAAGTGAATTCACGGTCGAGGTCTTGACCACTAAAATTCCAGACTTAGAAAATTTTCAGCCTGTCAATCTAAAGCCTATACTATCAAAGTGGACTATTCTAAAAATGAAGTTTTTAACACTTTTTACAATATATCCTAAAGTCCACAAAAAGATAAAATTTGGTTATGGGATCAATCAAATCTAGGTAATAGGAGTGGTTTATAATAAGCATACCCAACAGCTGGAATCACATTTTTGCCCTCTGCAGCAGTTTTAATGTTCATTTAGGCCCCTGGCTAATGGAGTCAGTCAGAAACTTAATAAAACATGTCCAACTTAACGAGTTTTGACCCAAATCAAAGGCGAGACACAGAAGTAGTGTGATTATGAATGAATGTCCAAAATGGGGTGTCTACAGAGCCCCTCGGAGACGATACTTATGGATGAAGTAATGTCGTCGATAGAAAAGACGCCATTTTGAACTAAGGATATGGTCGTGCTGAAAAGCTGCCTACGTATTCCTCGGAAGGAAATCAGACCAAACGTATTTCGACTCTAAAAACACGCAAAAACTGAGGTTTAAGGTATTTTGAAAATCATTTTTAAAAACAATACTTGCGGTAAGTAAATTTTAGAGTTTAGAGAGTAACCCATACTGAGGAATCAATGGCCTTGACCCAATTCTAAAAATACTTCTTTTTGTTGATGAAGAACCGTCTCCAGTTGCAATCCATACTGAGGAATCAATCTCTTCGACTCCAATTCTTAATATTCCCTGTTGTTGATGATGAACCGCCTTCAGCTCTGGTGGGAATCCTATGTTATTAACATACGTCTTGATAACAATTATCGGAATCGGGTTTGGAGACACCAATTACTTGGATCCTTGCTTCTCCTTCCAACGAGATTTCCTCTCCACTAGAAAATATGAATCCTATGCCATTAGCTTACACCTTGATGACAATTATGGGACTCTGAGGGGTGTGAATCCTATGTTATTGGCGTACGCCTCGATAACAATTGTGGGATCACTGGTTGTGGAGACGCCAATTACTTGGATCTTTGCGTCTCCTTCCAACGAGATTGCCTCTCCGTCGGAAAATATGAATCCTATGCCATTAGCTTACACCTTGATGACAATTTTGGGACTCTAAAATGGTGGGATCCTGTGTTATTAACCTACGTCTTGATAACAGTCGTGGGATACCCAGTTGCAAATCCTGTGTCATTGACATACGCCTCGATGACAGTCGTGGGACGCCTGGTTGTAAATCCTGTGCCACTAACATACGTCTTGATGACAGTCGTTGGATTCAGAGTTTACTAATGCAGATCTTGTTGCTCACTCATGATCTTGGATGTGCGATGAGAATAAATTCGTACTGAGAAACAACTTTGCTTGTTCCAATTCTGAAAATATCCATTTGTTGACGACTCAATGTTCCATCTTGAACCGGGTTCAGATTTGACTTTTCAGTCTAAAGCAGGGCTTTTTCTGACCTTTCTTGTTAAAAAGCATGGCTTTTCTGGAGTTTCTGTCGAAAAGCAGGGCTTTTTTGATATTTCTATTTAAAGCAGGGCTTTTTTGGAATTTCTCAAGAAAACATGGTTTTCTGAGGTTTTTCTGAGGATCTCTCATACGAGATAACGATGTCTCGTACGAGACTTCTCTGTTTTTACGCAGATCAGAGGCACTTTAGGAGCTGAAAGTGATTTCAAAATCATTTTTCTTATTTCATTTCGGGAGTTTATCAACCCTAGGCGATTTTTCATCCCAAAAAATCTCCATTTTCACTAAGCTCTAGTGATTCCCAACCCTTTCTGATGGCCGATGCTAATCGATCCCACAAAGAACACCTCTTCGGTAGGCACATGAAGGGAAAGAGGTGAGAGACAGATGAGTTGTGCCCATTCCCTGAGGACCACGTTTCTCACGCCGTTCGGACAAGGCGGGTAAGGATCTCTTCCTTTGACTGAGTTTCCATGTCAATTCCGTTGTTGCATGTCTCAATTGGGTGCTCTAGCAATTCGACTTTTGTCAAATTTTTGCCTAGAATTATCGCTGCTAGGGTTTACCATGCATGGTTGATCTTTCTATGGAATTTCATCCTTGTTGATGTTGAAAATCATTGTAGTATAATAGTACATGATTTCGACTGTCGTTTTAGGCAATTCTGCGATTTTTTGGGTAAAATGCTTTAATGAGGATTTTACCGATTTTCTGACATCTGTATCTTTTGTCTATGTTATTTGCAGTCATTCATGGTGATTAAAAACTGTAGAGGCAGCGTACGAGCAGTTTCCGAGAGGTGGGCAACTCTCAATAGCGAGATGAAGGAAGAAATCGAGAATCTCGGGCTGAAACCCTTCTTCGATGGCTTGGTCGGTGAGAGGAGGAACGTTCACTTGCTCCAAGCCATTCAGGAGCATTGGTGGGATAGTACTCATACCATGCACATGCGGTGGGGGGAGGTCACCATGACTCCTACTGATTTTCATGCCATTACGGGGTTTGCTATCGCCGGTGAGCCGCTTGAGGTGGACGTCGATTTCTCTCCCAGTAGGGATGATATGATGCACTTTCTGGGATTCTCAGTGGATACCCTAGGCAAGGGTGTCCCTATGAAGGCTTTGAGGGAGAGGGTGGATACTTATGTTGCCATTAATGCAGGCCAGATGCATTTTACTACTACTCGTGTTGCAGCCATTCGCGGTTTTCTGTGGTGGGACTTTTCTGAGATGCTATTTGCTAATCATGCATCGACAGCCTTGTTCACTCTCTTGAGTATGTTGAGGGACATGCAGCATGTCACCGATGCTAGATGGGGTTTAGCCGGCTTGGCCCACTTCTATGTGGCAATGGATGAGAGTTCGCGGGATCGGGCGAACGCTGGCTTAGGCGGCTACAGTCATGCCTGGGAGGTATAATACTCATCTTCTTCTGTATTCGTCCTTAATTTCAGCCCCAGTTTACTTTATGTCTCGGTAATTCATTTAGTTTTGACATTTTTCTATGTTTCTCCCATTTGCAGGCTTGGGGATACGCCATGTTTGGTCTCTTCACTTTTAACCTTCGAGACAACACTGTTATGTTCCTAGATACTTTGAGATGGCGCCGGGGTAACAGGGATACCCATAATAAATAGGCAGAGGGGGCTGATATGCCGGTGGAACGCATGCGGCTCTATTTTGACAGGCATTGACTATGTTTACGGGTTTGCTGGTATGAGATTGCTGATGACTGGCCTCGGTGGGGGATGCTTCTATTTAGGAGAGAGAGACTCTCGCCAGCAAGGTGGTGGCAGACTCGATGTCGTCGTCCCCGTGGACCCATCGGCTCACATGCTTAACTCTTATGCCGTCGCAGAGGAGGAAAGAGGGGACCTCATCATTGGTTAGGATGCTTTTAACCATATGTCTCTGGAGGCTGATTATCAAGACTTTTTTGCTCGTCTCATGCCTCGGTTCATTATAGAGGGTGATCAGGCTCAGGCTCAGGCCCAGGGAGTTGTTCATGTTCCTTTCCGTCCATAGCTTGGACCGGCTTCCTTTGCCTACAGCATGGCTGAGGGAGTAGAGAGTACCAAGGATCTTCCCACCAATTACGATATGCCTGAGGGACTCGTACCTCCTGCTGACGCGACCATGGTATGATTTATGACCCTTCTTCCATCATTTCTTGTCATTTTACCATTTCATGTCTCTGTTTATCGTTTATTCAAACATTTTTGACATCTCTATTTGTTTCTTCTCAACAGGTGCCCATTGCTGAGGATCGAGAGGTCACCGGACGGCTTTCCCAGTTCATGGCCTATGCCAAGAGGGTGAAGAGAGAGACTGCGGATCTCTTAGGCCGATTGGTCGCCAGACAACAGAGTCGGCTTCTTGCGGGAAGAGACCTCGGACTGACGAATGATCACGTGGCGGTGGCGATGTCTCCTTTATTTTGATGGCCGAGTAGATAAGATTCCCCATTCCCTCTTTTCGTTGATGATGTATTTATTGTCTCGATGTAGGCGAAGACAAATTTTCTTTTTGTACCTATGCCACAGTTATTTCTTAACTCTAACACACAATACATTAGTTAATTTTAGTTTTTATTTCTGACTGTGTAAGTGGATTGATTCACATCCGGTTGGTCAACCGAGGGGTAATTTTATGAGATGTATTCGTGTTGGGTCATTTGTATGTGATGTATAAACTGTTTGGGGTGAGTTTCTAAGGTGTTTGAGGCATATATTGACTTGTTGGGCAACCTGGGATTTGAGCAGAGTTGTTACTGTTCTGAACCGGGGAGATGTCTCGTACGAGACATCGATGTCTCGTTCAAGTCATCCTCTGAATCTGTGGCTGTTTCTCCTTTTTCCTCGAGGATTTGGTATCCAAACTTGTATATAAACACCTCTAGTCCGTCCCAGAATACCATGCAGCCTTAAATCAGTTCTGGGAACTTTTCTTTTGGAGTAAAATTCTCAACCTTTTGCTCCTAATGGCCCTAAGTAAGTCCGTCCCTTCATCAATAATTGTTGATGAGTTCTCCTTGGACTCAGAATTAGTGGAACGCTACAAGGGTGATTTAGCAACGTTCTTTCGCTCGCTTTATAAAGCTCGTCAAGAGAGATTCGTGGAGATTTTCGGGTTTAAGATTCTTTTCACCTTGAAGAATCTAAAACCGGATTGAGACCTTTTAAAGGGAGTTGTACGCTTCTGGGATCCATCGATTCATCTCTTCAACTTTTCACTTAATGAGATGGTCCCTACTATAAAGGAGATGACGACTATCTTGGATATGCCATTGACCGGGGTGATTGCGGTTCCTAAGTATGACAAGGTACCGGCGGAGTCTCTTAGGGACTTATTAAGTATAAGCCTTCCTGAGGCGCAGAGTTATATTCATAACCGCTATGTCTATCTCCACTCTTTGCCTAGGAGATTTAAAGGTCGGGTGACTCATGGTCACAGCGTGGATTCCCAGTGTTGCCTCTTGGCATTGTGCTTATTCCGAAGCGTACTTTTTATGAGCAAGTGTGGCATGGCGAACACGGAGCTTGTAGACATCGCTCTGCAAGCTAGAGGACGGGCCTTCAACATAATCCCTCTTATTCTGGGGGAGACCCTTCATGGTCTGGATGAGCTACACCGAACCGGCTCTATGACTCGAGGAAGTCCATTATTTTTGACTATTTGGCTCAGAGAACATTTTAAACTATTGGACTCTCCGATCAAGCATTCTCCTTACACTTTTCATAGGCGAAAACTATTGGTGAAGGGTCTTAGCATCGAGGAGTGGGCCCTTCGTTTTGCCAAAGTGGAGACTGATGATATTGCTTGGTGCCCCTCCTTTTGGAAGGTGAGGAGGTTTGTAGCTAATACCCTTGGATACGACAGGGTCGTCCTTCCGGGTTTGAGGGATTTCTCTTTCTATTTTGCTCGGAGGGTAATGCGACAATTCGGTCAACAGCAGGATACTTTCGTGTTAGGGGGACAACCTCAGAACATTTCTTTCATGGACTCAGAGTTCTCTACGAGCTTGGCCCGCGCTTGGGGGAAAGGCACCACTATGGACCGTTGGACCAATCTTCGTCATGATGGGGGTAGTATCTATTTGTCGGATAAATGCTTGGATTGATTTCGTACAGAACTCCGTCCCAGTGTCGAGGGTATTGATGAGATTCGCCGCTCTCTGTTGGAGGATCAATTCAAGCCTAGCTTGAATTTGAGGAAGAAGGAAGCTAAGGAGTATCCTTCTAATATCAGCGTAGATGCTACTCAAGACTTTCTGGATGGTGATTCTTACGAGAAGAGAGCGAATGGACTTCACGGTAAATTTTAAGCTCTAGATAGGCCTCATGTGTTTGCGAGGCTCACTCCCTCGGTGTTCAGTCGACTTGATGTTCCTCCCAGTTTTGAGATACCTTTGTACAAGAGGAAGAGGAATGACAAAGCGGACCGTGGTCAAGCCTCTACTAAGTCAAGGAAGAAATAAATCCTTAGGAGAATTGAGAGATTGCAATAGATAGACCAATGTTTAGATTTTTAGTATTTTATTTATTTTTCTTTTGCAAGTTGGCATTCATGTTAGAAATTTTTTTATTGCTTTCTTGAAATGCATTCAATTAATAAGAAGACAAGATTTTGATTTTATTCATTGAACAGACGACCAAAAGGCTGCCTACGTTCTCCTTTTACATCCATTAAATAAGCAGCTCAGGTCATCGCAATTCTTGTTTAAGAAAGAGAAAATTATGTCTGCTGACTGACATGTCTCGTACGATACATAGGTGTCTCGTACGAGACTGTCCCCTATCTTTTTTTTATGCACACCCTGATTTTTACCTAGACCGCCCTCTCAGGTTTTCAATCTAGCGGGCTTCTTTTCTCGTGCTCTCTGCTCTAATTTTTGCCTAGGCCGCCCTTGCGGGTTTTCAACCTAGCGAGCCTCTTTTTTTTTAAATAGGGGACGGAGCTATGAGTAGTACTTCTTCAGCTTGTCCATGTTAATGAGCTTCGGCAGTTGATCTCCATCTAGGTCTGCGAGTTGTGCCGCTCCTCCAGAGAAGATCTTCTTGACTATGTAAGGGCCTATCCATCTTGGTCCCCACTTTCCCATAGGGTTGAATGGTCCGGGACGATGTTCGCGTAGGACAAGGTCCCCTTCTTTGATGTTTCTGGATTTGACTTTCTTATTAAATGCTCGGGCCATTCTCCGTTGATATGCTTGGATATGCTCAGCGGCTCGAAGTCGTCGTTCATCCAGCAGGGCTAGTTGTTCATAACGGCTGTTCAACCATGCGACTTCATTCACTTGGTTTTCTAGGATAACCCTTAGTGATGGTACCTCTAATTCGATTGGTAGCACTGATTCCATCCCATAGGCTAGGACGTATGGAGTTTCACCGGTGGCGGTACGGATCGAAGTACGGTAGCCCCAGAGTGCAAAAGGTAGCTTGTCGGGCCAGTCTCTGCCAGTCTTAGCCATTTTCCTGATGATGGTCTCTATAGTCTTGTTAGCAGCTTCGACTGCCCCATTGGTTTGTGGTCGGTATGGTGACGACTTATGTCTCTCTATCTTGTACTCTGCAAGTAATTGGTCTCATTCTTTCTCAAAGTGCGTGCCATTATCAAATATCATCTCATGAGGTACCCCATATCGGCATATTATGTTGGTCTTAATGAACTCAGCCACCTTTTTGGCATTCAAGACTTTGTAGGATTGAGCCTCGATCCACTTAGTGAAGTAATCAACGGCGACTAACACGAATGAGTGTCCATTATGACCTGTCGGTGAAACTTTGTCAATGACGTCTATTCCCCACATAGAAAATGACCAAAGAGATGTCATAGGGTATAACACGGACGGTGGTGCGTGTTGTAAGTTGGCATGTATCTGGCACTTGTGGCATTTCTTAACCATGTCGGTGCAGTCGGCTTCCATTGTAGCCCAATAGTACCCTAGTCGGATAATTTTCTTTGCTAGCATATTGCCATTCATGTGGGTTCCACAGACTCCTTGATGGACTTGGTCCATGATTTCTACGGCTTCGTGCTCGTCGGCACAGAGTAGACACTGCTCGTGGTGTTTCTTGTAGAGGCGATCACCTATGATAACGAATTGGGCGGCAAACCGTTTGAGGGCTATCTTTGCTTTAGGTGATGCATCTAATGGGAATGTTCCGTCTAGGAGGAAACGCCATACATCATAATACCAAGGTTTATCATCCAAGGCATTCACATAGTTATACTCTTCTTTGTAATCGTACAGGTCTATGTTTGAGTAATAAGCAGGAGTCATTCGCCTCGCGACTTTGAAGTTCTTGACCTCAGTCCATTCAGGGATTTTAACAAGTGATGCTAGCATGGCTAGCGAGTCTGCTAAGCGGTTCTTATCTCTATGAAGATAGTAGAAAGTGACCTCTTTGAACTGTTTGACCAAGTCTTGGAGATGGTCGTTGTATTTCTGGAGTGTAGGATCTTGTACCTTCCACTTCTTGAGTGACTGATAGATTATAAGTTGTGAATCTCCGTATACCTCTAGTTCGGTCACATTTCTTTCTAAGGCTACTTCAAGCCCCGCTATGGAAGCTTCATACTCGGCAATATTGTTAGTGGCCTCAAAATCAAGGCGGATTGCGAGTAGAGTGCAGAGATCTGAGGGATTTACTAGTAACATGCCAATGCCATATCCCCGTTTATTGGCTGCGTCATCGAAAAATAATTGCCACTTATTTTTTGCTATTGTCATGATGTCCTCATCAGGGAATCGCGGGTCTTCCCCCTTCGCTTCATCACATGGAAATTCGGCTAAATGATCCGCGAACACTCTTCCTCTCACGGATTTCTGTGTGATGTAAGTGATATCGTACCCCGCGAGCATGAAGTACCATTTGGCTATCCTAGAGGAGACATGTGACTTCTCAAAGATGTATTTCATTGGGTCCATTCTAGCGATCAGTTGTACAGGAAACGCTTCCATGTACGGCTTTAGTCTCTCAGCTACCCATACCAGTGCATCACACAACTTTTCTAATGCAGAGTAATTCAATTCATCCCCTTGGAAGCGACGGCTGACAACGTATACGGCATTTTGTTTTTTTGAATCGGGTTGCTCTTGTGCCAGCATAGCCCCTAATGCAGTATCATTGATGGTAAGGTGTAAGGTCAACGGTTTCTCTTTATGCGGTGGAACCAGCACTGGCGGATTCACTAAGTACTCCTTGACATTTTCAAAGGATTCTTGGCACTCTTCGGTCCATTCCAGGGATGCATTTTTCTTGAGGAGCTTAAAAATGGGCTCGCACATCGTCGTGAGCTGATTGATGAAACGACTAATGTATTGAAGGCTACCCATGAATCCCTTTACTTATTTCTGCGTCTTAGGTGGAAGCATGTCAATGATGGCTTTAATCTTAGCGGGATCCACTTCTATACCGCGCTCGGTGACCATATATCCAAGGACCTTTCCTTTTGCCTTGGAAACCTGTACAGTATTAGCCAACCAGGTTGGATACTCTATCACTTTGATGAACCCAACACTCAGGAGTTTCTCTATCTCTTGTTTGACTTGTACTGACCACTCTGGCTTAATTCTGCGGAGTTTCTGCTTGACTGGTTTTGAATCAGGAAGCAGCGGTATCTTGTGCTCAACAATCGAGTTGGCCAGCCCCAGCATATTTTTGTAGGACCAAGCGAACACATCTACGAATTCTAGGAGAAGCGCTATGAGGGCTTGTCGGTCTTCCCCCTTGAAGAAACTGCCAATCTTGGTCTCTTTCGGATCATCCTCCGTCCCCAGATTAACTGTTTGCATTTCTTCTGCAATAATAGGACCATTTCCGCCATGAATACCTACTTGCTTATTAATTTCTTTTAATATTTGTTTGTTTTCTTGATCTATCTCGTCATATGACTCATTATTATCTAATTCTATAGGGTTATTAGTTAATTTATCATTTATGACGCTAGCAATCTCGGGATACTCAGAAAGATCTATTTTTTCATTAAGAAAGTAGAGGAATACATGTTCCGCGATGGCATCCAAGTACTCTTGGGTGAGCTCATCGGTAGCGGTATCTGAATCTAATGTAAGAGTTACAAATTTTCTTTCTCAATGGGGATGGGGAGTACATCCAAAATCTTGGATCAGGAAGTCTTCACTTTCTATGGGTCCCCTAGTTGTATACCAATTCTGGATAGGCTCGTCACTCTTCTTGATGAGCTTGGTGTAGTATTGGTTCGGAGCGTCCCCCTTGTCTATTGCATTGATCTGAGTGTCCTCTAGCTTCCAAATGTTGAGAAATTGGCGCAGTAGGTCTTCTCCCAACACAAAGTCCCACTCACTGAATGCTTCGGCCTTGGTACCCCCTAATTCTCGAGGTAGCCACGAGAATTGCATCGGTTCTATTTCAAGTGAGTACGAGTCACAGTCACTGAAAATTTCAAAGCCCGGTTGGCGCTTCCCCCTATGGTCGATCCATGGTTCAGGGAACATGAAGTATGCAAGTCTTCCCCCTTTGGTACAAAGTTGTCATTTTCCACACTTAGTACTTGATTATAAGACAACATGTAACAGAAAGAAACTTCATTATTAAACTTTGGAGTGCTCTCTCCCACATTTGGAATTAGGCGAGTAGTCTCCTCTTCCTTACTAGCTATTTCTATTACATTGATCCCTCCTCCCGCAGTTGGGAGAGGGTTTATCACTACATTAGGAACCCCTAGCTGCTTAGAGTCTATGAGATCTTGGATCACATCTTTGAGGTGGTTGCAGGAGTTGGTATCATGACCACTAAACTTGTGGAACTTGCAGTAGAGGTGGTGAGCATGATTTGCAGGGAGTTCCCTTGGAGTGGTAGGAGGCTTCCTTGGTGCGACCTTTCCGGCTTCTACGAGTATATCAAAAAGTTCTTCTTGAGTGATACCTTCTAATTTGTTGTAGACTATTTCTTTCTTGGGACCGTTCTTTGCTTTGTTTGGTGGAGGGATGGAGGAATAGTTGCTCCTCCCTTGGTTATCGAAAGAGATAGCATTGACAGATGTGTCTTTGCTAGTAGAGCCTTTGTTAGTATAGCGGTATCCACTATCTCTCTTAGCCTCTTTCCTACTTTTGAAGATGTCATCTAGTCGGAGACCGGCTTTGTGAAGTTCAGAGGAGAGGCGGTCCTCATACTCATTACAGAGTGATTTTAGGAAAATGTGCATTTGGTCATCCGTAGTTGGCCTATCAACAATCTCGGTGAACTTGACTCTCCATCTTTTGACAAAGTCACCAAATGTTTCATTAGCACCTTGTTGTATTTGCTCGAGGTCTCTTTTAGTGGGACGGTAGGTAGTATTATCTTCGAAGCGTCTTTGGAAGACTTCACATGCGGTAGCCCAATCGGTCCTTGTGGCTAAGCGGAGAGACATGTACCAATCCCTCGCCGCCCCCTCTAGAGTTTGGGGAAAGCTTTAGGCTAAGATAGTGTCATCCACTTTCATTGGAAGCATGGCCTAAGTGTAGGTCTCAACATAAACACGAGGACAAGTAGTGCCACTGAACTTGGCTATGTCAGGGGTACGAAACTTTCATGGCAATGGGGTCAAATGGAACGATGGACCCCTTTGCTAGACCAAGGTGTACAAATCTCTTTTCTAGGAACTCGGCAGTGGCGGAGTTGATGATGTTGGTGTCATCGCTAGCTTTCTTTCTCTTATCACTGGCTTTAGTGTCCTCGTCATCAGAGGAGGAGGAAGATTTGGATGTGTTCGAATCAAAATTGGAGTCATCATCCATCTTATTCTTTTTCTTAGCATGGGATTCCCCGTCTTTGGAGAGGGATTTCGACTTCTTAGTGGTCTTTTTGAGTTCTTGGAGCTCTTGGAGGACAAAGTGTATGTCTTGGGCGTGACGATCACTCTCACGGGCAACAATTTCAGCTTGCTCTTTGATTTGTTGCTCAAGTCGGGCAATGACGGTCTTAGCGGTTTCCAAGTCAGTGATGGGGGTGCCGGCCATTACTGCAACCATTTCTAGTCTCTTGGTTGTGGGATCATGGATGTAGACTACTGGAGCGATTGTGTTGGGAGTGTGGAGCTACCTTGCTGACCGGACGGGCCTAGGGTGCAGAAACTGTGTCAAATCCAGGCTAAGTCAGCTTTTATGAGATAGGATTGACCAACACGGCAGATTCACAGAAAAAGGAGGATGTCTCGCACGAGACATGGATGTCTTGTACGAGGCATCCAGCCTAACAGTCAGATTGCAGTTTTTAATCTTATTGGTCGGGATGGAATTTAATCTATTTTGAGAGGTTACTACTCTAGTTCATCCTGGAACAGTGGATTCTGTCACCCTAGAATATGAGCCCCTTGTTTTTCACCTGCATTGCACTCTCCCAAACGGACAATTCGGGCAAGGGTCATGTTTGCACCCGAGAAGATACCCGCTCGCCTTTTTGATTTGAGAGTCGCCACCATGTTGTTGTACGGAACACGGACCGTGAGATTCTTGAGTTCGGGGGTTAAGTTATGGATTGGGAAGGTCAAGGAGCACCCAATCCACCCGATCTAGGATCGGTCTTGCTTAGGTGTTTTTAATCAAATAGTAAATAAACAATTAAAGCAAATAAAGCCAATAATTAATTTCTTAATTATTGGAATGTCGGATCATGTGCTTCGAGACCATCTCCATGGATTGGAGAGGCTCTAGGCTGATCGTTTTGATGGGATTACACTACTCTAAAACAAAGAATGAGATGAGAAGTAGAGATTAAAAGCGTAGGAGTTTACCTAAAGCGTTCTTGAGATTCCAATTGATGGCCTTGACTAAGGCCTTGATGATCCAAGAGTTTTGTGATGACTTTGGCTAGAAAATATGAGTTTTTGGTGGTGTTTTGGTGTGAGGGAGGAGTAAAAACGGGATTAGAGAGAGAAGGACTGTTTCGAGGTTGATTTGGAGGTGATTAGTGATTAAATGGCGATTAGGGAATACAAGGGTGAGAACCCTTGTATTTATGGGTTTAGGAGACTTGGGGAGCAAGTAGAGAGGTTGAATTAGGTAAGGAGATCAATAGGAAACCTCCAGGAAGTCTCCTAATTGATATCACCTGGATTAGAAGAGATTTGGCCAAGAAAGAGATCGAAACGGAGGAGGAAACTGATTAAACCCGCAGACAGAGAGATGTCTCGTATCCAATGTCTCGTACGAGGCATCCAGTACAGAAGTACTGTTTTGCCCTTGTCTATAGTTATGTTGTTCAGTTTAGCCCCTGACTAACGGAGTCAGTTAGAAACTTAACGAAACATGACAAAACTAACGAGTTTTCATTCAATCACAAAGGCGAGACACGAGAGTAGTGTAATCATAAATGTGAGTTCAAAAGGGGGGTGTCTACAGAGCCCCTCGGCGACGATACTTATGGAAGAAGTTGCGTCGTCGATAGAAAAGACACCATTTAGAACTTTGGGTATGGTCGTGCTATAAAGCTGCCTACGTATCCTCCGGAAAGGAATCAGACCAAACGTAGTTCGACTCCGAAAACACGGAAAAATGGTGGTTTTAGGTATTTTGGAAATCATTTTGAAAGTAATATAGCGGTAAGTAAATTTTAGAGTTTAGAGAGTACCCCATACTGAGGAATCAATATCCTTGACCCAATTCTGAATATGCCCTCTGTTGTCGCGGTTGACGGTGTTGCTGGTGCAGACTGTGTTACAGAATGTGTTGAAGTTGTTGGGGAATATCCTCAATCAATGCTCCTACATCGAGAGTACTGGATATTATCCTCTTTCAATAGTTGATTGAAAGTACTGGATCCCTGGATGTTCTCTTTTAATGGCTGCTGCTGATCGAAAGTACTGAACATGTCCTCTTCCAATTCCTCATTGAAAGTACTGGACGGTTTTGATGTAGATGTAGACTTCTGAATGTCCTCGTCAATGGTTGATTGAACGTACTGGACATTATCCTCTTCCAATGCTCCTTCATTGAAAGTCCTGGATGCAGAAACTCTGAATTTGATGTTGATTTGTAGACTTCTAAATGTCCTCATCAATGGTTGATTGAACGTAATGGACATTATCCTCTTCCAATGCTCCTTCATTGAAAGTCCTGGAAGCAGAAACTCTGAATTTGATGTTGATTTGTAGACTTCTGAATGTCCTCGTCAATGGTTGATCGAACGTACTGGACATTATCCTTTTCCAATGCTCTACATTGAAAGTCCTGGATGCAGAAAATCTGAATTTGATGTTGATTTGTAGACTTCTGAATGTCCTCGTCAATGGTTGATCGAACGTACTGGACATTATCCTCTTCCAATGCTCTACATTGAAAGTCCTGGATGCAGAAGTGTCTGATTGCTGTGGGGATTATCTGATCGCTGTTGAATTTTCTTTGAGCATGGATTGGTTCTTGTACCTGTTAATACAACAAGTAGAACCTCTTCTTGCAAGCACTTTATCTTTGATTTTAGTTTGCAATTGGACTCATGTGGCGGTGATAAATTTATGTGCATGCTCGGTCGGTCAACCTTGGTGTAAGTAGTGTGAATAGCATGGATTCGCGATGGGATGTTTATTGGTGATGAACTGTATGTGTTGATTCGTGTGTGTGTGCGGGGACCTGTTTTGACAAGTTAGGACCTAATCAGGTTTTCTGCAAAGATGATGCTACGGAATTCCTTCGATGGTTATCTCGTGTGAGACTCATTTTCCTTGTGCAATATGATCCGTCCAGATCGTTCCTTTAGTCATGATGTGTCAAGGGATACAACTATTTGTCCGACAACCAATGATATTTATCAATGTGCAAGCTCTAAGTAGGCCGAGCGTACCTTGTTGACAACTCTAGAGTTCCATGTCCGAAAGTTTCCGGTGAAGGTGATGAGAAACACTATCTATTCCCCCAAGTTTATCTCATGCTTTGGTCTAAGTCAAGCCCCAAGAATCTTGTATGTCGTAGATGACTTCGTGAACAGGCTTATGAGGCTGTTTTGACTTGAAAAAGAGTGCTCTCCCGCTTGATTGATTTAAGGAAAGAGGAAGGTTGAAGAAGAAATGATTTGAAGAATGTTCTCCCTATTTTTTTTTATTTTTTTTTATTTTTTTTTGTGATGCACCCTGATTTTTGCCTAGACCGCCCTTTCGGGTTTTCAATCTAGCGGGCATCTCTTTTGCGTCTCTTTCATTTTTTTTTTGACAGAGTATGTACTCGAAGATGACTCAGAGAGGAGAGTAGTTTTGTCTCTTATCGGGAAAGAGACATGTGAGATTTTTGGGTTTGGATGTATTAGGCATTTTAGCTATCGACTTGGCTTTCGGGAAGTGTATTCCAAGCATCGACTTGGTGAGGATAACGCACTTTATAATGAGAGTTAGGGGCGAAGAGGATAGCCCCTAGTGTGGATTTACTTTGACGAGTTCGTATATCTTGAACAAGAATTGGAAGGGGACGGAAAGAATAAAAAGCCCCTAGCCTTGATGCTTGGATTCCAAAGATAAGTGTATGAGAGAGGAAGCCCCTAGACTCAACAGTGAACGCTACTTGGCTCAAAGTACAAGAAAGATAGTTCTACCTTTAATGGACCCTAGTATTTATTTTTGATGTCTTAAGTGTTTGTTCAATTATTTTGCAAGTGAATCATCTAGAAATGTCTTGACAAGTTTTGAGGAGAATGCCTAATCATTAGTGCGCTCTTCGGATTTCTTCATGAGTGATATCTACGGATGATGGAGACGGTCTTCAAGTTAGGAGTCTCATTTTTCCTTCATTTGGATTTGATCTTCATTGTAGGAGGAAATAAGAGGCCCCCTTTTTGACTTCATTATGTGTGGTTGAAACTCTTTCTTTGTGGGGTTATGAAATCTTGAGAGTTTTTTTTTTTTTTTTTTTTTGACTCTCAAAGCTTAAATTGAGTAGCCCCACTTTTCTTTGGGAATGATAATGCCTTTGACTTTCTTCCATTGTGGTATGAAAGCTTGAGAGTTTTTTTTTTTTTTTTTTGACTCTCAAAGCTTAAATTGAGTAGCCCCACTTTTCTTTGGGAATGATAACGCCTTTGACTTTTTTCCATTGTGGTCCTTCGACTTCGGCCATGAGCGCGGTGATAGTAATGTGTAGCCCCCATGCCTTCTTCTCAAAATTTGTTTAGACATTTCTATTATCAATTGCAAGGTTTTAAATTAATGACAATTATTGTTTGCGGATCCATTTCATGAATTATAGAGAAATTCAAAAGGTAGAACGACCTTAGAGTAGTGTATAGGAATAAGAATGACTTTTATTAATAACTTGAATTCAAAACAGACTCGATAGTTTAGTTGACACAAACTAGAGAAGGGGGGAGATGGACTAGAATGACAGAACGACTCTTCGAGTTCATACTAGGAAATTAAAACCTATTCTATTTCTAGGGAGAAAGGGAGAGGATAGTTGTAGCCCCAAAGCAGTTGACCTTGATTTCTTCTTGAGGCTTCATTCTTCTTCACGTCTCTAGGGGAGTGGATTGGTTATGACATTCGGCGCTTCAAGTTCCTTGTTGTCAATGAGATCTTGGATCACATCCTTCAAATGGTGACAAGAGTCGGTGTCATGGCCACTAAACTGATGGAACTTGCAGTAGAGATGATGAGCATGATTAGGAGGGAGTTCCCTTGGTGTAGTAGGAGGACTTTTTGGTGTGATTTTTCCTTCCTTCACGAGGATGTCGAGGAGACCCTCTTGAGTAATACCTTCAAGCTTGTCATAGCGCCTTTCTTTTTTCTCTCTTTTTCCTCTTTTAGGAAGGGGGACGGTATAGAATTTGATCTTTCCTTTGTTGAAAGCATTAACGGGGGTTACTTCGTTGCAGCATTCTTCTTGGGTTTTCAGACATGCTTGAAGAGTACAAATCTTATTTTCATAGTTATCTTTTTGAGATTGGAGACGTCTGTGAAGGATTGTGATTTCTTTCTCATAGTACTCCCTTTGGGTTCATAAGCGAGTCATGAATTCTCCCTCCATTTTCCGCTTGAAGTCAGTGTATAGGGCAGTGGCGCCTACTTCGACTATTTGACTTACTTCCCTTTCTAGTCGAGTCTTGAGATCATGGGTCTCTTGCATAGACTTGGTCTCGGACATGGTGTCGGAAGATTTTGGAACGATCTAGTTGCGATTCGGACGGACCTAATGGTATAGAGATTACGTTAAACCCAGATTAAGGTCCCAACAAGTCGGCTTTATGAGGTGAATAGGCTTAAGAGTGAGTGGAGGTTGACCGAATAAGCACAGCACAGAAACTGACACGGACAGAAGAAGATGTCTCGTACGAGACAAGGATGTCTTGTACGAGGCATCCAGCACAGAACACATAATTTCAAATTTTAATCCTAATTTTGGTCGGACGGAATTTAATCCATTTTGGGGGGTTTCTATCTAATATCCTGGAATAGTGGATTCTGTCACCCTAGAATATGAGCCCTTTATTTTTCACCTGCATTGCACTCTCCCAAACGGACAATTTGGGCAAATGTCCCATATTCTCATCGGAATCCACCATTCAATTTAGCCAAACCTAAGTGATTTCGTAGTTGTTTTGCACTTTGTTAAACAACGCATTAATGCAATCAAACCTTGTGAATTTTAAGGGACAACCGGAAGGGACATGTTGAACGGTGCGGTCGAAACTAAGCCAAAATGGCATCCACAATCCCGCACAGAATAGTGAAAGTAGGAAAACACAAGCTCGGATTTCCGTAGAGAGGTTCTCCATTCTTTCAAGATCATTTGTTCAACATTTTACCGAAGGGACATTCGTCATATTCACAAGGGAGGATTATAGATTGTAAAGATGCGTTATCTTGGGCAAAGATTAAAACAACCCTAAGAATCGAACCGACCGGTCTCGAGGAGTGTCTTATTAGCTAGTATGTATGCATGAGGTTGATGAAAGGCTTACGGCTAAGGCTCCCCATGAACACAGTCTAGGAGCGTGTCAAGGAGTGGGTACACCATCTTTGGAGAGACCGGCGAGGGCCACTCGTTAGAGTGGGGGTGCTGACCGACATCCGTACTCCGATTGGGACCCGAGTTTATAGGGTATGTAGTGCAATTAATCTACATGCGTGCACGTGTGTGAGAGTCAAGTTCTAGGTGTCAAGGGAAAAATAGAGATTTTTTTTTGAAAGCAAGTAAAAGATTTTGACCGGACCAAAGTGGTTGCCTACGTTTCTCTCGATCTTCAGAAAAAAGAAAGGGAGACTCAGGTCAACGTAGTTCGAGTTTGAAAAGATTTTTGAGAAGAGAGAAAGGAGCACATAAGCACGTAGGAGCACATAGAAGAGAGGGATAGAAGTACTCACAGTGCTTGCATTATTACCCATTAATGGGTGCAAAATAAACTAGGGGATGAGTAAAGTAGTCATCCCTAATTTATGTATTTTTCATACTCCGCTGCAGAAGATGTTAGTGCAAAAACAATACATGTATATGACATAAATCATTTATTGCACATATGGGGACGGAGCAAATACAAGCGAAGAAAAGTACTTTTTTTTTTTTTTTTTTTTTTTTCAGAATCTGATTTTTTTTGAAGTCTAGGGACTGATCTGGAATATTCTGAAAACCTGGGGCTATTTGGTAGTGTTTAAATTCCAGTGACCAGAATGTAATTCTTGAAGTTTCAGTGACCAATATGTAATTTTTCTTCTAAAACCAGCCGCCAGTTAGTTTTTTTTTTTTAATCTTGCCATAATTATTAGACAATGATGTGGCAATGATTAAAGGAAAAAGGTGTGATGATTAAGCAATGATTAAATCTTAACCTTAATTTTTCCAAATTTGCAAGGCTTATAGAGTGTTTGGCGGCTTTTGAAAAGATGCCTCGTATGAGACATCCGATGTCTTGTACGGGACATCTCTTCCGAAGCCCAGATTCAAAACAGAGCAGATTTATAACAGAACAGTCCGAAAATTCACAGAAAAATTCAATTTTTTGCAGAAAATTAAAAAGATTAAAAACACCTAATTTGTACGTAAGTCTAACCCACTTAAATAGTCCCCAGTGGAGTCGCCACTGTTTGCACCCGAGAAGATACCCGCTCGCCTTTTTGATTTGAGAGTCGCCACCATGTTGTTGTACGGAACACGGACCGTGAGATTCTTGAGTTCGGGGGTTAAGTTATGGATTGGGAAGGTCAAGGAGCACCCAATCCACCTGATCTAGGATCGATCTTGCTTAGGTGTTTTTAATCAAATAGTAAATAAACAATTAAAGCAAATAAAGCCAATAATTAATTTCTTAATTATTGGAATGTCGGATCATGTGCTTTGAGACCAACTCCATGGATTGGAGAGGTTCTAGGCTAATCCTTTTGATGGTATTACACTACTCTAAAACAAAGAATGAGATGAGAAGTAGAGATTAAAAGCGTAGGAGTTTACCTAAAGCGTTCTTGAGATTCCAATTGATGGCCTTGACTAAGGCCTTGATGATCCAAGAGTTTTGTGATGACTTTGGCTAGAAAATATGAGTTTTTGGTGGTGTTTTGGTGTGAGGGATGAGTAAAAACGGGATTAGAGAGAGAAGGACTGATTCGAGGTTGATTTGAAGGTGATTAGTGATTAAATGGCGATTAGGGAATACAAGGGTGAGAACCCTTGTATTTATGGGTTTAGGAGACTTGGGGAGCAAGTAGAGAGGTTGAATTAGGTAAGGAGATCAATAGGAAACCTCCAGGAAGTCTCCTAATTGATATCACCCGGGTTAGAAGAGATTTGGCCAAGAAAGAGATCGAAACGGAGGAGGAAACTGATTAAACCCGCAGACAGGGGAGATGTCTCGTACGAGACATCCAATGTCTCGTACGAGGCATCCAGTACAGAAGTACTGTTTTGCCCTTGTCTATAGTTCTGTTGTTCAGTTTAGCCCCTGACTAACGGAGTCAGTTAGAAACTTAACGAAACATGACAAAACTAACGAGTTTTCATCCAATCACAAAGGCGAGACACGAGAGTAGTGTAATCATAAATGTGAGTTCAAAATGGGGTGTCTACAGGTCCCATATTCTCATCGGAATCCACCATTCAAATTAACCAAACCTAAGTGATTCCGTAGTTGTTTTTCACTTTGTTAAACAACACATTGATGCAATCAAACCTTGCGAATTTTAAAGGACAACCGAAAGGGACATGTTGAACGGTGCGGTCGAAACTAAGCCAAAATGGCATCCACAATCCCGCACAGAATAATGAAAGTAGGAAAACACAAACTCGGATTTCCGTAGAGAGGTTCTCAATTCTTTCAAAATTCTTTGTTCAACATTTTACCGAAGGGACATTCGTCATATTCACAAGGAGGATTATAGATTGTAAAGATGCGTTACCTTGGGCAACGATTAAAGCAACCCTAAGAATCAAACCGACCGGTCTCGAGGATTGTCTTATTAACTAGTATGTATACATGAGGTTGATGCAAGGCTTACGACTAAGGTTCCCCATGAACACAGTCAAGGAGCGTGTCACGGAATGGGTACACCATCTTTGGAGAGACCGGCGAGGGCCATTCGTTAGAATGGGGGTGCTGACCCACATCCGTCCTCCAATTGGGACCCGGGTTCATAGGGTATGTAGTGCAATTATTCTACATGTGTGCACGTGTGTGAGAGTCAAGATCTAGGTGACAAAGAAAAAGTAGAGAGTTTTTTTTTTTTTTTTGAAAATAAAACAAAAACATGCAATGGCCGGGCCAAGTGGCTGCCTACGTTTCCCTCTTGTGGAGGAACTCAGGCCGTCGTAGTTCACACATAAAGCAAACTCAAGTAAAGCAAGGAATAAAACAATTAGCAAGTACTCCTGCAAAACAAAGGTTAGCTTTATGATACATGGGGAGTTTCTTCATCATTAGGAAGGTCCTAAGACTCAGAAACAGAGGGGAGAGTGGATCTGAAACCCTGTGTACGTGTTTGAACTGAACAAAAATCTTTTTTCAAACCAGGGAGTCAGACCAGCCGGACAGAGCTGAGATGTCTCGTACGAGACAAGTGATCCCTAGTACGAGGCATCTCAGTATGGGAACATATTTAAGTACAGAATGCAGAATTTTGAGACAACGATGATTTCTTTCGACGCAAGTCTAACCCACTTACTGTGATCTTCCCCAGCGGAGTCGCCACTGTTTGCGCGCGGGTTTTTCGAGGCGGTTTTCGTCCTTCGATTTACCTTTTTTTGATTTGATTTGAGAGTCCCCACCATATTGTTTTCAGAACACGGACCGGGATATCTGGATTCGGGGGTTAATTTATGAATTGCGAAGGTCAAGGAGCACCCAATTCACCCAATCTAGGATTGGTCTTGCTAAGAAATCATCATCATTGTTTCAAAATCATGCAAAACGTACGCAAAAGGAATATGAACAAATAAATAATTGCTTATTTATTTGGGATGTCGGATCATATGCTTCGAGACCATCTCCATGGATTGGAGAGGCTTTAGGCTGATCCTTTAATGGAATCACACTACTTCAAAGACAAAGAAGGGGATGAGAAGAGAGAAAGCAAAGAGTTTTTACCTAAGCGTTATTCGAGAATCCTATGGATAGCCTTGACTAAAGGCCTTGAAGATCCAATGAACTTGGCTTGAATGGTGTTGTGGAGGCTTGAATTTCGTGAGTGAGGAAGAGAGGCTGATTATGGGGACCTCTTTGATCAGATTTGGAGTGGTTTTTAGGTGAATGAGGATTCTAGCCCCTTTTGGTTCAAGAACCTCTATTTTTATAGGAGTTCTAGACCTAGGGTTTTGGCCAAGAAGGTAAGTTGTGGTGGGAATCCGAGACTTGATTTCCACAGAGGTATTTTTGAACTCTAGGATCGTCAATTAGGTTTTCTCTGGATTACTTAAGTGTTTACCAAGAAAAGGGGTCAAGATCAATAAGGAAACTGACCAAAACCCGACTGTCAAGGGGGGATACCTCGTACGAGACATCAATGTCTTGTACGAGACATCCATGTGCTGGAATCACATTTTTGCCCCCTGCAGCAGTTTTAATGTTCATTTAGGCCCCTGGCTAATGGAGTCAGTTAAAAACTTAACGAAACATGTCTAACTTAACGAGTTTCGACCCAAATCAAAGGTGAGACACAGAAGTAGTGTGATTACGAATGAATGTCCAAAATGGGGTGTCTACACTTAGATTTTTCTGATTGCATGTGAAAGTTGTAATAAAGTGATATCCTAGCTTGATGTCCCAAAATGTAGTTATGTGTTGATGAACTGTGTTAATAAATCTATGGTGTTATTTCTTTCATATTATTTGTGTTGCTTATTCTTCTCATGTTTGGACTGCTAGTATGGGCTAGGTGGATGTGAGATCCCCCAAATTCCCAACAGTACAAAATTTAAGAAGTGTCCAAAAAGCTTCATAAGCGTAGTGAAGAACTTTGTTCGGTTTATACCATATACTATGGTGGTTGAAGTTACTGAAATCAGGGACGTAGTCAGGATTTTGAGTGAGGGGGTCGAGATTTACTTTAAATAGAAAAAAGTTGATAACTTGTTCCACTTATCAATTGTTCAAATATACAATTTTCTCAGCTTCATTTTCAAAAATATTTCATGATAAAACCATCTCACAGCAGTGTCAAAAACATCGCACTCAATGTAACTATTCTATAAAGCATCAACTTCCGGTTACGTAATGACACTTTGATTTGAGGATGTTAATCGCAAGAAAAAACACATTCATTTGTTGTAGTTGTTACTATTAAAAATAATAATACTCAAGATCGTCTTTAACATGAATAGCTACGAGCCCTGACAGAACTTTATCATTTGACATGACTAATTATTTTGTGTTTGTGTAAGTCAAATAAGGCTCTAACTCTTTCTCATATTCTTTCCGTTCGAATTTGATAGTCTCATTTAATTTTTCAAACACTTTAAAGTTACATTATAAGTTTTGAAAATTTAGTAATTTTGAATCCTTAGTTTTGAAAGCGAGACTAACTTTTAAGACAAAAAAATAAATAAAATGAAACTGTCATTTTGAAATGGAGAGAATATTTTATTAGGAAAGTAATAGATTCTCAAGAATTCCATTATACTCCCTCCGTTCCAAGTAAGTAGCAACATGGAAGGGGAAACACATAAATTAAGAAAGGAGTTTTATATTCATAAAGTAATGCTCAGATGTACTATGGCCTAGAAACCAACGAGATTTGCAAAAGTTAAAATTTTGGATTAAAGATTTAATCATTCCATCTCTTTTCTTCCCTCCATTTTACTGAAACCCAGTACAGTTACCTGTACTGGATAAATGCCTTCACACTTGCACCGTACAACCTGTTATTGCAAGAACTTATTTTCTCTAAACTGGAAACAAAAAATAAAAAGCAAAAGTAAAATTTAACCATATTTCATTTCCTTCCAAATCACAGAAAACACAAAAAAATTTAAACAAATTTCAAATTTTTACCAAATTATAACTACTGATAATTAGAACTAGCCTATAAATACATCCATTGTCCAAGCAGGGACACTATCATCAATGGAGGAAAAAAAAACATAGAAATACTTTCATCAACGGAGGAAAAAAACATAGAAACACTTTCATAAACAGAGGGAGAAACAAACGGCTTGCTTTCATCGAGAGATTTTTTAGAACAATCATTGATAGTCGAAGAATCTTTGTCGACTTTTAGAGATATATTGTACTGTGGCACGAGAGGAAAGGGTTCATTATACGTCGTCCAACAATCATATGGCATCAGCGACTCATGGTCGTCGTCACCTTCAGCTCCGATGTAGGCGCCATCGACAACGGACGACGAATCCATGGCCTATTTGGCTAGGGTTTAAGGCGGCAGTTTAGGGGAAAAGGGGTTAGTGTTCGATGTTTGAAGATAGAATAAAGGGAAGAATGGAACGATTTGGGTTTTTGTTTGGGGCCAGAGTATTTGCTTGAGTAGGTTGGTAGGAGTAATTGGGTTGGGTTGGTTGGTGATAAATTTTAATTAGATTGGGTTAATTAGTCTTTATTAGGTTGTAATGATAAAGCAAGTGTGTAATTTTTTGTTAATTAAGTGGGGTCCATGAATAAAAAATGATAAAAGAGTTTCTTATTTGGACTTGTTGCAACTTAAGTGGAATACCCTAAATGACAAAATGTTGCAACTTACTTGGAACGGAGGGATTATAAGTATTTACAGGAAGTCAGTCGAAGAGAAAGATCAAGGCTTCCCCCTCCCTCCCCGTCCCTTATTCGTTTTTTGCATCATCTTTTCCGTAAGCCAGGAAAAATGCCTCACCTTATAAGGGGAATAATTTCCTCTTTCTAACTCCATAACTAGCTCGTTCAAAGAGGCAATGTCAGCCATACTTCAAATGTTTTAAGGGTTAATGACAATTTAGGGCCTGAACTCCAGGGGGGTGAGTCTAAAAGGGGCCTGAGTTTTTTTTCCGCTAGATCAGGGCTCAATATCATAATTTTTCGGCAGTTAAGGGCTTTTTGACCGAAATCGTTAGAAAAGTCAGTTAAGTGCCATTTGCATGGCACGTGATCGACTAAATGGATGGATTTGTAATGAAAATTTGTCAAAAAGGGTCAAACTGTAAATTTTAAAATTTGAAGGGTTAAATCTACCTATTCCCAAACCCGAACCCAAACCCAGTTACACCCAACATAAATACCCAATCCGCCACTTTCCTCCTCACCTTCCCACACTCATTTGCTTCTCCGATCAATTCTTTGGCGAGATCCGATTGGCCGACGGGGGTGGTTCTGGAGGAGTGAACGGCGACTCACCCTCTCCGTCCGCCCACCTTCACAGATCCGGCCGCCACTCTCAACCCCGACCCTCTCTCTCTCACCATCACCCACAACGCCGTCTTCACCAACTCCACACCATGTCCCAAATTCCAGCGAACCTCCCTCTCCCTTCGACTCCAAACAACGCCGGCCAGAACCACACCACTCCAGCCCCATTTCTGGTTATCCCGCCGATCCACTTCCCATCGCTGTCCGTCTGTCGCGACGCCGGAGACAACTCCGGCATCTATTCTTTCAACAAATCAGACATCGTCCTCCTCAAATTCCTCCGTGCCAGAGACTTCCGTGTCCAAGAATCACTCACAATGATCCTCAAATGCCTCCAATGGCGGAAAGATTTCGAAGCCGACGCCATTGTCGACGAGGATTTGGGTTTCCAAGAACATGAAGGAATCGTTGCTTACATGAACGGATTCTACAGAGAAGGACACCCTGTTTGCTACGCCATTGTCAAAACGAGATATGGTTCTTACAAAACCAGATTTGAAAACCTAGATCTTAACCTGAATGATATTGAAGCCCAAATTTTGGGAATTTTGATATTTTCCTCTAAGATTGAGCTGGAAATTTGATTGTAGTTCTAAAGATGTGGTTCTGGGAGAATAAAAGTGGTGGCGGTGGTTTTGGTGTGTTGACGGTGGTGTTCATAGATGGCGGTGTCAATGGTGATGTTGGTGGGTGTGGTGATGGTTAGTAGGAATATTACACTCCCTCCGTCTCAAAATGACCTTAAATTTATTAGTATGAACCTTAAAATGGGACAAAATAAAAAAAAAATAAGAACTTTAAAGCGAGACAGAGGGAGTAATTTATTAGTATGTTCATAGAAAATTTAAATTTATTTATAATTTTTTTTATTTTAAATTTATTATTTAGAAAATAATCTAAATCTTTTTATATTTAATATAGCTATTAGATTAATTTTTTTTAATAATTTTGATTTTTTTCAATAAATTTATTTTATATATGATAATTACTTATTTTATACTTGATTATTTAGAAAATGATTATTTTTTTAGAAAAAATATTTATTTCATTTTTAAACCTTTTGAGTTTCAAAAATTTCACTAAAGCCCTTACTAACTAATATCATTACAAATCCATCCATTTAGTCGATCACGTGCCATGCACATGGCACTTAACTGACTTTTCTAACGATTTCCGTCAAAAAGCCCTTAACTGCCGAAAAATTATGATATTGAGCCCTGATCTAGCGGAAAAAAAACCCAGGCCCCTTTTAGACGCAGCCCCTGGAGTTCACGCCCTAAATTGTGATTAACCCATGTTTTAACTAAATTAAAGGTCCCTTTTTCTCATATCCACTATACAAAAGGGTCGGAACTCACTGACAGGAAAGGAGAGAAAAACAAAGCAATGCTAAGAGCTCCGTCAATCCGTTGTTCATCAATAGACAAAGCTCTCTCTTTATCATCTAGCATACATTCCCCGGAATGGTAAGAGCATGAGTCTGTCCAAAGAAGAAAATAAATGCATAGGGTGGAAAGAATTCTTCTCTGTCATCTAAGCTATTTTGATATTAAGATATTCAATATAGATAGATTCAATCGTGGAAGAGGACATTTTATTTCCTTGGACCACGCAAAAATTTCATCGTATGATGGAATCTGCTTATTTAAATAGAATTGTTTGATTGTTCTGGTAATGTGCACCTAAATCACTTTAGAGGAAAATAAAAACTATAACTTTTATATTAGCACCTTATCATACTATAAATTGCAAGGGCTTAAGTGCACAGTCCAAAAATTCAGGGGCCCCCTTATTGGGGAATTGGGGGGGGGGTCTCCACATCCACTAGCTCATACTAGCAGTCATCAATTATGGAGAAAATAATTCAACACATGAATAATAATATGAAAGAACAAATAACACCGATGTTTGATAATCCAGTTCATCAGCACATGACTACATCTGGCGGCACTTAGCCAGGATATCATTATAATAATATATGAAGATCATTACAATTTGCACATGCTCTCACTAAGATCTAGCATGGCTACTCTCCAATAATAATCTCTCTCACCTATACATTCTTATCTCTCCTCCCCCAAGAACATACAAACATAGTTATGGTCGGGTTGTAGGATCGCCCCTATGGCTCTCTTAGACCCTCCTAAACACTATTTTGTGGCTGTCTTGTGTATCATAGTTTTCTCCTATCAAGCACACAATATTATGGACGAAATCCCCATTATATAGGTGTACGAGAAGTCCTAAATCAATACATAGAAGAAATCTAGTCAAAATAGGAAACTGAGAAAAACTGGCTGTCCCCCGACGTGCACGGCCGTGTAGACCTTGCTATTCGGCCGTGCAGCTCGGCCATGCACTATGCCTGGAGCGACCGTGCTCTATTTTCTCTCCAAAACAGTAGCTTCCTCCCCGTATTGCATGGCTGTGCTTTTCCCCATGCACGGCCGTGCAGCCCCTGTTTTGCACTTTCTCGATTTCCTTTTGCCTTTTTGACCTCTCCTTGATCTCCACCAACCCCCTATGATTTAGACTCATTTTCTCCATCCGTCTCCTCACGGTTTTAGGACTCCCCACCCAACACCCCTTGCCCCAGTGGGCCTCCGTCCTTGCTTGAAATGATATTCATACAAAGTTCTATGGACACAATTAGTTAACACTACTTATTACTTCCTCCTCCTTTTAATAACAAATGTATAGCACACTTCCTTTAAGAATAAGTATGTCGGAAAATATGGCGGTAGCAATGAGAGACCGGAACTACTATCTAGGGGTGTTAAATTGTGTATTTTTGGTTTACCCATTAAAGTTAAAATTCCATTGGATATCCGGGTGTTTTTAACTTAAATGAGTAGATCCAAAATACCCAATTTTCCACCCCTACTACTATCCCCAGTCTGGTGCAAGCGAGAAATTTGGGCATAAAAAAAAGTATGTCGCAAAATAATTCCTCTATCTTCTAATTAGTCTTGCACTTTCTTTTTTAGTTTGTTCCAAAATATATATCATGCTTCTTAATAAAGAAGAAATTTCAGTGTAACTAGTAATTTAGCCCGTGCTCCGCACGGTAATGGATTAGGAGCACATAAAGGAATGGGATGACAAAGATTAGCAAACTACTTTTCTTAGATATTGAGTTCAAAAAGAAAATGAGATACACCTAACAAATGACAATTTTACCCATGTCTTTGAGAAGTTATCTATTTGAATTTCAGTATAAAAAATTGGAGTTGTCTTGCAAGCCAATAATGTTGAAGTATGAGGAGAGTGAACAATCAAAAATCTTTTCAATAAAGTTTAAGCCGTTTATCAAAAATTAATGAGACCATTCATTTATGTGTAGAGATTAGTTAATACTCCCTCCGTCCCACTCGAATTAGGACAAATTTCCATTTTTGGTGTCCAATTCGAATTAGGACAACCCAAAAATGGAAGTGTTTTATTTAATAGGACCCACATTCACACTCACAACAATTTTCCACTCATTATTCTCTACCCCACTTTCACTCTCCTATTTCACTTTTCAGACTCACAACACATACTCCACTAACACTTTTTCCTTAATCCCCGTGCCCAACCCAAAAATCTTAATTCGGGTGGGATGGAGGGAGTATACCATATTTGGTTTATTTCTATATGAACGTAAACTTTAGTTGTTCATTCGTTGAAGATATTGTTATACATTCGATGTAAATTTCATGATCTTTAACATGCTCTCAACCTTTGAAATTTTATGACCTATAATTGTAACTGAAGTGGTAATTTCTTAAGTCAAAATAGTTTGATTTTGTTAATTTAGTGTTATGGATTATCAATATGACTATTGGAAATCTTCAAAATTTAATAATATATTAAAATTAATTATTAATGAATAAATGATTGCTCACAATAAATTTAGTATTAACTTTTGACCTTTCAATTTTCTATTCTAGATTATATATATGAGTATTGCATCTATAGAAGATGACTATAAGTAGAATTAGTCATTTATAGTATTTTAAAATAATAAATTAAAGATAATAGTATCCTATATAGTTAGTAATAAAATTAGCTAATACTATTAGCTAAGAATGAGAAAAATAAATAGCCTCTTAGTTGTAGGGGCAATGCTGACATAGCTTCATGAGACGTAAGATTTGGTTAATTAATATTATAAATAATAATAATTAATATATATATAATAACTATTATAATTAACTAATAATATTAATAATAAAAGTTAACTTATATAATAACTATTACGATTAACTAATATTATTCATAGTATTAGTTAACTTATATAAGTATATAGTAACTATAATAGTTAACTAATACTGTTAATGGTAATAGTTAACTTTTATAGTAACTAACATTGTTAACTAATACTACTAATAGTAATAGTTAACTTATATAGTAACTAACATTGTTAACTAATACTACTAATAGTAATAGTTAACTTAGATAGTAACTAACATTGTTAACAAATACAATTAATAGTAATAGTTAACTTATATAGTAACTATTATGGTTAACTAATACTATTAATAGTAATAGTTAACTTAAATAGTAACTATTATGGTTAACTAATACTATTAATAGTAATAGTTAACTTATATAGTAACTATTATAGTTAACTAATACTATTAATAGTAATAGTTAACCTATATAATAACTAATATCTTTAACTAATATTATTAGCTAATAAGAAGAATATCAAAAGTCACTTAAAGTTCATGCTCTCAACCTTTGAAATTTTATGACCTATAATTGTAACTGAAGTGGTAATTTCTTAAGTCAAAATAGTTTGATTTTGTTAATTTAGTGTTATGGATTATCAATATGACTACTGGAAATCTTCAAAATTTAATAATATATTAAAATTAATTATTAATGAATAAATGATTGCTCACAATAAATTTAGTATTAACTTTTGACCTTTCAATTTTCTATTCTAGATTATATATATGAGTATTGCATCTATAGAAGATGACTATAAGTAGAATTAGTCATTTATAGTATTTTAAAATAATAAATTAAAGATAATAGTATCCTATATAGTTAGTAATAAAATTAGCTAATACTATTAGCTAAGAATGAGAAAAATAAATAGCCTCTTAGTTGTAGGGGCAATGCTGACATCGCTTCATGAGACGTAAGATTTGGTTAATTAATATTATAAATAATAATAGTTAATATATATAATAACTATTATAATTAACTAATAATATTAATAATAAAAGTTAACTTATATAATAACTATTATGATTAACTAATATTATTCATAGTATTAGTTAACTTATATAAGTATATAGTAACTATAATAGTTAACTAATACTGTTAATGGTAATAGTTAACTTTTATAGTAACTAACATTGTTAACTAATACTACTAATAGTAATAGTTAACTTATATAGTAACTATCATTGTTAACAAATACAATTAATAGTAATAGTTAACTTATATAGTAACTATTATGGTTAACTAATACTATTAATAGTAATAGTTAACTTATATAGTAACTATTATGGTTAACTAATACTATTAATAGTAATAGTTAACTTATATAGTAACTATTATGGTTAACTAATACTATTAATAGTAATAGTTGACCTATATAATAACTAATATCTTTAACTAATATTATTAGCTAATAAGAAGAATATCAAAAGTCACTTAAAGTTTAAGGTGGTGATGACATGGCTTCACCAAAAGCAACATTTAGCAAAAAATGTCCACGTGGCGAATCCACGTCCCTCCGCTTCAGCTTTTAATATATATAGATTTTATCATTGTCTATACAATGCATAAATAAATAAAGCTCATTCCCTAAATACCAGAAGGAGGAGAGCCTAAGTCATCAACAGCTAAGAAGCAATCAAAATTATCTGAGACCCAGTGTTGCAAACTCCCATATGTTGTTTAATGCATCCAAAAGTTTTGCGTAGATTTCTATTACAATCACAAAAGATCACATTGTAGTTAACAACAGAAGCACTGTCCAACAATGGAGTCATTATTTAGCTACATTTGGACAATGACCCATAAATTTAAATACGCTTTTTGAGACCCATGTTTAAAATCCTCATAACAAATATTGACAAGTATCTCTGATAGTTCATGTACCAGACTTAGAAACTTGCATTAGGGCCTTAGCAATCTCCTCTGCCGAGGCTGCTTCACCTGCGTAAGCAATTAGAGGGCTCTCTCCGGGGACAATGTCTTCTCTTAGGTAGCTCCCCCCAGTTCTTAGCAACTCCTCAGAGCCTTTGCTTACAACCCCTCTCATGATTAGTGTCTTGTGGGTCCCAGATATCAGTTCTTCGTAATCCGTGTCTCCCGTGTCTCCAAGGATCACATACATATTTGCCACGTTTAGTCTCCAACGCACGAATAGGTACCTAATGTTCATAGTATTTAGACACAAAAAGTAACTTAGATACGGCTTATGAGAGCATCATAAAAAGGTATGATAATAGCAATGACCAATGCCCACAATGATGAATTTGGGGCGTGTGCAGTCCTACTGCACAAAAGTCGCCCCAAATCAACGGCCGAGATCGAGAGCGATCTGAATGGATGGACGAGGTGCACAAGCTGAGTAAAATGTCCAAACCCCTCCCCCTCCCTAAATAACCCCTTGAATGTAAACCATCGAGATTGATATTGACGGCTGAGATTGAGTGTCGTGTCGGTCCCGGATTCTCACAATGATCAGTTCTAGGGGCACATTTTATATAGGACCGAGATTTGTGATACTTTTGTACTCGGGTAATTGCACTATTAGAGATTCATTGATTCTTTTACCTTAAAGCTTGTGCCCGAGAGGCAAGGAGTGGGATGACTTGCATTCTTGTCGAGTTTCTACAGTACATCAAATGGCAACGAAGGCCCCTCATCCGGAGCTTCTGTCTCATGTCATCCACTTTCTTTGCCTAATAAAAAACATAAATCAAAATCCGTTAATAAAAATCTAAACTAAATATACCAAAAATAGACGTACATTTCACATTTTTAAGAGTATAGTACCACCAAAGTAACTAACCTTGTTGACATCCTTCAATAAGAAGGAGAGGCAATGAGAATTAACGGACTTGACATCTTCTTGAATAACACTCGAAGAGTGCACAGATTTTTCCTCTCCACCTTCAGGTGTGTTCATCAGCTTCCAAATGGTTTTCCTCAAACCTTCTGAACCCCACCGGTACTCAATATGGGAAGCATAATCCGGGTCGGGACAAAGCTTTCCAACTTCTTCCGCGTAAATCCCCGGGTAATAAACTTCACTCCCACTACTACAAATCAATGCGTCAAAGTCAGTAACTTTAATATTCCCCGATTTCAAGAAATCCACCAATTCTGATATAGGCATGGCTGTAGATATAGAAAAACCCGTAAATCTTGCTATTTGCGAGTCCAATTTAGTAGCCCTGAATAATTCTTGCACTACATTGATCATCTTCTTCTCTGGAGCTCCTTTATCATCATAGCAATCAAGTGCTATAACAATCAAACGGCGCCTCCGTCTCAACATAGGATATTTACTCGGTGCATTAGCATTATCAAAAACTTTCTTTTCCGTCCCTTCAGAATCTTGTTCCCCTGTTTCGGACTTCTTCATCTTGCTTAAGACTCGTTTGACTTGGTCTTGGATCAGCGGGTCCCCATTATCAAGTGACTCGTTTATCGAAGATTTATCTCCGTCAATAGAGAGCCTTAAAGACATATCTTGAACATCTCTTAGTGAATCATTTAGGGACTCTTCTGCAGCAAATTCATCTGCTGGTGTGTCGGTTTGCCACATAGGATGCCTCATCCTACACGCTGCCACTCTTGTTAGATACGTACGACAGTGCTCGGGCCAGGAGAAGAGGTGTATGTTTTTCCATCCGTTTCTTTGACATTCTTGCCATAAATTCTTTTCGGATACTAGCTTAAGTAGCGCATCTGCTATTGCTTGCTGATCGTGAGGATCGATTAGCAGCCCATTATTCAGTGCCTGAAATGCACTCCCTCCGTCCCGGAAGGATAGTCCTATTTGACTTTTGATGGTCAACACAACTGAACCAAGCATTAATGTCAATCTATTCATTCCAATGAAATTTCGTAAATTGCTATTGATAAATCACTTAATGATATATCAATTTTTGTTTATTTTTATATAAATTTCAATATGATGATTAGATTAACATTAATGTTTGGTCAGGGTGCACTTGTGTTGACCATCAAAAGTCAAATTAGACCATCTTTCCAGGACTGAGGGAGTATTACAAGTAGAAAGAACTAATGTCAACCATGAGAGAGAGAGAGAGAGAGAGAGAGAGAGGGAGAGGGAGAGAATGAGCCAAAAAGAGAAAGATAGAGGGGAGAAAGAAATCATCTTTACCCTGTGAATGTCAACGGGACCACCATTTTTAGTTGCTACCATAGGAAGTCCATGAGCTGCTGCCTACATTATTTCAAAACACGCCTTTTCAGAATTGATATTCAGAAACAAATTAAGGATCTGACTTTTCAAATAAGAAGACATACGCAACTGACCTCAATCAATGTAAGCCCAAAAGGCTCGACCAAAGCTGGATTTATGAAAACTCCCTGTTATATAACTTAATGTTAACTCAAATCACATACCATAAATGGTAAAGATTTCAAGACTGCACTTCTGTGAAAATTAAAACCTTTGTTTTGGCAGCAAATCTATATATTTCTGGAACATCGCTTTGCTTATGATGTTTAGGGAAGGCCACTTGGCCATATAGATCATACTTGTCTATCAGTTTGAGTACAGTCGTGAGAACACTCGCATTCCCACCAGACATCTCATCTATATCATCTCTGTTTCCCATTATAAGTGTCTGCACACGAGCAAGTTAGTGTATTTTGTCTAAAGAAAGCAACCATAATACTCCCTCCGTCCCAAAAAAGAAAGTCCATTTTTTTTGGAAAGTTACTAAGGGGCGGAGGGAGTAGCATTTTTCTAGCTTACTTACAAGATTGGCAAGCTCTCTTAAAGGGCGACATTCTCCAAAAGCTTTCAAAAGGGTCGTTATGTTCTTTTTAGGATCTGGTCTTGACAAGGCCAAAATCATTGGCTTGTGGGGATTGGTCAAAAAGCGCATAACCTGCATAAACAATTTAATTGCTAATAATTAAATTAAGCGGCTCAAATCAATAATAATGAAAAAATAACGTAAACTCTGCACTCACTTCTGACCATATTGCTGGCATTGACTTCGGAGAAGCCCCATCAGAAGTATTTAATGATGCAAGTTCTCCATCCGCGTCATGGTCTTCTTGGACAACAACATTGCTGAAGTCCATTCCCGGAGGAATCACCTGCAAATCACGGAAGTTGATTATCAAATAGCTAACAAAATCATTAATATCTTTATCATTTTCTTACATTTCTCTTTTTGTTAATATTTTCAGATTAAAAGATATTGTCTCATAAATAAATTTCCTACTAAAACACAAATCATGATTCCTAACATTCAATCGAGTATGTCATGCTACCATTTCTCTTTTCCAGTCTAAATCATTGTTAAACTTAAAAGCTTTAACCTTCCAAAATTGAAATTCATCATTATTGAAGATGTGAACAGAAGTATATGCATCAGAAAGCAAAAATTGCTTTTTATAATGTGCAGATAGATAACTAACCACCATCCTTGGCATGAACCGTCCATGGCAATTAACCCCACGTCTACCCCGGGCCCGCAAAACTTTCTCGAGCTTCACATCGAACCCATCATACAATCCCCACTGTTCATCTATCTCCTGCTTCGTGCTCGTAATAACAAGTTCAGCAGCATCTAACGAAAGCTCCTCTGCTTCTATCCGTCTCATAATCTTGTAAGTCGAATTAATATCCTCTTTCGATTGCCTACCTTGTTTAAGAAGTTGTTCCAATTTGTTTCTACCAAGTGAATGCCCTGTTAAAACCATAGGCACGTTCAAAGCACCCGAAAGAAGTGCTGCACTATCCCCTGCATCTGCATAATGGCCATGGATCACATATGGCCAAACTGGCTGCCCTCCTCCTATTTGTTCACCCAAAACTTTGGACATATTAAGAATGTGAGCTAAAGCTCCGTCTACAAATTCTTGAACGTGGGGCCAAACTAGTTCTTTTCGAAGGTACTTGTCACGGGGACCAAAGGGTATCCTTACTATGTAGGCCCCACTGCTCTCTCCCACGTCAGCGCTGTCCGCGTCTTCCGCGCCAGCTGTCAGCATTTCAGTGGGCTCTCCGTAGCTCCAGTCTACTTCGGATGAGGAGATTTGACGGGTGAAGAGGTCTACCCTGTAAACCCCTGGCATCCTAGATAGCGCACGGGCAAGTTCTACCACGTACTTGATCTGCAATTTTTGGAGAGAGTCAATGACACCATTAAGATCGCAGACAACATCCTACATAAATTAATCTATCTATATACTCCGTCCATCCTCAAACTATAATTGGTGCATTTTCAAGAAATGGGACCATTTTTCTTTTTGGGGATTGACCAGAGAGGAAAGTGAGACAACATTTTTGTGTCGAAGGGAGTATTAAGCAAATAGGGCCATTCATCATTAAGGCTAGGGTACTTGAATGATCAACTATCACTATGCCACGTGGCTTGATAAAAAAGGAGAAAAAAATGGGAGGAGTGAAATAGATGGGTAATGGAGTGGCTTTTAGAATATTGTCTACAAAATTTTGCAAGGACAAAAAGAAAATACGTAAACAACTATATTTCAGTCCTAACAAATTGAGGGGATGAAAGATAATAGTTTTTGACAAATGAAAAAATAAAGTTCTATAGGATAGAAAATATTTTAACCATCAAAATAGTGGTTGTGTTCTATTTGACTAATTTGCGATGAAAGAAGATGGTAAATATACCTGTCCTCCAGTATCTGAATCACGACCAAGCTCCATATTATCCCCACGAACCAGTCCATGCAAACTGACCGAAAGCAAATGTCAAACTTTACAACTTCGTTACTAACATTTCGACGAAGAAACTGCTTAATTGCAGCAGAGGCTAAAAAGGTATCGTTTGAACTAACATAGAGAAATAGTTCACATGTGCATATAGTTGGTGGTGCTGCTAGTGTAGACAGTTACACTTATACTCCCTTTGTCCCGGAAGTTAATCCCATTTGACTTTTTATAGTCAACATTAGTGAAGTTTGACCAATCATTAATGCCAATCTAATAATCCTAGTGAAATTCTAAAAATTGTAATTGATGAACCGTTAAGTGGTTTATCAATAGAATTTTATTGAGATGGTTAGATTGACATTAATGTGTGGTCAAACATCAGTTGTGTTGACCATAGAAATCTATATGGGACTAACTTTCCAGGACGGAGCGAGGGTTATTCAAAAGTGTACACTGGGATATGATGTTTTGGTAGAGATGATTATAGTGTCTTCATTGAAAACCATTTTTTCTGGTAAATAAGAGATTCAACCTGAATTTCTCTTCCGAATTATGAAGAATATGCATGGCCTTCTGACGAGCTAAACTTGAAAAAGAACATACCTGATGAGGATAATGTAAAGCTTCTTCTCCTTCTTATCGTCAGACCAGACTTCCAAATTAGAGAAATTACGTTGGAACTTTTTGCGTGGACTATCGACGGTTAATGTTTCACCCAGAGTGTCTCCTCTCTCTCCTTCCGACAAATCCTCTGACATGTCCTCTGTTACATCCCTGCGTCCCTGTTCCCGCTCCCATTTCCGGGTCGCAAGCCTTTGGAAATCCTCCCATTCCAACTATCACAAAACAATGCAGTTTAGAGAAATTATTGTGGCTAAAGAGACACTTAAATACAACAAGACGGAAACTAAATACAGAAGATTATCTCTAGCTACAAATCACATTTTCACCAGTAACTAATATAGCACCCAATTCATCCGTGAGAGAAAGAACAAATGAAGTCCTGTAACTCCAGGAACACGAAGAAAGCAAAAGATTAAAGTATTAGAGGACAAGTTGTGGATAAAATACGGAGAAAAGACTCCATTTATCCTAATGAATCTTATGTAATGCTCTTGAAATGGAATGTTGTACAGCCGATCTTACCGCTTAGATTTTGAATGAGATGCAAAGGTAAATCTTTCTGGTAAGATATCCGACAGGATATCAAAGTGGGAAAATTTTCCATGAATACAAACTGACAAATAACATTCCAAAATGTCTAGAATCAAGCATGAAGCATTATCTGATAAAATGTATCTGAGGTAGAAACATCTCCAACTATACTTAACAAGCCGAGAATTTGGGGGACAAGTTCGTCGTTAGCTTGTGCAAAACCTTGCAGTATACGGAAAATCAGAACTAAGACAGTATACATGCCAAGTATATCAGTACAACCCACTACTTCAAAAAAATTAAAAATAAGATAAGACTCTCACAAGATAGAAACACTATAAACACACAAAAAGAAAAGCAAACACAATTACAAAGAGAAAAGAGAGTTATTCAATCCCCTTGGGTGGTTGGGGGGGGGGGGGGGGGGGAGCCCGTCACGCCCGGTGATGTCCCTGTGCAAGAAGTGCCATTGCACAGGGCCTCAAATTTCAAAGGGCCCCTATGGTTGTAATTTCTGTCTTTTTAGCCCTTAGTTTTTTTTTTTTTTAAATTATTGTTTTGACCTCCTAAAAAATAAAACTGGCCCCCTCATATATAAAATTTTAAATATTAAAAACGTACTATATACTCCGTCCCAAAATGATTTTCTCATTTGCCATTTTTCATTATCTCAAAATGTTCTTCTCATTTCTACAGCTTGGGCTTAAAATGCATAAACAAAACATGGATAGTGAAGCAAGTGTTCATATTGTTAAAAAGTTTCAATAGTCAAATGGGAATATCATTTTGGGACGGAGGGAGTATTATACTCCTATAAAAAAATGCCCTCTTTACTCCAATTTCTTTCTTTACCTCACTTTTCATACTCACAAAAATTACACCACTTACACTTTTATCTTAATATCCATGTTTAAAACAAAAGTGCAACTTTGAGTGGGACGAAGGAATTATATCGATATTTGTGTAAATTTCTTAAATAATAAGACCTAATATTTATTTTAGCACAGGGCCTCTAAAATTATTGAGACGGGCATAGAGCCCGTTATCATGAAAACCAAGTAGAGTTCTAAAGTCATAAATCACAAGAAAGTAATGTGATCCACTGTTTCAATCTTCACAGAAAAAAAGCATTATTAAAGTCATCGAGGTATCACACACACTGTTGCTTTTAAATGAAAATAATAACTCGCCAACTTAAAGTGTAATATTTAACATCTTGTCTTTATCAAATATTACCTCCTATCTACAATAAGCTTGTTATTTTGTTTCTAGCATCGGAAGTAGAAGAGAAGCATGACCATGATTGCTATCAATAAAATTGGCAAGTAGACCATTTTCCAGCCAAAAAAAATGGAATTTTGGGGGGGGGGGGGGGGGGGGGGGAGAGCGTCCTCAAAATAGTAAAAAGAATAAAAAAGGAAAATTAAAATTTGAAGAAAGAAACCCAGGATGTAAAAGTCTTGTGGCTAAGTTTTTTAAATGAAACATGGAAAAAAAAAAAAAAGGCTTCATTTATCATATTTACACTTTAATTTTCTTGATATACCACATAAAGTCAGATTAACTGCTGATGGGATGGCAATCGGACGCAACATGCATTTAGTCCTCCAAAACATCCGGCATTTGGCGTATTGGGTAGCGGAACAAAATTTATTTGTCCAACTTCCTAGGAAGCTATTTAAGAATGTACTACCTCTGTCCTAGAAAGATAGTCTCACATTTTGTTTACATAACTTTGATTGAACTTTAACCAATAATTTCATGTTAATTTATAGTATATCATTATGTATTTTTTTTTTTAATTGTTGTTGGTAGTATTTTTTTATGTTGTATCCATAACAAGTTTTAGAATTTCATCAAGATAAATAAATTAAAATGAAATTATTGATCAGTCATTTAAAAAAAGTAGGACTATCTTTACGGGTCGGAGGGAGAGTATACTAGTTAGTTTTTCACCCTACAGGACAAAAAACGTTGTGAATGAAAATCTTTCCAATACCCGTAGCAGAGTAGGGCTGACGGAATGCAGATAAACATGGGTGCTAAATATAGCTCCAAATTGAGGAATAATATCATATCTATCCACGTGCACAAATTTAAGCTATGCATTATCAGCAATCCCACCGCATATCCAAGTGGAGAAAACAACCAAGAATTAAGGGTCACATAAGTAACTGTTATAGATGTGTGATTTTTCATAAATTCTATTTATCGACACACAGACACACACAAGAGAACTACACAGACACACACACACAGGAAGAGAAAGAGCAGAAAGGGTAATCCAATTATGTCTTCCAAAAAAAAAAAAAAAAAAAAATCAGAAAAAAATAATAATCCTCAACACCAACTTGTTGCAGCAATCCAAGTTCACAGAGGGAAGAATTTGAGTAATCCAATCCCATTTAACCCATCACACACACAAAAAAAAAAAATGTTAAAAATAAAAATAAAAGTAAAACACATAATCCTGCATCAAAAGAAAAACAGAGACACAATATGACATAAACAAGCTAAACCCATTTCAAATTTGTAATTCAAAATAAAAAAATTACTTGTTTCTTCTTGCGAGTGAGATGCCAGATACGCCAACACATATTCTCCAATCTGGAGCTGCGTTCCCTTGTATTCCTGGTAGCAACCACTTTGATCCATGTCCGATGCAAATCCGTCTCATCAACCCCACTCACTACTTCCTCCACAAAGTATTTGGTCGGATTAAAATCAGCTCTATCCCTCAAATTCACGCCCCCGTTCTTGCTGCTGCTGCTGCTATTTTCGTCAATGGCCGACGCTCCACTGTCCAGAATCGCCTCCAAGTACCCGTTTATCCACTCGTTTCCTGCCATTTTTTCAATTTATTTTCTTCTTCTCAGGAATCCAATTGGGTAAGTGAAAAAAAGGGGTTCGATGGATTTAGAGTTTTTTTTTTTTCTTTTTTTTCTTTTTATGAAATGGAAACAGAGTGTGTGTGTGTGTGTGTTTTTCTGGGTGTGGGTGTGATATGAACGAGAGAGAGAGAGAGAGCGAGAGCGAGAGCGAGGGGATTGGAGGGGGACGCCACATGGCGGTTATTGGTGGGACCGCTTAAGTTGACACGTGTTCATGATAGGTCACCCTTGACGAGTATATTTGCGCTTTTTCCAACGTTGTCCGCTTCCCAATGCGACCTCCCCGCTTTTCCTAATTTTTATGTGGATTTCAAACCGCTGCACCAACATGTTTGGTGCACCGTTGTACCGATGTGAAAATTGTACAACGTTTTCTACATAATGTCAAACGTGTACTTGTAAATGTAAAACGTTTTTCAGGAGCTAACACTTTTTCGGTCGTTTTTACGTTGTGTAGTGCACTAAAACGTTGTGTAGAAAACGTTTTACAATACGTTGTGCAACTTTCACATCGGTGCAGCGGTTCCATACCCTTTTTATGTTTTCCTAATATTTCTTCTTCTTTTTTTTTTCCATAGTAACAACAAATTTTGAATCACTATTACAAACACAAAATAAAATAAAATGCATTTTTTAATAATTAGAAAAAAGCGGATTTTTAAAATATTAAGTGGTATTTTGAATAAACTTGAAACTTGTTTTAAAAATGCACAGTGATATTTTATAAGTAATTAATTTTTTTAAAAAAAATGCAATGTGATATTTTCTTAAACAACTGAAACTTTTTTTTTAACGTACGGTGTCATTTTATAAATATACTCCCTCCGTCCTAGTTTACTTTCATTTTTTGTTTGTCCCATACTAAGGTTCTTAGTTGCTTTATTACCTAAAATGGACAATGAGACTCACTTGTCATTCTCACAACAAAAACTTTCTACCCACTTTCTCTCTCCTACTTTCTCCTAATTTACTTTTCATACTCACAACATTTATTTTTTCTTAATCTCCGTGTAAAGTCAAACTAAAAACCTTACTCGGAACGGAGGGAGTATAAAACTTATTAATACAACACTGCTACCATTGCTACTAACACATGAACCGACACTATTTAGAACACGAATTGACATTCTAAATGCGCATTATGGCTCTTTAACACATGAGCCGATACCCTTTAAACACATGTACTGACACTCTCTCAATACATGAATTAGTCTTCAATAACATGTGAACTGACAATTTTAAATACTACAACTGACAATCTAAATTACTATCACCGACACTCTTTAAATATATGCGCTGACACTTAATAACACATCAACTGATACACATAGACACTAAGTTAACACTCTTTTTTTTTAAGATGTCCACACTAGAATGAGGTGGGAAGAGGGATCGAACTCTAACGCTCACCGAGGGTGAGACTTGGCTTTACCACTGAGCCACTCCTTGGGGACACTAAGTTGGCACTCTTAAACACTACAATTGGTGGCACTCTTATAACACCCCCAATTGCACTCAATAACTCATGATACTCTTAAACACTACCACTGCCACCGCACAAAATTACACCCTTAATTATTACACATAATAAATATTAGGGAAGGGCTATTGCCGCTACAATTTATGCTTTTCCACTACATTCATTAAAATATTAATAAGTTAATCAACATCTTGACACAATTGCCCTTACATTTAGCTTTCTTTAGTTGAAAAGAGCTTTCCAAACTTAAAATCTATTTTATAATCATTTGATATTTTTTTATATTTGTGAGCATCAGAAGACATATTTATGCACAAAGATGGAAAATAAATAAAAGCGGCTAAAATAAAAAAACTATTAATTGCAATCACAAAAATTGAATAATAAATTCATGAATAGATGTTTTATCTATAACAAAATTAAATTTATATTATGAGTTATATTTTTTGGTTGATTCAATTATATTAATAAAAATTTAAAATTTATTATTGACACACTATCAAAAATAATATCAATAGCAAGTTTTAAATTTTTATTAAGATAATTAAATTAACTTAAAAATGTTAAGAATATTTTGGGACGGAAGGAGTATCAAATATATGTAAAGAATCTGATTCAAGCTTGTTTTTTTCTGGTTGAAAAGATACTTAATGAAAATGTAATTCAATTAGTTTCTTTCAAATAAAAAATGTCACTTCTAATCATTTCAAAAACAAAAATGTGTCCCTTATAAATTAAAATTAAAATTAAAATTAGACATTTATTTTGGGATTAAAGAAGTAGCATTTTCATTAAATTTCTTTCAACGAGAAAAAAACAAGCTTCAACCAAATTGAATAAGCTGTTTTTTATTTGAATATATTCAACAAAATTTGCATTCATGAAGTTGTTATTCAATTTTTGTGATTTCAATTAATAATTGTTATTTATAACGATTAAAACAGCAAAAAAGGTAAATCCCTACATTGTTTTATTTTAAAAGATTATATTTAATTTTTGTTTTTGTGCATGAAAATGTTTTTTTGAACCTCAAAAATACAAAAATAAAATTAATTATCAAAGAATTATAACTGAAGTTAAATATTTTATAATAATTATTTCAATGTACTTTAGTTTTTGAACAAATTATCTCAAGGTTTATGATTTCAGTTATTTTAACTATTCATGTTGTAAGTGTAGTTGGCGTCTTAATTTGCATGATTAATCCTTTTCTTGTTAATTTTAAACAGTTCAATTAAATTTTTAATGTCACCGTTAAAGCGGAAGAAAGAAAATGAAGTCACTACCATGGCAAAATTTATTAAGGAATGTTATATATTCCTAGCACATATTGTAATTACCAAACTTAGAAATTGTATCTTGTACACCAAGTTAGATTATTCTAGAATATTAGTTTCCTTATTGTATTAGTATTCCTAATTAGATTAGGACTCTAGAACTCTCTTTGTACTCCTATAAATATGTATTGCTAGTATCAATAATACTTGAGTCTTTCATACAATATTATTTGAGTCTCTCATATCAATTATCCCTCTCCATGTATGATTGGCTCCGACTATCTCTTTCTCTAATCCTTGACATGGTATCAAGAGCTATGATCCATTATGGAACTTCTCCACCAAAACCCTAAGCTTCTGCCACCCATCTTCAATCCCAATTTTTTAATTGATATGCTTGAAGCTTCTCTTCTCCATTGCTTCCTTTTATAGCAGCTGCGGCAAAGCCCATACTAAACCCAAGCTTCAAACACAAACACCACGACCAATTTTTTTTTAAAACCCAGATCACACCTTCACAAAACCCTTAACTTTTTCCAGTTTTTGGAAATAACCCAAGCTACACCAAAACCCAAACTTGCTTTTTCTCTTTTACCCGGCTGAACCCCTCCTCATACCCGACCAAAAACCCCCCTCACACCCACTGCCTAAATTTTTATCCTTCAAACACCAAAACTAAACCACCCTTATCTATTTTTATTTTCTGCAGTATATCACCACCACCAAAAACCCCTTCCGCTCCACCAATTTGTTTTTTTTCTGCCATCTTTCCACCAAACCAATACCCAACCGTCTCCCTACTACCTCTATAATTTATCCCACCATTCATGAACCTTTTTTTTCCCAATCTCCTTTTGGCTATCAGCACCAATTGTCAAACACAAAACCCAATTACACCCGCAGCCCCCACCACCAAAATTGATCAGTCCACTTTCTCCACTACCAAATCTTATTTTGACCGGTTACTAATTTTTTTTTGTTTTGTTTTCTCTGCCATATCCCCTTCTTCAACCATAAAAACTTCTTCTTTATTTGACCACAATTCCCGCCACCGTCAAATTTGCCTCTCAACTAGGAAGCACCGACTTGGACATCTTGCCCCTATTTTTATTTCTCCCAAACTAAACACCTTTTCCCCTAACCCACAAACAAGTAAACCCAATTTTTTTTCATACCCGACTTAACGACACCCTACACCCAGACCGAACATAACATCTAACTAACCAAACCCTTCAAAGCCCGTCTCGCGACGTAAAAGAGCCAAAACTTTGCCTTAGTAGCACTCATTTTTTTGCCTTAGTAGCAACCGTTTTTTTGCCTTAGTAGCACTCATTTTTTTCCAGGCATCTCTGCCGCCTATCCCTGGCTTAACAGCCTTTTCTTTCTCGGCTTAACAGCCCTTTTTTTTTCGGCATCTCTGCCGCCTATCCTTGGCTTAACAGCCTTTTTTTCCGGCATCTCAGCCGCCTATCTCTGGCGTAACAGCCCTTTTACCTCCGCTTAACAGCCTTTTTACCTCGGCTTAACAGCTCTCTTTTTTTCCCCAGATTCTGCCGCCTATCCCTGGCTTAACAGCCCTTTTATCTCGACTTAACAGCCCTTTTACCTCGGCTTAACAACCTTTTTTTCTTCTGGCATCTCTACCGCCTCTCCCTACTGCCCTCAATATCTGGTGCCGCCTCAAACCCTGTAGCAATTTCCCACCAAGCTGCCCCAAACCGCACCTTCCCAAAACCGCACCTGCCCAAAACCGCAACTGCCCCAAACCGTACCCTTCCCAAACCGCACCTTCCCAAAACCGCAACTGACCCAAACCGCACCTCAACTACACCCTAAAACCGCAACTCTGCCAAACCGCACCTCAATTGCATCCCTACCAAACCGCAACTCAACTAAACCGCAACTTAACCGAACCGTCTCGCGACGTAAAAAACCAAGCCCGTCATTGTGACATAAACTTCATAGGGGTGCAAACCCTACTTGTACAAATGTAAAGATCATGGCAACGTCATTCACGTCCCAGTTCATTTCATTACTTTCAAGATTGGACTCTCCTATCGGACGTCCATCTTGCGGGGGCATATTAAGGAATATTATATATTCCTAGCACATATTGTAATTACCAAACATAGAGATTGTATCTTGTACACCAAGTTAGATTATTCTAGAATATTAGTTTCCTTATTGTATTAGTATTCCTAATTAGATTAGGACTCTAGAACTCTCTTTGTACTCCTATAAATATGTATTGCTAGTATCAATAATACTTGAGTCTTTCATACAATATTATTTGAGTCTCTCATATCAATTATCTCTCTCCATGTATGATTGGCTCCGACTATCTCTTTCTCTAATCCTTGACAAAATTGTAGTGACGAAATCTCTCTTGGTCACCATCCCCCAAACTCAACAAGAGCATACTCTCCCGTCGCATTCAAAACTGCATTCAAATTACGCGTTATAGGTCAATGATTTTTTTATTTTTTCAAGGAAAAGTGTATAAAGTGAGTTGGTTGTTGTTGTTAGTATGAAATTGATTCCACTAAATAGAAAAATATTAGTCTTAAAGTAAAGTAAGGGTTCCATATTTTATTTTTTTATACGTCTGAGAATAAGAGTCTTATTTCCAAAGTGACAATGTTGAATAGCGTTTTGGATAAGTTTGTCTTATTTAATTTTTTTATTGTCAATGCATGTAAACTTTGATCATAAATTAGTGTCAATCTCAAGATCATACTGAAATATTATATACTATTGTTTTTGATAAATAAGTTATTTATCAATTATAATTTTTAAAATTTTACTAGAATGAATCGATGTTTGGACAAAATTAACTTTTATCGAAAATAAAAAAATTAAATGAGACAAACTTTCTGATAACAATGTTAATTAATTGTAATTTCAACTAGAACACCTAGAGAAAATGAAAATTTGTGTAATTTTGGAAGGAAGGGACCAAATATATAAATGTGTGTGGTAGCAAAAATATGATCCCAATCCCAAACCAAATCAAACCAACATGAACCAGTCTTTGTCTATCTTCTTCATTACCCTGATGATATTGATACCTACTGTTAGTACCCGATCTGAAAATGAGTTTATTAGGGCTTTCCCAAATATACAAGGACTTTATAGGAATTAGAAACCTTACAAAGACTTGTCCCGAATTCCCAAAATATGTCTCATTATTCTAGAACACCCTATATATGGTCAAAATATGGTTTCCTTAAACCATGCAGAAACCCTAGCTTAGGAATCACGTCAGCCCGCAACCTTGGCCGCGCGGCCAACCTCGCTGCGCCCCCAACCTTGGCCACGCGGCCACTTTTGTCGCCGTCTTCAATCATGGCCAGGCGGCCAACCTTGCTCCGGATGATCCTGACCGTCAGATCTTCCCCTCAGTTTACTATATAAACCCATTCCATCCCATTGGTTAAGGATCCGATTTTGAGAGCTTTAAGTCCGAATTTTAGAGTTCTTAAACATTATTTTGCTCCCTAATTAAGCATCCAAACACTCAAGGAGATCAAGGTTTATTTCTTGCCAACATAGGTAAGTTTTCTAACTTTTTCTTCGTGTTCTTGCATCATTTTTAATGTAGATCTTTTATATTCATGTTCTTACATGTTTATTCATAGTTTCTTCATATGCTTTGCATGTTCATTCATATGTTCATAATATGTTCTTCGCATGTTCTTCGTGTTCATAGATTAAAACCTTATTTATGCTATATTTAGGGTTGAGATCTTCATGTTTGCATGTTATTTCATAGCCGATGATGATTTAGGGTTCATCAACCCAAGGATAATCTAGGAACTACTTCTAAACCCTAAACTTTAGGTATATTTCCCCCTCATTATGCATGATCCCGATTCTCCTGCCTATTCTAAATTCTTCTCGAACTACACTGACATGAGCTTCTCACATTGAGAGGAACGTAGGCAATCTTCGGATCCGGTCTAAATCACTAACACACTACATACACCTCATCATGATAGAAAGACCGATCAATTCGGGAAATAGGAGTGGTAACGTTCAATATTCTTCTCTTGTTGTAATTTGACCCCCGAACCCACTAAAGATGCTTTTTTCAATGTTTTGGCTTTAATTAAAATGGCGTGGCGACTCTCATAATTTTAATGTCGTTATGAATATTCCCTTTAATAATAAACATAATCACAAGATACTTCCCATGCGTCGCTTCATCGGAAAGGGGTATTCACAGTGGCGACTCTGCTGGGGACTGCTTTGAAACTTTTTCAAACTTAGTGGGTCTAACTTTCGTCACATCATGATGCTTGCCATGTTCACACATGCACACACCTGCCATGTTTACACATGCACACACCTGCCATGTTTACACATGCACACACCTGCCACGTTTACACATGCACACACCTGCCACGTTTACACATGCACACTTGCCATGTTTTCACGTGCCCCCTACAGTTAAGCCATGTTTACACATGCACCCGCGCACTCCGCCATGTTAATACTTGTACCTTGTACCTTGTACCATGTACCCTTGTTATCTTCGCTTTAGTATTAGGGTCAAACAAAACCCTGCTATGCTCCCTTGTACATTATTCTCCCTCTCTCTCTCTCTCTCTCTCTCTCATGCATTGCATTGCATCATCCTAACATTAAAAACTTCTCTCTTTTCTCCCTAAAAAGAATTAGTTTCTTGCCTCACACTACCACTAGTCCGTGTCAGCACTGCACAGGTCCCCATTACCCGGAGTATTCGATGTGCAGGAATTTGTGCGCTACTGTCGCACTCTTTTCGAGTCACTCGTCTATTCCACTCACCGTATACGGTGGGAACCTTTTACCTAACCCATGTCAACCCACACTAGTGTAGGTAACACACCTAGGTTTTGACCGGTTGGTTTGGCTAGCTTTTCCTTAATAGTCAATTAACGTGCTGTCCATGTCAGTCATCCCCAAGTCAATGATGAATCGAGATCTTTTGAGAGGAAGTGCACAAAAAATTGATTTCCCTACAAGGGACGTGCCATAGTAAGATGATTGTTTGTTGTCAAGATCTCCGCTCATCATTAACTTGTGTAGGATGTAACCTAGACACCACGATAAATGCCTTTAAGGAAGGGTTAGTCGTAGGATCCGATGGTTGGTGGAAGCCGCTTGCCCTATAGGACCCTCGCCCAAATTGTCCGTTTGGGGGTGTGCAATGCAGATGAAAAACGAGGGGTCTATAGACGTAGTGATGGCCTCCACTAATCGTAGTCTTCTAACTAGTTGTGAAAAAGGGGTACCCCTTCCAACCAATTAGGATGTAAATAATGTATGTTTTTGTAAATTAAAATATACTTTGCATGAGCCTTCCCCCTCTCCTAAAAGCTTCATTTCCCTTCAACCTTTCAGCAAAGCAAGTTTGGATCCGTTCCGGTGGTCGACTACAACGTGAAGCTTCTACTCCGTCCACGTTCTCAGTCTCGTCATCAGCAATATCAACTCCCGCTTCATCTTCAGTCTATGCTCCTCCTGCTAGTGCCGCCGAACTCAACACTGAGGCTACTCTCAATGGTGTTCCCCCAAGCCTCCAGAACTTCCTCGCCGGTCTCGAAGCCAAGATCAAGAATCTCGAGGAAAGTAACAAGATTTTGGAAGACCAGAACCAACTGTTGAAGGACCACATTCAGCAAAAGGGGACTAGGATGGTGCCCGATGGTAAGAATTTCATTTATGTCGAGAATGAAGAGGTCAATACCAACTGTCCCACCAATACCAATGCCACTTCCTTCCCACTCCCAAGCTACCGCAATACTCCACCTCCTTCTCTCTACACCCAACAAGGTTTCACTACCATGAGCAAAAACAAGGCTGTCTATGAACCTTCCCCTGAACTGCTTGGGGGCTACCTCTCTGCTAGCAAACTACCCGCACCCTCGTTGCCTCTGAGTATTGGGATGGCCGCTGCTACTACTTCCACTACTCCTCCCATCATTCTGTCAGAATCTATCCCCGACATCTCCAATCACCCTGTGGTCGCGGCCATGCAAGAGCAAATGCGCAAGTTGATCGAGACCGTGGATAAGCAAAGTGCACCGACTACCAAGACAATCAACCCTAGCCAAGTGGGGGCTCTCCCTAAAGATTTCAAGATGCCTAAAGTGGCGATGTTTCATGGTGACTCGTGTCCTAAGACTCATTTGGATAGTTATGTGTTGGCCATGAGGGCTCGTGACTGCACCAGCGAACAAATGGCTCGCGTATTCCATAGCACTTTGGATGGTATAGCTCTGCGTTGGTTCTTGGGGCTAGAACCAGGCGAGAGGAAAACTTGGGATCAAATTAGTGTCGTTTTCTGTGAGAAGTATCAAGCTAACTTGGATTGGCATGTGAATCGAACGGATCTTGAGAACACTATGCAAAAGCCCGGCGAGGCTATTTATGATTTTTACAAGAGGTGGAATCATGGTTGTGCGAGGTCCAATACCTACCAAAAGCAAAGGAACAGAAACAGATATTCTACAAATGTTTATTGCCTGAGATGAAAGCAGCCATTGGCAATGGTTATTTCCCTGACTTGCGGGAAATGGTTGACGCCGGAGTAAGGTACGAAGCAGGGTTCACTGGGATTGTTCCGCCAAAGGAAAGTCCAAAGACCAACAACAACAACTCCTTCCGCTACAAGGCTCCTACTGCGCCTGCGCCTCCTAGGGGTGGAAAGGAGGCCGTAGGCCAAGTGAATATGGTCCAAAATGAGGTCCCGCTAGATGTCCAAGCCGTAACAAGGAATGGGGCTCCACAACAGAGGGAGTATTTTTATGATTTCGGTATGCCCATGGGGAAGGTCTTTGACGTGTTAGTCAAGAGAGGTCTCATTAATCCGCTAGAGAATTACCAACCCGCCAACCCAAGGACTGACTTAGATGCATCCAAATTATGCAAATACCACAAGTACATTGGGCACACGACGGATGGGTGTATCCAATTGAAGCGCGTAGTTCAAGGGTTGATCAATGACAAGAAGATTGAGAAGCCGAAGGGTCCTAATGTGGTGAATAACCCCCTTCCTAATAATGGTGGGGTGAATATGGTGCAAACATGCGAGATCAGTATCCTAGAGCTCATGGATGCCTTTGACAAGATAGGGATCACGATGGTGGATATCTTCATGGCATTAGTGACGTTAGAAATTCTCAAACCATTAGAAGGACACCTCCCCCGCCTTGGTTGCGATTTGTCAAAGTTTTGCCACTACCACAAGTGCACCGGTCACACTACCGAAGAATGCTTTGAACTCAAGAAAGCCGTGCAAGAGCTCATCCACAAGGGAGTTGTCGAAGACCCTAGAGATTATGTAGCTAGCAATGTACTCATGGTAGAACTTAGTGAGATCACTGATCCGCCCGAGCCTGTTGTGGCGGACTGTGATGAGATGGGTTGTATTTCAATGATTAATAATAAAGAACCTTCTTGCTACTTGTTGTCTTTAGAAGAACTAGTTAGTGAAGTCTAATCTCTAGAGGAAGAGAGTCCCAAACCCTCTAACCTCTTTCTTGGGCCGAAATCTTCGAGGAGGCCGAAAGGACCGAAGTTTCGCCCCCTTGTCGTGACACGCCATTGTCTTTGGAGGAGCTACGTGTAGAAGTTTGTCTCCTTACAAGATCCGGTCAAGTATACCAATCCGACCCAAAAGGTGTAAAGAAAATCTTTGGGAAGGAACCCGAGCAAGTCGACCTAGACAAAGAAGACCCTATCCTTACTCAACTCAAACAAACCCAAGCCCATATTTCACTATGGTCCCTACTCACCTCCTCCCTAGCCCATCGCCTCATGCTCGAGCAAAACCTCGCCGCCACCATGGTACCATCCACTATTACCCCGGAGGATGTCACCCACATGATCGGTAATATCCACTACGGGAACATCATCACATTCTCAGAGCTAGACAAGCCAATATTCGGAGTTGATCATAATGAGCCTTTATACATCACTGTCGAGGTAAATGGCAAGAAAATTCCCCGTGTATTCATTGATAATGGTTCTGCTATTAATATCCTGCCTTCAAGGATGATGGATGTGGTTGGCGTTCATGGTGTTGATTTACGCCCATCCAAGCAAACCATCAAAGCTTATGACTCTACATGCCGCGCCGTGATAGGCGAAGCCACCTTGCCCATTACCATCGGAACAAAGATCCTACCGACCGACTTCCACGTCATAGACATCCCCGCAACCTTCTCACTCCTCCTTGGCCGGCCATGGTTACATCAGTCGGGCGCTGTCCCATCTTCCCTGCACCAGTGTGTGAAGTTTCAATCTGGTAATGAAGTGACCATCATCTACAGCGATCTCGTAACTGCCCAAGGGACAGACACCAAGGGCGTTCCTATCTTACAGATTCAGCATGGGGAAGAGAGCAGACTCTTCAACGGTTTTGAAATAGTGTCCCAAGCACAGATCTGCGCCATTGACCTTACCAGGGCTTCAGATAGGGTGTCACCTATTGTGAGGATGCTACGAAACATGGGCTTCATACCGGGGCTGGGGCTAGGTAAGAACTTGGAAGGCCCCACAGAATTGGTTGAAGAGGTTGATCATCGAGGGTTGTTCGGTCTAGGATACACCCTTACTCCTGAAGACAAGATGGAGCAACAAAGGATAGAAGTGCTTAAAAAGATGAAGCTTCCCTACAAAAAGCCTGAAATGCGGCCATACCGCCTGTCCCTGGATAGCTACTTTGTCAGGGAAGGCGAGGAGTTTTCGTGTTTTGAGTTCGCAGAGCCATGGATTGACCACACCGGGAAGTTGCAGAAAGGGTTCGAGATTTTCAGAGACGTGGAGTTCGACCGGTCCAATCTGAAATTTACTTACATGGAGCATGACAAAGCCACTGGCAGAATTCGAGCTGTTAAGGGTGAGTACACCAGTAAGACCGCAAGTAATCTAGACGATCAGCTTGCATCATCTTCCATCAACAAGCCAGCAACAGAAGCCGCAGAAACTCCGAGTTTGACTGAGACGTGGGACGGCCAATATCTGCTTCAACATCTGGGTAATCTGGGGCTGCACGAAGACATGATTGCCGTCATTGGGGACGATTCTGAAGATGAGGTGGACCCAAGGACATTGGTGGTGCCTATGGCGGGTAAGCTCAATAACTGGTGGACAATCGGAGGTCCTCCCGAGTTTATGGCAGACACACTGGGGCTGGTTCCTTCTCCTGCTGTTCCCTTTTCCACCACTCCTGCAGCATCGCCTGTCACTACTCCTAGATCCCCTTCCCCCGAGTTTAATAATTTATCTTTCGAGTTTGAGTCTGTCACAAACAATGTACTCCCATTTTCCATGAATGAAACCCTCGACCTTTCCGAGTATCCCTCCGTAGTCACTCTTTCATATGATAAATTGGCTAAAAATCAACTTAATGATACACACTTAGTTAATAATGATTCATTAGAAGAGGCAGACACAGACCAATTAAATAACGAATACACTAAAGAAATCTCAGAACAGGTTATCAATCAAAACGCGTCTCGAGCCCAAGATGCCGATGAAGTATTAACATGTGTGAATTTGGGAATCGAAGCCGAGCCAAAGGAGTCACAGCCCGAGGATATCTTCAACGGAAAAGGCCAGGTCGAGACAACCAAGGAGGACCAAGAAGCGACCCCCTCCACAACCTCGTGGAAAACCATCAGTCGGCGAGTTCGAGCCGTGTTGAGAATGCAGTCCCCTCGGAACAAAGCCGAAAAGGAAGAACACATCAAGTTACTGCAATACCTCAGCCATTTTACAACAGTGGGGGAACTGACACTCAGAGAAATAGAAGGGGCCCGCGACCAAGAATGGAGTTCGAGATGTGAGTTCGCGTTATGCAGCCTCAAGGAGTACCTCGCGAATACCCCAATCCTGCACCCGGCACATGGGAATGAACTTCGGACCCCAACACCAACGACAGAATCGTGGCCCTCGCGCCAGGAAAAGAAAATCAGTGAAAAACTGCATAGATTTTTGGAAAAATACTCCCTCTCAGTCCACAGATACACAAGAATAGGGACCCCTTTCGCAAAATTGTTCGACCAACTGAGACAAATGGGCAAGATGCAGCCTCTAGGAGAACATTCACTCCTCTCCGAATTACCACCCCTTCAACCATTTGAACCTACCAAAAGTTGCTCTTACCACCAGGACGAAGGCCACGACACCAGCGACTGTGTCGCTCTACAAAGGAGAATCCAAGGCTTGATGGACGAGAACATGCTCACCGGCGTGAGAGGATTTTGGTTCTATAGGGAAAGCGAAAACTTAGAACTCATCGGTTGCTACGAAATCGAGCCTTATGTGAGGAACGACCCAGAGGTACTCTGCACCTGACTGCAGAAACGATTCAAGACATCTCAAGAGAAATAGAGGATTTGAAGCAACGCGTCGACGCAATGACCAAAGCTCGAGGTGCACCACAAGACTAGACAGAATGGCAGATTTGGATGGCAGCCTGCTCAAGGAAACAGTCAACATCAGCAAGCTCAGACGCTACTACGACTAGTACAACCCCCCTCTCTAAAAAAAAAAAAATGTTTACTACGCAAAAAGAAGCCCGATAGACTGAAAACCCGCAAAGGGCGGTCTATGCAAAATAAGGGTGCGTACAAAGCTCGCTAGATCGAAAAACCCGCAAGGGCGGTCTAGGCAAAAGTTAGAGCATTCCCCCTTCTATCTTCCCTTTCTCTAAAATCATTCTAGTCCGACTTGAGTGAACTACGGTGACCTGAGCCCCTTAGTCCTATTTGTAAAAGGGGAACGTAGGCAGCCTTTCAAAAGGTGCGGTCCAAAAAACAAATAAACATCCAAATCCTGTCACAAAGCAATAAAGATAGAAGTTGTATTTTCTGAAAGCAAAAACTTTTATTTCCATAGTCATTGCATGTTAACACTTATTTGATGAGTCTAAGCTCGACATACTTTTTGAATAAATAACCTATTCTGAAATTGAAACTAAAACAAAAGTAAACTAAATTAAACTAATGTGTCTGCAACGACTATGGAGAGACGCTCGGGATCACTCTTTAGTGCCATTTGTGCCCTCGGTCTCTTTCTTATTGCTTTGTCCACGGCGAACCTTCTTCTTCTTAGGTTTCTCATAAAATCTCCTCTCAAACTCGCTAACACCTTTAGCCTTGCTGATAGGAACCTCTTCGCTTTTCCTCTTCTTGGATGCCCCCACTCCATCTCCATTCCCGTTGGCCACGCTTTTGCTCATCCTCCTCTCATAAGCCTCAGCCTCCTTAACTCTCAATGAAAAACTTGGAGCACAGGATCCCAAAATAGTGCCCCTTAGGGTCTCTAGAGTCTGCTCCGCATGCCCAAGTCTCCCCATATACCAATCCAAGTACTCTCGTGACATGTAGGTGTTGCTAGAGGGGGTGATGAAGGTCCTACGGCTAAAACCAGCCTCGCCCATATCTGAGAGAGAAGGACCGAAGCACTGTCATCCAACTGAAGTATCCCAAAAGGAAAATCATCTCTCTCCTTGTCCCAACCCTCCGGGGTAGTCTGCACTAAGCCATACTGACGGAGCACTCTAGCGGGGTAGTAAAAGGTAGTCCCAGAGAGTGTCGGAACTTTGATCATGTGAAGTCCTACTTGCTTCTCCCTCACAGAATGAATGTGCCAATGGGGCACCACCCATTGAATGTTATCAGTCACCATCTCTGCCAAATACTGTTCCCAACCTTTGAGAGTCATGCCCTCAAACCGCTCCGCCATCCCCCTAATACGGTGCATCCATGGAGCCACCTTCAGAGAAGCCGCCGGTTTGTTGACGCGAAGCCTCTCTTGCAACCACACAGTCAAGAGCCTATCACTACCACAGGGCATCCCAACATAAGCCGCGAGATGGGGAATCCCACAGAGCATATCTCCAAGGATAGCCGGCACAATGTCATAGCCTAGACGAGCGGAATTTACCATGCCCAATCACCCTTTACTGGCAAACCCAACCTCAGAGGGGAAGAGAATAGAGGCAAACAAGCATAGTGAAAGATGGTCCAAAGAACGGTCAGAAGCCACGTCCATGTGCATAAACTGTTGTGGCATCCAAGAAAGGTCAACATAGCCGCCCCTAGCATACCTATCAAAGTCCTCCACAGACACGCCAAAGGTCATCAACTTGTCCTTCAAGCAAACAAAGTCAAAAGGCAAGGCAACCTTACCCTTCCCTTCGTAGCCACATAGTGCCGCGCTATCCTCATAAGTGGGTGTCATCTCGTTGAATGAAAAATTGAAGACATGAAGGGTGTCATTCCAAAACTTCCCACATACTTGTAAAAGGTTGGTATTGGAGTTCATGTGCAAAAGTGACCATAAACACTTTATCCCATACCGTTCATCAAGTTTCCTACGACTAGAACCAGAAAGTTTGGCAACCCACTTCTCCAAAGAGGTTATAAAGACTTTTTTCTCAAGACTTGTGATCCTAGCCTCATGATCCATGGCAAAGAGCAAGAAAATTGGTGATTGGAACTCTAAATTTCTCAAAAAAGTGGCTGGTACGAATTCTAAGGCAACACAAACTCCCCTTAAATAGTACACAAACTCCAATTCTTGCCAGGAAAAGGAAAATCAGAGTCGGCGGCAGACTTGGCCACGCGGCCACAATTGTCCTCGGCCACGCGGCCACTATTGCTCTTGGCCAGGCGGCCGACTTTGCCTTGGCCATGCGGCCACTCTTGCCCCCATGCAGAAATCGCAGATCGTTACTCCCACTCCGCAACGGATCCATGCAAACAACGTACCTGTCCCTCCCCGAGGCTCATGCATTGTATAAAAATTAGGAGCATTGTAAAATAATTAGTTTGTACAGATAGGTTGTCACAAAATCATTCTCATTTTAGTTCATAAATATATTTACATGCATGTTAAATGTTTGTCCAGTACATATTTGTCTCTACTAGCTAACAGTGTAGGAAATAAAGATGGAAAGAGGGGCCCCGCCTAATCAGAATCCTCCTCCGTGGCGTCTCCACGCCGCGCTAAAGCTCGAGAGGTACCGGCACCCGAACTCCGTCCCCGGACCGCTCGACCACCAGTGTGAGAAGAGCCCGCACCATTCGGAGACCGTTCCCGACGCTGGGGAGACACGACATCATCCCGCTGGCAAGTGCAAGAATGATATGCCTCTCTCAATAGGCGCATCAGTATGTTCTCCCGCTGAACAGAACGAACGTACGCCTCCCGAGTCACCTGAAAGGGAAACCAAGGCAATGATTACAATGCAGAAATAACAAGTGTGTGTGTGCATGACTGAGATAAATCATAAGGTCATACCCCAGCGTCAGGCGGAGGAACAAAAGTCTCCTCGACAACATCTGCTGCCGTCTCCAAGCTAATCTCCACCTCCTGGCCACCTCTCATCACCCTCACGCTACTCGAACGGGGAGGCATGTCCACCAAAGGCCGACTCCGACTAACATACCGAGCCGAGCTCGATCCTTCTCCCGATAACATCCTAGCTCGAACCTGAGGGCTGATCAACCGAGTCCGCACATAGCCGGCGTAGTCGTCACTCCCCCTGTAATGCTCTGCCGGAGTGGGAGCCAAGAAAGTTGCCAACCTCGCAGGACGGAGCATATCCCGAGGAGGGAGCCCACGGTAACGCACCAGCCCTATGCTGACGAACCACCCTTTCTCCAAGATACATGGCCTCCCCGGTGAGACCCACAAGCAGAACCCTAGAAGCGGTCAACTCCACTACATAGGGACCCACCGAAGCCTCATTAGCCGGACTCCATGGGTAAAACCTGACCCCGACAGGCTCAGACATCGCAAAAGCCCTCCTCAGATCGGCGGCATCCACCGTCTTCCTATCCCGGTTTCTGCGGGGAGGAGCCCTGTTGCTCTTTACGACATGATGGGAACAACCTTGTTGGCACCCATCACCAACTGAAAAGGGGCGACACCAAAGATCTCGTACACCCACGCCTGTGCATATAATGAGAGAAACATTTCAGACCAAAAGATAGAGCAGAAATCCCAACAAGTGAAAAGAAGAGCAGTCAAGAGCATACCTCAAATGCGAACTGAAACCCGTCAAAGGCCGACGAGCTAGCCCTCGAGCAATGGTCCAATGCCCGGTAAATCTCAGCCAAACCAGCTCCGCCCCAAGAAATCCCACCGACTTGGTCCAAGTCCACAAAAGCCCCTAGCAGTGAGTACCTGCAGACAGTAGCCCCACTGGAAACAAGATCTCTGAAAAGTTGTACCATAAGAACAGCCGGACCAAGCAATCCAAATCATACTCTCCCCTACCGAAGGCCTCAATAGCCATCTCCACCAAACGGTTCACCTTCCCGGCCTCCACTCCATAACCCTTGACACCTCCTCCCAGATCGGTGTCAACCCCCAACAAAGCCTGCCTGTATTCCCGCCGCTCCGACAAGCTCTCGTCAAAAGGCAAAGGGGTAGCAGTAAACCTCAACCCCGTGATAGCCGCGAAATCCGTCGGCGTGATGGTAATCTCTCCCCAACTGAAGTGGAAGGTATGGGTGGTGTCCCACCAGAACTCCCTGCACACCTCTATCACCGCCGCCACCTTCAGGGTGCCCCCAACCGTGCGGACACTGTCAAAGAATGGGCCAAACCCCATAGCCTCGATCCGAGCACGCAAACCGCCCGGTCCCTGTCACGACCCAAAAACCCGCCTCTATTTTCTTAGTAATAAATATTTAATTATTTATTTATTGCTTATTTATTTATTTGAATTATTTATTTATTTAAATAATTATGTGTGCATTTGGTGTGTCATAATATTTTATGCCTAGCATTTTAATCGATCATTTGTGCTAGTGTAGAGTTAGTAAGTCTTAGTTAATGGTGGGGAGTATGGGTTTAATTGTTTTTGGTAGTAGTAGAAGGGCCTAGGTGTAACATTTTGTTTTAATAATCATCCTCCTTCCTCCTCCCTCCTCCCTCACCTCACATTTTCATTTCTCTCTCTCTCTCCTCCATTGTTGGTAGAAAAGGTAAGATTTCTCTCCTCCTTCTCTCTTCTTTTTAGCCATCTTCCTCTCATTATTTCTCATTTCTTAAAACGTGAATCTTGTTTGGATCGTCGATGGGATCGTAGGAAGCCAAAAATATTCGAGTTCCGGCAACTTTGAGAAAATCCGGGTAAGTTGTTTTCCCCCCATTTTTATGCTAAAATGTTCATATCATGTTTATATGATATTTGAGTTGTTACATTTGAAGTTTGGATGAGTTTTGAATTTATTGAGAATTTTATTTTGGGTTTTGATCAAAAATGGTGAAATCTTGAATGTTGGGTTTAATTCTTGATTTTGGTTGTTAAATGTTGTTGTATGAGTCTTTTTAGACTTATTAGTTGTTTTGGTACATTAGTATGTGAGTTGGAAGGTTGGATTTGGGTTGAATGTGTTTTGGGTTTGAAAATGGAAGAACCCATGTTGTTCTTCCGATTTCTGGCAATTCGGAAGATTGGGCGGCCGCACAATATTGCCTGGGCGACCGCGCATCTTTCTGAAAGCTTTTGCTCTTGTTTAATGACCTTTTGGGCGACCGCACATACCCTTTTGGGCGGCCGCACAGTCCTCTGAAAATTTACATTTTGTTAATTTGTGTGATTGAAGAATGCGTTTTGGTCTAAGTCTTGGGTGTCCTTCTAGTCGACCTTAGTGATCATTGTAGTACACTCTAGTGATAGAATTGGGTCCTTTGTGATTAAGTTTTTGTTGTAAAATTTAGTTTTATTGTTCTTTAATAATTTTGGGGTTATTTGGGTTTAGAGGCACATGAATTGAGTTTTCTTGTCTTTAAATGTTAGGATAGAAGTATATATAGGTACTCCTAAGATTTAAAACGAAAGGAGTGAAATTTGGAGCTAAAACAGGGATTTTTCATCTTGTCCGGCCGAACACTTATAAAAATTGTCGTTTTACGTTCAATCTACCGGAGGCCATAACTTCTTCGTCCGGACTCCGTTTTAGACGTGTAAACTATCGTTGGAAAGCCCTTTTCGAGTACTACGCAATGGTTCTATTGGACGCATGGTTCCAGATCAGAATGGTTGTATTATTGTTGAGGTTTAAGATCAAGGTGTAGTCTCGGTCTAGGTTCCGTAGTACTATTCTAGTTGACTTAGTTGGGCACCGTGGAACACTTTAGTAATTGAAATTGGTTCTTTTGTGAACAATGGTGTTATGTAATTTGATCAAGTATTGTTTGGGAATGTTGGGCATCTTATGATGTGTTCGTGATTGTTCCAATCGAATTGATTTTTGAGTAAGACTTGGTCTAGGTTTTAGACGACGTCCTATAGTACCTAGAGGGTTGTTATTGAAAACCAATGTGTAGGTTTAGCCCGGTTGTGATCATGTTCTAATAAGTGTAACCTTTTGGATTCATTTGGGATGTTAGAATTGGTTCGTTGCGAACGGAGGTAAAGCGTGAATTGGCAATTGGGTACCTACGGTTTGATTAACCTTAAGGTGTATTCATTCTGATTTCCTACCTTGGAATTCCAGGTGCGATGAGATGGTTGAGTTCATAGCCCTAGTATATCTTTAGGAGTAAATGTTTAGGGTCATTTTGGTAATAGTCATTGTGCTAATTGTGAGCGACCGTTTGGGTAGTACTCTTTATGAGTGACTCGATGTGTTTGGTATGGGTCCATGCTTTTAGTATCATCTTTGGAATGTATCTGGTATGGTTCCTCTTTATGGAATTATCGTATTCGAATAATCATTGTTGTTGAGCTCCTTATGAGTAATTCCGTTTATCGTTGTTGTGCTCTTTATGAGAAATTCTGGTTATCGTTGTTGTTAAACTCTTCATGAGTAACCGTTGCATCTTTATGGTGATTATTTGGTATGGTTCCCTACTTTGGAATCCTTAGTTGTTTATCGTGCTAGTATTTTATTACTTAGCATTTATTTGAAAGTCCAGCTGGTATTTGTGGTTGTGTCGGGCGATGTGAGATATTGTGATGGCACCGGCCAAGTCCATTATGGTGTCGACCATTGTTTTGCCCTTATTTTACCTCTTCCAGATCGGCCTTGGTTGAGACGTTTTGGAGCATGACTTTGTGGCATGGCTCCCGCCCTTTGTGGCACGTTACATTGTTATTGGTTCCGATACCGGGTTTCTCTTCAGCTTTTATGCTACTATGAAGATGGCTTGATGGGTTGATTGATTGATTGGTCGGTTCTGACCGGGGTTCTCTTCAGTTTTATACTGCTATTGTTGATTGGTTGATCGGTTGAAGCTGCGCAGCGATTGTTCTATTGGTTTGGTGAAACCTTGGCTAAGTATCCTTTGTTACGTGTTTATTTCAGTCTTATATGCTGCATGATGAGTTAGTCGTTATTTCCAACTGGTATGGGACAGTTGGCGATAGGGAGCTTTCTCATTTGTTGTTATGTGATTTACTTGTTCAGTTATATCGTTGATTTGCATGATATTATGCCATGTAGATGCATTTGGTAACTTACTGAGATTTTATCTCACCCCGTTTCTTGTTTCAAATTGTTTTTCCTTAACCCCCCCCCCCCAGGAAAGCAAGTGGTAGCGTTGTGAGGTCCATTATAGCGGGAATCTTCTGAGCAGGTTGATCGTAATTGGGATAGTTGCTCTTCGGAGCCTTTATGTATTTTATTGTGGGTTCGTAGTCGTTCAGTGTGTTGTATATACGGTTGTACTTTGGATACTTTTGTAATGGTTGTTCTTGCTTCCGCATTTGTTTCTAGTCTCCGAGTTATAATCTCGTTGAGGTGTTGTTTGATGGTATTGGTTTATAGTTGCATTCACGCGCCGGGTTTGGTATATTACATTTTGGAGATGTATATTATGTAAATTTTATATTTATGGATTTTTAAGATTTCCGGGGAGTGACAGTCCCTCCGGCAGAGACGCCCACAGTTTGCCCATAGTCACTGTGGACCCACGAGCCTTGATCCTCTGCAGGTAAACACAGCACAGGTATGTTACACTCCTAGCAATTTACATTTCTAGCAATCTACATTTCTAGCAAATTACGATTCTAGCAATATATATTTTGTACAAAAGTGCGAAAAATGTGAAAATGAGAGGAGCGAAAATTTGAAATTTACCTCTCGTGTCTCCGGAAGGCCCATCGACCAGTGACGCTCCGAGTCGATGTAGAAATCGTAGTCTTGATCAAATGTTGACCGAAGAAGGCCGTCGTGAAAGTTCCGAGTCGCTGCTCGTGGTCTCAAACCACCCCGTGGTATCAAGGGCGCCGCTTCAAAACCCGCTCCTGGCCCAGCCCCTACATTTCCCTCACCTTGAGGATCGCCATGCCACTGTTCTTGTTCTTGTTGTGGAGGCACATATCCACCTTGGCCCGGAAAACCCCCAAACAAGGCCTCATTGATCCAGTCCGCCATTTTATCCGAAGTATTCGAAACGAAATCCTCAAAAAATATCAAATCCTAGCTTTTTCTCTCTAAAACTCAATTTTTTCTCTCTCTAACTCGGCAACAATAGAGGAGGGAGAAGAAGGAAGAAGAAGGAAGAAGGAGAAGAGGGAGGGTTTCTGGTGATGCGACCAAGGAGTCAGCCCGCACGCGATCTTGGCCACGCGGCCACTTCTGTCCTCGCGATCCCAGCCGTTAGATCAGCGATCCGCGTGAAGGAGATCAGACCATTCAGCGTCCTTGGCCACGCGGCCACTATTGCAATTCAGTGACCTTGGCCACGCGGCCAACCTTGTCCTTTCAGACAAAATCTCATTTTTACCCCTAATCGTTTTCTCTTTGTTCATTTTAGGCGCCCCTAGCCTATGTTGACCTTGAAATTTTGACCTTAAAATTTCCATTTTTCTTTCCCATCTTCACCGCGATGGTCAGAACCCGTCCGTTTCTACTCGTGTGTGCCCCAAATATTTGCTTAGGATTCACATGATTGCAGAGACTCGTTCGCCTCTATGTCATGTGCATCCTAGATCGATCGTGATTGGCAGACACCCGTTCGTCTCTAATTGCGAGAGATCCAGCATCTATTATTTTAGCGCGATCGGCAGGAACCCATCCGTTTCTGATTGCGTTTACCCCGGCAGTTACCACTTACACCTTGAGGCCATTTAGACTCCGTAGTCTTTATTGTCTCATTATCCCCAATATTTGCTTAGGGTTCATATGATTGTAGAAACCCGTCAGCCTCTACGTCATGTGCATCCTAGAACGATCGCGGCCGTTGCGAAAGTTCCAGCATTTATTATTTCCATCTTGGGATTATTTAGACTCCGTAGTCTTTATTGCCCCATTATCCCTCTTACCTCCTTTTCCCAAATGACTTCATTGCTTACGAATGTGCGTTCTTCATACAAGATAGTATCCGTAGGATTGTTATCCCCAGCAGGAGTCTGATGTCTCGTTTCCCTAACGAATGTTCAGTCTTCATACAGGATAGGGTCCGTAGGTTTGTTATCCACAGCAGAAGTTCGATGTCTCGTTTTATCCCCAAAACTCTGAACTACGACCGGCTTGATTCCTCCAAGGATACGTAGGAAACCTGAAAAGGTTCAGCCACCCAACCGACATGGTCATCTCTCATCCCCTGCAGTTGTCATCCCCTGCAGTTGCATTTTCCCCGGCAGATGCATTTTCCCACAGATCAGACTTCTCCCCAGCAGAAGATGTTGCTCCCCACCAGTGGACAATCATTCCCAATTTCCCATCAGATCTGAACTACGTTTGGCTTGATTCCCCTGTGGATACGTAGGTCACCTCCAAGGTTCAGCCGTTCCATCGATCCTTTCATCTGTTTTGAAACTCATGTTCCAGAACAGATCCTTCTTTTATCGTCGACCCTCCATTGCCTTGCAAGAAGCGTCGCCGAGGGGCTACTGTTAGTACCCGATCTGAAAATGAGTTTATTAGGGCTTTCCCAAATATACAAGGACTTTATAGGAATTAGAAACCTTGCAAAGACTTGTCCCGGATTCTCAAAATATGTCTCATTATTCTAGAACACCCTAAATATGGTCAAAATATGGTTTCCTTAAACCATGCAGAAACCCTAGCTTAGGAATCACGTCAGCCCGCAACCTTGGCCACGCGGCCAACCTTGCTGCGCCCCCAACCTTGGCCACGCGGCCACTCTTGTCGCCGTCTTCAATCATGGCCAGGTGGCCAACCTTGCTCCGGATGATCCTGACCGTCAGATCTTCCCCTCAGTTTACTATATAAACCCATTCCATCCCATTGGTTAAGGATCCGATTTTGAGAGCTTTAAGTCCGAAATTTAGAGTTCTTAAACATTATTTTGCTCCCTAATTAAGCATCCAAACACTCAAGGAGATCAAGGTTTATTTCTTGCCAACATAGGTAAGTTTTCTAACTTTTTCTTCGTGTTCTTGCATCATTTTAATGTAGATCTTTTATATTCATGTTCTTACATGTTTATTCATAGTTTCTTCATATGCTTTGCATGTTCATTCATATGTTCATAATATGTTCTTCGCATGTTCTTCGTGTTCATAGATTAAAACCTTATTTATGCTATATTTAGGGTTGAGATCTTCATGTTTGCATGTTATTTCATAGCCGATGATGATTTAGGGTTCATCAACCCAAGGATAATCTAGGAACTACTTCTAAACCCTAAACTTTAGGTAATTTCCCCCTCATTATGCATGATCCCGATTCTCCTGCCTATTCTAAATTCTTCTCGAACTACGTTGACCTGAGCTTCTCACATTGAGAGGACGTAGGCAATCTTCGGATCCGGTATAAATCACTAACACACTACATACACCGCATCATGATAGAAAGACCGATCAATTCGGGCAATAGGAGTGATAACGTTCATATTCTTCTCTTGTTGTAATTTGACCCCCGAACCCACTAAAGATGCTTTTTTCAATGTTTTGGCTTTAATTAAAACGGCGTGGCGACTCTCATAATTTTAATGTCGTTATGAATAATCCCTTTAATAATAAACATAATCACAAGATACTTCCCATGCGTCGCTTCATCGGAAATGGGTATTCACACCTACCTTCTCACATTAACTCATCAAATTTAGAAAATTCATAAGAAAAAAACTTTTTTAGAGCAATAAATAAATTCATGATAATTCATGTGTGTCACACACATGGTATCCATGCAGTAATTTGCATACAAACAGAATTGCACTTGTGAAATGTTTTTGGGTTGTATCACTTATTTGGTGACACTTGGTATCCTTCCTGACATATCTTTTCATTTGGAATTGGAATTCAACCTCAACCTAATTTTTCCTCTAACTATTTTTTCCCTCTGTTTTTTTGTTTCTCTCACATGCCTGTCATTCTCATGTGATTCCACTGCACCAAGTACTCTTAGACCATGTACAATGCTTCAACAACCCAAAATTATTCAACTACCCTAATATCATTCCACCTCATCTTCTCTCTCCATCCACTTAATCATTCAACTACCCTCTCAAAAGGCCTGACAATTAGGTTGACTTGGGTTGGGTTAAGCCAGGTTGAAGCAGGTCATGGGTTGAGGCAGGTAGAACCTGCTGGAACCTGTTAAACGTGCAGGTCATAATAACTGGGTCGGGTCGACCTAACATGTCAAAAATTATTTTTTTGAGAAAATATAGGAACCGAAATGTGCATAATTTAGCAAGCAAATTACATTTCTACCCTTGAAGACTTTTATGTACCAAATGTAACTTAACTTACAAAAATGCCATCAGGATATTCAAAGTTTTAGTACACTACTCCACAGAAAAGTTACCCCTAACATTCATGTACCAAATGTAACTTAAATTACAAATTCCAACTTCAAAATCAACAAACAAACAATAAAAACATGCAACAGGAACATCTCTGGGATCCATCTCACTACCAACTCCAGCATTTTCTTCAAAGTTATATCTTAATCTCCATGTAAACTGTAAAGTCAAACTAAAAAGGTTAATTCGGGACGGAGGGACTATATGAAGAAATATCAGGCTGTAGTCAAGTTATTTTGCAACTTTTAACAAACAAAGTGAAAGAGCATCGCTTATTGCTGCTACTTTAACAATCTGCTTGGCATAAGAAGTTATACTCTAATAAACAAAAATATGATTCTCTAAAACAGAAATGATGATTAAGAAACTTATCTCGGGACTGACTATAAAACTAGTGTAGTAATTTGAGAGAAAAAAGATGGACAGATATTTGATGACGTCGTTCTTGCAAAGCTTAAGTTCCCAAAGTCCTCAACGAGCAGCTCTCCGTCTCCATCCGAATCATACTTTACTGCCACGCTATAAAAAACAAAAAAATAACATGAGTATTCAACATTATAATTAATTATGTTCTCAACTATACCCCCTACAATGGCTAGTTTAGTTAAATTCTCAACTCCCTCCCAACTCATCATTCTATACCCCACCACTTTTATTTTATTTATAATCTTTATATTTATGATTAATAAAATAATAATAATAATAATAATAATAATAATAATAATCATTTATAATTAAAAATAATTCACACTTAATTAATTTTTTGTAATTGCAATTAAATAAATACGAGAATTTTTAATTTTTATTAAAAATAAAAAAAAGTTACAATAAACTTAGCTCGCGACACAAGTGATGAAAAACAAATAAGCATACGACACATAGCTTATCTTGCAAATAGCTTAATTTCAATCGAGTTAATTAAAGGATAACGATTGAGTGGTCGAAATTGACGGACTCCAATAATAGAATTACATAGATTTAATTAAAAGATAAAGTTACATACTCTTGAAAGTAGTACATCATTGCAGAAAATTGACATAAAGCTAGAAAACACACATTAATTGCCAAACAGCTCGGCAGTCAAGATTTCAAAAAGCTTTTGCTCATGATCATCACAATACTCCTTCTCACTTAACTGCATCCAGATTTTCATATTTTAGCCCGAGTCTTGTCAAGAGCAATATTGTTTGCCTTCTCTTGTTGTGTGGCTAAGTTCTCTATTCGTTCCCAATCTCTCTCTTTGAATTGTTTGAATTCTAACCACTTTTGTTCCTTTATCGGTGACAGCCCCACTATTTTCTTGCCCGCCTTTTTCTTAGCTGCCTCCCTTCTCATAAGACGAGGAATGGATCCAACCGAGCTTGAATCACCTACATCACCTTCACGTGCTCTCTTAGATCCACTGCTATCAGATCCAATATTTCCTCCAACCTGACTTGCGTAACGTGGTTGATCTCGGGTAGCTTTCCACTCTTCCATCAAATTAAAATTGCTATTGTTAGCACTTTTATATAATTCACGAGCTTTTGCCAATACATCATTCTCCGACCACCCGCTTTGTTTCATACGCTTACCGTTATCATATGCACCTACCCATTTGCCCAATTTGGCGTTTATATAATTATGACGATTTTTGCATGAAACTACATCACGGGGAGGGTCAAATGAACAACGTTCGTTACAGTGATATGCAATCTTACCCCAAAACGCTTCACTCTTCTGATTTTTTCCGACAACACTGTTGGTCCCAAATTTAATCCACCCACTGATTAGCACTAAATTGTCCGCCGTGCTCCATTTGACGATTTTTTTTCCAAATAGTGGTTGAACCTCTTGTATCTGGAGTTGGAGTAGCTTCATCAGCACCGCTCATGCTACCCAGGACCATTTGTGTTGAATATTCAAGATATTTTAATGCTTGAGAGGGTGGTGGTGGAGGTCATTGAAATTGCACAGCATAATATGGATTCCAGGTGGGCACAGCTGAAGGCATGGCATTTGGTTGATAATAAAATTGTGGGACATTTTGAGGATGTGGTTGGTTGGAAAATTGATTTTCTAAATGAAAATCATTAGGGTTGTAGTAATTTGGTGGAAGGTTACTTGAATTCTGAGTGTTGAAATAAGAATTATTAGGATTGTTGGGATCCATTTCACTACAAAGATGTTGGAAAATTTAAAAATAAGGGTTAAAGAAGGCTAATTAAGAATTTATAGAGAGAAAAGGGTTTTTTTTTTTCGGTGTCCAAAATCAAATGAAACTTATATCAATTTATAAAGGAAAAAAAATGCTGAATTTTGGCAAAAAAATAAAAATTAATTTGCTGTAAATTAATTGAGCTCAAATAATTGGGTTGAAAATAATATCCAAAAATCTGGCGGACCAACCAGCGCATGCCAAGTGTCAAAGCCAGGAAAAAAAGAAAAAAAAAAGGAATCGCTGCGACTCACGCGCCTTTGTCTGGCAATGAGTCGCACGCGCCATGTCGGCCCTATTGGAGGCGGACGCGTGTCCAGGCGAGGGCCCCACTAATTTTTCTTCAACCGGGTTTGCACTTCTCAACCCTCCTCTTCAACCCCCATTGCACCACCCTCAACTAGTTGAACCCTTCTCAACCCACCCATTTTAGATAGTCTTAGAACTAACACGAGAATGCTTTTTTTTTTTTTGGCCAAAAATCTAACGTAAAACGTGTTTTTCCAAGTGATTAGGAAAAACTTGTTTTTAAAAAGCGCGTCATTTTTGAAAATATACGAAACTTTTATAAAAAAAACGCGTCGTGATATTTTTGTAAATAATTGGAACTTCTCAAACGGTTCTGGATATCAATATAAAGTCATCTGAATATGATTTTGAAGCACATTTGAAGAAGGTGTGGCCAAGGAACCTTCTGGATATCAACATAAAGTCATCTGGATATGAGTTTCAAGCACATTTTAAGAAGTCTTGGCTAAGAACAATTCTGGATATCAACCTCAAAAGGATTTCTTCTACTATACTAATGATTGGGTCTGGACATCAATAATAAAGCTTTCTGAATATGATTTTAAAGACATTTGTCATGGCCAATAAACCTACTGGGTATCAAGCTTAAGAGGTTATGTATATAAACAATAAAGTCTTTTGGATAGTGTTTTTAGTGCAAGTGAGAAAAAAATAAAAATAAAAAATATGATTTTTTTTAGTGCAAGTGAAAGTGTATTTTAGTATCAGTTCTAGTGTTTTGATAGCCAGTTGAAGTATTTTTGCTAGCCAATGAACATTTTGAAATAACCTTTAAAGCTGAAAGAACCTTTGAGACTGATAGACAGAACATTTGAATCAGATAGCCAGAACCTTTGAAAGTGATATACAGATGGTTTTTTCTGAAAGAAAATTGAAGAGAAACAGAAGTCATCGGCCTTTGCCCTTGAACCATGTTTAAAATCCTCAAAAAACGTCGTTAAGACCTTCAAATTGGCATTTAAATTTTTTTATCAGTGAATCGCACATGTTTTTCCTAATCACTAGGAAAACGCGTTTTTTTTCAGAGACTAACCCTTATTTTTGACGATCAACTTAAAATTATTTTAAGCATGATTTTATGAAGATTTAATTATTATAATGCAATTTTAATAATAGTTATTCATGCGCCATTGAAAAATATTTCGATGATTTTAATAATTACACTAAAATCTCATTTTCGAAGATGAAGGAATGAAGGGGTAATAAAATACTCCACCCGTCCTTAATGAAATTCTAACCAACAAAGAAAACAAACTATAAAAGTGTCTTATTTATAAATTAGTAATTTCTCAATGCCATATATCAAGATTCTAGTGTATAGTAATTTCTCAAAGCCTTGACCCGAATGTCCCCCCACCCTTCTCCATAAATTCCACATTGGATAATGATATGTATAGTGAAAACTCAAAGGGAAAACTCATAGTGAAACACTGCAATCCGTTGGATTGTAATAAATGTTTGTGAGCCCCACACTACTACATTTTTAAGCAAATGCAACGCAACTAATGCAATGATTTGAGAATGGCGTTGCATTATTTCATCTAATGCAAGGTTTATATGATCTATTGTAACAGCTATGACCTAAGTGTTGCATTATGTAAATTGGCGTTGCATTATATCCTTCTAATGCAAAGGCTATACTACTAATGCAACGCCTTCAATAATGCTCTTGCATTAAGTTAGTTGGTGTTGCATTATATTCATCTAATGCAAAAGCTATATTACTAATGCAACGCTTTCAATAACGTCTGTTGGTCTCAAATGGGCAACAAGGGTATGAAAAATGCTAGAGGAGGGTGGATAGCGTTTTTAAATTCTTTTCAAACCCTTTTGCAAATTAATGGCTTATGCGCACAGTTCTCAAATAAGCTAAGTATAGCGCGCAGTGAGAGTGTGAAATGCACAGCGGAAATTTAAAGCAGCACTGCGCAGGGTATACTGCGCAGGGATAAAATGCACGCGCTAAGTTTTGGCTAAATGAGTTGGTTAAAAAGTTTCTAAGGCAATAAGCAATAACAAGCACAGCAACAATAACAGCAATCTGGTAAGATCAAACAAACCAGTAATTCAGAAATAACTAACCAGGAAACAAATAGCGAGAATAAAGAACAAGCTATTTGGAGAGGTTCGATCGATGAAAGATCTACGTCCTCTACCAAGATGGTTAGTCTTGGATTTTCTAATGAGATTTATATTGATGTGAGGAACTTTTACAAGATTACAAAGAATCAAAACTCAAATCAAAATCTAATCTATGAAGTGCAAATCCTAGACTAAACCGGTGTTTCTCGAGAAGTAAGATCTAAATGATCGAAGCTTCAAGAGGTGTGTGCGTGACAGAATTTCTGAGCTCTATGAATCTATGAGATGAAGAGCACGAAGAATTCTGGTGATATAAGGCTTATGATCTGGGCAGGAGTTTGAAGGTATGAAGGTTTGAAGGTTGATCTTGAATCTGGGAATATAAGCAGCAATCTTCTTAACTTCAAGGACACTTATGAAAGCACAAACTCTAGCAACTTGGAAATGAAGATGAGCAGGCTATTTATAGCAGAGAGCTTAAAACTAGCCGTTGGTGCTCTGAGCAAGGACGATGAGCTGGCACTATATGATTGGTGCGCAGATGTCCTTTATAGCCATTGGGGGTCTGATCAAGGTTGATGACCTGGCACAATATGATTGGTGCGCAGGTGTCTCTGAGCCGTTGGAGACTGAGCATGAAGACAAAATTCAAAAGCTTCTTCTAGAAAGATGACAGCTGTCTTTATTTGACATATTTCTCTTGAGCGCATCTCCACCGTTGGATATGCTGTGTGCTTGCTTTGTCGTTTCTGCACACCTCATCACTTTAATAAGCGTTCATCTTCAAAGCGTTTTCCAAGTTAGATGATCTGAATGCATCGAAAACTGAGCAAGGCAGGATGCTGTGTAACATCCCGAAATTAAGTACGATATTTTGAGACGGATCGAAAAACAAATAAAATTAATTATAATAACAAGCCTAGGTGGACGGCTTGAATTAAAAAAAGTGGGATGACCCGCCTATTTGAAAAGTTTTACAGCAAGTTCTATTTTAGGATGAGGTGTTATATTAGTATCATTGTTTTGGTGACTCATCATAGTAATTAGTATCTATATAAAGTGCAAGTCACCAAGTTTGTGTAACAAGAGTTGAGAGATAATGAAAATACAGTTCACTTGGTTTGGAGTTTCGATCTTTTGGTTTCTTTGTTGTTGCTCCATATTTATACATTTTTGAGGTAAGGGAGACTACGCAGTATTGATTCCGTGTCACTTTTTTTTATACCCGTCTTATCGTAGTACTCCATTTTATTGATACGTATATTGTTTGTTCGGTCCCACTTGATTATTGCGTTGATATTGGATTTGGTCCGTAATTATTACGGTTATATTTGGAAGCATGCTTTATGTGTTATTTGTTCCCAAATATGAGATTTGTTATATGAAACAGTTGCGATGTAGCTAATTATGTGACGGTCGCAGTGTACTCGGTTATTGTGTTTGTGTTGGGTCCGGCTCCATGAGGGCGGCCAACAATTCGGTTAATTTGGTTAAGTCACTGGGCCCGAATATAATTAGGACATCGGACTGTGAAATATGATCGATTGATATTCGGTTTGTTAAATCTGAGTCTTATTGGCATGTCCATATTTATAATTTCATGGACAGTGTTATTTGCTGTTTGTGTTCCATTGGCTTCTGTGATATTGTGTATCCCCTTTCTTACTAAGCCCCCCAGCTCACCCCCACCAGTTTGACATTTTGCAGTTAAGCGATGATCGGGCTTTGAGATAGAAAGATCGGGGTGGAGCGTTTATTGATCATTTGGGCTGATTAGTGATTTCTTGTATAGTATTTAGTATTTTTTAAATGTAAATTGTGACATTTTGTTATTTTATGGTTGTGCAGTTCTAATCAATTAGGTGATTTTGCATTCTGCAAAACCAACTGAATGGTTGTGCAGTTCTACTTTTGGTCTCACGTTGTTTTATCTTAAATTTTTTCTTATCAATTGCAGCCTATTGTTTTTTCGTACTTTTATGAATTGGATGTCAACCAGCAAGTTCTTTTTGATGTTTGTGGTCTATCTTTCAGACTTGAGCTAGAAACGTAGATACAATTGCTGGCCACAAGTACTCCCTCCGTCCCAAAATGATCTTCATACTTTTTTCGTATATTTTCTCATACTTTGAGTAATCCAAAAATTGTTTTTGATACACCCCAACAATACTATCACAAACAATACTATCACAAACAACTTTTAGATTTTCATTAGGATAATTAAATTAACTCAAACTTATTAATCAAAACACCTTCGTATTAATTATGAAAAAAGTATGAAGATCATTTTGGGATGGAGGGAGTATATTCCAAGCTTTGTTTTCTGTGTAGCTTTAGTTTTTCATTTATAATTTTGGTTATTTTTGGTGAGTGATATTTTGTCATTGTGGTGGTTCCATTCCATCTTTTCTACCTAAGCAAATAAAGACTATTACTTAAAATTGTTTTTCACCTAATTTATTAAATATAGAATATTCGGTGAGGATGAAAAGAAATGATGGGTAGGATGATGCTATGTTGTCTATTTTCATGAACTAAAAAAAAAGGTTACTGTTGTCTATGTTTTGGTGCTTGTAGTTTGTTATACTAACAGGGAGTTGGTAATTGGTAAATGGTACTGGATAATATTACTCTTTTTATCTCAAATTATTTGTAGTTTAAAAAGTTGATGTTAACTCAAACTGACTAAAAAGTTACATTTGTTTTGTATACGAGTAGTATTTCGGTAAATTAAGGTATCTCTGTTATTGTAGGGGTGATTGGGTTTTTAGTCAAGGCTCTAATTATGAGTTTTTCTATATTTTAGTCTACTGCTAAGATTTTGCTTCTGGGTCGGTTGGCTAGATACACATTCAATTGCATTCAAAAACTTTTTAGTGCATCTACAAACTTTGTTTTTTTTAGTTTAGTGATAAACATAATTTTAATCTATATTTTGCAGATTGCTGAACTACAGAAGATTGTGAACCACATAAGGCAAGCACTTCATTTGTCACGCAGAAAGAAAAGGCCTCACAACTAGGTATTTTACTGAATCCCAAAGATATCAAATTTGTTTACTTATCTGTTATACTTAAACATTATAAATTGATGAATAACAATCATCTATTGATTCAGTAATAGTTTATGTATTACATACTGGAGTATATAGTGGTAATGGTTATACATATCATTTTTGTGTCTATAGTGGTAATGGGTGTATGTATCATTTTATCAAGTACATTATGCAGTTATATGTTTTGGTATGTGCAGCCTATGCTTGAGCAATAATGTGTCTATTGCAGCAGAACATGGGAAATAATATTTATATTACAACATGTGTCACCCATGCAGCATTGTAAGCGGAATCTGGAGGGAACGAAAACTTACCTTCAAAGTCCAAGAACGAAAAATGAGTTGCTGAAGGATGACCACCACCCTGAAGGAATTCAGACCACCACCCCCAACCAACTGGTATGTTTACTCTTCCCTCTGCCCCACTCTCTATATTACAATATGTGCCAAGTCTCATTAATTTTTTTTAGATTAGTTTTGGTTTCTGGTGATCATGTACTTGGTTCTGATATGTACTATTTGTGACCTTTTACTTTTTTTTTTTTTTTTTTTTTTTTTACCTATTTTCAAGAAACAAACAAATTCAATATTGAAACAATCGAACAATCTTTTATCTGCCCCACTTGAATTTTATATAATTGCTTTCTAAAGATTCAAGACTTAGGTAACTAATGGCGGAGATGAACCACAGGAACAGCTAGCTATTGTTGCTTCTTGTTTTCTAAAATTCATGATTTAACTATACTATTCCGTACATGTACAAATATAGTGGTTAAAGTTACTTCTAATATTTGTGAAGCTAGATTGACTCTTCACCATTTTTGTTTGAGAAAAGAATAAATGGTACTATATAGTTCTAATTTAGATGTCTTCTCTTCTAATTATGCAATTCTTGATGATTTCTTGATGATTATTATCTCATATTTCATGATATTAATTTGTAGGTACATTATGGGTTAAATGGATCAGAAGTATAACAATCCAACAAATGAGAAGGTGGAGGCTCTTTTTTGGTTTTTGCATCGTTTTGCGGTTATAGTTAAGTTAGATTTGTTATAGAAAGTTGAAACATTGGTTTAGTGAATACTTATTTTGTAATGTGTCCTTTGGGCGAGACACTTGTAACACTACCTTTTATATCAATTGAAATATTTTGTTTTAATTATTTTATGATTTATTTATGTGTCATCATTATTATCAGTTAATATTATTATTAAATCATATGTAGCCGTTGCATTAGGTGTTTATATAGTATTTTTTTAACACTAGCGTTGCATTAGGTTCTTATATAGTACTTTTGACAATGGTGTTGCATTAGTTGTGAACCGATGCATTATATCATCAACCCGTTGCAAAAGGGACCGTTGCATTAGTTAACAAGTGTTGCATTAGTAGTGAACCGTTGCATTTTGGCACCATTGCATTAGATATCTTTCTAATGCAACGGTCAGGCACAAGCGTTGCATTAAAACACTTTTCCGTTGCATTAGACTAATGCAAGGCAAGCGGATGCAATGGCAAACGTGGTTGCATTAGAGCTAATGCAACAGGTATTGGTCACTATGGCAACGAATTTATGCGTTGCATTAAACTTGAACTGTAGTAGTGCCACTAATAAAAACTCATCCAACGGTTTAAAGTGTTTCACTATGAGTTTTCCCTTTGAGTTTTCCCTATGTGTATACCATCAAGGTAGACTATCAAAAAATAATCCGAAATTTTGTTCTATTATTTCGCACTGTTGAACGAATTAAACGACGCTCCCAAGTCCAATATCCAGAAAGCGAACTGACCCTTTCAGGATTAATCAGAAAGCGAACTGACTGCCCCCTTTCAAAATTAATACCTCCCAAGTCCACTATTTCGCATTATTGCACGACTTATTATAATGTAATATAGTAATCATCTCCGCTTTCACTCAAAAGGTCGTGTGATGAAGATCAAACCGGGGCGGTCTGAAGGGTGGATGTAATATAGTGATTTAATGTCAATGGCATTGCTTTGGAATCTATGGAGCTTTTTTGTTTATGGGTTGGATCTTTCGCCGTGGTGAAAGACAGAGGTTCTAACATTTAGGAGGTCAGACTCTTGATGCCATAAAACGAGAAATTTCTCAGATGTCGTTTGCTAATCATTTCTATTTCTCCATTCTAAAAATAGTTTTATGTTTCTTTCTATTTTATTTCTCATTTTTTTTTAAAAAAAAAAAAACTAAAATGTTTTGTAACTGTTTCTATTTCTATTTTTCAAAAAACAATGAGGAAATAGAAATAAGTTTGACAAGCATTTGTTACTTTCATAAACAAACTTAAAGCTGTTTCCCCTAAAAGTATAACTTATCACATTCAACATAATTTGACTTATAAACAACAACACATGTAGGTTTTGAAAAAAACACATGTAAATATCAAATTATTTAAGAAGTAATCATTATTACAAAATCATGAAATAATTTTTAATCAAAAACAGAAATTATGAGGACTAAAATAACTGGGTTGTGATTAATAAAATCATTCTTTCCCTGAAATAATAATAATAATAATAATAATAATAATAATAATAATAATAATAATAATAATAATAATAACTGAGTTGTCTTCAAGCAAGACAATAAACTCATCGATTGATAAATGACTAATTTATAGTCATTCATAGTATTAACTTTACATCATTTAACCTTAATTTTTAGTTACATTTATCTTAAATTGGAATTGTTCTACTTTATTACGTGGATATCATGCTTAGAATGATATGTTTGTGTTTGAACAGGATTCTAGGACAACTTTGGTGTAAAATCAAGCTTTGGACATGACTTGAGAAGTGGGAGGAATAAATGGAGGAAAAAGAAGGGCATTGTTTTGGAGAAATAAAACAATAAACACCGGTGCAGAAAAATGGGAAGCACGGTCGTGTATGAAAAGAAGCACACCTGTGCTGCGTTGAATCATTTGGAAGTGATCAGAATTGAAAATAGGAAGCATGGCCGCGTGCCAAGTATAGACCTTGGCACGCCCATGCCAAGGCTGTTTGTTACAGCAAAATTTCATATTTTCATTGGCACCGTTTTGAAGAGACTCTTTGGAAGTGATGTAAACTTAGGCTCCAAGGCCTATGTAAAGACTTGTACATCAGTAGTTTGACATCCAGAATTATTGGTAAACATGATCTAGTTATATTTGTAATCCAAAAACATCAATTCATTCAAAAATTTGAGAATCTTTAAGTGTTCTTGACCATTTTTGGAGGTTGAAGAAATAAAAACATTGAATAATTATTTTCATTCATTGTCGCTCTCCTTCAATAAAATTAATAAGTATCTCTTTCCTTTATCTTAATTTTATATCTTATTCTTGCATAACCATGGTTAGATTATCAATGACTAGTGAGTAATCCATAATTTCTTGTGGTTGGAAACTCAACAATGTTGTAGTTTATCACTTAATAAATCACACTTCTTTTCTTTTGTTCACAAATATAAGCAACACTATGGGGTTTTTTTTTTGCCACAAATATAAGCAATTCTATGGGATTTCAAATATAAGCAATTCATTTCAAGATCAACAATTTTGTTCCAAAAATACTCCTAATAATTGATTCACTTTTCAAGACAAATTCTACTCCATAATTATAACTTGTTAAGGGCTATTTAGTCATTTTTGCTTTTCTTTTTTGTAAAATCAAGATGAATTAACTACTTTAATTATTTTCTTAATCTGTGTGAAACCCCATAGTGTTGCTTATATTTGTGGCCGGAAGGAGTAATGTTTTCTAACCCCTACGGATATGATGAAATCCATATTTTTTATGAGTCTTAGTTAGTCAAGAGAAATACTTAGCCGTGAATCTTGACTAACGGAACCATATGAATTTAACTAGGCACTATTAATCACGAGAGTAGATTAATTACCTAGGGATGGTTCTTCGGTGGAAAATATGTGGATTTTTATAAACTTAATGGATTTTGATTAATGTACGGAACCATCAAAAGAAAGGCCGTGTTAATTATAAAATACGTGTGTCAGGCCTTGATCATGAGAAGATAGCACAAACTAGCGTATCATCCTTGATTATGACATGAACATCTATAATAATATAAAAACAAGAAAGTCTTACCATTTTTAAAATGTGGACCATATGCACCTCTAAAATAGGAAAGTTTGGTATAGAAAGTCAAGGAAAAATTGCATTTATGATCACCCAACTATTCACGATGAGTGGATTTGATCACTCAACTCTTTTTTTTTTTTTTTTTTTTTTGCATTGAATAGCCTAAAATAATTCTATTTTGCATTAAGTAGCCTATACTAATTTTTTGGTGTGCTGGGGATCACTATGCATAACGACATCCATATTTTGGCGTTAAATTGTCATGTGCCAAGCACCTGATTAAATTTTAAAGGGTAAAAAAGGAATTTAGTGTTATATTAACTGAGTTAGATACTCATGAAAGTATAAGGGGTGAGGCTGTAAATAAAAATAACTCACACTTCAAAAACCCTACCCTCTCTAAGTCAGCCGCTGACAACGGCGTGTGTTTTTCTAGGTTTCAAACCCGCCTTTCCACCAAAAAAATTGTAATTGTATGAAATAGATCTTTTCATGGTCCTCCATTTCCTATTCGAGCTACTGACTGGCACACAAGCTCAGTTGCCGGCAATGGCATCAATCATTGTCTCCCCTTCATCCTCCGATGCTCCAGCAAGATCGGAGCCTTTGTTGTGTCATATGGTATTTCATCTCCTTTGTGATCAATCGAATTAAAAGTAGGACCAATTTGGGGAAGTGGGTTCTGTTTTCTTGAAATCAATTTGGGATCACACTGATTTTTCTTGAGCTTCTTCATTTGGGCATTTTTTTATTTAATGATCCAAATAGCTGTTCTTAAGTTGGTTTTGGGTAGAGTACAAGCTGAATCTTAAACTTCTTTTTTGATCGGAAGAACTGTTCTTGGGTTGGATTTGAGTTGAGCACAGACCGATGGTAATGGCGTGATGGTGGTGTTAAGTGGCGGTGGTAGCTTATAGTGGTGGTTAGTGACGATGGTAGTCAGTGATGGTGGTGTGGGTTGGTGGTGATGGGCTGGTGGTGTTAATCACTACCATTATCTTGATTTTAAATTTAAATATAATAGAGTATTATAAATAATATTTTTTTGAAAAAATAATTCAATAAATTTTTATACTTTTCTTCCTTTAATAATAGAATGCTTTGGGGAAAAAAAATACTTCAACATTAAAAAGTATTGTAAAGATGAGTTGTTTAATTTACAGTCTCACCTCTATACTTTCATTAGTATTTAACTCTGTTAAAATATCATTACTTTCCTCTTTTACCCATTAAAATTTAGTCATATGCATCGTACATGACAATTTAACGCCAGAATATGGATGTCGTTAGGCGTAGTGATCCCAAAGTGACCAACATATTAGTCTATGCTACTTGAGGCAAAAAAGAATTAGTTTAGGCTATCCAATGCAAAAAAAAATAAGTTGAGTGATCAAATCCACTCATCGCGAATAGTTGAGTGATCATTGATGCAATTTTTCCTAAAGTCAAATACAGTATGTCATTATCTTTATTGGCACAAGTAGTCAACTTTGCATGTAGATTGATTTTTATATGATACTTTTAATTTTTTTAATTTAGTGAAAAAAATGAATTTTAATCAATATATAGTGAAAAATTACTAATTGATGCGGACAAAAGGTGTTGAAGATATTCAAGTCATTTGAGCGCGTGAGCGGAAACGGTCGTAACTTTTGACTCCGGATCAACCACGGAACGCACCGCATATCAAATCAAACGTCGGAGCGAGACGAACAAAAGTCTTTACCTTTAGTTTGGTAGAAGTAGTAAACTTTGCATGTAAATTTATTTTTTATATGATAATTTTTAATTTTTTAATTAAGTGAAAAATTGAAGTTTGATCAATATATAGTGAAAAAATCACACACACACACACACACACACACACACACACATATATATATATATATATATATATATATATATATATATATATATATATATATATATATATATATATATAGAAATCTATAGTCTATAGTAATTTAAAAAAAAGAAAGTCTTACCATTTTTAGAATGTGTCCCATACGCACCTCCAAAATAAGAAATGTTGGGTAAATAAGGTCAAATATGTCATTATCTTTGATTTGGTACAAGTAGTCAACTTTGCATGTGGATAGATTATTATATGATACTTTTATTTTTTTATTTAGTGAAAAAATGAATTTGATCAATATAGAGTGAAAAATCATTAATTGATGCGGACAAAAGGCGTTGAATTTTTTGGAGTCATTTGAGCGCGTGCGCGAAAACGATCATAACTTTTGACTCCGAATCAACCACGAAACACACTGAATATCAAATCGAACGTCGGAGTGAGACGAACAAAATTCATTTCCTTTAATTCGGTAGAATTAATCAACGTTGCATGTAAATTTATTTTGTATATGATTATTTTTTATTTTTTAATTAAGTGAAAAATTGAAGTTTGATCAATATATAGTGAAAAAAACCACACATCTATATCTATAGAAATCTCTAGTAATATAATAACAAGAAAGTGGTAAAATTTGAAACAATGGAGGACAAAATTATCTTTCAACATTCTAGCTTATTGTACAAGCTTGATGATAATCTACATCTATAGTAATATAAAAACCAGAAAGTCTTACCATTTTTAGAATGTAGCCCATATGCACCTCCAAAATAAGGAAATTTGGGTAAATAAGGTCAAATATGTCATTATCTTTAATTTGGCACAAGTAGTCAACTTTACATGTAGGTTGTTTTTTATATGATACTTTTTAACTCTGGATCAACCACGGATAACAACTTTAGTTCACCAGCTCCTCTCCATGTGAAAAACGAAAGTCAAGTGTTCTCTTGTTTCCTGTAACTCGTTTAGATGATACAACCAGCTTCGTTTAGATGATACAACCAGCTTAATATGTTATTTTTCATATCAAAATCAACTAAATGTTACAAACATATTGACAAATATGCAAAATTGTTTATTGTACATTAAATTAAATAATTAAATATTAAATAATTTAATTGTAATTATATTTAGTTCTTAACATATTTTAACTTTAATAAAACAAAGAATGATTGAAATGCTATATTGCATTGAAATGTATTGTCTTTCATGTTCCATATTTTACTAGGAATTGGCTACTTACACACACTATTTGGATAAAAATATATAATTATAAATAAAATTATTTAAAATATATAAAAATCCTTTAATTTCTCGGCCCCGCATAGGCCCCTAGGCGCTACGCCCGGCTTCGCCACCTAGGCCCCGCCTAGCGCTTTTTAGAACATTGATTGAAATACGAAATGTTGATCTAATCAAGGTTATGATAGATAAAATGAAGGTGGTTTTTATTAAGTTTAAAAAATAAATACTTCTCCCGTCCTAAAAAAAATTTCATACTTTTTTCGTTGTTATTATGAAGGAATTTTGAGCAATAATTTTAGGTTGATTTAGTTGTCCAAATAAAAATCTAAAATTTGTTATTTATACACCATCAATAATAATACTCCCTCCGTCCCAATTTATTGTTCTTACTTTCCCTTTTTGGTCGGTCTCAGATTATTGTTCTTAGTTGCTTTATTTCATAAATGGAAAAGAATGAATAGTGCTTTGGAGGAGTTTGCCCTCAAAAAGTTCATTTAATTACAAAAAAAACCTTTACTTACCTAACTTACTTTCACCCACTTGCTTCATGAATAGTGTTTTTGGACATTTATATCCTTCACTCTCTACTTTTGGTTGACTCATTTCCTTTGTTTTTACTTTGGTTTCTTAATAAGCGTGCATAGTCGAACTAAGAACAATAAACTGGGACGGAGGGAGTATCAATAACAAGTTTTAGATTTTTATTTGGATAACTAAATCAACTTAAGATTAATGGTCAAAATTCCTTCGCAATAACAAGAAAAAAAGTGGAAAAAAAGTATGAATATGATTTTGGGACAGAGATAGTAATAATGTTTGGTTATGACAGATAAAATGAAGTTTGTTTTTATTAATTAAAGGGACTAAGTGTGCAATTATACAGAAGGAAAAGGGGGTGGCAATTGACAACATGCTTAAAATTAGTACTCCCTCCGTCCCAAAACAATCTGCACCCTTTTTGAAATGCACGGGAATTAATAAAATTTGTAAGAAAAGTGGGTGGTGTGAGTGAGAAGGAGAGAGAAAGTGGGGTAGAGAATAGTAAGTGGATAGTTGTTGTGAGTGGAGAGGAGAGAGAAGTAGTGGGAATCTTTTCCATTTGGGAAAGTGAGACTTACCAATGGGACACCCAAAGGGAAATATGTGCAAGGTGTTTTGGGACGGAGGGAGTAATAGGGGACCTTCCAAGGAGAAAAGAAATCCCCCGATGGGCAGCGGCGCACCACCAGTCGGAGTCGGAGGAAGAATAAAATGGCGGGAGAATTCAAAATCAAGAACGCCGACCCAGTCAACGCCAAATCCCTAACGGTAACAATGGTCGACGACGCGGCAAATCTCAATAAATTAGCGCCTCCTCTAACGTTCCGATCAAACCCTAATACTGGTAATTCTCTCTCTCTCTCTCCATCCTCCCAATTTCTTTCACCTATCCCTAGTTTTGCACTCGCTACTCTGTGTTTTTCCTTTAATCCTTTCTCCAGTAGGATTTCTGAGTTCATTTTCAGTTTTGAATTTCCAAATCCTTTTTCCGGTTGGATCAAACCCTAATACTGGTTTCCCCTATTTCCAACTTCAATTTCTCAGTTAGCAATTATTTTTTAACTCTACAGGGTTTGAGAGTAGGAGACAACGATGGATTCTCTTACTTCTTCTTGTGAGAGAAATTCAAGAAAGAACATTCGCAATATTCTTTCAGGATTGGGTTTCAAAGATACTCCTCAAAGTCGAAAACTTGATCCATGGATGACTGCTGTCTTGGCTCGTCAACAACAACAAGAAGAAGAAACCCGCTCATCAAATAAGCCCCCTATTCTACAATCTGATATTAATCACTCTACTATCCCACTCAAGAACCACCACGATTCAAATATCAAGAAGCGCCCCTTCAGTGATCTCGATTCTGTTTCACCAAAGCAGAATGATAAATCCGCCTTTGTGGGTAAGAGGTTCAAGAATTGTTATTCCAAGAAACAAAAGAAATCTGTTGCACCTCGATCACGGTCAGTCAAGACAAGTGTGGCAGCACCAGCACCAGCACCAGCACATTGTGTGGAGAAAGAGCTGCCTGTGGAGTTGAGGAATATGATTGTGGGGGAGATGGGTGGCTCTGATTTGTTGTTTGTAACTGAGAAGGCCTTGACCTGGACAGATTTGAACCCACAACAGAGCCGGTTTTCCATACCGGAGAGGCAGGTTGCGAATGAGTTCCTCAACAAAGAGGAGAAGGCCAAGGTGAAGAAAGGGATTGATGTCAAGTTATTGATTTGCAACAGGGATTATCAGACCGGTTCATATGAAACTAGAGAGCATAACATTAATTTGACAAAGTGGGATATGGTCAGCAGCAAAATTTATGTATTGAACAAGACTTGGAATTCCATTGTCAAGGAACACAAACTTGGAGAAGGCATGCTTGTGCAGTTGTGGGCATTTCGGGTTCAGTCTCAGCTCTATTTTGCCCTAGTCAGGCTTTGAAACATGTCACGGGGGCACTAAAAGTCGTACATTCAATCTTTTATTTATTGGTTTGTTTTCCCTTTTTTAATTTTTTTCTATTGTAATTGCAGCAATTCTTTTGGGTATATGGTAGAATAGTGAATTATGGATTAGTACAACTCTGTTGTTGTATGAGTCCGTTACTCCCGGATTTTTGTATTTTGCTGTCCATTTATAATAACTTTACCAAATTAGTTTTTTTCATCTTGCAAGATTGTGTTTATGTTTCTTGTTTGTGTGACAGAGTAAGTCTCATCTATTCTGATTTTTTACCTTCCAATTATGAGAAACATGGTTGTTTATTGTCTATTGCTTCAAACAGAGCGCGCGCACACACACGCAGGGGTGTGATGATAATCAAAGTAGGGAGATCATCTTCTCCGTAAGAAGAGATATGCTTATGTTAAAGTTAAGCTTGTTGATAATCAAATTTGCTCCTTATTTGAGCAGTGGATATTGAGATTGTTGTGTGAATTACTAATTGTTGTTGTGTATAAGGTCTAATGTAATTTTAAGCATTTCTTTTGAGTAGAATAGTGTGAATTGATGTATTGTTGGACAGTGTCTATGACTCTCCAATATTTTTTGCTACTCATGTTTTGGTGATGCTCTCTCACTCCCGGAATAAATGTCTTTCAATTTTTGTTTGTCCCAAAATAAATGCCGCCTTATTAAAAATAGGGCATGAAGTTTGGTGATTTTCCTATACTACCCATTCTAATAGCCATAAGCATTGCATTGCCATATGAGGTGTCACTCTACCTAGGGATGGCAACGGGTCGGGTTCGGATCGGATCAGGCCTGATCCGAACACTAGAACCCCTATTCCGAACCCGAACTGCTCCGAACCCGACTGATCTGATCCCCGATCCGATCGGATCTGAGCTGAGGCAGTAAAAAAAAAAAAATTGGTAATCTCTTCCATCACGAACGAACAATCCTAATTGCCATTTCCCATTAAACCCTAATTCAAATCAATCAACCACCACCCACAAATTGATTTCACATAACCCCAATTTCTTATAGAGATAAGTAAAGAATTTTATGTGCTTACTTGACATAGGAGAGATGGAGTAGGAGACGACGAGCAACGGCAACAGAGACGGATTTGGCGAGGATGTTGTAGTGGACAGCGAGGGCGGCGACGGAGACGGCGCGGGTGACGATGCTGGATCTGGTCAATGGAAGGGCGATCTGGGTTTGACGGATTTTTGGTAGATTTGGGCAACATCAAATAGAGAGAGACGAGGAGAAGGAGAGCAAGAGACACCGGCGGCAAAACAACTGCGCATAGAGAGAGAGAGAGAGTCGAACGTCGCCGCGATGGGAGAGAGAATAGGGAAGTCGGTGACTGAAAGGGTAAATAAAATCTTAAACCTAGATTTTTTGTTATATAGGGAGGGGGGTGTGTGTATTTCTATAACATGATGAGGGGGGTATTAGTAAAAACTTATAAATTTAATAGGTTCGGGTCGGGTCGGGTCGGATCAGGGGGTTCTATCGAATCCGATCCGAACCCGATCGGATTTTTAAAAATACAAACCATATCCGAAATTTTCGGATTGATTTCCCTTCGGTACGGATCGGGTTCGGTCAAATTGCCATCCCTAACTCTACCCATATGAATAGATTGAGGCAATTAAAGAAACATAACTAAAAGATTAAAAACATTGACTTGTCAACTATGACATTTATTCCAGGATGGAGGGAGTATAAGATATTGTTTGTTTGTTTGATGAAACTCATATCATTGTTTGTTCCAAAATAAATGTTAGCATTTTCTTTTTTTTGTCGATTCCAAAATAATTGATGCGTTTAAGGCCTCGTGGTGAAAAGAACAAAAAAAAAAAAAAACAACGTCCCTGTTTTTCCATATTATTATTGAGTCTATGTCAAGTAAGCAACGTCACTGCCATGTAAGAAAAATTGGTTACGTCATATGACATGCAGCTCATTTAACGGTGAAATCAACAAAAATGTGACGGAAGGATTAGATGGTTTCCCGAATGCATACGATAAAAACAAAATCAGAAAAAAAAAGAAAAAAGAAATTGGAAGTTCAATATGTTAGGAACTAAAAATGTATTTAACTTGCCAACTGGTTAATCAATTGAACCTCATTGCATATGATAAGCATAAGCCTGGATCTCTCTACATTCTCAACTTATTTAAACACCTTTGACTTTTGGATTAATATACTGTAAGTATCAACAAAGTTTACCAAATAAATAGAAGAATGTGAGACTAATAGTAACCAAAAATGGAGCTAAATAAAACAAGAAACAAAGAAGAAGAACAAAGAAAAAAGAAGGCCCGCACACTTGAGGCTAAATCGCACACCTACAAATTAAATCTGGACTATGTTCTAAAAATATAGATAAGGCAAGTCCAGAATCGATCCACGAAAAACGGTTATTTGTTCACGTAATTGTCACATGACAAGATTGGGGGAATAAATTGATTTTAATTAATTATCCTAAAACAGAAATTAAACTAATATGAGCTAAAATAATACTCCATCCGTCCCTGAGTAAGAGTCCTACTTTCCATTTTGGTACGTCCCAGAGTAAGAGTCCTATTCCTAAAATGGCAAAGAATCTTTACTATTCACCCCACTCATTCTCTCTCATATTTTACTTTTATACTCACAACACCAATAAATTCACTATTCTCTCCCACTCATTCTCTCTCCTACTTTACTTTTACACTCACAACATTTATATCACTTCCAATATTTATTAAGAAGCGTGCAAATGAAGGGTAGGACTCTTACTCCGGGACGGAGGAGTAATTAAGAGATACTTTAGATTTGATTCCGTCCCCACCAAATTATTCAATTATCATCGATACATCTTTTCACTTTTTACCATATTCACTTGATCACAAGACTATTTCAACCTCTGTTTCTTCTTTCGGAGTAGTCACTAGTAGGGATGGCCAAACGGAACCGGACCGGAGAAGCACGGAACCGGAGCAAACCGGCGAATAAACCGGAACCGGAGTAACCGGAACCGCCATTCATCCGGGCCGGTTACGGTTCACATAAATGGCGAACCGGACCGGAACAGGACCGAAAATCCCTTGTTTTTCAATAATTTTAAGGGGGGACCGGAACCGTACCAGAACCGGATTGTGCCAACCGGAACTGGGGTAAGCACGGGCCGGTTTAGGGTCACATATATGCCGAACCGGAACCGGCGGTTCCGAACCGGAACCGAGCCCGAAACCGGTTTTGGCCATCCATAGTTACTAGCATTGACACACTCACTAGAAACCCTAATTAATAAATTAATCTAACTGCCACAATTTAGATCTCAATATTAGTTGATGAACGATTGAAAAACCCTAATTTAATTACTCCTTCCGTCCCAGAGTATATGTACACCCTCCCATTTACACAGAGATTAAGAAATGGTGGAAGTGATATTAGTGTTGTGAGTATAAAAGTGAAGTATGAGAGAAATGAGTGGGAGGGAATAGTAAGTTGATTGGTGGTGTGAGTATAAAAGTAAAGTAGGGGAGAGAATAAATAGGAAGAATAGTAAAGATTATTTGCCATTTTTGGAAGTAGACATATACTCTGGAACGGACTAAAAAAGAAAGGTAAACATATACATTGAGACGGAGGGAGTATAAAATAAGTACATTCATATACATATACGGGATTTTTACCAATAAGTCCCTCATAGAAGGTGGAATTTGCCAATAAAAACAAACATTTTCATATTTTACCGTAGGGTCCTTGGGTTGAAATCGATTTTGCCAATAAATCACTGACACTTTTTTAATGGCAAAACTACCCTCCCTATATATCACGTCTTCTTCCCCCCTTTCTCCCCTAACCGTAAACCCTAGCCCACTCTCTCTCTCTCTCGATCGATTTCTCTCTGCCTAGCTAACCCTTTCTCTTCTCCGGCGACTCCCTCCCCATCCTCCATCTCAGGCATCTCTCCGGCGACAAGACCATACCCTCACTTCCTCCTCCGGCACATCTCTCACCTCTGGCGAAATCTCCCTTCCGACCACCCTTCCCATCGCCATCTCTGACCATCTTCCTCCACTGAGCCAAGATCCGTCTTCTGTAGATCCGGCCACCACATCCCTCTCCTTACCTCCCCCATCTCCGGCCAGTCATGGATCTAAAACCTCCGGCCAGATCCGTGGGAAGGAACTGGGAAACCAATTGGAGAAGAAAAAGAATAATGTTAATGAGGGTGGAGACAGAAATTACTTCAAGAAGCCCAACACCGATCCACAATCTAGCTTTGTTCTTAAAAATCCTGATGCTCCCAGTTATTGTGATAGTGAGGAAAAGGTAAAAGGTCTTCTTTTTTTTAATGGTTGTTTCATTTAATTTGGGCAAAATTTCTTCAGAGGTTCAAGACTCCAGTAGGATCAGTTGTCCCCATCAAGTAGAAGCTTACACTGAGTGAAAGCTTTCCTCATCCGAGCCCCTTTGTTTCTTCACAGGAAAGAGTTTTTTTTTTTTGGCCGAAATTCACAGGAAAGAGTTGATAAACGGTTCTGAAGACTTGGTTCATTTAGAGGCACTCCAGCTAAATATATTTTCAATATGCAAAAATTGAGAAATGAATTTATCAATAGTTCACAAGTGAACAAATGAGAAATGAATTTATCAATGTCATTGTATTTATTAACTAAATACTCCCTCCGTCCCAGAGTAAGAGTCCTACTTTCCATTTTGGTACGTCCCAAAGTAAGAGTCATATTCCTAAAATGGCAAAGAATCTTTACTGTTCACCCCACTCATTCTCTCTCCTATTTTACTTTTATACTCACAACACCAATCAATTCACTATTCTCTCCCACTCATTCTCTCTCTGTCATACTTTACTTTTACACTCACAACATTTACATCACTTCCAATATTTATTAATAAGCATGCAAATGAAGGGTAAGACTCTTACTCCGGGACGGAGGGAGTATATTTTTATTTAAACAATTGGTAAATTGATTTCTCAACTGTTTAAATGGAATGTGACATCACACAACTGTGAAATCAATTGATAAATAATTTTACAAGTGAAAAATGAAAAAAAACCCGACACAACTGAGAACTCATACAACTGTGAAATCAGTTGAGAAATGAATTTACAAGTGAAAAATGAAAAAATGACACAACTGTGAAATCACACAACTGAGAAATCAATGTCTCGGTTACTAAACTCAAACTCATGTGTGAACAATTGTGAAATGAATGTCTCAGTTATAATATTGACATTTGTGAACAACTGTGAAATACATGTCTCAGTTATTTTAATAATTGTGAAAAAATCGAGAGATGAATTTATCAGTTTTTACAAATGAAAAATAAAAAAACGACACAACTGTGAAATCACACAATTGAGAAATCGGCTGAGAAATGATTTTACAAGTGAAAAAAGATTTTGTTTTTCTAAAATCGTGAAATTAATTGAAAAATGAAAAATAATTTTCTCAAATTTTTACTAGTGAAAAATGAGATTTTTTATTTCAAAAATTTGAATTATCAGTTGAGTGTACTTGTTTGATTCGTATTGACGACACGATGAAAACGGTGGTCTCAGATTATTTTTTCGATTTGTAGATTAAAAGATATTGCATTTAAAAATTTTAAGGAAAAAAAAAAGAAGAGAGAGAAAGAGGAAAGTGAATCTAGGAGGGGAAACACGCAGGTTACTTCTCAGGGTCTGCCCTCCAGCTGTCCACTCTCAAATGCGCCATTTGCAACCCAAGGGCATTTTTGTCCAACCAATTTTCTAAGGACTTTTTGGCGATTTTGAAAATATCCGTCCTTATTGGTCGTTTTCATCTGAACAAAGGACTTATTGGTCAAAGCCTCTATATATTAGGGATTTTTTTTTTTTTTTGAAGAAGTGAAATTTTATTAATAAAGAAATAATTGCACCAAATCTTGCGCTAGATTTGGAGCAAGGTTTGGCGTGCATCAAAATAGCGTGTGGGTTTTTTTTTTTATTAAAGATTGATAAATTGCCCTTAGGCTACATCAAATGGCCATGAAGGCTACAACTAGGCCTATAAATAGGCTAACACAAATCTCCCTCACGGGATTCAAACTCGAGACCTCCGCATGGGAAGCTAACACCGGATACTGCTTGAGCTAGAACTCTTTGGTAAAATAGCATGTCAGTTGAAGACCCCGTTGGAGATAAAACTTGCGTTAAACTGGAGCTTTGTCGTATGGGTGTAAATTGTTCGGTTTGGCGCAGTCAGTAGGAATTGTGGTCTAAATTATTTTAAGAATAGACATTATAATTCAGATATTCAAATGTAGCATAAAAGGGGGGTCAAATAGCAATTTAATGCAAACTTCATCCATAATTGAGGTATTTAAAATGTATAAATTCATCATTTTTAGTAGTAAAAATCATTATCTTAAAATTTGAATATAATGTTTAAAAAAAAATGGATATTCAAATGTAACATAAAAGGGGTTCAAATCATAGTTATAAATCCCGTCCCGGAGAACGCACTGGTTTTGTCACTGGATGGAACGGGACGTACCGGGTACCGGAACGTACCGGCGTACCGTACCGGGTTTACCGCACTTTTTCTTTATATTTCATAAAACACTGACATTTTACATAAAATTAATAGGCAGACTTCATGAAACAACATTGTAGGCATCATTGACATAACAACAACTAAACTTGGGAAGAACAGTACCAACTATTACTAAGTGATTATACCAAATAATAACCATTTTGGATGTTTTAAGAAATAATCTTGAAAAAATGTTGAATATTTTGTTAACACTTTCCATGGATTTTTTGAGAAAAAAATAAAGAATTTGAACAATTAACTATACTAGTGCATCATAGAATAAGCGAGTAAAAGATTTCTTACAAGTTAAAGGCTGCAATGTTGATTTCATGGACTGACCTTGTTCTTGCGTAGCAAACAGGAGCTTCGAATCGTCAAATGCGTTGTGTGAAAGTATGTTTAACCTTGAAGTATAGAACTAGGGCATAAATTTTCAAATAAACCCCTGAAGTTTGAATGTAATTTGAGTTGGGTCCGTCATCTTTAAAATTTTAAAGCCTTTTTTTTGTGCACTGGCCGGAACAACCATCTCGGCAGGTTCCGTCCGGTTCAAGGTGGTTCAGGGCGGTATTTAAACTGGGACGAAATAGAGCCTGTTCTGCACCGGTTTTTGACCGGTATGGTGCATACCGGTTCGTACCGGCCGGTACGAGACGGGATTTATAACTATGGTTCAAATAGCAATTTACTGCAAACTTCATCCGTAATTCAGGTATTCAAAATGTATAAATTCATCATTTTTTAAAAGTAAAAGTCATTATCTTAAAATTTGAATATATTGTTTCAAAAAAACTTGAATATACCAAAATGAACATATTCTAAAATTTAAAGGGGTCAAAAGACCCTCATTCAGTATAAGGGGGTTAATGACAACATTGTAGTCTAAAATTTAGGGGTGGCCAATCGTACCAAACAAAACCTACCAACCGAGTACCAGCCGAACCGAGAGCTTTGGTATACCGACAGTCGGTATACCGAAAGTTCGGTACGGTAGTACCGAACCGAGTTTGCAGTATTGGTTGGTACACGGTACACAAAAGTGAGTTCGGTTGGTATACCGTGTACCGAGTTTATTTTTATAAAAATAATGTTTATTATATATTTAATAATTTAATAGAAAAGTAAGTATATAAAAAAACTAAAAAAATGTGTTATTTAAAATTCCAGTCAGTTTTTTGATTGTTTCAGTTAGTTTTTGACAGTTTCAGTTAGTTTTTAGACAGTTTCTCAGTAAGTTTTTAACAGTTTCAGTTAGTTGTTTGACAGTTTCAGTTAGTTTTTGACAGTTTCAGTTAGTTTTTTGACTGTTTCAGTTAGTTTTTGACAGTTTCAGTTAGTTTTTTGACTGTTTCAGTTAGTTTTTGACTGTTTCAGTTAGTTTTTTTTGACAGTTTCAGTTAATTTGTCTTCCACTTTTCCTTCTTTGGTAGAGGTGTAGTACCAACCGTACCAACCAAGTACCAACCGTACCAAGAAGTTGGTATACCGAGTTTGTTAGTACGGTACTGGTACTCATTTTCATGTACCAACTTCATCTTGGTTGGTACTGGTACAAGGTAAAAAATGTTGGTATACCTACCATGCCACCCCTACTAAAATTAGAAATAGGGTAAAGGAAGGAAAAGAAAGCCCCCAGTTGGCAGCGGTGCACCACCAGTCAGTCGGAGGGGTAAAATGGCGGGAGAATTCAAAATGAAGAACGCCGATCCAGTCAACGCCAAATCCCTAACGGTAACAATGGCCAAGGACGCGGCAAATCTCAATAAATTAGCGCCTCCTCTAACGTTCGGATAAAACCCTAATACTGGTAATTCTCTCTCTCTCTCTCTCTCCATCCTCCCAATTTCTTTCACCTATCCCTAATTTTGCACTCGTTACTTTGTGTTTTTCCTTTCTCCAGTTGGATTTCTGGGTTTAGTTTCAGTTTTGAATTTCCAAATCCTTTTTCCGGTTGGATTTTGGAGTTTTTTTTTTTTTTTTTTTTTTTTAAGATACCAAATCCCTTTCCCAGTCGGGTTAACAGAGCGCATTAGCAATTATTTTTCCAATTCTGCAGGGTGTAAGAGTAGGAGACAAAGATGGATTCTCCTACTTGTTCTTGTGAGAGAAACTCAAGAAACAACATTCGCAATATTCTTACAGGATTGGGTTTCAAAAATACTCCTCAAAGTCGAAAACTTGATCCATGGATGATTGCTGTATTGGCTCGTCAACAACAACAAGAAGAAACCTGCTCAACAAATAAGCCCCCTAATCTACTATCCGACATTAATCACTCTACTATCCCACTCAAGAACCACCATGATTCAAATATCAAGAAGCGCCCCTTCAGTGATCTCGATTCTGTTTCACCAAAGCAGATTGATAAATCCGCCTTTGTGGGTAAGAGGTTCAAGAATTGTTATTCCAAGAAACAAAAGAAATCTGTTGCACCTCGATCAGGGTCAGTCAAGACAAGTGTGGCTGGACCAGCACATCATGTGGAGAAAGAGCTGCCTGTGGAGTTGAGGAATATGATTGTGGGGGAGATGGGTGGCTCTGATTTGTTGTTTGTAACTGAGAAGGCCTTGACCTGGACAGATTTGAGCCCACAACAGAGCCGTTTGTCCATACCCGAGAGGCAGGTTGCAAATGAGTTCCTCACCAAAGAGGAGAAGGCCAAGTTGAAGAAAGGGATTAATGTCAAGTTAGTGATTTGCAACAGGGATTATCATCCCGGTTCAGCTAAAGAGCATAACATTAATTTGACAAAGTGGGAGATGGTAAGCAGCAAACTTTATGTATTGAACAAGACTTGGAATTCCATTGTCAAGGAACACAAACTGGGAGAAAACATGCGTGTGCAGTTGTGGGCATTTCGGGTGCAGTCTCAACTCTATTTTGCCCTCATCAAGCTTTGAAACAGGTCAGGGGGTACTGATTATGCTAGAAGTCGTACATTCAATCTTTATTTTATATGTTTTTCACTTGTTTATTTTTCTATTATAATTGCAGCAATTCTTTTGGATATATGGTAGAATAGTGAATTAAGGTGTAGTACAACTGTGTTGTTGTATGAGTCCGTGACTCCCTAATTTTTGTAACCAAGGTTTAGCATTTCGCTTCTATACTGGCGGTCCATTTATAATAACTTCACCAATTTTTTTTCAACTGGCAAGATTTTGTTTATGTTTCTTGTTTGTGTGACAGAGTGAGTCTCATCTATTCTGATTTTCTTTACTACTGAGGTTAGTCATACTCGAGAAGAAGTGGGGACTCCATTAGAGATATAGCATGAATCCTCATGATCCAATTTTCTTTACTACTTTGCAGTCAAGCTGATCCCCATTCTTCTTCACTTTAGTCAGTTGTTTTCAATGAGAATATTTTGATTGTGATTTGTGCGTACAAAACAGAACCTCATTCTTAGAGTTTTTTTTTTTTTTTTTTTTTTTTTTTTTGGGAGCAGTAATTCTTGGAGTTACGGAGTGATCCTTAGTTTTATTAAAATTTATTGGAAAAAAATAATGTTTTTGCTATTCAAAAATAAATGACGCGTTTAAAGCCTTGTGGTGAAAAGACCAAAAGTATAATAGAACACAAATGGTTAATCAATGGAACCTCATTGCATATATGAAGCATAAGCCTGGCTGGGTCTCTACATTCTCAACTTATTTCAACACCTTTGACTTTTGGATCAATATAAGTATCTACAAAGTTTACCAAATAAATACAAGAATGTGAGACTAAGGTAACCAAAAACAGAACTAAATAAACTAGTACCCACCCCGTCCAGGAAAGATAGTCCAATTTGACTTTTCATGGTCAATCAATACAAGTGAACCCTTACTAAACATAATGGCAATCTAATCATCCTAGTGGAATACTAATAATTGTTATTGATAAATCATTAAGTGGTTTATTGATAACAATGTTTAAAATTTCATTGGAATGATTAGATTGACGTTAATGTTTGGTCAAAGTTCACTTGCGTTTACCATCAAAAGTCAAATGAGACTACCTTTCCGGGACAAATGGAGTAACAAACATGGATAACCAAGAAGCCTTGACAGCAATATGCTGGGTTCATCTCTTAACTGCATTATGGTACTACCACTTTTAACAAAGGGAATTGATTCAAGTTTCAACAAAACCTTAGACGCCAATTGGAATAATAAACAACCTTGGATCACGATAAAATTCAAAACTGTTAAATTTAAGAGTATTCACACTCAAGGGTTGATTCAACTTCTTACCGCAGCTAGTTCATCATCGTGCTTGGGAATAAAAGCAGTATCGACCTTTCCATTTTTTGAAGTCCTGTAACACAATGCATATTGAGAGATAACTTGCATGAACTTTTCAACCATTCATGAAGGTATAGGAATTAATAGAGCAAATAACAATGTTGTGAGAATTATTGTACCTCAATCTCAAGAATGAGTTTGTGGTATTCAATTGTCGTTGGGGCTTTCTACCCCTACGTAGAAAGCCTCCTTTGAATTTAGAAGGAGAATAGACGGAATATGTAGAAGTTTTTATTTTTTATTTGTTTTTCCGAATTAAGTTAAGTCAAGTTACAATCATATCATGCTTATTAATGTTCTTCTATAATCAACTATTTTTAGTCAAATAGAGTTTTTTTCTTTTCATAAATTGTTGCATGCTTATTTTTAGTGAAATGGAGTTTTTTTGTTCCATAAATTGTTGCATACTCAACCGTGCTGTATAAAAAAATGTTTCATCAGCAAAAATATCATGGCACTTGCTGTTTATATATGTGTGTATTCGTGACAAGTAATGGGCCAAATGTCAACGCCAATCTCTTTGTGTTTATATCTTTCGCATTTGTAATATTGAACCTGGTTGTATTCTTTAAGCACCACCTATAAGATCAAAGCTCGCAGATGTGATTAAAAAACATACTCCCTCTGTTCCTAAATGAGTGTCCATTTTCAAGAAATCTTTGTCCCAAAATGAGTGTCTTTTTTTAACACAACTTTGTCCCTAAATGTTTTTTTTTCAAAAAATATTCACCGGTTTCTTTATACGTGCAAAACTAAATGTTTGGAAAGGAGATTACAAGATTATATATGAATCTTTGACACCAAATTGTACAAAAAGTTGAGAATTTTAGATGTCCCTTAAAATGAAATTTGGACACTCATTTAGGGACAGAGGCAGTACAAGATATACCTCTTGACATATTCATTCCAAGGCCAAAAAAGACAGTTTAAGGAGTGTATTGAGGATCGTAAGATTTTAGGTTGTTTTGAGTATTTTTCATATATCATTTCTAATTTTTATTTTTAGGGTTTGTAATGGTTTAGGGTATAAATACCCTCTTTAAATACTTTATGAGACAACTTTTATTAGCAATGATATTATTTCCTCATTTATCAAGTTTGAGTGATATGTCATCCTAGATTTGTTTGAGTTCAATGAATATAAAAATGTTATTAAATGGAGAGAGCACGCATCAATTGACGCCAACATGTGGAGCCTAAATTAGCTTTACTCAATCAATCTTTTTATTATTTTATTGTGATGACCATTTTATCTTTGCCGAATATCATTAAAACTGCATGTGACATGATTTAATAGTTTCAAACTAGCAAAATTAAAACTACCGAAACTAATTCCAAAGGCAAAAAAATAAAATAAAATAAAATAAAAAATAAAATAAAATACTATTGCTAAAAAACCTGTAATTTTCTTCCTCTCTGATTCCCGCTCCCTCTTTTCCTTTTCTGTTTTTGATCATCCATCCTATTCAACAATTGATCTCTTGCAATTGTTTGTAATCTCAACTTTGTGATTACAAACAATTGTTTGTTGATCTTATTTGTATTTTATTTTATTTTCTTGGGTTTATAATAAATAAATTGATTTCGTCTCTTTCATTGAGATCTTGTGTTTCATCTCTTTCGTTGAGACCAATTGTTTTGTCTTTGTTGAGACCCTTGTGTTTATTGTGTTGATATGTGTTAGGATTTTAGGCCCAAACACAATTGTTTTAATTGATAAAGATGAAAGCACAAAATAACAAAATAGCAAGAACAGAACAAAATTGAAAAATAGATGAACACAAGAGATTTTACGTGGTTCACCAACTTGGCTACGTCCACGGGCGATGGAGAATCAATTCACTATAACAAAAAGAGTACAAGGAGAAACAAGGTGAAAACCTTTCACACAATCTCTCACAATAGTGAATAACCTAGCTTTTCTAGCAATCTCTCTCTTTACAATGCTTACAAGTCGTATCAAAAGGTCTAGAGGCTTGCCTATATTTATATACGAAATATAGACCCAACCCTAGAAGAATAGGAGTTTAAATCACAGCCAAAATCTGTTTCCAAATTGAATTCGGACAAGTAGCCCCGACACACATGTGCGGCCGCCCAAACTAAGGTGTGCGGTCGCCCAAACAACCTGAAGCAAATATGGCGTTTCAACAAGGATGATTGTGCGGTCGCCCATAGCCATCTTTGCGGCCGCCCAACCCTCCCGTCTTCCGTTTGCAAGACCGATCCTAACCGAGTCCAAATTGAGAGTCTCTCTCAACAATTCTCCACCTTGACGATCAATTCCAGAAAAGAGTGTATGTACACCCTCCCATTTACACATAGATTAAGAAATAGTGGAAGTGATATTAGTGTTATGAGTATAAAAGTAAAGTATGAGAGAAATGAGTGGGAGGGAATAGTAAGTTGATTGGTGGTGTGAGTATAAAAGTAAAGTAAGAGGGATAATAAATAGGAAGAATAGTAAAGATTCTTTGTCATTTTTGAAAGTGGACATATACTCTAGAACAGACTAAAAAAGAAAGGTAAACATATACTTTGAGACGGAGGGAGTATAAAACAAGTACATTCATATACATATACTTCTTATATATTAGGGATTTTTTTTTTTTTTGAAGAAGTGAAATTTTATTAATAAAGAAATAATTGCACCAAATCTTGCGCTAGATTTGGAGCAAGGTTTGGCGTGCATCAAAATAGCGTGGGGTTTTTATTTTATTTTATTAATGATAGATAAATTGACCTTAGGCTACATCAAATGGCCATGAAGGCTACAACTATGCCTATAAATAGGCTAACACAAATCTCCCTTACGGGATTCAAACTCGAGACCTCCGCATGGGAAGCTAACACCGGATACTGATTGAGCTAGAGCTCTTTGGTAAAATAGCATGTCAGTTGAAGACCCCGTTGGAGATAATACTTGCGTTAAACTGGAGCTTTGTCGTAGGGGTGTAAATTGTTCGGTTTGGCGCAGTCAGTAGGAATTGTGGTCTAAATTATTTTAGGAATAAACATTATAATTCAGATATTCAAATGTAGCATAAAAGGGGGGTCAAATAGCAATTTAATGCAAAATTCATCCATAATTGAGGTATTTAAAATGTATAAATTCATCTCTTTTAGTAGTAAAAGTCGTTATCTTAAAATTTGAATATAATGTTTCAAAAAAAAAAATGGATATTCAAATGTAACATAAAAGGGGTTCAAATCATAGTTATAAATCCCGTCCCGGCGAACGCACCGGTTTTGTCACTGGATGGAACGGGACGTACCGGGTACCGGAACGTACCGGCGTACCGTACCAGGTTTACCGCACTTTTTCAGTATATTTCATAAAACACTGACATTATACATAAAATTAATAGGTGGACTTCATGAAACAACATTGTAGGCATCATTGACATAACAACAACTAAACTTGGGAAGAACAGTACCAACTATTACTAAGTGATTATACCAAATAATAACCATTTTGGATGTTTTAAGAAATAATCTTGAAAAAATGTTGAATATTTTGTTAACACTTTCCATGGATTTTTTTTCCAGAAAAAAATAAAGAATTTGAACAATTAACTATACTAGTGCATCATAGAATAAGAGAGTAAAAGATTTCTTACAAGTTAAAGGCTGCAATGTTGATTTCATGGACTGACCTTGTTCTTGCGTAGCAAACAGGAGCTTCGAATCGTCAAATGCGTTGTGTGAAAGTCTGTTTAACCTTGAAGTATAGAACTAGGGCATAAATTTTCAAATAAACCCCTGAAGTTTGAATGTAATTTGAGTTGGGTCAGTCATCTTTAAAATTGGTTTAAAGCCTTTTTTTGTGCACTGGCCGGAACAACCATCTCTGCAGGTTCCGTCCGGTTCAAGGCGGTTCAGGGCGGTATTTAAACTGGGACGGAATAGAGCCTGTTCCGCACTAGAGCCTGTTCCACACTGGTTTTTGACCGGTATGGTGCATACCGGTCCGTACCGGCCGGTACGGGACGGGGTTTATAACTATGGTTCAAATAGCAATTTACTGCAAACTTCATCCGTAATTCAGGTATTCAAAATGTATAAATTCATCATTTTTTAAAAGAAAAAGTCATTATCTTAAAATTTGAATATATTGTTTCAAAAAAACTTGAATATACCAAAATGAACATATTCTAAAATTTAAAGGGGTCAAAAGACCCTCATTCAGTATGAGGGGGTTAATGACAACATTGTAGTCTAAAATTAGAAATAGGGTAAAATTAGAGGTGGTCTCCCATGAGAACAAAGGGATCCGTCTCATGCATGAGACGGGTTGACCCATGACCCATGGGGCATGACCCGCCACGTGGCAGCCTCCCATAGGTAAAAAAAAAAAAAAAAATTTGTTTTTTTTGAGTTTTTATATTAATTTTTCGGCTTTTCAGCCGTTCACCAAAAGTAATAGATACCATAACTTAATGTAATGACTGTATACATATAAAGTAACATTGTTTATAAGATAACGTAACACCTGTTTTACAAAAACAAAAGCTCGTTTTACCCATTTTTTCAAATGTAATACTAACTATAATTACATCTAAATGTAATTATCATTTATACTGAAATGTAATAATGCTTTTGCAAAAATGTAAAATATTGTGTATTTTGATTTAATTTTTTGAAAGAAAGTAACATTTGAAAAGTAACAACTCATATATGAATGTAATTGTTTGTACAAGTAAATGTAACACTTTAATAAAAGAAATTATAACATATTTCTATAGATAATGTAATACTTTTACATGTAACACTAATCAAGTGTTTTTAGCTCTAAAAATGTAAATGGTTGAATTATTACTTTTTCTATACATATGTGTTACAATTATGTATAAACATTATTACATATAAGTAACACGTTCGTTACATTTTAGTTGTAATAAGTATTACTTTTGGCAAACGAAGAAAACATAGAAAAAAACACTGTTACTTTTCTGTATATATGTATTACTTTTATGTATACAAACTGTTACTTTATATGAATACAGTCATTACATTAAGTTATAGTAACTATTACTTTTGACAAACCGAAAAAAACCAAAAAAAATATATAAAAATTTTTAAAAAAAAGAAAAAAAATATTGTTTTTTTTTTTGGCCTATGAGAGGCTGCCAAATGGCAGGTTCGACCCCTGGGTCCTGGAGCCGGTTTGTGGGTCGGGCGGGCGGGTCAAAAACCGACCCATCTCATGGATGGATGAGACGGATCATGCATGTGTGCACACAAGTTTTTGTCAATTAGAAATAGGGTAAAGGAAGGAAAAGAAAGCCCCCTATTGGCAGCGGTGCACCACCAGTCAGTCGGAGGGGTAAAATGGCGGGAGAATTCAAAATGAAGAACGCCGATCCAGTCAACGCCAAATCCCTAACGGTAACAATGGCCAAGGACGCGGCAAATCTCAATAAATTAGCGCCTCCTCTAACGTTCCGATCAAACCCTAATACTGGTAATTCTCTCTCTCTCTCTCTCTCCATACTCCCAATTTCTTTCACCTATCCCTAATTTTCCACTCGCTACTTTGTGTTTTTCCTTTAATCCTTTCTCCAGTTGGATTTCTGAGTTCCCAAATCCTTTTTCCGGTTGGATCAAACCCTAATACTGGTAATTCCCCTATTTCCGACTTCAATTTCTCAGTTAGCAATTATTTTTTAACAGGGTTTGAGAGTAGGAGACAAAGATGGATTCTCCTACTTGTTCGTGTGAGAGAAACTCAAGAAAGAACATCCGCAATATTCTTACTGGATTGGGTTTCAAAGATACTCCTCAAAGTCGGAAACTTGATCCATGGATGACTGCTGTCTTGGCTCGTCAACAACAACAAGAAGAAGCTTGCTCTGCAAATAAGCCCCCTATTCTACAATCTGACATCAATCACTCTACTATCCCACTCAAGAACCACCATGATTCAAATATCAAGAAGCGCCCCTTCAGTGATCTCGAGTCTGTTTCACCAAAGCAGAATGATAAATCCGCCTTTGTGGTAAGAGGTTCAAGAAATGTTATTCCAAGAAACAAAAGAAATCTGTTGCACCTCGATCAGGGTCAGTCAAGACAATTGTGGCTGCACCAGCACATCGTGTGGAGAAAGAGCTGCCTGTGGAGTTGAGGAATATGATTGTGGGGGAGATGGGGGGCTCTGATTTGTTGTTTGTAACTGAGAAGGACTTGACCTGGACAGATTTGAGCCCACAACAGAGTCAGTTTTTGTTAATACTAAAGCTTGATATACATTGTGGGTGCCCTCTCTATCACCTTAAGGTTTTAGAGGAGTTGGTTACTTAACATGGTATCAGAGCTCTTGGTTTGGCAAGGTCAAAGGTTCAAATCTTCCCGCTTGCATTTCTCCTAAAAATATTATAAATGGGTACGTATTGGCCCAATATATCACCTGCACCCCCATTATATCCACGTATGCACGTGAGGGGGAGTGTTAATACTAAAGCTTGATATACATTGTGGGTGCCCTCTCTATCACCTTAAGGTTTTAGAGGAGTTGGTTACTTAACAGTTTTCCATACCGGAGAGGCAGGTTGCGAATGAGTTCCTCAACATAGAGGAGAAGGCCAAGGTGAAGAAGGGGATCAATGTCAAGTTAGTGATTTGCAACCATGACTATCATCCCGGTTCAGATGAAACTCATGAGCATAACATTAATTTGACTATGTGGGCACTGAAAAGCAGCATGGTGTATGTGTTGAACAAGACTTGGAATCCCATTGTCAAGGAACACAAACTTGGAGAAGACATGCGTGTGCAGTTGTGGTCATTTCGGGTGCAGTCCCGACTCTATTTTGCCTTTGTCAAACTTTGAAAATCATGCATTCAATCTTTATTATATCCCGTATATTTGTTCTCCCTCTTTTATTTTTCTATTGTAGTTGCTGCAATTCTTTTGTATAGATGGCAGACAATGAATTATAGATCAGTATAACTGTGTTGTTGTACGAGTCCATGACTCCTTGATTTTTGTAGCCACTGTGTAGCAATTCGCTTCGATGTTGGTTGTCCTATTATAATAATTTTACTACATTTTTTTAATCTCGAGTGTCAAGATTATGTTTATGCTTGTTGGTTGTGTGACAGAGTGAATCTCATCTAATTTGATTCTCTTTACTAAATTGAGTTTCTTGTGTTTGATTATTGATGATGGCAATTTTTCTTCATTAAAGTCAGTTGTATTGAATGAGTAGTCTTACTTGGAACTTCAAGGGTGTTCTCAAGCTTGAGATAGCAAAAAACTTAAACTAATATGAAGATCTTTCAAGAACCATTTTAAGCAAGCTAATAAGTGGAGTCACTCCACATCATCTGATGTGAGTGTGACAAAAACGTTACTACCTCTGTCCCCAAATTAAAAATCAATTCATGATCTAAGAAAAAAATGGACATTTAATTTGAGTCGGGGGAGTAGTAATCATGCATGAGAGACTATTAACAATATCCCGAAGCATTTACAATTTGATGTATATGCATTCATCCATGGTGTGTAAAACTGGTTTTAGTAGTATTAACAATCATTTTCGTTTCCACTTTGTATGTACCAACGAGAACCTGAATTTTCATTATTTGAGTTTGAGAGGGCTACTTATGCTTTGAAAAATAGAGTTTGAGGGTCCTGCATATTGGCCTTTTATTTTTAGGTTTAATTCTTCAAGGGCCCTTCAGCCCAAACAATTCTCCATTAAAAACCAATGAATTTTACTGAATTCAGCGTACAACCTACACGAAATCAAAATTCCATCAAAACCCACGAGCTGCTTAGGCGGATCAATGAATCCTACCTTGTTCCTACCCACGGTCTGGCTTGCTCCGTTAGCATGTTTTGTTGGCCCACACCATTAGTCCGTTTTGCTGGCCCGCCCCTTTAGCCCATTGTGCTTTATAAGAGTGATGATTTTATAAGAGTAATTTTAGTCTTATACCTAACTTTAGTCTTATATGTAAATATAAGAGTTATTCTAGCTAGACATGCCCGACCGGTTCAGTTGAACCGGCGAACCGGCGGTTTTTGAACCGGCCGGAACTGGCAAAACCGGCGAACCGGAACCGCAGGTAATAATCTGAACCGTGAACCGCCGGTTCACGGTTTTGTAAGGTTTATTGGCGAAAACCGGCGGTCTGAACCGGCGGTCTGAACCGGCGGTCTGAACCGGCGGTTTGAACCGACGGTTCATGAACCGGCGGTTCATTAATCTGGGCCGTTCGTTTCATAACCGTTGGAAGAATTGAATGTGGGCCGGTGGATTTGGGAATTTTGTGACCGTTGGCTGGCAGCTGGCGATGGGCTCCACGCGTCACGCGCCTGTGTGTTGTGCGCTGCCCTAGCCGTTTGAAACTAGCCGTTATGCTTCTAACGGCAAGGACTAATCTGCAAAGAAAAAAAAACCCCTTCCAGCCCCATTTAACTATAAAACTCCCTCCCCCCTCCTCACTATTTTTTTCACAAAAGCTTACAAACTCTCTCTCTCTCTACTCTATTAATCTCTCTCTACAAGCCCTCTTGTGAATTTCGTTACTTTTTTCATTAAATTTCTGACGAAAATCCTTTTTTTTTAACTGTCAGCCCTATTTTTTTCCATTTTAGTCCTTTTTCTCTCATCCTTTTGTAACTATGGAGGGAAATTTTAGTCAAAGAGATGGAAAAGGTCACGCTAATGATGAGTATGAAGCATTTAATCAATTTAATCCATTTCTTTTCAATGAGTACAATGCCAATGAAGTGATTCGCAACGTAGAAGAGGGTGAAGGTGATGATGACATTCAAGAGATTGAACGTCCATTCATTTCACCAACCGGTCCAACCCCACCCACCCAAGAAAGTTATGAAGTTGATCAACAATCAATGGGTGGAAGTGGAAGGGGACGGGAAGGAGGTAGAAGCAGTGGTGGATGCGGACGGGGACGGGGAGGAAGGGAGTCAAAATCCGATATAATGACGATACATTACACAAAAAAGCCCGTTCCCAATAGTGAAGATACTTTCATACTTGAATGTAACTATTGCCCGAAGACTTATCCTTTTATCAAGGGTGGTGGATATGGTACCTCTAAAGGCCACTTGAGTAGGAATCATCCCGATAAATTGGCGGCGGTGGAAAAGTCTTAAACTCAACTACAATTTCCTCCTCAATCTTCTCATCAAGGTACTTCTACTACTTTATTCAAATTTAATATGACTAATTATAGAAAAGGTTTAGCCAAATTAGTTAGTGGGAAAGGTCTTTCATTTAGTTTTGCTAGCGATAAATTATGGGAACTTTTTGCAAAACTTTATCTAAATCCCTCCGCCCAAAGAGTACCACATCAATCTCTTACACGTGATGTTGCTACGGTTTGGAGGGAATATAAATTTAAAATGATTCAAGAATTTTCGAAAATGGATAACAAAGTTTGAATTTGTTCGGATATTTGGAGTGATCTATGGCAACACCATCATTATATGGGTGTTACATGTCATTGGGTCGACAAATCATGGACAATACAAAAACGATTAATTTTATTTAGGGATTTTGATACTCAACATAATGCTACAAATATTGCAAGCAAACTTCTCACCATTTTGAACGAGTATAATTTGGTAGGAAAAGTTTGTTCAATTGGTTTTGATAATGCAAGTGCTAATTCGGCTAGTTTACCCGATTTAATTACATATTGTCAACCTTCTATTGGTGGGAAATATTTTCATATTAGATGTATATGTCATATTTTAAATTTATGTGGTCAAGATTTTTTAAGCGCCATGAGTCCCACGATTACTCACATTAGAGATGCTATTAGTCATATTGGTAGATATGCTTCAATTCAAAACAAATGGCTTCGATTTTGCAAGAGCAAAGGTGTGAAGGAAAGACGATTTGCCCCCGATGTGTCGCATAGGTGGAATTCCACCTATAGAATGTTGTCTCAATCTATGGATTACAAGGATGAAGTTTGTGCATTTTTGACAAGTGTAAACTATCGGGAGCCAATATTTCCATTTCAATGAGATGCTTGTTCCAATGTGTTGGAAATTTTGAAGGTGTTCAAAGATGCTACCGTTGAGTTGTCGGGTATTTATTACCGCACTTCAAATATTGTTTTTGATCATTGCATAAATGTTGCAATGGTTTTTAGTGAATTTTGGGATGATCCTCAAACGGGTGTTGCTATAAAGCAAATGAGGGAGAAATGGGTTAAGTATTTTAAGGAAATACCAAACCTTTTTTTGGTAGATAAAGTTTTTGATCCAAGAATTCGATTGAACGGTTTAGAAGATATGTTAAGATTATATTATGATAATTTGTATCATGATCAAGGTGAAGGGGCTTACTATGATGCAATTGTTGGTATTAAAAAAAGGATTAAAAAGGATTTAAGTTCTCTTTACAAGGAATATCAGACCATTTCTGATCCTCAAAGTGGTGTTGATCCTATTAGAAGTGGTGGTGGAGTAGATGTTGGATGTGGAATTGGTCGACTTGGTAGAAGAGGGTGGAGTGATAAAGTGTATGGCACGAACAAACGTCCTAAGGCTCCCACTTCTAACACGCCCTATGAACCGGGGGCCCGAATGCGAGAGGTGAAGTGGAAGGAAGAAGGCTTCTTTGATAGATTCTTGCCAGCCCAACTCTTTTATTCTATAAGTTTTGAAGCATTTGGATATAATTTAAACATTCTTAAGTGGTGGTCAAAAAGAGTAACAACATTTCCTATACTTTCAAGAATTGCAAAGGAAGTATTTGCATCTCCGGCTTCAACGGTAGCGGTAGAGCAAATATTTAGTATGTCGGGAAATACATTGGATCCAACACGTTCAAGGCTCAATGTGGAAAACTTAGAAAATCAAATGTGTGTTGGAGATTCTTATAGGGCGGAAATTCGGGACCAAGAAGAAAAATGGTCTAGTGATGAAGATGCATATTTTGATGGGCCTATAACTATTGAAGATGGTTCACCTTCGGTTAATGAAGGTGAAAATGTACCGTTACCTTAGTTTAGATCGTCAAGTTTCTGTTTTTTTTTTAAAAAAAAAATGGGCGAAGTGGGCTTCTGTAGTCTGTAGGCAGTAATACGGTAAGGGCCGGCTGGTTGGTTGACCCATTTCTTCTAATGTATTAAAAAAAAAAAAGGCTGGGATGGGCCGCGGGCGTGGGCTAGGAGACACTGGGCTGGGGGAGTGGGCCAAAGCAAAGGGCTGGAAAAGAAAAAAAAAAACGAACCGGGATGAACCGGCGGTTGGACCGTGAACCGTATATACACGGTTTTAGGCGGTTTATGCTTTGGGTGAACCTTGAACCGCCGGTTCATGAACCAGGAACCGGCGGTTCATGTGAACCGGGCATGTCTAATTTTAGCCTTATACCTAATTCTAGTCATTTACCTGATTCTAGTCTTTTACCGTAGTATAAGAGTAATTTCGGTCTTATATTGTCAAGCATAATAGTAATTCTAGTCTTATACCTCTGTAATTCTAATCTTATACCTAAGAGTAATAAAATATAAGAGTTGTGATTTTTTTAAGAAAATGTGAAAGATTGTGATTTTTTTTACTCTTGTCACATAGGTATATGAGTAAATCTAGTCTTATACAGTATAAAAGCGGACTAAATAATAAAATATATGACTTTTTTATGATTTTCTAAGAAAAATGTAATTTTTTTTTGAAAAAAAAATACTATTATACTTTAGGTATACGTGTAATTAGTATAGGAAAGGACTGCATGATTTCTTAAGAAAATGTGAAAAATTGTGGGAAAAAAATTACTCTTATATCTTAGGTATAAGAGTAATTCTATTCTTATACCTAAGTATAGGAGAGATGTGCATGATTTTGTAAAAAAAAGTGAAATAAAAATATATACTTTTATACTTTAGGTAGAAGAGTAATTATAGTCTTATGCCTAATTATAAGAGTGCTAAGTATAAGAGCAGACTGCTTAATTAAATTTGAGACTTATTACGATTTTTGAAGAAAACATGAATAATTGTGGAAAAAAAATAGTCTTATACCTTAAGATATACTCCCTCCGTCTCATCCGAAATAGGATTTTTGGTCCCGACACGGGGATTAAGGAATAATAATCTTTTATTATAAAAAATTGTTTGAAAAGTAGGTGTTGTGAGTATGAATGAGAGAGAAAGTTGGTGGGGAATAATAAATGAAAAGTTGTTGTGAGTATGACAAATGAGTCCTACTAATAAAAAAGTAATAAAAGCTTTCCATTTTGGGATGTCCTATTTCGAGTGGGACACCCAAAATGGCAAAACGTCCTATTTCGGGTGGGACGGATGGAGTAAGAGCAATCCTAGTCTTACACCTTAGGTATTGGAGGATGACATGTCAGTAAATAAGAGACTTTGACTAGTTGTATTCATGTAAATAAGTGACTTAACTAGAAGCTACTAATGGGAAAAAAAAAATTAGAAGCTTCCCAAATATTATATTTCACAAAAAATAATTTAATTTAATTTTAAAACCTTTTATATTTTTATAACTATTTTATTAAAAGATTTAGGTCTTATATATTTTTTGAAATCATATTTTAAATTTTCCGTTTTTTTAAAAAGAAAAGTTGATATTTTTGTGAATATCCTAGAATTTCATTAATTGATTGTGAAATCTCTTTTTTTTTTTTTTTTTTTTTCATTATTTGCGTCTCTATTGTTTGAGTAATATTATTTTATCTCCCTATATCATGGATTGGATTAATATATGGCAATACTTATACATAAAAAGGACTCTTAACTGGCTACGGATATTCATTTGGCTAGAATTTATATTCCTACTGTGATAAGGATCGTATTCCTACATATCCAGATCTATTTGATCTCCTTTCCTACTCAGGACTCTCTACGGTCATGTATAAATACGGGGTCATGGCCTCATATATAGGGACACGGTATACACTATAATACGCTTCCCTCAGCATATCTTATGTTGTTCATGTTTATGTTCATATTTATGATACATAGATACTGATTCTCATACCCGAGGGTTTATACGGGGGTAATTCTCCGCATCTCTAATTGTGTTTGTTTTGCAAATTGTCCGTCGATTTGTTCCAAGTATCCAATGACGTTCCCTCTTGATCAGATACCCCTCAATACCCCACAACTTTGGCGCAGTCAATAGGAATTGTGCTTTAAATTATTTTAGGAATAAACATTATAATTTGGATATTCAAATGTAGCATAAAAGGGGGGGGGGTCAAATAGCAATTTAGTTCAAACTTCATCTATAATTGAGGTATTCAAAATGTATAAATTCATCATTTTTAGTAGTAAAAGTCATTATTCAAAAATTTGAATATAATGTTTCAAAAAAAAAAAAATGAATAAACCAATATGAACATATTCTAAAAATTAAAGGGGTCAAAAGACCCTCATTCAAAAGCCTAATTTCTATATGAGGGGTGAAGTGTGCAATTAGACAAATGGAAAGGGGGCAATTGACAACATGTTTAAAACTTGAAATGGGGAAGCTTAGAAGGAGCAGATATCCCCCGATGGGCAGCGGCGCACCACGGCACCACCATTTGGAGGAGTAAAATGGCGGGAGAATTCAAAATCAAGAAGGCCCACCCAGTCAACGCCAAATCCCTAACGGTAACAATGGTCAAGGACGCGGCAAATCCCAATAAATTAGCGCCTCCTCTAACGTTCTGATCAAACCCTAACACTGGTAATTCTCTCTCTCCATCCTCCCAATTTCTTTCACATATCCCTAATTTTGCACTCGCTACTCTGTGTTTTTCCTTTAATCCTTTCTCCAGCTGGATTTTTGAGTTCAGTTTCATTATTGAATTTCCAAATCCTTTTTCCGGTTGGATCAAACCCTAATACTCGTAATTCCCCTATTTCCGATTTCAATTTCTCAGTTAGCAATTATTTTTTTAACTCTACAGGGTTTGAGAGTAGGAGACAAATATGGATTCTCCTACTTGTTCGCGTGAGAGAAACTCAAGAAAGAACATCCACAATATTTTTACTGATTGGGTTTCAAATATACTCCTCAAATTCGAAAACTTGATCCAAGGATGACTGTTGTCTTGGCTCGTCAACAACAACAAAAAGAAACCCGCTCAACAAATAATCCCCCTATTCTATGTAACGGTCACCAATATTAGAAGGGCATTATGGTCTTTTAATAAAGATAAGTAAGGACAGGAGGGTAAATTGCGATCAACTAACTCACGAGCTCAACACGTGAGTAGGACATGTCCATGTGATGGCCGTTGGAGGAATGGACCAATGAAAGAGGAAAGCACATGGCGTGAATTGTGGAAGGAATCTGGGGTATTTACTCTCTGAATTGTAAAAAGGGAAGGGGAGAAGAGATTATTGTAATTCTTAGCTTTCTTCTTGTTATCTAGAGTAAGGTTCAGCTAGTTAAGTAATTTAGTTTCCCTTTTCAATTATTGTTGAACTTTTGATTCAATTCTCATATAGAAATCCTTCCTTGTTGTTGTTTTTTCCCAAATTATCCTTGTTGAATTGTTGGCCTGTTACAAACTGGTATCAGAGCAGTCCTTCCCCGGATTGCTTCTGCTCTGCCTCTGATTTCAATGGCGGACGGTACCCGATGGCGTGAATTGGAGAAGAGGTTGGAGAGCCAAGACAAGCGTATTGAGGAGCTGGGTGAAACCCTTAATATGGGTCGGCAGAAGAGTGATGAGAGGATGGATAACCTGGATGCCTCGTTTCTCGATGTGAAGGCGATGCTGGAAATGATGAGCGCGAAAATGGGCCAAGATAAAGGAAAAGGAGCTGCTACTGGTAATGGAGAGCCTGAGGGAGAAGCTAGCCGTAGCAATGGAGGGGGTAATGACTCAGATCCAAGGTATTCCCAATTTTCTAATCATTCCCCTTCGTTTCCATTCACTCACTCACACAGCCCTATTCCCCCTACCATACCCACACACCAGCCCCAATTCCATTCCAATTTTCACAATATGCACCAACCCCATGTTAACCAAAACCAGTTTGGCCATAGCAACTATGTTCCCCAGCACCCTATTCCCAACCCTTACCAACATACCCATGACCCATATATGTTCCCCCCAAATCAAATACCCCCTAACTGGAAAGGGCCGTGGCATTCTAAACCACCCAAAATGGATTTTCCAAAATTTGATGGTACTGATGTGAGAGGGTGGGTCATTAGGAGTGACCAATATTTTGAGTTTAACCCCATGGATGAATATCGCAAACCAAAGTATGCATCTACATATTTTGAAGGTAGGGCGAGTCATTGGTATCAATTTTATCAAGTTGGGAGGGGTATGATTCATTGGAGGGTTTTTGTTCATGACATTGTAATTAATTTTGCTACTAGAGAGCATAAAAATCCTCAGGAGGAATTCAACAAATTGATTCAGAACACCACTGTGGATAACTATATTGATGAATTTGAGGAACTTAGGGCACTAGTTGTGGCCCAACAGGAGGGGTTTACTGAATCTTATTACCTGTCAAGTTTTTTGAGTGGGTTGAAGTTAGAGATTAAGGGTGCTGTTAAAATGGCAAGGCCTAAATCCTTAGAAGATGCCATGGATTTGGCTAGGCAAGCTGAAGCTAACCTAGAAAATTCCTTCAAAACAAAACCCACTTATAGTGTCCCTACCAGGACTACTATACTCACAAAACCTGCCCCATACATCAAACCTGGTAGCTCCTTCCCATCCAATACCACCATTCAATCTTCAGCCAGTAACTCCAATTCATACTCCATTAATAAACCTACCAAATCCTTAAGCCATACTCCAAAGACCTTAACCAGCTTTGAAATTAATGAAAGGAGGAAGAATGGATTGTGTTTCCATTGTGATGAAAAGTTCAGTAGGGGGCATGTTTGTAAAACTAGATTGTACTGTTTAATGGGGGAAGAAAGTGATGAACCAGTCCAAGAAGAAATTACTGAGTTACTTGTTGAAGAAAATCCAGAGAATGAGGAGGATGCACAAATCTCAGTTTTGGCCCTGAATGGAGTCTCTTCCCACAACACTATCAAGGTGAAGGGCAGGGTGAAGAAGAGGGATATTACAATATTTGTGGACAGTGGAGCCACTCACAATTTCATTGATCCGGAAACAGTTGCTCAGTTGGGGAGCTTGGCAGTGCAGACAACACCACTCAATGTAACAGTGGCAGATGGTAATAGGCTTACTAGTGATGCCCTATGTACTGATTTTGTCTGGGAAATGCAAGGACATAAGTTCAAGGCTGATTTGAGAGTCCTACCATTGGGGGGGGGGGTGTGATATCATCCTAGGGGTGGCTTGGCTCAAGACTCATAGTCCAATCACTCTTGATTACAATAAAATGGAGATCTCTCTATGTTTGGGAAAGAACAAGGTAACTCTTAAGGGAACAGAGGAAGAGGGTTCTCTCAAAATGATTAGTGGCAAGGGGCTAAGCAGACTTATCAAGAAAACCAAACAGGGTCTTGTTGGTTATCTTTTCTTCATGAATGGTACTGAATGCCTTAGTACTCAGTGCTCCCCTGTAACATCATTGCTGGAAAGGTATAAGGAAGTTTTTCAAGAGCCAAAAGGGTTACCACCCAAGAGGAGGCATGATCATAAGATTCCTTTGAAAGAAGGTAGTGATCCAATTAGTCAAAGACCATACAGAGCCCCCCATTTTCAGAAAGAGGAGATTGAGAAGCAAGTTAAGGAAATGATGGGAAGTGGAATTATTCAACATAGCAGTAGCCCCTTTGCCTCACCAGTTTTGTTGGTGCTCAAGAAGGATGGAACCTGGAGATTGTGTGTGGACTATAGGAAGTTGAATGAGATGACTATTAAAAACAAATTTCCTATTCCTATAATTGAGGAACTATTGGATGAGTTGCATGGGTCCTTGTGGTTTTCTAAAATGGACCTTAGGTCAGGATATCATCAGATTAGAGTGGCTGTGGAGGACATTCACAAAACTGCATTTAGAACACATCATGGGCATTTTGAGTTTAAAGTCATGCCTTTTGGGTTAACCAATGCCCCTGCATCATTTCAAGCCTTGATGAATGAGGTTTTTGAACCCCTACTCAGAAAAAGTGTCCTAGTCTTTTTTGATGACATCTTGGTGTACAGTAAGTCACTTGAAGATCACATTAGACATTTACAAGAGGTACTGGAGCTTATGTCACAACATAGCCTCTTTGTCAAACTGAGTAAATGTTCCTTTGCTCAGAATAGTTTGGATTACTTAGGACACATCATCTCTGCTAATGGAGTATCACCAGATCCTCAGAAGGTGAAGGCTATGGTGGAATGGCCTACTCCAATCAACATCAAACAGCTAAGGGGTTTCCTGGGGTTGACAGGCTACTACAGAAGGTTTGTTAAAGGCTATGGCTCAATCTGCAAACCCCTCACCTTACTTTTGAGGAAGAACTCCTTCTCTTGGAATGATGAGGTACAAAGGGCTTTTGAAAGGTTGAAGACTGCCATGAGTACTACTCCAGTTCTAGCTATGCCTAACTTTGAGGATACATTTATTATTGAGACTGATGCAAGTAATTTAGGCATTGGAGCAGTTTTAATGCAAAGTGGTAGGCCCATTGCTTATATTAGCCAGGGTTTGAGTTCAAGGAATCAAGCCTTATCCACATACGAGAAAGAACTGCTTGCAATGGCCCTTGCTGTGACTAAATGGAGACCTTATATTCAGAACAAGCACTTCATTCTGAGGACTGATCAACAAAGTTTAAAATACTTTTTGGAGCAAAAGATAACCACTTTGATGCAACAGAAATGGATTGCTAAATTAATGGGCTTGGATTATGAGATTGTTTACAAGAAGGGTAGTGAAAACAGAGCTGCTGATGCCTTGTCCAGAATAGAAAGGGAAGAGGGTCAATTAAATACTGTTTCAACAGTTATTCCCACTTGGTGGAATGAAATAGTCCTTAGCTATGAGAATGATGATGTTGCTAAGTCACAAATTGAGTTAGCCTCTACTGGTCTGGTTACAGAAGGGTGGAGTTTCACACAAGGGTTACTCAAGTGGAATGGCAAGGTTTATATTGGTGTTGGTTCAAGCTTAAGGGCAAAATTTTTAGAGGAGATGCATGCAAGCAGTTATGGGGGACACTCAGGTAGGGATGCCACTCTTCACAGGGTCAAGCAATTCTTCTATTGGCCAAAAATGAAGAGAGATGTGCAGAAGTTTGTGCAGGAGTGTGACAATTGTCAAAGAAACAAAAATGAGCTCATCCCATCTCCTGGTCTACTACAACCTCTTCCAATTCCTGACCAAGCATGGGAGGATATTTCAATGGATTTCATAGAAGGGCTGCCCAAATCTGAAGGTAAAAATGCTATCTTGGTTGTAGTAGATAGATTTTCAAAATATGGGCACTTTATTGCTTTATCACACCCTATCACTGCATTGAGCCTAGCTGAAACCTTTTTGAATAGTATTTATAAATTGCATGGGCTTCGAAAGACCATTGTCAGTGACAGAGATAGATTGTTTATGAGTCATTTCTGGCAGGAGTTGTTCCAATTAATAGGGACAAAGTTACATCATAGTACGGCCTATCACCCTCAAAGTGACGGCCAGACTGAGAGGTTAAACAGATGTCTTGAATCCTACCTAAGGGCAATGACCAGCTAAAGGCCAAAACATTGGAATAAGTGGCTTCCTTTAGCTGAATGGTGGTATAACACCACCATCCATTCAGCTATCAATATGAGTCATTTTCAAGCTCTTTATGGATCTGCCCCTAGGCAATTGGTTATTCCCCAAGAAGAAAAGGTGAGGCATGCTGCTGTTGGGGATTTTTTTAAAGAAAGACAGACTCTGAATGCTATATTGAAACAGAACCTAGCTGCAGCACAGGGTAGGTATAAACTGTATGCTGATCAGCATAGAACAGAGAGGGAATTCATAGTGGGAGATATTGTTTACTTGAAGTTACAACCATATAGACAAGGGACAGTCCAGTCCAGTTCAGACAGAACCAGAAACTTTCATCTAAGTATTATGGTCCTTATGCAGTGTCGGAGAGAATTGGGAAGGTGGCATACAGATTGGATCTTCCAAAATCTGCTCAGGTACATCCAGTGTTTCATGTATCCTTATTGAAAAAGAAGTTGGGAGAAAAAGCCATAGCCTCATATGCCTTGCCTCAATTGGGTCCAGAAGGTCAACTGTTGCTACAACCCTTGAAACTTTTAGCACGAAGAATGGTTAAAAGAAACAATAGAGCTATACCCCAAGTTCTAATTCACTGGGAGAATTCAGTTGAAGAGGATGCCACATGGGAAGATGCTTCAGTCATCAATGACCATTTTCCAAGTTTTTTACCTTGAGGACAAGGTGTTTGTAAGGGAGGAGGGGTTGTAACGGTCACCAATATTAGAAGGGCATTATGGTCTTTTAATAAAGATAAGTAAGGACAGGAGGGTAAATTGCGATCAACTAACTCACGAGCTCAACACGTGAGTAGGACATGTCCATGTGATGGCCGTTGGAGGAATGGACCAATGAAAGAGGAAAGCACATGGCGTGAATTGTGGAAGGAATCTGGGGTATTTACTCTCTGAATTGTAAAAAGGGAAGGGGAGAAGAGATTATTGTAATTCTTAGCTTTCTTCTTGTTATCTAGAGTAAGGTTCAGCTAGTTAAGTAATTTAGTTTCCCTTTTCAATTATTGTTGAACTTTTGATTCAATTCTCATATGGAAATTCTTCCTTGTTGTTGTTTTTTCCCAAATTATCCTTGTTGAATTGTTGGCCTGTTACATTCTACAATCTGATATTAATCATTCTACTATCCCACTCAAGAACCACCACGATTCAAATATCAAGAAGCGCCCCTTCAGTGATCTCGATTCTGTTTCACCAAAGCAGAATCATAAATCCGCCTTTGTGGGTAAGAGGTTCAAGAATTGTTATTCCAAGAAACAAAAGAAATCTATTGCACCTCGATCAGGTTCAGTCAAGACAAGTGTCGCAGCACTAGCACATCGTGTGGAGAAAGAGCTGCCTGTGGAGTTGAGGAATATGATTGTGGGGGAGATGGGTGGCTCTGATTTGTTGTTTGTAACTGAGAAGGCCTTGACCTGGACAAATTTGAGCTCACAGTAAAGCCATTTATCCATACCCGAGAGGCAGGTTGCGAATGAGTTCCTCAACAAAGAGGAGAAGGGCAAGTTGAAGAAAGGGATTAATGTCAAGTTATTGATTTGCAACAGGGATTATCAGCCCGGTTCAGATGAAACTAAAGAGCATAACATTAATTTGACAAAGTGGGACATGGTCAGCAGCAAAATTTATGCATTGAACAAGACTTGGAATCCCATTGTCTAGGAACACAAACTTGGAGAAAACATGCGTGTGCAGTTATGGGCATTTCGGATGAAGTCCCAACTCTATTTTGCCCTTATCAAGCTTTCAAACACGTCAACAGGTACTGATTATGTTACAATCATCATTCATTCAATCTTTTATTTTATCTGTTTGTTTTCCCTCTTTTACTTTTCTATTACAACTGTGTTGTTGTATGAGTCCGTGACTCCTTTATTTTTGTAACCACGGTTTCGCATTTTGCTTCTATGTTGGCTGTCCAATTATAATAACTTTACCAAATTTTTTTCAACTCGCAAGATTTTGTTTATGCTTCTTGTTTGTGTGACAGAGTAAGTCTCATCTTTTCTGATTTTCTTTACCACTGAGCTTAGCCATATTCATGAAGGTTTTGGTGAGAATATTCGGATTGTGATTTGTGTGTACAAAAGAGCAGGGATGGCCAACGCCGGTTCTAGTTCGCCATTTATGTGAACCTTAACCGGCCCGTGGTTACACCGGTTCCGGTTACCACAATCCGGTTCCGGTACGGTTCCGGTCCGGTACCACGCTGTTGAGATAATGATGAGATCTTCATGATCTCGGCATATCTTTTCTTTTTTGTATATATCCTTAATTAGTTAGACTTACCTATTTGATAAAGATGTAATTATGTAGGATATATTTTGCTAGCTACTTTGTAGGGATTAGACTTAGTCCCCAAGAAAGGGTTTTTGTATATAATATAAGTATGTACACGGAGAGAGACAAGGAAATAAACTGATTTTATTTTCCTCCATACCCGATTTCAACTTGGCACCAGAGCCCGGTTTTATCAAAAGGCAATGGCCGGCGATGATGAACAGAAATCCGGTGAGAACTCCGGCAAAAGAAAGGTGATTAAGGAAGAAAAAATATCTCCATACTTTCTTTCCTCTAGTGATAATCCAGGAATGATTATCACACATGTTCAGTTAAGAGGAGAGAATTATGAAGAATGGGCACGAGTTTTCAAAGGATCGCTTCGAGCGAAGATGAAAACTTGATTCATTGATGGAAGAATCCCATGCCCTGACGATGTTGGTGAAGCGGACCAATGGTGGACAGTGAATTCCATGATTGTCTCATGGATTTTTAATACGATTGAGCCGACTCTTCGCTCCACTATTAGCTATGTGGACGAAGCGAAGGTTTTTTGGGATGATTTGAAGGAACGGTTTTTGATGGGGGAATGGACCGAAAACTCAAAAATTGAAGGCGGACATAGCAAACTGCAGGCAAGGGAAGAACGAGAGCGTGGCTTCTTATTATGGACGCATAAAGAAGTTGTGGGATGCTCTTAATGATTTTGAGATGTTGCCAACATGTTCCTGTACGGGCTGTAAGTGTAATATTGGGGCGGTGTTAGTAAAAAGGTGTGAGGAGGAACGAGTTCATCAATTCGTCATGGGGTTGGAAACTCTGAAGTTTTAGAACGTGAAAACCTCTATTGTCAATACGTAGCCTCTGCCTTCTGTGAATAAGGCTTATTCGAATGCTATAAGGGAGGAACAGGTGCTGGGAGGCGGACATGGAGAATTCCCAACTCCGTCAAGTTTTGTGACTCGTACAGTTGATACGGCAGCTGATGGACCAGTTGTGAGCACAGATGGCTCATCAGGTGGCTTGACAGAAAAGAAGGATATGAGCAATGTCACTTGCTCTCATTGCAAGAAGAAAGGACACAGTGCAGATTCGTGCTTCAAGTTGATAGGATATCCAGAATGGTGGGAAGACCAGCGTGGAAAGCCAGCAAAAGGAAGAGGCGGAGGCCAATCCTTTTCGGGAAGAAAAGATCAAGGGAAGCCGAGCACAAGATCCAACAATGCAAAGGTCAGTATAGAAGGGGTTCCAGATCAGGCTAGGGCGCTGGGATTCACAGCAGATCAATGGAACAACTTCAAGAATTTTATGCAGACACGGGTGCTGACAACTGTCAGCACAACTGGCAGCACAACTTGTAAGATGAATGATGAACGTTGGCTTGTCGACAGTGGAGCCAACCGACACATAACAGGGGACATATCTTTGCTCAGTGATGTTCATGATATTAAGGCGGATCACATTGGTCTGCCAAATGGGAAATACATGAAAGCCACGAAAGAAGGCAATGTTGAGATTGCCGCGAATCTTGTTTTAAAAAATGTTCTTTATGCCCCAACTTTTAACTGCAATCTGTTATCTGTCTCTCAATTGCTTCAAGATTCTAATTATTTGGTGCATTTTTCTGACAAACAATGTGTTGTACTAGACCGGGTCTCGAAGATTTTGATTAGATCGGGTGAACTGGACGGGGGGTTGTACTACTTGAGGAGGTCACCGACAACGCAAGTGTGCAACGTTAGAGAATCTGGTAGTTTTCAATTGTGGCATCAGCGACTCGGGCATCCGTCAAGAAAAATAGTGGGTTTGTTACCTTTCATTAATCGTAGTAGTATTAATAAAGACGTTTGTGAGATTTGTTGCAAGGCTAAGCAAAGTAGAGATAAGTTATTACTTAGGGCATGTTTGGTAAACTAATTAAGCTCTTAATTAGGAACATTTTAAGAGATTAAATAATTAAGATTGTTTGGTTAGGTTATATAAAGCCTCTTAATTAATTAAGCACATCTTAAAAATAGGTGAAAATCTTAAGCTATGCAGAGGCCTCTTAACCTCTTATGTATTAACACGGTAAGTGATGAGGGTTTTATAATTTTTTCCCGTATGACCAATTTACCCCCTCTTTCACTTATATCACGCCGTTCCTACTTCCTTCTCTACGCAGACCTTGTGCTGCGCCATACCCATCTCTCCCAGCGCCATACCCATCTCTCCCACGAACTCTTCAAGAATCTCTCTCTCTCTCAAGGCGGCAAGGTTAAGGTATGTTACTCGCCCATCCTTCTCTGTTTCTTGCCCTATTGTGTTTGATTTTGATTTTTATTGTGGTGATACTTGATTTGAACAACCTTCAATTTTGGGTTTGAATTAATTGTATTAACTTCTCCATCTTATAATTATGAATTGATTTTGACTTGTTTTTATACAATTTGGTTGTTTTTGTGAGAATTGGCCTCCACTTTTTTGGGCATCTCTTGGATTTTTTGTCTTGCTGGAAGTTCAGTGGGTTAGTTTTGAATTTTGCTTGATAAATATTTGTAATTGTGCTTAAATTCATAGTTATACATTAAAAAAAAGGGGTTTTAATGGGATATCATGCTGTTGGTTGGGAGAACAAAACTTGCAGAATGTGTATATTGGAGCCTACATTGTTAATATTTTTTGTTGTACTCTTTTCGTCTCAAACTAATCATTTTACTTTTCTTTTGTCATTACAATGAATGAACTTTGAGCAATAACAAGTTTTAGATTTTCATTAGTATTATTAAATCAACTTAAATTGTTGCTCAAAGTTTATTTATAGTAATGACAGAAAAAAGTAAGAATTCCATTTTGGGATGGAGGGAGTATTATATAATGTGGCTGCTAGCTTGTACCTTTGTCATTTAAGCCATGCTTGTTTTCTACTCCCTCCGTCCCAAAACAAGTGTAGAACAGAACATGAATACGGTCATGGGAAATGAACCACCCATTTTACACCTTAAGACAGTATATATTTGTACAAGCTAATTTAGACTTATCCTTGTAGGAATGTCTAAGCTTGCTAATTGGAAAGACCCAGATATGTGCAAGGTGTTCATTGATATATGCTTGAAAGAATCATCCGAGAAAGGTTACTGTGGAGCTAGTCTGAAAAAAGAGTCATGGGACAAAATGAGATCTACATTTAGGGAGAAGAAAGGTATTGATTTCAATCAAAAGCAACTCAAGAATCAGTGGGAGTATTTGAAGAAAAAGTATATGGTTTGGGCTAAACTAATAAGCAAAACGGGAAATGTGTACGATCCAATAACTAATACTGTTACAATGAGTTCAGAGGAGTGGGATGAGTACATAAAGGTATGTTTTTAAAATAAATCAAGCATATTTATTACTTCCTTCGTCCCAAAATTTTATAAATAATGTCTAGATTTTAATTTGACAGGTTAATCCAAATGCAAGTAAATATCGATATAAAGGATTAGAATATCACGAGGAATTGAGTGAAATATTTGATGGTTTACTAGCAACCGGGAAAGCAGCATGGAGTCCAGCCATGCAAGGATTGCCTACAGATGAAACTAGGTCTTCATCTCAAATACCGATTGATTTAGATTCAGATCCTCTAGACACACCAGTTGAACCCAAAGAAGAACCAATACCAAATACCAAGCGTCGTAGAAGAGACAAAGGTGATGATCTTAGTGGTTGCTTGGTGAAAGTGTTAAAGACATTAGAAGAGTCTGATGGACCAAATATCGACGAATGCAACAAGATTTTGGATGACACTTTAGAAGTGACAGATCCCTTATATTGTCGCGACCCCGGACCCCGCGGGCCCGAGACCGCGAGCTGGACGTCGACTCTAAAACCAAAACTGTAAAACACCGAAGTTAAAAATTCCATTTGATACCCAAAAGGGTGATGATCCAAAGTTTTACAAAACCAAGTTTGATAAAAACCACTTACAACTATCATAAACTTCCACAAGTTTATGCCCAACAAAATACAAATATACAATTCTTAGTGACGTCATTGTTTGGTACAACTACCCCAAAATGGTTACACATTTACATAATGTAAACCAACCTATATCAACCTTCCCCAAAAGAATGGATCCACACTCGACGTCCTCTTTCTCGTGATCAGCGAGACTAATCCTTAGCACCTGGGGGGGGGGTTAAGGAAAAACAAAGATAAAAGAAAAGGGGGTGAGATATATCTCAATAAGTTACTAATGCAACTACATGACATGCTATGATGCACGAAGCGATAAGCAATAATAAATATCACGTAACACATAGCATTTATCACATAACAGATAGCAGCGGAAATAAACACATAACAAAGGATATAGCCAAGGTTTTCCAAACCGAAACTTCCAAATAAAGGATCGCTGCGCAGCTTCAATAATCAACAAATCATCATCTTCATAATAGCATGAAAGCCGAAGAGAAAACCCCGGTACCGGAACCAATAACCAATGAAGTGTCACAAGGGACGGGAGACATGCCACAAAGTCATGCTCCAAGAAGCTAAAATGCACACAAAGGAGCTAGCTCTTCTCACATCCAAGGCCAATCTGGAGGAGGGTAATAATGGGGCAAAACAATGGTCAACATCACAATGGACTTGGCCGTGCCATCATAATGTTTCGCATCGCCCAAACACACACAAAATACCAGCTGGACTTTCAAATAAATGCTAAGTAATAAATACTAGCTTAAATAAACAACTTAAGGTTCCAAAGTAAGGAACCAATCCAATTAAATCACCACAAGGGTATACCAATACAAACCGCACATCAAAGATGGACCACATTCCCAAAATGATACTTAATCAAATTCCATATCACAATCGATCACAAGGGGATCATTCTCGAACAATAAAGTGTTCCACAACATTAACTTAAGTCAACTAGGGTGATACTTCGAGCCTAGATCGGGCTTGGACCTTAAAACAATTCAATAACAAAGAGACTCAGAACAGCTGGTATGGGCGGTCGCCCATAGCCAGTCTGGGCGGTCGCCCAAAACCCAACCCCAAGCCCAAAACCCACTGACATCCTGGGCGGTCGCCCAACCCAAAAGTGGGCGGTCGCCTACTCACTTTGTTCAAATCCTCCGGATCAACTGATCTCATGGGCGGTCGCCCAAACCCATCATGGGCGGTCGCCCACGCACCCAGGTCGCCGGAAAACGGCCAAAACCAACTGGGTTTCTCCCAAATTTTCCACCCCAAACAACATAACTCAAACCCAATGCTTTCAATAGGTATACTAAGGTACCCAAACACCCTATACACCTAAAATAACTCATAGAACATCAATTAGACCACTCAATCCAAGGGATGATTCAAACATCAAAACTTCCCAAAATGGGATAAAATGCAAATCATCTCAAAATCAACCAAAGAAGCAAGAAATGGTAATTATAGTATCATCTAAACATGGAATGAACATTTTAGCATCAAAATGGGGGAAAAGCAACTTACTTGCAAATTCTCAAAGATGACAGAATTCAATTCTTTTTGGTTCTACGCGATCCTATCGACGATCTAAACAAGGTTCACGTTTTAAGAAATGAGAGAAGATGAGAGGAAGATGGAGAAAATGAAGAAAGAAGATAGAGAAAGAAAAACTTACCAAAGCTAGAGAGAGAGGGAGGGAGTTGGCTGGAAGAGGGATGGAGAGAGTGAGGGAGAAGGTGAGGGAGGAGGGGGAAGTAGGGAAATTATTCAAAAACTTACACTTAGGCCCCCTCTCTCACACTACCCACAATACTACACTCCCTACTAACAATTAAGACCCAAATAAAACGCTAGGCATAAATATTATGACACATAAAATGCACACATAAATATTTAAATAAATAATAATTTAAATAAATAAATAAGCAAATAAATAAATAATAATTATTTATTACTAATAAAATAGAGCCTATATTTAGGGTCGTGACATTCACTCCCCCTAAAAGAAAATTCGACCCGAATTTTAACGAGACTCACCTTAAACAAAAAGCCACGGAAATTTCCTCTCGATCTCATCTCGGAGCTCCCACGTCGACTCCTCGATGTTATGATTCCTCCAAAGGACTCTAACCAACGCAATGCTTTTGCTCCTCAACTCTTGGACTTTGGCATCTAAAATCTGAACCGGTCGTTCCTCATAAGTCATATCGGGCTCAATATCCTCCGGTACCCTCGGTAACACGTGAGACGGATCATGAACATACTTCCGAAGCATAGAAACGTGGAAAATGTTATGCAACCGGTCTAAGGATGACGGTAACGCAAGACGATATGCTAGAAGTCCAACCTTTCCCAAAATCTCAAACGGACCAATAAACCTCGGAGCCAATTTGCCTTTCTTCCCAAATCTACGAATACCCACCTTCGGAGATACTTTCAAGAACACCAAATCACCGGTCTGAAAACTAAGATCTCGCCTTCGATTATCTGCATAGCTCTTATGTCGACTCTGAGCTGTCTTCAATCTATGCCGGATAATTCTAACTTTCTCAGCTGAATCCCGAAGAAAATCAATACCCACAATCTTCGCTTCACCAACTTCATCCTAACAAATAGGCGATCTACACTTCCTTCCATACAAGGCCTCAAACGGTGCCATCTCGATGCTAGCCTGATAACTGTTGTTGTAGGAGAATTCCACTAACGGTAGGTGCGAATCCCAAGAATCGGAAAAGTCTATCGCACAAGCTCGCAACATATCCTCCAAAATCTGAATAGTCCTCTCGGATTGACCGTCGGTCTGAGGATGAAAAGCTGTACTGAATCGCAAATTTGTACCCAAAGCTTCCTGAAATGCCTTCCAGAATCTAGAAGTAAACCTCGGGTCTCGATCTGACACAATGCTAACCGGAACTCCATGCAATCTAACGATCTCATCGATATAAAGGGTCGCAAGCCTCTCCATCGAATATCTGATGTCAATAGGCAAGAAATGGGCGCTCTTGGTCAATCTATCCACTATTACCCAAACACTGTCATACTTCCTACGGGTACGAGGCAGTCCCGTAACGAAATCCATAGTCATATGCTCCCATTTCCACTCGGGAATCTCTAACGGCTGAAGCAATCCCGCGGGTCTCTGATGCTCGGCTTTGACCTGCTGACACGTTAAACACCTCGATACATACTCGGCTATTTCCCTTTTCATATTAACCCACCAAAATTGTTGCTTCAAATCTTGATACATCTTCGCACTACCCGGATGAATAGTATACCTCTATTTGTGACCCTCATCAAGAACTCTCTGTTTAATTCCATCAACATCCGGAACACACAATCTTCCACGGAAAGTCAACACTCCCACCGGGCTAATAGAAAAATCCTCAAAGTTCTTTTCCTTCAATTTACCCATTATCTTCACCAACTCGGGATCTTCTTTCTGAGCTTCCTTTATCCTCTGAATTAGGGCCGGAGATACCCTAATACTCGCAAAAATAGCCCCATGTCTCGATTCACGAGGAGACCAATCTCGAATATCCTCAAGCATTTTCCATTCACGGACCATCATCGAAGCCACATAAGACTTTCTACTAATCGCATCGGCTACCACATTCGCCTTTCCCGGGTGATAAGAAATCGTACAATCATAATCCTTCAACAATTCCATCCATCGGCGCTGCCTATTATTCAACTCTTTCTGGGAGAAAAGGTACTTCAAACTCTTGTGATCGGTAAAAATCTCAAACTTCGCTCCATAAAGGTAGTGCTTCCACTTGTGCAACGCAAATACAATAGCCGCTAACTCCATATCATGAGTCGGGTAATTCTGTTCACTAGGGGTCAACTTCCTCGAAGCATAAGCAATTACTTTCACATTCTGCATCAACACACAACCCAAACCCTCTTTCGAAGCGTCACTGTAAATCACTAGGCCATCGCTCCCATTAGGCAAAGTCAAGATCGGTGCGGTAGTCAACCTCTTCTTCAATTCCTCGAAACTCTTGTCACATTTCTCGGTCCACACAAACGGAACATTCTTCCGGGTCAACTGAGTCATCGGAGTAGCAATCCTCGAAAACCCTTCAATAAACCTTCGGTAATACCCGGCTAAACCCAGAAAACTACGAATCTCGGTCACTGACTCGGGTCTCTTCCAATCCACTATGGCTTCAATCTTTGAAAGATCCACCGAAATCCCGTCTTTCGAAATAACATGACCCAGAAATGACACCTTCTCGAGCCAAAATTCGCATTTACTGAACTTCGCAAATAATTTCTCCCTCGCAAGAACGGATAAAACTGTCCTCAAATGCTGCTCGTGCTCCTCTCGGGATTTAGAGTAGACGAGTATATCATCAATAAAGACCACCACGAACGAGTCGAGATAAGGATGGAAAACACGGTTCATCAAATCCATAAATACGGCCGGCGCGTTAGTCAACCCAAATGGCATAACCAAGAACTCATAATGACCATAACGAGTGCGAAAAGCAGTCTTCGGAATATCCTCCGATCGAACCTTCAACTGATGGTACCCACTCCTCAAATCAAGCTTAGAGAAAACCACGGACCCTTGAAGCTGATCAAACAAATCATCAATGTGCGGTAGAGGATACTTGTTCTTCACCGTAACCTGATTCAACTTTCTGTAATCTATACACAATCTCAACGAACCATCTTTCTTCCGCACAAACAAAACCGGTGCTCCCCACGGGGAAACACTAGGGCGTATAAACCCTCGATCAAGCAACTCTTGTAACTGAACCTTTAACTCCTTCAACTCTGCGGGAGCTAACCTATAAGGTGCTTTCGAAATTGGAGCCGTACCCGGCAAAAGGTCTATACAAAACTCAATCTCACGATCGGGAGGCATATCGTACTCGGTAGAGAAAACATCGGGAAATTCCCGAACTACCCGAACACTATCAAAACTAGGGGATTCCTTCCTAGTATCAAGAACACTAGCCAAATACCCCTCACAACCACTATGCAATAATTTTCTCGCTTTCATAAAAGAAATTAAGCGAACCCTTCTACTCAGAGGACTAGCCTCAAACACAAATTTAGGTACATTGGGAATAGAAAAAGTAACAGTTTTCTTACGGCAATCAACGGAAGCATGAAACTTGCTCAACCAATCCATACCCAAAATGACATCAAAGTCTTGGATAGGAAGAACTACCAAATCCGCACAAAGGACTCGACCGCAAATAACCACATCACAAGCACGAAAGACTCGATCAGAAATCAAGCATTCTCCTATAGGGGTCGACACCTCTAGCACGTACGGTAAAGACTCGAATGCAGCATTTAACATGGAAGCAAATTGCACAGAAATGTATGAATGAGATGATCCTGGATCTACTAACGCTCGTTTGTTCACATTAGACACAGAAACAATACCTCCAATAACGGATGGATCATCGGTAGCTTGTTGTTGATTCATGGCAAATACTCTTCCTTGGACTTTGGGCTTCCCGGTAGCATCCCTTTTCTGACCCTGATTAGTACCAACTCCTGACCCGGATGCTTGTCCTCTACCTCTCGGGCAATCTTTTACAAAGTGACCCATTTGACCACAATTGGTGCACCTTCCTTGCTTCTTCCAACAACGGTCTTCAGAATGACCTTCCTTTTGACAATACGAACAAAGCCTCCTAACTTGGCTCCCTTGGTTCCCAGAAGTGGTACCCGGGTTCCTTGGGATCGGTTGCCCTCGGAACTGAGATTGTCCCCCAAAGTTACCTCGATTTTCAATCCTTGGTTGTGACTTGCTCTGCGCTCCTTGCTTACTCGGGTTGGCTACCTCGGTCTTCCTTTTATGCTCCCCAATATCTTGCTCTATCAAATAGGCTCGGTCCACCGCATCTTGGAATGTCACAATCCGTTGGGCAATAAGTTGAGTACGGATGGAGGTCTTCAATCCCCGAATGAATCTCATAGCCTTTTGTTCCTCGGTCCTCACCAAATAGTCGCAATACCGGGCTAATTCCATGAACTTAGCCGAGTATTGTGCTATAGACAACACACCTTGCTCCAAGTTGAGTAGCTCGATCTCCTTTCGGTTTTGATCAACAACCAGAATGAAATGCTCCTTGAATTTGCGCACGAACAACTCCCACGCATACACCGTGTGAGTATCATCCCAAGTAGCTTTAATACCTTTCCACCAATGCTCGGCGGCTCCCACAAGTTTGTAAGCCGCGAACCGGACCTTGTCCTCATCCGAACACCCAAATACATCATAAATCTTCTCCATAGACTCAATCCATAACTCAGCTTTCCGAACATCGGGCTCCCCATTGAATTCAACCGGTTTCAACTTCAGAAATTGCTCCAATCCATAGCGGGGTGGTGCTTGTTCTACCCTCGGACCTTGATCATGTATGGCCTTCATGGCCGCCTCGAACATGCCTTGAAACATAGCACGTGCTTCTTCCCTTGTATCATTCTGATTTGCATTACCGGTACTACCTTCACCACTCCTTCTACGAGCCATTGTAAACAAGTACCTGCATAAAACATCAACCGTTAATCACTCCGCACACTACTACCCACCTAGGTCATACTATTCCACCTAGACTTATACATAGAGCTAATGCCATAGCTCTGATACCCTGTCGCGACCCCGGACCCTGCGGGCCCGAGACCGCGAGCTGGACGTCGACTCTAAAACCAAAACTGTAAAACACCGAAGTTAAAAATTCCATTTGATACCCAAAAGGGTGATGATCCAAAGTTTTACAAAACCAAGTTTGATAAAAACCACTTACAACTATCATAAACTTCCACAAGTTTATGCCCAACAAAATACAAATATACAATTCTTAGTGACGTCATTGTTTGGTACAACTACCCCAAAATGGTTACACATTTACATAATGTAAACCAACCTATATCAACCTTCCCCAAAAGAATGGATCCACACTCGACGTCCTCTTTCTCGTGATCAGCGAGACTAATCCTTAGCACCTGGGGGGTTAAGGAAAAACAAAGATAAAAGAAAAGGGGGTGAGATAAATCTCAATAAGTTACTAATGCAACTACATGACATGCTATGATGCACGAAGCGATAAGCAATAATAAATATCACGTAACACATAGCATTTATCACATAACAGATACCAGCGGAAATAAACACATAACAAAGGATATAGCCAAGGTTTTCCAAACCGAAACATCCAAATAAAGGATCGCTGCGCAGCTTCAATAATCAACAAATCATCATCTTCATAATAGCATGAAAGCCGAAGAGAAAACCCCGGTACCGGAACCAATAACCAATGAAGTGTCATAAGGGACGGGAGACATGCCACAAAGTCATGCTCCAAGAAGCTAAAATGCACACAAAGGAGCTAGCTCTTCTCACATACAAGACCAATCTGGAGGAGGGTAATAATGGGGCAAAACAATGGTCAACATCACAATGGACTTGGCCGTGCCATCATAATGTTTCGCATCGCCCAAACACACACAAAATACCAGCTGGACTTTCAAATAAATGCTAAGTAATAAATACTAGCTTAAATAAACAACTTAAGGTTCCAAAGTAGGGAACCAATCCAATTAAATCACCACAAGGTATACCAATACAAACCGCACATCAAAGATGGACCACATTCCCAAAATGATACTTAATCAAATTCCATATCACAATCGATCACAAGGGGATCATTCTCGAACAATAAAGTGTTCCACAACATTAACTTAAGTCAACTAGGGTGATACTTCGAGCCTAGATCGGGCTTGGACCTTAAAACAATTCAATAACAAAGAGACTCAGAACAGCTGGTATGGGCGGTCGCCCATAGCCAGTCTGGGCGGTCGCCCAAAACCCAACCCAAGCCCAAAACCCACTGACATCCTGGGCGGTCGCCCAACCCAAAAGTGGGCGGTCGCCTACTCACTTTGTTCAAATCCTCCGGATCAAATGATCTCATGGGCGGTCGCCCAAACCCATCATGGACGGTCGCCCACGCACCCAGGTCGCCGGAAAACGGCCAAAACCAACTGGGTTTCTCCCAAATTTTCCACCCCAAACAACATAACTCAAACCCAATGCTTTCAATAGGTATACTAAGGTACCCAAACACCCTATACACCTAAAACAACTCATAGAACATCAATTAGACCACTCAATCCAAGGGATGATTCAAACATCAAAACTTCACAAAATGGGATAAAATGCAAATCATCTCAAAATCAACCAAAGAAGCAAGAAATGGTAATTATAGTATCATCTAAACATGGAATGAACATTTTAGCATCAAAATGGGGGAAAAGTAACTTACTTGCAAATTCTCAAAGATGACGGAATTCAATTCTTTTTGGTTCTACGCGATCCTATCGACGATCTAAACAAGGTTCACGTTTTAAGAAATGAGAGAAGATGAGAGGAAGATGGAGAAAATGAAGAAAGAAGATAGAGAAAGAAAAACTTACCAAAGCTAGAGAGAGAGGGAGGGAGTTGGCTGGAAGAGGGATGGAGAGAGTGAGGGAGAAGGTGAGGGAGGAGGGGGAAGTAGGGAAATTATTCAAAAACTTACACTTAGGCCCCCTCTCTCACACTACCCACAATACTACACTCCCTACTAACAATTAAGACCCAAATAAAACGCTAGGCATAAATATTATGACACATAAAATGCACACATAAATATTTAAATAAATAATAATTTAAATAAATAAATAAGCAAATAAATAAATAATAATTATTTATTTCTAATAAAATAGAGCCTATATTTCGGGTCGTGACATATATATTGTAGCTTGCAGCATCTTTTGCCAGGGCAAGGCGTAGAAAGAGCAATGGGTGACGATGAGCCAAAAGCCTAAGGAAGCGAGAATGAAATGGATAGAGTTAAATGGCAAAAAGATGGGATATCTCTAGATATGAGGAATAAAAGTTTGATAACAGTTATTCATTATGTTAGGACTAGTTGAAAAATTTAAAATAAAAGTCCCATGGGACTTATTAGAGTGCTAGACAAGTTAGGTATGCTAAATAGTTTTGAATTTTTTAATCATTTATTCACCATTTTGAATTTTCGTGATTGTGATTGATAATAAATTGATTGTTTTTAATGTCACTTCTTTTTATTTTTTTGGTAATATAACAATTCTATTATGTATTTCTTTTTACTTCATATTCTTATATAATTCTTTTTTTTTATTTACAGAATGGATATCGAAAAGCGAAAAAAAGCAATAAAGCTCATTGTTTTAATATTGGTTGCTAGAATAATAAAACAGAAAAAACTTGGACGGAAGCCAGACACAGATTCGATGCTTACGGGGTCTACATATTTGCAAGAAATTCTTAATGGGAATGATGCACATTGTCAAGAAATATTAAGGATGAGCAAAAAAACATTTTTAGAACTATGTGCTTATTTTCGCAATAGAGGCTGGCTGAAAAATAGTCGTTACATATCTTTGGAAGAGAAGATGGCAATGTTTCTTATAACTGTAAGTCACAACCTTCGAAATCGTGTTGTGAAGCCGGGATTTAATCATTCGACACACACAATACACACGTACTTCCATGAAGTTTTAGTAGCAATGCTGAAGTTTTCGAAAGAGATGATTATACCAAACACAAATAATCCAGACTTGTCCCAGAGAGGATCGCATCATCATCTTAGAGAATTTTTTCCGGTAATTCTTAAATGCTTGATTTTTAATTTTGTTTTTGTATTATATTTGTACAATTAATTAATAAATTTATGCATATAGGGTGCTGTGGGTGCACTTGATGGAACACTAATCAGTGCTGTCATATCATTAGATGAACAAGTACCATATAGAGGACGAGGAAAGGGAGAATGTTATCAAAATGTACTGCCATTTGTGATTTTGATATGATTTTCACTTATATTTTAGCTGGTTGGGAAGGAGTAGCGCATGATTCAAGGGTGCTTTCAGAAACTATAAATGATCCCGCTAATAACTTTTCATTCCCATCACAAGGTACATTTTTTTCTATATTAACAAGTTGTGAAAGTACATATAATTATCTCAATACTTATATGGTTTATCTTTTGTAGACGAATATTACTTGTGTGATGCAGCTTATACACATACTCGATGGTTTATGACTCCGTATCGAAATATACGATACTGGTTATCTGATTTTCGACGTGGTGGACGTGCTAGAACAAGAGAAGAGTTGTTCAATCAGTCGCATGCCAAATTAAGAAATGTGATTGAACGTTCTTTTGGGGGTACTAAAAGCACGTTTCCCAATATTAAAAAAATGGCACCATATCCTTTCCCTGTTCAGAGAAATATTGTGATTGCTTGTGCTGCTATACATAATTTCATTCGAAGATCGAAAGTGCCGGATGCATTTTTTGAGGAATTTAATGATGCAAATACTCCAAATGAGAATGACCAACAGCACGACAACAATATCGCAAATGTAGGAGGAGTTGGATCCAGAGTAGCCGATCAAAATTATATGCTTAACTTGCGAGAGAAAATTGCAACACAACTGTTTAACTCAGAAAATTAATTTAGGTTTTCATTATTGTTATTTCATTTTTTTATACCTATAGGGCTGGAGTAAATTATTTTTGATTAATTATGTTTTGAGATTATTATACGGCTGAAGTCAACTAGCTTGATTTTATTGAAATGACTGGACAAGGTTTTTGAGGGTAGGGTTGGAATTTTCATTAGTTTCAGATGTATGTGGATTGTCATTATCAAACACAAAATCTGATTTCAGCACTTAATTTTAAGATCAACATAATTAAACTGTCAGCTCTTAAAATTCAGCAACTTAATAATTTCAGCTTTACTTTTTCAGCTCTTACATTTTCAGAGCTTAATTTCAGTTTTACCAAACAGGGCCTTAGTGAAAGTAATTCTAATGAAATTTTCGAATTAATCCATTGTGATATTTGGGGTGATTATCGGAAACCTGCTTTGTGTGGTGCGGTTTATTCTTTAACCATTGTGGATGATTGTTCCCGTGTGGTGTGGTTTTATTTGGTCAAGTCCAAGAGTGATGTTTCCCAAATTTTGAAAAAAATTCTCGCCAATGTAGAGCGGCAATTTAATAAACAAGTTAAGAAAATTCGGAGTGATAATGGGACAGAATTTACTTGTTTGGCAAAATATTTTCTTGAACATGGAATCGAACATCACACTACTTGTGTTCGTACGTCCCAACAAAATGGAAGGGTGGAAAGAAAGCATAGACATATTTTAAATGTGTCTCGTGCTTTAATGTTTCAAGCAAAATTACCGGTCAAATTTTGGGGGAGTGTGTGTTGGCGGCTGGGGATTTGATTAATCGAACCCCCTCAAAATTGTTAAACGGGAAAACTCCTTATGAAATTATTTTTTGGGAAGCCTCCTTCTTACTCTCATATTCGGGTGTTTGGGTCTTTATGTCATGTCCATTATTCCCGGCGTGATAATGATAAGTTTGCAAGTCGAAGTAGGCGTTGTGTGTTCTTGGGGTATCCGATTGGTAAGAAAGGATAGTATGTATATGATCTTGATGAAAATAAGTTGCTCGTTTCTCGAGATGTTGTTTTTGTGGAAAAGGAGTTCCTTTTTGCTCACGGTCAGGCTGATCAAGATGGATCATACAAGGATTCTGATATTTTTTTATGTTCTTCCAATGATACAGAGGATTGTGAAGATGTACATGTGACTGGGGAGTTGACTGTACAACCCACCGCACAGATGACCGAACAGGTGGCAGAACAGATACCAGCCACTGCTGAAGTTCTTGACATAGTTTCTGACCAACTGACTGACCAGTTGACGGAACAGGTTCCAGCACAGTTTCCCGAACAATTTGAACAGCCTGCCGAATTGATTGAGCCAGAAAATTTGGGACGCGGTCAGAGAGTTAGGGTCCCTTCTACCAGATATCCAGCTTCTGAATATGAGTCAGAACATTAAAGGCGCATATTACTCAAGATACACCCCCGTCCCGTCCATCTCCTCGATCCAAATCTTCAGGTACTCGATATCCCTTATCACATTTTATAGATTGCACTAAATTCTCGTCTGCACATCGTTGTTTTTTGGCTGCTATTGACTCAGGTGTTGAGCCAAAACATTTTAGTGAGGCGGTCAAGCTTCCTCAATGGCGCGAGGCTATGTCTAAAGAGCTTAATGCTCTTGATCAGAATGGAACGTGGGAGATGGTGGATGTTCCTGTCACGGCCCGAAATCCCATCTCTATTTTCTTGGTATAATCATTTAATTATTTATTATTTAATTATTTAAATATTTATGTGTGCATTTTATGTTTCATAATATTTTAGGCCTAACATTTTAATTAGTCATTTGTGCTAGTATGAGGTAAGGGAATTATTAGAGAAGAGGATATTAAGGGTAGTAGTAGTAGTGGTAGTAGTAGTAGTAGAGGGGGCCTAGGTGTAACATTTTAAAAATAATTCTACTTACTCCCTCCTTTCTCCTCACCTCCCTCCCTCACTCTTTCCCTGCACACACACACTCAATCTCTCTCTCTTCCATTGTTAGAAGGTAAGAAATTCTCCCTTTCATTTCCTTTATTTTGATCATCTTCCTCTCTCTATTTCTTATTGCTTATTTTATGAAAAATGTTTAGATCGTCGATAGGATCGTGTAGAGCTAAGAAATTTCAAATTCCGTCATCTTTCATAAATCCCAAATAAGTTGCTTCCCCCCATTTATGCTAAAAATGTTCATCTTTAACTCCATTGATGCTCTAGTTGATATATATGGCTTCTTTGGTTGATTTGGAATTTATTTGTAATTTATCCATTTTTGTGAAATTTGGGTGTTTGAATCATCTCTTTGTTTGGGTTGATTAATAGATGTTATATGAGTTATTTTAGACTTATGAGTTGTTCTAGTACCTTATTGTATTCTTAGATGCGTTGGATTTTGGTTTGGTTTTGGTTTGGGTTGAATTTTGGATGAAACCCAGGTTAACTTGCCGAATTCCGGCAGTCAGGGCTCGTGGACGATCGCCCATGATGGGTTTGGGCGACCGCCCATGAGGTCAGTCCCCCCGGAGTGTTGGAGTCAGTGGTTTTGGGCGACCGCCCATTGATGGGTTGGGAGACCGCCCATGGGGTCAGTCTGTTGGGTTGTGGGTTAGTGGTTTTGGGCGACCGCCTGGGCTGGTTATGGGCGACCGCCCAAAGCAACTGATCTGAGTACCTTTGTTTTTATTGTTTTCGAATCAAGCTTAGTCTAGGCTCGGAGTACGATTCTAATAGATTGAAATGGCCATTGTGAAATACTCAAATGTGGGAAATGGTTCCTTTGTGAACAATTGCGTTACGGAAATTGATTAAGTATGGTTTGGGATTGTTGAACATCTTTTGATGCGTTGTTTGGATCGATTCATTCTTTTGGTGATTATTTGGCATGGTTCCCTACTTTAGAATCATTAAGTGTTTATCAAGCTAGTATTTATTGCTTAGCATTTATTTGAAAGTCCAGCTGGTATTTGTGGTTGTGTCGGGCGATGGGGAATATTATGATGTAACGACCCCAAAAACCCGTCCCTATTTATTTTATATTTTTGGGAATTTTAATTTGAACTTATGTGCGCATTTTATGTGTTAGAAAATATTTTAATGGAGTTAAATGATAAAGTGAAAACTTTAGGGTCCAAAGTGTAACTTTAAAGTTCAGGGGTTTACTTGCTCAAAATGAAAGTAGAAGGACTAAAGTGAAAATTTTATAAAAATATTTACATACTTATCCCATTCCTTCTCTTCTCTGCGTGGAAGTTAACATTTCACACTCACACACTTTTATTTTCTACTCTCTCTGTGTCAACGAAAGAAAAATGGTAAGTTCATTTCATTTTGATTTTATATCTTTTTATTTACTTACCCGTTTTAAAAACTAATTATATAAAAATGATCAGGGCGTTGAGTAAGCCATTTCTACCCGATCAAATATTATTTTCTCGATACTTTTCCGGAAAATAGGTAAGTAACTAATTCCCCTTAAATAGTAAAATGGTCATATATTTGCTATATGTGTGATATGTGGTGAAATTATTGTGAAAATAATTTATTTGTGATACTTGTTTATTTGGGACAAAGGGAGTATAATTATACTGGGTAAGTGACTTGGTTTGTATGCAAGTATGTATATGGAGTATGTTTATATTCTGAAAATGTTAGTATAAGTGTTTGAAAGTATACTCCTACTTGTGGGACGGTAAAATATTAACTTGAGTTAAATGTTAAATAAGTATATTATAAAAATTATACTATTATTCTTGGGACGGGGAAATATATGAAAGTACCCTAAATGAGTATATTGGTATATTAGAAAATTTATATTTATATTTGATACTTCTACTTGTTAATTTTGTGATTTGGGTAATATTTGTTATACTTGTAATTTTGGGACAAATGGAGTATATAGAATTGGTTTTAGCTGGATGTTGGAATGGTTATGAAACCAAGTTGTGGCCTTAATGAAAGTTACCAAAGTATGTAGTATATGTGTTATACTTTTGGGACGGAAGCAGTAAAAATGAACTAAGGAAAGAAATCTGGGATTTGGCCCAAAATGGGAGGGGGCGCGCGCACCCTATATAAGGAGGCGCACGCACCCCATTGTTACCAACCTAGGTAAAATTTTATGATCAAGGGAAGCGTGCTCAGCCTATTGGGTGGGGCGTGCGCACCCTATTGGGTGGGGCGTGCGCACCCTTAGTTGGCCAAAAATTGTGAGGTTCTGATGAAAGGGAGCGCGCGCACCCTTTTGGGTGAGGCGTGCGCATCCCCCCTGTTTTCCAGGTTTGATAGTTTGTTGAAGTTGGGTTCAAGAGGACAATTGTTTGTGTAGTCCTTGGGGTTGTTTAGGACCCAAACGTGAATGTGTATGACTTTTATATCGTTGATGAAAAAGATTGGGTTGTGACTAAATGTCCTTGTTATGGACTGTTTATGAGAAATCTTTTGTATGCATCTTGTGATGTATTTGGCTTAGTTCCTTCTTATATTAAATGCCCCGGGTTTTGTTTAGCAAGTATTCATTACTGTGGTTCTTGTGAAAAGTCCAGCTGGTCTTGTTGTAGAGTCAGCCAATGGAAGAATTATAGTGGTACAGGTAAGTCCACTATAAGGTTTTCCATTGTAGCTTCTGAGTCAGCTAATGAAAGAATTATAGTGGTACAGGTAAGTCCACTATAAGGTTTTCCATTGTAGCTTCTGAGTTAGGCGGTGGGAGAATTATAGTGTCACACAAGCCAAGTTCACTATAAGGTGTCCACTGTGCCTTCTCTGTTTCCCCAAATGGTATTCTCGTACAGTTATGGTTATTGGATAAACCTTGGCTTGGTTCTATTGGTTATGGTTTGGTTTTCGGGATCCCGGCTTCAGCTATTTATGCTGCTCAGATGGTTTTCTCAAATGGTATTCTCGTACAGTTATGGTTATTGGATAAACCTTGGCTTGGTATCCACCAGAGTGTGGCCTATGTGTTAATTGTGATATATGAGTTGATGTTATCTCTCATGTTATGTGCTATATGCTACATGATTACTGTTGATATAGTTTCTTTATGATTATCATATCAGCATGTAACGTAGTTGCATTTTAGTAGCTTACTGAGATTCATTCTCACCCTTTATTTGTTTACTGTTTTAGATAAAGGCAAGTCCAGGGAATAGGACACTTTCACGGGAGGACGTCGTGGTGGTAAGTGTTTGGGATATGAGTCTTGTAAAGGCTACATTATGTAATGTATAACCTTTTGGGGTAGAGTATCCGTGACTTCATCATCTTTTAAAACTTATATTTTGGAAAATGTTGGTGTTTGTGTATTTGTAAACAAAGTTTGTAAGCCTTCGGGCTAAGTACTTCTGTTTGTGAAAGTTGTTTGAAAGAGTTTGTTTGAAAGTTAAATGAAGTCTTTGAACTTCGAGTGTGGATTTTGTTAAACTTTATGAAAGTATATTCCGAAAAATTTCTAAAAAGTGTTTTATAACGTCTTCCAATCATGTCCCGAGCGTGGGACCAAGTAGGACCATGGGTCTGGGGCGCGACAGTTAGTATCAGAACTAGGTTGTAGATGGTCTAGAATGACTAAGTGACCTAGGAGGGTAGTTGGGTAGAGAGTGAGTAACGTTGAGTGTTTTATGCAGGTAATCACTGAAGATGGTTGGAACAGAGGGTGATCAGTCGGGGCCTTCAGGGCTGGGTAATGCTAGAGAAGAGGTTCGAACAATGTTCCAAGGTATGTTTGAAACTGTAATGAAAACAATTGACGATATAGTTGAGTATAAAAGAAAGGTTGAAGCCTCAGATGTGACAAAACGAGAAGGACAGTTAAAACTACAACCCCAGCATGGTAATAGTAAAGAATACCAAGGGACATCTTCGCAAGCTAAGGAATCTTTTCAAGGGCCACAGAATAGAAGAACTCAAGGCAAACGAGTATGTAGCTATTGTCGGAAGGAAGGGCATTTAGAAGAAAGATGTTGGAAGAAGCAAGGCAAATGTATGAGATGTGGTCAGTTGGGTCATTTTCAGAAGGATTGCCCTAGATTTAGGGTACAGGCATCTGGAAGTGCAGTTGGGTCTTCTCAGGGCCAAAAGAGGGATGCTTCAGGGAAGGTTAAGGTGCAGGGTAGTGTTTCTGCCATCAATCAACCACAGATTTCAGATCCTTCTAATGTGATTAGAGGTATAATTTCTATGTCTAGTTTGAGAGCACATACACTTATAGACCCTGGCTCTTCGCATCCTTGTGTGTCTGTGCATTTTGCTTCTCAATTGCTTGTGTCTCCTGAGTCTCTACCTTAGGTGTTAGAGATGTCTATTTTAAGGGGAAGTGTTTGATGATTGATAGAGTGTTGCGCACTTGTGATGTGCAAATTTGTGAGCATGTTTTACTTGCTGGTTTAGTTATTTTGCCATAGCAAGATTTTGATATTATTGTGGTGGAGTTTTATATGCTAGTGTGCTTTAATTAAGCATGGTAGATATATGTGTTTAGCATTCATGCTATTTATGCATTAAAGTCTGAATTTTTTTTTATTACAAGGTTGTGCCTGGTATTTGGTTTAGGGGGTTAGTAGCAGAGTGTTTGCATCTAAAATTGAGAATGTACCATTTCTTTGAGAAATCTCAGATAGATTTTCTATTGAGTAGTATATGTTACTTGATGAGAAGCTTGGGTTATCTTGAGTTGTTATGGTGCAGTGTTGCAGTGTTGATATCTAGTCCAATATGCTTATAACATCGGTTGAGTTACAGGAGTAGAAGCTTTAGCTTGAGACATTTCTTGATAAGGGATTCATCACGTTTAGTATCTCTACGAGGGGTGCATCGATATTGTTAGCATGAAAAGACGTGGATTTATAACTTGTTATCTTATATGAGTGATATGTTTAATCAACTCCAGAGATCAGTGGTTTATTCAGAATTTGACTTGAAGTGATTATCATCAGTTGAACATTTGAGTTGAGTATATTTTAAAGATGGCTTTTCATACCAGATATGGGCATTATAAATTTGTGGTTAAATTGTTTGAATTACCAAATGTTTCAGTGGTATTGTTGGATATGCTGAGTTGTATCTGTAGTAGTAATTGGATTGTTTTGTAAGAGGCAACAGTTGTGAAATCAAGGCATTGTGTCTTCTTGTTAGAGGATATATTATTTTGAGGAAGTTTCAACTCAGACATGGTTATTGATTCTTTCAATATGGAAGCAACAGTAATTGGAAAAATCCTACTTCAGTAACAGAGGTATGTAGCTTGTTGAGATTGGCATATGGTTAGAGATTCATTGATGGATTTCTAAGGTAGCTACACAGTTAACTATATGACACAGGAAGATACACATTCTCGATGGATTGGTAAGAGTGAAACGAGTTTTAATTGTTGAAACGAGAGTTGATGACAACTTCATTATTGATATTGCTTAATGGATTTGATTAATGTTACAGTTAACTAGAGGAATGATCAGTGTTACTATTTTCTAGTGGATATATCGAGTTTTACCATTATATTGGATCTAATCAATTCATTATTCATGGTGATGCCTTAAAGAGTGATTGAGATGTTCATCGCTTCAGAATTGTATGGTAACAATGAGTGCTTTGAGAAGATTGATTCCTTATGAACAAAAATCATCCTACCCATAATTTGAGATTTATTTCGATTATACATCCATTGCATTAGTGAATGACTTTGATGGAGCTATATTTGAAGTGTTTACCAATCATGAGAATTTAAGTATTGGTTTTTTCAAAAAGAGTTACACATGAGATAATGCAGGTAGAGTACCATGTTATATCATCCGGGAAAGGTAATGTGTTAGAGGATACATTGTCTTATAGTTCATGTTTGATAGAACTAAATGGGGGAAGGTTAGAGGAATTGACATCTTGGAATCCTTATGAGTCGAGACATGGTGTGATTTTGCGATTTTGGAAGCTTTAAGTTTCTACTCTAATGAATGATTTCAACTATAGAAAATTACTAGTGGAATGAATGATGATAGACAATACGATTTTGTTCGTTGCTAGTGATGGAACTTTAACTTTTGTAGTAGAGTATGTAGTCGATACTTAGTGGAACCAACATGCATAACGGAATTCAACTACAGGTACTTGAAGGGTATTGAGATAAATTTGAAGAGTTACATTTAATTTGTTTGACACGAGAAATTCTAAGTATTCAACTAAGTCTTTGAGCTGCGAATAATCTGGAAGTAAAATATCAGTGATCAGTTGGCTTGTCACAAACCTTTGAGATTTCTGAGTGGATATGAATCTATTGCGAAAAGTTTCATTGAAAGGGTTACACTGAATAGATGAGATCAATGATGTTGATTGATAGCGGATTGATTACCAAGTTTTCTCACCTTATCTATTTTGAGAGTATAAATGTTAATTTCAGTTGTTACTTATTTGTTCAGAAGATAGTTCGATTTCATGGGATGCCTACGAGCATGGTATTAGATATGGGTTCTTCATTTACATCTTGATTTTGGCAAGCATTTCAGAAGGCCTTAGGTTCAGGATTGAGATTTAGCTTGGCTTTTAATCTACAGACAGATGGTCAGTCAGAAAGAACCATTCAGATTCTCGAGGATATGTTGAGAACTTGTTCAGTTGATTCTTAGAATTCGTGGGATATACCTTTACTTCTCGTAGAGTTTGCTTAATATATCAGTTCTTTTGAGATATGGGGAAGAGTTAGAGATCGGGATTGTATTCCTTCTCTTGACAAGAATCATAATGGGAATTTTAATTTGACCTTATGTGCGCATTTTATGTGTTAGAAAATATTTTTATGACTTGCTTATATTATTTGCTTCATTGTGTTATTTATTTGGTTAATAGTAATAATGGTTAAAAGAGTTAAATGATAAAGTGGAAACTTTAGGGTCCAAAGTGTAACTTTAAAGTTCAGGAGCTTACTTGCTCAAAATGAAAGTAGAAGGACTAAAGTGAAAATTTTATAAAAATATTTACATACTTATCCCATTCCTTCTCTTCTCTGCGTGGAAGTTAACATTTCACACTCACACACTTTTATTTTCTACTCTCTCTGTGTCAACGAAAGAAAAAGGGTAAGTTCATTTCATTTTGATTTTATATCTTTTTATTTACTTACCCGTTTTAAAAACTAATTATATAAAAATGATCAGGGCGTTGAGTAGGCCATTTCTACCCGATCAAATATTATTTTCTCGATACTTTTCCGGAAAATAGGTAAGTAACTAATTCCCCTTAAATAGTAAAATGGTCATATATTTGCTATATGTGTGATATGTGGTGAAATTATTGTGAAAAGAATTTATTTGTGATACTTGTTTATTTGGGATAAAGGGAGTATAATTATACTGGGTAAGTGACTTGGTTTGTATGCAAGTATGTATATGGAGTATGTTTATATTCTGAAAATGTTAGTATAACTGTTTGAAAGTATACTCCTACTTGTGGGACGGTAAAATATTAACTTGAGTTAAATGTTAAATAAGTATATTATAAAAATTAAACTATTATTCTTGGGACGGGGAAATATATGAAAGTATCCCTAAATGAGTATATTGGTATATTAGAAAATTTATATTTATATTTGATACTTCTACTTGTTAATTTTGTGATTTGGGTAATATTTGTTATACTTGTAATTTTGGGACAAATGGAGTATATAGAATTGGTTTTAGCTGGATGTTGGAATGGTTATGAAACCAAGTTGTGGCCTTAATGAAAGTTACCAAAGTATGTAGTATATGTGTTATACTTTTGGGACGGAAGCAGTAAAAATGAACTAAGGAAAGAAATCTGGGATTTGGCCCAAAATGGGAGGGGGCGCGCGCACCCTATATAAGGAGGCGCACGCACCCCATTGTTACCAACCTAGGCAAAAGTTTATGATCAAGGGAAGCGTGCTCAGCCTATTGGGTGGGGCGTGTGCACCCTTAGTTGGCCAAAAATTGTGAGGTTCTGATGAAAGGGAGCGCGCGCACCCTTTTGGGTGGGGCATGCGCATCCCCCCTGTTTTCCAGGTTTGATAGTTTGTTCAAGTTGGGTTCAAGAGGACAATTGTTTGTGTAGTCCTTGGGGTTGTTTAGGACCCAAACGTGAATGTGTATGACTTTTATGTCGTTGATGAAAAAGATTGGGTTGTGACTAAATGTCCTTGTTATGGACTCTTTATGAGAAATCTTTTGTGTGCATCTTGTGATGTATTTGGATTAGTTCCTTCTTGGATTAAATGCCCCGGGTTTTGTTTAGCAAGTATTCATTACTGTGGTTCTTGTGAAAAGTCCAGCTGGTCTTGTTGTAGAGTCAGCCAATGGAAGAATTATAGTGGTACAGGTAAGTCCACTATAAGGTTTTCCACTGTAGCTTCTGAGTCAGCCAATGAAAGAATTATAGTGGTACAGGTAAGTCCACTATAAGGTTTTCCATTGTAGCTTCTGAGTCAGGCGGTGGGGGAATTATAGTGGCACACAAGCCAAGTTCACTATAAGGTGTCCACTGTGCCTTCTCTGTTTCCCCAGTCCAGATTGGCCTTGGATGGGATGAATTGCTTCCTTTGGTGAGCACTTGGGTTATGACTTTGTGTCATATTTCCCTCTCTGGTTACTTTGGTTCTATTGGTTATGGTTTGGTTTTCGGGATCCCGGCTTCAGCTATTTATGCTGCTCAGATGGTTTTCTCAAATGGTATTCTTGTACAGTTATGGTTATTGGATAAACCTTGGCTTGGTATCCACCAGAGTGTGGCCTATGTGTTATATGAGTTGATGTTATCTCTCATGTTATGTGCTATATGCTACATGATTACTGTTGATATAGTTTCTTTATGATTATCATATCAGCATGTAACGTAGTTGCATTTTAGTAGCTTACTGAGATTCATTCTCACCCTTTATTTGTTTACTGTTTTAGATAAAGGCAAGTCCAGGGAATAGGACACTTGCACGGGAGGACGTCGTGGTGGTAAGTGTTTGGAATATGAGTCTTGTAAAGGCTACATTATGTAATGTATAACCTTTTGTGGTAGAGTATCCGTGACTTCATCATCTTTTAAAACTTATTTTTTGGAAAATGTTGGTGTTTGTGTATTTGTAAACAAAGTTTGTAAGCCTTCGGGCTAAGTACTTCTGTTTGTGAAAGTTGTTTGAAAGAGTTTGTTTGAAATTTAAATGAAGTCTTTGAACTTCGAGTGTGGATTTTGTTAAACTTTATGAAAGTATATTCCGAAAAATTTCTAAAAAGTGTTTTATAACGTCTTCCAATCGTGTCCCGAGCGTGGGACTAAGTAGGACCACGGGTCTGGGGCGCGACATATGATGGCAACGAGCCGAGTCCATTATAGTGTTGTCCATTGTTTTGCCCTTATTTTCCTCTTCCAGATTGGCCTTGGTTGAGATGAGCTAGCTCTTTTGTGAGTATTCTAGCTAGTTGGTTTTGGGTTATGACTTTGTGTCATTTTCCCTAGTTACTATTGGTTCTTGGTTCCAGTACCGGGGTTTTCTCTTCAGCTATTATGCTACTATGAAGATGGTTTGATTGGTTGATTGGTTGAAGCTGCGCAGCGATCGTTCTTATGTTCTATCAGTTTGGGAAACCTTGGCTCAATATCCTTTGTTACTTGTTTATTTCCGCTGCTATCTGTTAACTGCTAATTACTACGTGCTATGTGAGATTTATTATTGTTTATTTCTTCTTGCATCTTAGCATGTCATGTAGTTGCATTAGTAACTTATTGAGATTTATCTCACCCCTTTCTTTTTATCTTTGTTTTTCCTTAAACCCCCCCCACCCAGGAGGAAAGGAATAGGACTCACTGATCACGAGGAGGACGTCGAGAGGGTTTGTGACTTTTGGGCAGGTGGTTATTTGGTTTACATTTCCTAAATGTAAAACCTTTTAAGAATAGTATTACCAGCAATGACGTCATTAAGTTTGTAATATTTTGTTTTTGGTGTAAGCTTGTGGAGCTTATACCGGTTGTGTTAAGTTGTGGTTAAACTTGGATTTCTAAAACCTTGTGTTAAATATTTTAGTATAAAATGAAATTTTTATCTTCAGTATTTTGGTGTTTATTGTTTTAACTCGATGTCCAGCTCGCGAGCTCCCGGCCGCGGGGTCGGGGTCGCGGCAGTTGGTATCAGAGCTATGGTTTAGCTCTAAGTTTAAGTATAGGTGGACTAGAATGACCTAGGAGGGTATTTATGTTCGGAGTGAGTAAGGGTTGATGTTTTATGCAGGTATTTGTTCAAAATGGCTAGAAGAAGAGCTGGAGAAGGTCCCAGTGGGACTCCGAATCAAAACGATCTACGGGAAGAGAATCGTGCGATGTTTCAGGGTATGTTTGAAGCGGCTATGAAAGCAATTCATGATCAAGGGCCGAGAGAGGAACATGTAGCACCTCCGCGATATGGGTTGGAGCAGTTCTTGAAGTTGAAACCGATTGAGTACGATGGTGAGCCTGATGTGAAAAAGGCTGAAATGTGGATTGAGTCAATGGAGAAGATTTATGATGTCTTTGGTTGCACGGACGAGGATAGGGTTCGGTTTGCGGCTTATAAGCTAGTTGGGGCTGCTGAACATTAGTGGAAGGCACTTAAGGCCAGTTGGGATGCGACTCTTGTACCTTATGCCTGGGAATTGTTTGTGAGGAAATTCAAGGAACACTTCATTCCTTTGGTTGATCAGAACCGGAAGGAGATCGAGTTCCTAAGCTTGGAGCAGGGCTTGTTGATGGTAGCTCAATACTCGACTAAGTTCACAGAATTAGCTAGGTATTGTGACTATCTTGTAAGAACCGAAGAACAGAAGGCAATGAGGTTTATCAGGGGCTTGAGGACGGCTATCAGAACTCAACTTATAGCCCAGAGAATTCAACTTTTTCAAGATGCGGTGGACCGTGCCTACTTGATAGAGCAAGATATCAGAGAGCACAAGAGAAAGACAGAGGTAGCTAACACGGGTAAACAAGGAGGTCAGAGCAAGTCGCAACCACTACAGCATTTGGATAACCGAGGTAATTCTGGGGGACAGTCTCAGTTCAGAGGGCAACCAATCCCAAGGAATCCGGGTACTACTCCGGGAAATCAAGGGAATCAGAACAGGAGGCCCTGTGCCTATTTTTTCAGAAGGAAGGTCATTCGGAGGATAGGTGTTGGAAGAAGCAAGGAAAATCTACCAATTGTGGTCAGTTGGGATACTTTGCTAGAGATTGTCCGAAAAACAGAGGTCAACCATCGGGGGTAGGAGCTGGTGCTCCACAGGGCCAGAAGAGAGATGCAACGGGGAAGCCTAAGGTTCAAGGAAGAGTTTTTGCTATGAACCAGCAGCAGGCTACTGATGATCCTTCAGTGATAGGAGGTATTATTTCTGTGTCTAGTGTTAGCGCCCGTGCATTATTAGATCCAGGATCATCGCATTCATACATATCTGTGCACTTTGCTTCTTTGCTAAATGCTTCATCTGAGTCCTTACCTTATGTGTTAGAGGTGTCAACTCCTATGGTAGAGTGTCTGGTGACTGATAAAGTGTTCCGTGCTTGTGATGTGCTTATTTGTGGTCATGTTTTGTGTGTGGATTTGGTAGTTCTTCCGATACAAGACTTTGACGTTATTTTGGGTATGGATTGGCTGAGCAAGTTTCATGCTTCAGTTGATTGTCGTAAGAAGGTAGTTACTTTTTCTATTCCTAATGTGCCTAAGTTTGTTTTTGAGGCTATTCCTTTGAGTAAAAATACTCGTATAATTTCTTATGTGAAAGCGAAGAGGTTGTTGCATCGTGGTTGTGAAGGTTATTTGGCTAGTGTGCTAGATACCAAGAAAGAATCACCTGGGTTAGAGAGTGTTCGGGTAGTTAGAAAATTTCATGATGTTTTCTCTTCAGAGTATTGTATGCCACCCGATCGAGAGATAGAGTTCTGTATAGATCTATTACCAGGTACAGCTCCGATTTCGAAAGAACCTTATAGAATGGCTCCAGCAGAGTTGAAAGAACTGAAGGTTCAGTTACAAGAGTTGCTTGATAGAGGATTTATTTGGCCTAGTGTTTCACCGTGGGGAGCAGCTGTTTTGTTTGTAAGGAAGAAAGATGGTTCGTTAAGGTTGTGTATTGACTACAGGAAGTTGAATCAGGTAACGGTGAAGAACAAATATCCTCTACCGCATATTGATGATTTGTTCGATCAACTTCAAGGGTCAGTGGTATTCTCTAAACTTGATTTGAGGAGTGGATACCATCAGTTGAAGATTCGATCGGAAGACGTTCCGAAGACTGCTTTTTGCACCCGATATGGTCACTATGAGTTCTTAGTTATGCCGTTTGGGTTGACAAATGCACCTGCCGTGTTTATGGATTTGATGAACAGAATTTTCCATCCCTATCTTGATATGTTCGTAGTGGTCTTCATTGATGATATACTTGTCTATTCTAAATCTCGAGAGGGGCACGATCAACATTTGAGGATAGCTTTATCAGTACTCGCAAAGGAACAGTTATTCGCGAAGTTTAGTAAGTGTGAATTTTGGCTCGAAAAAGTTTCATTTCTGGGTCATGTTATTTCTAAAGATAGGATTTCTGTGGATCCTTCAAAGATAGAAACTATTGTTGATTGGAAAAGACCCGAGACAGTGTCTGAGATCAGGAGTTTTCTGGGGTTAGCCGGGTACTACAGGAGGTTTATAGAAGGGTTTTCGCGGATTGCTACACCGATGACTCAGTTGACCCGAAAGAATGTTCCGTTTGAGTGGACCGAGAAGTGTAACAACAGTTTTGAAGAGCTGAAGAAGAGGTTGACTACTGCACCGATTTTAGCATTACCTAATGGGAACGATGACCTAGTGATTTATAGTGATGCATCGAAGGAAGGCTTGGGTTGTGTCTTAATGCAGAATGGGAAAGTTATCGCGTATGCTTCGAGGAAGTTGAGTCCGAGTGAACAGAATTATCCTACTCACGACATGGAATTGGCAGCTATTATATTTGCTCTTCATAAGTGGAAGCATTACCTTTACGGGGAAAAATTTGAGATTTTCACGGATCACAAGAGTTTGAAGTATCTTTTCTCACAGAAGGAACTTAATAACCGACAGCGCAGATGGATGGAACTTTTAAAGGACTATGATTGTAAGATATCTTATCATCCGGGAAAGGCGAATGTTGTAGCTGATGCGATTAGTAGAAAATCTTATGTGGCTTCGATGATGGTTCGAGAGTGGAAAATGCTTGAGGATGTTCGAGACTGGTGTCCTCGTGAATCGAGACATGGGGCTATTTTTGCGAACATTAGGGTATCCCCGACCCTAATTCAGAGAATAAAGGAAGCTCAGAAAGAAGATCCAGAGTTAGTGAAAATAATGGGTAAAATGAAGGAGAAGAACTTCGAGGATTTTTCTATCAGTTCGAATGGAGTGTTAACTTTTCGTGGATGTTTGTGTGTGCCCGATGTTGGTGGTATGAAGAGGAAAGTTTTGGATGAGGGTCATAAATCGAGATATACTATTCACCCTAGTAGTACGAAGATGTACCAAAATCTGAAGCAACATTTCTGGTGGAACAACATGAAGAGGGAAATAGCTGAGTATGTATCGAAGTGTTTAACTTGTCAGCAGGTCAAAGCTGAGCATCAGAGACCCGCAGGACTACTTCATCCATTAGAGATTCCGGAGTATAAATGGGAACATGTGACTATGGATTTTGTTACGGGACTGCCTCGTACCCGTAGGAAGTATGACAATGTTTGGGTAATCGTGGATAGACTGACCAAGTCTGCTCATTTCTTACCGATTGATATTAGATACTCGATGGAAAGGTTTGCGACCCTTTATATTGATGAGATTGTGAGATTACATGGGGTTTTGGTTAGCATAGTATCGGATCGTGATCCGAGGTTTACTTCTAGATTCTGGAAAGCATTACAGGAGGCTTTGGGTACAAATTTACGATTTAGTACAGCTTTTCACCCTCAGACTGACGGTCAATCCGAGAGAACTATTCAGACTCTAGAGGATATGCTACGAGCTTGTTCGGTAGACTTTTCTGATTCTTGGGATACGCACTTACCTTTAGTGGAATTTTCCTATAATAACAGTTATCAGGCTAGCATCGAGATGGCTCCTTATGAGGCTTTGTATGGTAGAAAGTGTAGATCACCTATCTGTTGGGATGAGATCGGGGAAGCGAAGATATGGGGTATTGATTTGATTCAGGATTCAGTTGAGAAAGTCAGAATTATTCAGGATCGATTGAAGACAGCCCAGAGTCAACAAAAGAGCTATGCCGATCATCGAAGACGGGATATTAATTTTCAGACCGGAGACCTTGTATTATTGAAGGTATCTCCGAAGGTGGGTATTCGAAGGTTTGGGAAGAAGGGTAAATTGGCTCCGAGATATATAGGACCGTTTGAGATTTTGGAAAAAGTAGGACTTCTTGCTTATCGACTTGCGTTACCATCTACTTTAGACCGGTTGCATAACGTCTTCCATGTTTCTATGCTTCGAAAGTATTTGCACGATTCATCTCATGTGTTACCGAGGGTAGCTGAGGATATAGAGCCTGACATGTCATATGAGGAACGACCGGTTCGAATTCTTGATACCAAAGTCCAAGAGTTGAGGAATAAAATAATAGCGTTGGTTAGAGTGCTATGGAGGTATCACAATGTTGAGGAATCAACGTGGGAGCTTCGAGAAGAGATAGAACGGAAATATCAGTGGCCTTTTGTTTCGGGTAAGTACCCTTAATATTCAGGTCGAATTTTCTTTAAGGAGGAGTGAATGTCACGGCCCGAAATTACATCTCTATTTTCTTGGTATAATCATTTAATTATTTATTATTTAATTATTTAAATATTTATGTGTGCATTTTATGTTTCATAATATTTTAGGCCTAACATTTTAATTAGTCATTTGTGCTAGTATTAGGTAAGGGAATTATTAGAGAAGAGGATATTAAGGGTAGTAGTAGTAGTGGTAGTAGTAGTAGTAGAGGGGGCCTAGGTGTAACATTTTGAAAATAATTCTACTTACTCCCTCCTTTCTCCTCACCTCCCTCCCTCACTCTTTCCCTGCACACACACACTCAATCTCTCTCTCTTCCATTGTTAGAAGGTAAGAAATTCCCCTTTCATTTCCTTCATTTTGATCATCTTCCTCTCTCTATTTCTTATTGCTCATTTTATGAAAAATGTTTAGATCGTCGATAGGATCGTGTAGAGCTAAGAAATTTCGAATTCCGTCATCTTTCATAAATCCCAAGTAAGTTGCTTCCCCCCCCCCCCATTTATGCTAAAAATGTTCATCTTTAACTCCATTGATGCTCTAGTTGATATATATGGCTTCTTTGGTTGATTTGGAATTTATTTGTAATTTATCCATTTTTGTGAAATTTGGGTGTTTGAATCATCTCTTTGTTTGGGTTGATTAATAGATGTTATATGAGTTATTTTAGACTTATGAGTTGTTCTAGTACCTTATTATACTTCTTAGATGCGTTGGATTTTGGTTTGGTTTTGGTTTGGGTTGAATTTTGGATGAAACCCAGGTTAACTTGCCGAATTCCGGCAGTCAGGGCTCGTGAGCGATCGCCCATGATGGGTTTGGGCGACCGCCCATGAGGTCAGTCCCCCCGGAGTGTTGGAGTCAGTGGTTTTGGGCGACCGCCCATGGGGTCCGTCTGTTGGGTTGTGGGTTAGTGGTTATGGGCGACCGCCCGGGTTGTTATGGGCGACCGCCCATAGCAGCTGATCTGAGTACCTTTGTTTTTATTTTTTTCGAAATCAAGCTTAGTCTAGGCTCGGAGTACGATTCTAATAGATTGAAATGGCCATTGTGAAATACTCAAATGTGGGAAATGGTTCCTTTGTGAACAATTGCGTTACGGAAATTGATTAAGTATGGTTTGGGATTGTTGAACATCTTTTGATGCGTTGTTTGGATCGATTCATTCTTTTGGTGATTATTTGGCATGGTTCCCTACTTTGGAATCATTAAGTGTTTATCAAGCTAGTATTTATTGCTTAGCGTTTATTTGAAAGTCCAGCTGGTATTTGTGGTTGTGTCGGGCGATGGGGAATATTATGATGGAAACGAGCCGAGTCCACTATAGTGTTGTCCATTGTTTTGCCCTTATTTTCCTCTTCCAGATTGGCCTTGGTTGAGATGGATAGCTCTTTTGTGAGTATTCTAGCTAGTTGGTTTTGGGTTATGACTTTGTGTCATTTTCCCTTGTTATTATTGGTTCTTGGTTCCGGTACCGGGGTTTTCTCTTCAGCTATTATGCTACTATGAAGATGGTTTGATTGGTTGATTGGTTGAAGCTGCGCAGCGATCCTTCTTATGTTCTATCAGTTTGGGAAACCTTGGCTCAATATCCTTTGTTACTTGTTTATTTCCGCTGCTATCTGTTAACTGCTAATTACTACGTGCTATGTGAGATTTATTATTGTTTATTGCTTCTTGCATCATAGCATGTCATGTAGTTGCATTAGTAACTTATTGATATTTATCTCACCCCTTTCTTTTTATCTTTGTTTTTCCTTAACCCCCCCCCAGGAGGAAAGGAATAGGACTCGCTGATCACGAGGAGGACGTCGAGAGGGTTTGTAACATTTGGGCAGGTGGTTATTTGGTTTACATTTCCTAAATTTAAAACCTTTTGGGAATAGTATTACCAGCAATGACGTCATTAAGTTTGTAATATTTTGTTTTTGGTGTAAGCTTGTGGAGCTTATACCGGTGTAGATACCCCGGGGCGGGACCACGGCTTTAGGCCCGAGCGCGTGAATCACCCTAGGATGTCTAATTGATGTTTTAAGAGTCGCCACCCACGTTTTTGAGGAACGTAAGAAAACCTAATGTTTATGAGCCTAAGTTTGATTTACGAAAATAGAGATTCTTTGGGATGAGGGGTTCGGGGGTTAGGTTACGAAATGGGAAGTACTTAAACACCCATTTCGCCCGAGCAAATTCGGTCTTGTTTGTTCATAATTCACTTTTTAAGATAAATGTGTTCTTCCTATTAAAATGATGATAAAAAGGGGTTTTAGAGTTTGAAATGTAGGGAGATGACTCCTAGGCCAATTCAATGTAATGAAAGGACCGTTGGTGTCATGTCCCAAATGGTTTTGGGTGATTGCACATTTGATTTGAAGAAGAAGAAGAAGAAGAAGGAGAGGAGAAATGTTTAAGACCTTTACCTATAGTATCCTTCAAAAAGAATCTCTTGTGAAGCCTTGAAGAAGAGATTGAATACTTTGTTGAAGAAGTCCCAAGAAAAGTCTATGAAAGAAGTGAGTAAAAAGGTTTGAAAGTAATGATTTTCCAAGTCCTCCTCCAATGATGGATTGGAGGGGTTTTTATAGTTGAAAAGTGACTGTTTTTGGAGCCAAACGGAGTCTCCAAGAAATCTTTCCCGGGCAAAATCATGTATAATGAGCAAGGGAGAGATTCTTGGGCATAATCTGTAACTGACACGCCCCAGAAGCGCGCGCATCTGGCCTCAAGGGGCGGAGGCGCGCGACTCTGAGAAGCAAATTTTGACAGAATGGACTAGAAAGTTAGAACTGTTATTCAGTTTAGTCACGGGACTTAACGGAGTCCGTCTGGAACTTAACCAAAGTAACAGAAACTAACAGGAAACACTTAAAAGAGGGAGAAACACAAAATCAAGTGTGCGATCGGGGTGAGAGGTCTTAGGCGGGGTGTCTACAGAGCCCCTCGGTGGCGTGGATTGCGAAGCAAACGCGCCGACGAAAGACAGACATCCGCCTAGGACATCACCAAGAAAAGGAAAAGACTCGATAAAAGCAGGAATTTGAAATTGCGGAGGATAGGGGTGCGCTCCCTGTATGAGCGGCTTTGAGAGATAAGGGTGCGCTCCCTGTGTGAGTGGCTTTGCCAATAGCAGGATCCGTTTGCTGGAAGCGGGATCTGTTTGCTGGAAGCGGGATCTGTTTGCTGATAGCGAGATCCGTTTGCTGGAAGTGTGATCTGTTTGCTTGAGAGCGAGATCCGTTTACTGGAAGCGGGACCTGTTTCCTGATAGCGAGATCCGTTTACTGGAAGCGGGATCTGTTTGCTTGAGAGCGAGATCCATTTGCTGGAAGCGGGACCTGTTTGCTGATAGCGAGATCCGTTTGCTGGAATGCGGGACCCGGAGGACCGTCTGCTGGAGTGCGGGACCCGGAGGACCGTTTGCTAAAGTGCAGGACCCGGAGGACCGTTTGCTGGAGTGCGGGACCTGGAAGACCGTTTGCTGGAGTGCGGGACCCGGAGGACCGTTTGCTGGAGTGCGGGACCCGGAGGACCGTTTGCTGAAGTGCGGGACCCGGAGGACCGTTTGCTTTGAATAGATGTAGATCTTGTTTGATGATGAAACAGTGATTCCGTGGATCATCCCAGACCAAGTTGTTGTCGTGAGTCGTACTTTGACTGTTTGACTTTGACTTTTGACGGGGTGCGGGCACAGTTGACTGCGGAGTGCTTTGTGCTGGGGATGAATTGTAAAAACTGATCTTTTGAGAATTAACAGCGTCTGTTACGAATCTCATTCAGCTTGTAGTGGGGGAGCTGAAAACTCAGATGAACATGGATGTGACACCTTGATTTCCCGAGTGGGGAGTTGTGTTTGAATTCCTCAGGGAGCAAAGGCGCGTGCGTTTGGTCTTCGCTGTGGGAAGCGCACGCGTCTTAGTGACATAGCAAGGGGCGCGCGCATTCCATCCCAGTTCAGCATACATAGACAGACAGTTCACTTTTCGGCGAGTTTTTTCAAAATTTCGAAGAGCCCTCCAAATTCTGAACCAAATTTTCGCGGAGAAATCACCCCAAAACACTTTCTTGTTGTTCTAGGTGCGATTCTATCATAGAAACGATGTCGGATCGTCAACAATCTCCTCCATTCAAGATGCCACAGGGCGAGGAGCCCGAGGTTGGAATTGAGGCGATGGACCCGAGTTTTCTCACGTATCAGCCGCATACCCATATCTACCACTTTGTTACAGTGGGATTGGTAAGAATTTTTCATTCTCTTTGTGATTTTCGCACTTTTGGGGCTGCTCTGTTTCACCCGTATTTTTTCGCTGCAACTTCTCTCATTGATTGTCGCTGTTGACTTACTGCAAGAAACATGTTCGGATACCCCTTTTCATACCCACGCACTCGTATGCATGTTGAAGTTTCTGTTTCGGGTTTGTCCGTTTTCTAGCCGTTATGCTGACAAAATTTTTGTTGTTTCTTGTTTCTTTTCAGGAGTGGAGCCGCCTGTCGGAGATTCGAGGCGGAGCTCATGGCCCGGTCACCATCTGGAGTAAGCTGCCCGAGAATGTCAGGGTACGGGTTCAGGCCACCCATTTTGGCCTCTTTATTACCAGTCTACCGGCGTTGAAGAATGATCCAGATGTTATTCAGGCTCTGAGAGAGAGATGGTGGGACACCACCCATACTTTCCATCTGCCTATGGAGAGGTCACGATGACGCCCACTGATTTCACGGCATTGACTGGTCTGCCGTTTGCGGGGGAGCCTGTCCCTTGTGTTTTGAGAGGGACCCTTCGGACTGCTGACGAGCTGTTGGCCCTGGTTGACTGCGGCTTCCCGGTGAAGAACTACCGAGTCACTTGGGGGAGCATCCGTCGGTATTTTAGTATTCTTACAGCCGAGCCTTTGGGTGTCACTGCTGAGCGGGTCGATGTTGTGGCCCGTTGTTTTATATGGTACCTGTTGTCCCATACTCTTTTTGCCAGTGGAGGGTCATCGGCTTCCTTGGCTTTGCTTGACTTGTTGGTAGACTTGGACCAAGCCGGTCATTATAACTGAGGTGCAGCGGGCTTGGCTTCTTGTTATCATGGTATGGATCTGACCAGCCGTTTGACCACTAGCTCAGTCACGGGTTTCAGCCTGTTGTGGGAGGTATACTGCTTTCCCTTTTCTTTTCGACCTTCTTGTCATTGCTTTACTGTATCTCTGAACTGTCATTTAATTCTGCTCTTGCCTCTGTTTTGCAGCTATGGGCCTTTGCTGTCTTGGAGCTGAGGGACTTCAAGATTAACAGAGAGGGTCAGCCCCAGTATCCAGACTGTGTGAGGTGGTTGTATAGGGAGAGGAACGTGAGGACTGGTACTGTTCCCATCAGCCTGCTTTCAGCTCGGCGCCACTTGGATTCTTTGAGGCCGGAGGCTGTCGCCTCTTCTTTGTTTCCGTGGAGAGCTATTTATGCCTTTATTGAGCATACCCTGATTCCCACCCGCTCGAGGCTTCTGATGAGCTCAGTGGAGTGTATGGCGATGTATCTTGGAGAGAGAGTGTTTTGGTAGCATGGTGGTCAGGTGACGGACTTACACCACCCTCCTAGGCCAGCGGTTCCTGATGTTCCTCCTTTCTGTCCTCGTAATTAGAGGGCTCTTTCAGAGGCAGATCGGGCAGTCTACCTTGCGGGGGTTGATGTTGTCCCTTTCATTCATCTAGAGTAGGATTACGGTTTATTCCGGGAGCATAACCTCCAGCAGGGTTTCATGTTTACTGATCCGAGGGAGACACATGCTGCGCCACAGACTTCGGCTCGATTTTATCCCACCGGTGCTGGATATTGCTTTGATCCCCCTTTGCCTCCCTCATATTATACTTACTCGAACTTTGGGGTGTATGAGGAGCAGAGGGAGATTGTTCCCGAGGACATGTCGCCGGAGAGAGAGCCTCCTGTTCAGGCTGCTGTGGTATATTTTCCTGACTGTCTTTGCATTTCTCAGTTCCAGTCTCGTTTCTCTGTTCTTTGTATTGATGCAACTTCCTTTTTTTTTTTTTTTTTTTTTTCCTGTTCTCTGTTGCAACAGGTACCTGTAGCTGCTTATAGGCACTTGGGCAGACAGAACAAAGGGATGAGGAGGAGACTCCGTCAGCTGGAGGAGAGGGTGCTAGGGCTGTGTAGGGATATTGCTTCCATGACTAAAGATGCTGCTGGTGCTGTCTCTGGTGCTGCGAGAGGAGCTGCCCGAGGTTCTCGGGGCATGGGACGAGGTTGCAGGGATGCTGCACTGGACATTGATGAGGCTGTCTCTTCGGTGAGGCAGTCACTGAGCAGGAGTCTGAGCCGAGGAGGTAGCCATAGTAGGAGTCTGAGCTGAGGAGGTAGCCAGAGCCGGGGTGGTACTAGTTCATCAGGGAGAGCTGCCAAGAGGACCCAGCATGATGTTGTGGTGGAAACATCTGAGGAGGAAGAATCTGTTGATGATGATGATGATGATGATGACAAGGAGACTGAGAGTGGCAGTGGGGGTGGTGTAAGTACCCCAATCTGAAACCAACCTATCTTAGAGGTAGCCTTAGTACCGTTTCAGGGATAAGCTAATAGGCCAGGACCTCCCTAGGATAAGCTATAAATTCCAAGACTACTCTGGTATAAAATTGGAAAAATCCAGAAGCTCGCCAGGATGAGCCGTATGGATGCTTTGGGTACTAGAGGGGCCTAGCCGTACGGCTGGTTTGGGCGCCCTCAGTCCCTATAAATAGAACCCCTTGCTGATCATTTCAGGAGGGGAGAAATACACATTAGAAAGGTCACTCTGCTGGAATTGCCACAGAGAAAGAGTGAGAGTGATCACATACAAAAAAGGAGAGAAGAAAGGAAGATTGGCCTTAACCATCATAGGTAAAGCCACCTCCCCCCTCCTTTCTCTTCATCTTACTCCTATTTTCTTTCTTGTATCTTGGTTATACATGTATTTACTATTCATTCATGCAAAGACTTGTCCATTTCAAGTACCTTTTGTTTCTTGCAAGACTTGTCCATTATCAAGCACTATATATATCTATCTATTACATTACTATCTTGTCCAAGCTATGAGAAGTTCAAATGTGCCCTCCATACCTTGTATGGAAGAGGTTCTAAACCTAGACACTCATAGACTTGTTGATTGTCATTTATATTCTTTATTTATTTAAATGTTGTGCTTGTTTGGCCATGATAATCATGAGGATGGTGGAACCTTAGTGTCCATCATTTTCCTCTTTGATTTAGACTCAAAATCCCACTTTTGGGTCATAAAGATCCAATCTTTATGTGTTATTTTGACTCTTGGAAGGATTTTAAGTCATAAGATGTCATCTTGGTGATAAAGTTCCAATCTTTATTCACCAAATGACCAACTTTGGTCCAAAAGGGACATTCATCAAATTTCTTGATTTTCTCCTATGATTGCTCATGATCACACCCAAATACTTGTCTTTGGGGACCAAGTGATGATCATTTAGCATAGGAATGATGTTATAAAACTTGTAAAATGATTTCTTGCAAACTGGGATCACAAACAGTTTGTCCAGCTTCAGACAGAATACCCTGTTTCTATTCTAAACTAGACTGTTCATGAGCAAACTGTAAAACCCCAGGATCGCCTCCTCTAGCCGTACGGCTACTTTAGGTAGAAGGGAAAAATTGTCTATTTTTCCCTCTGACCTTTATCTTATCACTCAAGGCCCCCTTTTCAGCCGAGTTTCTCAAATAAAATCAATAACAGAATGTTTTCCGTTAAATATACACACACGCATATGCACATTTTAACTAACTTAGGGAGACTCGGCTTTGTCCGAGGCAACTTGAGAAGACGTAAAAACTCCTCCCAAGTTGTAACCTGACCTCCGAACCTTTGAACTCAAACATTTGTCATTTTGTTGGGTTTAAAATTAACAAAATGTGGCGACTCCGTTAAATTTGACAGGTTCCCGTGTTTGGCATTTTGTCCTCGTGCGAACCTCGCGTGTTTCGCCCCCGAGGACGGGATCCTTACAGTGGCGACTCCGCTGGGGACTTAGAGTGCTTTCGGACTTCTATCTAGAAGGTTCGGGGGCATTCTTGTGTGGGTCAAACTCCCGTTCCCATTAGTTGACTTCTTGCATATTTGTGTGTGTTTGCTGTTTCTGTTTGAACTGTTTTGAGTACATACATTTTGGAAACACAATAAACTGGGGCTTGATGATCAGAAGTTGGAGAAACTGAGAAAAATATTCACCCTCTTGCTTTAGCCGTACGGCTACTTTGGGTAGGGACCAGAATGTTTCCAATTAACAGTTTGGTGCAGGGCTGCAACATTCTGGGTGCCCCCTTTGCTTCTGCTTGTCCAGGTTCCAAATTTACAGTCTTACTTGTACACATTACCTTCATTTTTTTGGCCAAAACTTGGTTATGCATGATCTTTTTTCAATAAAATGGTTTCCAAAACCTCGTCGTGCATAACCCCTTTTTTGTAAGGGTTTTCTTGAGTCTCCTCGTTGTGCACAAATTGCTTTGTATAAAAGGGTTTCAATGTAAAATATTTCTTTTGCAAAAGTTTGATTCAAAATTCTTTCTTGTGCACAACTTGGTACATGTACAAGTTTTGATCTTCGTTTGCTTATATTCTTTGATTTGTTGTGTATAGATTGCTCAATTCATGCTTGTTCATATCTTGCTTATACCATGCTCATGATATCGAAAAACCAATTGAAAATCTCTCTTTTTACTCAAAAAAGGAGCATAGAATGACTTCACACTACGCGCACTTGACCGTGCACGTTCCAAATACCCTTTAAACCCGGGGTGGATGCCACGATGCAGCTCGTTGGGCGCTCTTGTTCCCTTCGATATGCGCACGGGTCCATCCCACCTTCCCTTCCGAACCGAGTCAACCACACTTATCCGTGACACACAAATACCGTGACTATGGTTGGTTTTTGGTCTAGCTCACGTCACCACATCCTTGATACGTGCACAAAGCTAATTGTGGCCAAATTAATGCCCGAGTTGTGACTCCTTAATGAAATGCAAGCATGGCCTAACCAGCCTCCAACTCGTGTGTTAGTGACGACCGCAATTAGCAAGGGCCATGTACTAAGGATAGGGTGACACTGTGTCGTTAAGACCTAATGAACGAGTTATCTTAATCATCCTTAAGCCCATGGTCAAGGATCGAGACGCCTCATTCAAAATGAGGTCATGTCGGAACGTCGGTGTAGCCTTCGGAGAAAAGTCTCGATTCCGACTGGGACTTAACCATGATTAGGATGACCCGCATATTGGGAACCTTACGATGCACTAGACCCTAGGTTCACTTCTTTTGGTCGGTGGAAGCCGCGTGCCCTATAGGACCCTCGCCCGGGACAGTCTATCCCTGGGAGTGTGCAAGGCAGGTGAAAAATGAGGGGCTTATAGACGTGGCGATGGCCTCCACTGATCCAGGATTTAGATTAGTTGAGAAAAAGAAGAGAAATATTTTCCAACCATTTAGGAACAAAGATGCGTTTTAAGTAAACTTGAATGGTTTATTAATTGCGCGATGCGTGAATTTTCCCCGTTTTTGCTTCCTGTCTTTGATACATTGCATTGTTTCGCAAACCCTCGTCAAGTCCCGTTAAGTCTTTGGAAGGATCCATGTTATCCTTCAAGACCTCCGTCGAATCCCATTAAGTCTTTGGAAGGATCCATGTTATCCTTCAAGACCTCCGTCGAATCCCGTTAAGTCTTTGGAAGGATCCATGTTATCCTTCAAGACCTCCGTCGAATCCCGTTAAGTCTTTGGAAGGATCCATGTTATCCTTCAAGACCTCCGCCAAATCCCGTTAAGTCTTTGGATGGATCCATGTTATCCTTCAAGACTCCCGTTAAGATCCCCGTTGAGACCCTAGGAAAAATCCCCTAGGTCCCCGCAAAGATCCCCGTTAAAAATTCTAGGATAGTCCCTTAGGAAGTCAGTCAAGTCCTTGGATGGATTCTCGTTAGGAAGTCAGCCGTGTTTGTCCTTCCCTCTTAAGATTCTAAACCCATTCGAACTACGGTGACCTGAGCCTCTCGTCACGTGGGACCCCCTCCCTCGTGGTGAGGGGAACGTAGGCAACTTCGGCCCGGTCAAATATCCCAAATAGAGACACGTGTGTCTTTGACCCAAGCGTTCATCCAATGTTTACCCAAGCCTAAAGCTACCTTTTGTCTTCCCCGTAGCTTAGATGAAGTGGAAGAGAGCATCATGTCGCCGTCTAGTGCGTGTGGAGTCAGAAAGTTCCCCGGTCACTACAACTTCTCCGATCCGGTACCTCGGAAAGATCACTTCAATGGACAGTAGCTTGAGAAATGATGTCGCGGATAATTCGGATGGCCCAACGAACGAAGAGTTGTTCCAAGCTTCAGAAACCCCCGGGGCTGAGAAAGAAGTCATCACAGATAGCCACAGGGAAACGCAAACTCCGTCTGACGAGTCAACGAGGCAAAGAGGTGTTACAGCTCTGTCTCAAATTGATGGGCCCTTCACCAAAGCAACCAACCACAATGAAAGGGTGGAAGCTACCCGACCTCCGGATTGTAACCAAAGATTGCCCCCTCCATCTCACCAAAATACCGAGACCTCCATCTTTTCGCCCCAACACGCCGTCATCCACAACGAGCCTCTCACTCAAATCTTCCTCACTCCGCCTCATCCCAAATCCAACATCTCCCATGAGACACTTCCTATAAAACTCCAAACACAATCCACTCAAAAGGCCCACAAACCACTGTTCACACCGGTCACGCCCCGAGCATCATACTCACAACACTTTTCCGATCGTATCCCCTCTCGGTTTGATGCCATCAACCAAGTCACCAGATCTCAGTCACTGTTTAGACCATACATTGATACCCGAACAGGCATCACCAACTTGCCTCCACCAGGTTTCCCGATGAGATCCCACAGAGCCTCGTATCATTTCTATAGTCCGAGACCTTTTGGACCCCAAACTCACAGCATGTTCCCAAGACATATTCCTGCAGGCAACCAAGGTTATGAGTACGCCTACGCCCCGGCGCCTCCACAGGTTCCCCATGTTGCACCTCAGTCAAGTAGGTTATCGGGAAAGAGAAAGCAAATGGAATATGAGGAGACCCTTGTCTCAAGCAGCGGTAATTCTCATCACCACCACACTTCGGTCAAAGGTAAAGGAAAATCCAAACGCCAACCCAAGCTCCATTTCGTAAGGTTTGAGGATTTCGGAATACTCATAAGCAAGGAATTTAAAGGATTGATTAGGCAAGGCCTTGCGAAGCCTCTTTTCAACTACCAACCCACAAACCCCAAAGGACGTCTCGACACAACTGAATGGTGTGCCTTTCACAACTACCATGGGCACGACACCAACGATTGCATCGCTCTGAAATGCATCATCCGGAAGTTAATCGCGCAAGGAAAGCTTGAACACCCTGGTTTGGGAGATTGATGGTGCTGTGGATGGCGTAACAGAGGATGAGCTTCAAAACCCCTTCCATCGCCCCCTTTTAGGAGGAGTCAAATTCCGTTGTTAGGACGTGTGATAAGTCTTTAGGAAAAGTCGGTTAAGATGTCTGTTAGGTTTAGTTAAAGTCTTGACTCCCTGGTTGATGCCATGTGGTGACCATTTTGGGTCCATTGTCAGTTCTCGTTAATAAGATTATTATTGTCATTCTTTCCTTGTCAAAAGTTTACAAAAATGTGTGTGTGAGTTTTTCACCCAAAACAAAAGGTGTGTCTTTCAGAAAAAGAAAAATGGAGATCAAGTTTTCTCAAAATAAAATGTCGTGTTTTCCTAAAAGGTTAATCCGCTAATGAAGCATGCTACTCGAATCACGGTTAATAATTTTACCTTGAGGTTTAAAATGCTAAAGTCCTTTGCGGTTTTGTCCCCCGGAAACATCGTCCAAGGAGCCCGCATCCGAATTGGACCGTCCACGAGAAGAGGCTCGAGCTTCAGGAGATGGAGGGCGGCTACACAAAATGGAGGACTGTGCCCTTGCCAAATGCCATACACGAAGGTTAGGCACTTTGGAAGGGATATCATCAAAAGGAGATAGCCAAAAGCGAGCTCCCAACTCGCCCTCATGAGTAGACGACCCCAGCAATTACGACTCCAAGCCAAGTGGAGACCTCACGACATCTTTCCCGATGACATGGAACCCGAGTTCCTCGTGGAAAACATGGAATATGCCGCCGACAATCCCTCCAACGACTGTGGAAGAGAATGGATCATCGTGCTTCATGGGAACCCATCCCTAAAAAAAAAAAAAAAAAAAAAAAGGTGTGAGTCTTCCAGCCTCGTAGGTTCTAGAAAGAGAGTCCATTCTGGACTGTGTCTTTTTATTTTTACAGAGTTCCACACTTGGGACATGTATGTACAAAGTTATCTGAATAAAAGAGTCGTTTTCCTTCTCTTCTCTCTAGACTTGAGACATTATTTGCAATATACATTTACTCTTGAAATTGCTTGGCTTGTTATTATCAAATGATTGCTACGTCCCTAAAATGATGAATTGACTTCTAAGCATACTAGTCAATGATGACTCATTAAGGATGAATGGACCTAACACAAATAAAAAGTGCTAAATGCAAACAATTAATCTTAATGTGAATAAATGTTGTGATCAATTGGCATGAAGAAACCATTAATGGCAAGTCTTCTCTCATACACTTCCCCGATACACAACCCGATACACCTTTCCAAAACCAATTCTTGATGTACATCGAAGGCATCCCGAGACAGTGAAAAGGTGAGGACGTTGTTGCTCGACCACCAAGATTTGACAGTTCTCACACGTGTGCGACCAAGCATAGGGCTTCCGGGAATCTTCAAAGTCAGCCCAAAGTAACAGGCACGCCACCGAGGGGCTACAAAGGAGCCAATGCCCGAGAAAACGAGCTGGGGCTAATGTTTACCTCCTCCAAAAAAAAAAAAAAAAAAAAAAAAAAGGAGAAGAGGGAAAGGAAATGAATGTTTGGAAAGGAGGAAAAGAAATGGCGGAAAGAAAGGCCCGTTCACACCAAAGAGGGTTCACCGCAAAGCAAAGTGAGCAACAACGTCCTCCGAGACAACATCGAAAGAAAGCCAATTTCAGCAAAAGACGGCCTAAGGCCGAACTACGGCGACCTGAGCTCCTCAAACTGAGGGGAACGTAGGCAACCTTCGGGTCCGGTCACAGCATGAGAAAGAACGGTCAAACCATGGCTTTCCCAAAGTAGCCAAGCCTCTCCCCCCACGGTCCCATCATTGACCGATTTCCCAAGACACACCTTCTTTGGGCCAATTCCCCATAAACACCTTCTCTTCCCGATCTTGCCATTGATCGAATCTCAATCTTAATTGATCATAACATTTATACATGTTAAGGCTAATTGCTTGTTATAATCTTGACTTAATAATAAACATGGTCCATTCCAGCAATCATTTGATGATATTAACTAGGGCAAGTTTCAAATGTCTCAACAAGTCTTCTCCTCTACATCTTAGGAAAGAGCCAAACACTTGTATTCTGTCAAGCAAGGGCTTCCTTCCATTTCATTATATATTGCTCAAAGAGCTCACCAACAAAAAGGGACTATCTCCCAAATAAAATGCCCTTGCATGTTTCCTCCAAGAAAAATACTTTAAAGTCCCCGTTCTATCGAGTCGGCTGGATCACTTATAAAAAAAAAGGAAAAGAAAAAGGCACCAAAAAAGTAGCCCGCTAGGTTGAAAACCCGCAAGGGCGGCCTAGGCAAAAAACAGGGTGTGCCATAAAAGACGCAAAAAAGTAGCCCGCTAGGCTGAAAACCCACAAGGGCGGCCTAGGCAAAAGAAAGGGTGCGTCATAAAAAAAAGGGATGGGTTCCTAACCTCACTTCAAAGGTTAAAAGACGATATTAGGTCTACGCAAACATCAAAAGTCGGAGGACGACATTGGGGCTACCTCCACATCAACGACGATCACAAGGACATGGGGCTACCCCGACACATACAATGACATTGGGGCTACGCCGCCACCGACACCGACAAGGACATGGGGCTACCAACGACAAGAAGGACATGGGGCTACCCCGACACATACAATGACATTGGGGCTACGCCGCCACCAACACCGACAAAAACACGAGGCTATGCCCCCATCGACAACAGCAGCAACAAAGATGACATTGGGCCTATCCCCACGACAGCGACCAGCCAATATCCTACCACCGGTGACTTCTCAGCAAATGGACCAAATCCAAAGGACTTTATGCATATAAACCTCGCGGTTAAGTTAAAACCAAAATTTGATTAACATGCTTCGTTAAAAGATTTGCTTTTGGAAATAAGTACTCCCGATTTGCCCATGTGGCATCATTCATCAAAGACAATGTTTCAAGCAAAATGCTTTTGATCTCCCCTCAAAATGATTTTTCCAAAGTCTTGGACCCTTTTTGTCCACAATAAGTCTTGAAGGTCACCCCTAGGCTCTTTCCCGGTATCAATAAAATGTGTCAAAACCTTGACTCAGAATAGTCGTTATAGGCTAGAGCCTTTGTCCCGGCAATCCTTAGTGGGATGTAAGACCAGTTTGCCATGTCAAACTCCCCAAAGGTGGAGTTGACTTGAATGTTTTGTCCCGGCCGTCCTTAGTGGGACGTAAGACCAGCTTTCCCGTCAAACTCCCCAAAGATGGAGTTGACCAAGCCTTGACTTAGAATAGTCATTATAGGCTAGAGCCTTTATCCCGGCAATCCTTAGTGGGATGTAAGACCAGTTTGCCTTGTCAAACTCCCCAAAGGTGGAGCTGACTTGAATGCTTTGTCCCGGCAGTCCTAAGTGGGACGTAAGATCAGTTTGCCTTGTTAAACTCCCCAAAGGTGGAGTTGACTCGAATACTTTATCCCGGCAATCCTTAGTGGGATGTAAGACCAGTTTGCCTTGTCAAACTCCCCAAAGGTGGAGTTGACTTGAATGTTTTGTCCCGGCCGTCCTTAGAGGAACGTAAGACCAGTTTTCCCGTCAATCTCCCCAAAGATGGAGTTGACCCCGGTCAAGCTTAGACTTAGAATAGTTGTTATAGGCTAGAGCCTTTGTCCCGGCAATCCTTAGTGGGATGTAAGACCAGTTTGCCTTGTCAAACTCCCCAAAGGTGGAATTGACTTGAATGTTTTGTCCCGGCCGTCCTTAGTGGGACGTAAGACCAGCTTTCCCGTCAAACTCCCCAAAGATGGAGTTGACCAAGCCTTGACTTAGAATAGTCATTATAGGCTAGAGCCTTTATCCCGGAAATCCTTAGTGGGATGTAAGACCAGTTTGCCTTGTCAAACTCCCCAAAGGTGGAGTTGACTTGAATGTTTTGTCCCGGCCGTCCTTAGTGGGACGTAAGACCAGCTTTCCCGTCAAACTCCCCAAAGATGGAGTTGACCAAGCCTTGACTTAGAATAGTCATTATAGGCTAGAGCCTTTATCCCGGCAATCCTTAGTGGGATGTAAGACCAGTTTGCCTTGTCAAACTCCCCAAAGGTGGAGTTGACTTGAATGTTTTGTCCCGGCAGTCCTTAGAGGGACGTAAGACCAGTTTTCCCGTTAATCTCCCCAAAGATGGAGTTGACCCCGGTCAAGCTTAGACTTAGAATAGTCGTTATAGGCTAGAGCCTTTGTCCCGGCAGTCCTTAGAGGGATGTAAGACTAGTTTTCCCGTCAATCTCCCCAAAGATGGAGTTGACCCCCGGTCAAGCTTGGACTTAGAATAGTCACCATAAGCCGTCCCCGATGTAAGCCCAGCAAAAATATGTCCCGTGTAAGTCAACCCTCTCCTATAGAGTCAAGTTCCCAGCAAGTCAACCCTCTCAATAGAGCCAAGTTGACCCTATCCCCATGCAAGTCAACCCTCTCCAATAGAGCCAAGTTGACCATATCCCGCCTCTGACCCCGAGAGTCACGCTTCCTTATGTAAGTCAACCCTCTCCCATAGAGCCAAGTTGACCATGTCCCGCCTCTGACCCAAGAGTCACACTTCCTTGTCTATGTCCCGGTAAGTCAACCCTCTCCCATAGAGCCAAGTTGACCATGTCCCGCCTCTGACCCCGAGAGTCACGCTTCCTTATGTAAGTCAACCCTCTCCCATAGAGCCAAGTTGACCATGTCCCGCCTCTGACCCCAAGAGTCACACTTCCTTGTCTATGTCCCGGTAAGTCAACCATTTCCAATAGAGCCAAGTTGACCATGTCTCGCCTCTGACCCCTAGAGTCATGCCTCCTTGCGGACCTTAGTAACCTCGCGTATCCCCGAACTACATTAGGCTTGATTCCCCGCGAATGGGATACGTAGGAATCCTATACCACTAGGTTCAGTCATGCAACCAAAATCGGTTAAAGCCGTCGTCCCGTCAGATTGGGATGCTTATTTTTTATCGACAACCCCACTCCTTCGAAGCGACGTTGCCGAGGGGCTCTGTAAGTACCCCAATATGAAACCAACCTATCTTAGAAGTAGCCTTAGCACCGTTTCAGGGATAAGCTAATAAGCCAGGACCTCCCTAGGATAAGCTATAAATTCCAGGACTACTCTGGTATAAAATTGGAAAAATCCAGAAGCTCGCCAGGCTGAGCCGTATGGATGCTTTGGGTACTAGAGGGGCCTAGCCGTACGGATGGTTTGGGCACCCTCAGTCCCTATAAATAGAACCCCTTGCTGATCATTTCAGGGGGGGGAGAAATACACATTAGAAAGGTCACTCTGCTGGAATTGCCACAGAGAAAGAGTGAGAGTGATCACATACAAAAAAGGAGAGAAGAAAGGAAGATTGGCCTTAACCATCATAGGTAAAGCCACCTCCCCCCTCCTTTCTCTTCATCTTACTCCTATTTTCTTTCTTGTATCTTGGTTATACATGTATTTACTATTCATTCATGCAAAGACTTGTCCATTTCAAGCACCTTTTGTTTCTTGCAAGACTTGTCCATTATCAAGCACTATATATATCTATCTATTACATTACTATCTTGTCCAAGCTATGAGAAGTTCAAAGGTGCCCTCCATACCTTTTATGGAAGAGGTTCTAAACCTAGACACTCATAGACTTGTTGATTGTCATTTATATTCTTTATTTATTTAAATGTTGTGCTTGTTTGGCCATGATAATCATGAGGATGGTGGAACCTTAGTGTCTATCATTTTCCTCTTTGATTTAGCCTCAAAATCCCACTTTTGGGTCATAAAGATCCAATCTTTATGTGTTATTTTGACTCTTGGAAGGATTTTAAGTCATAAGATGTCATCTTGGTGATAAAGTTCCAATCTTTATTCACCAAATGACCAACTTTGGTCCAAAAGGGAAATTCATCAACTCTCTTGATTTTCTCCTATGATTTCTCATGATCACACCCAAATACTTGTCTTTGGGGACCAAGTGATGATCATTTAGCATAGGAATGATGTTATAAAACTTGTAAAATGATTTCTTGCAAACTGGGATCACAAATAGTTTGTCCAGCTTCAGACAAAATACCCTGTTTCTGTTCTGAACTGGACTGTTCATGAGCAAACTGTAAAACCCCAGGATCGCCTCCTCCAGCCGTACGGCTACTTTAGGTAGAAAGGCAAAATTGTCTGTTTTGCCATCTGACCTTTATCTTATCACTCAAGGCCCCCTTTTCAGCCGAGTTTCTCAAATAAAATCAATAACAGAATGTTTTCCGTTAAATACACACACACACACATATGCACATTTTAACTAACTTAGGGAGACTCGACTTTGTCCGAGGCAACTTGAGAAGACGTAAAAACTCCTCCCAAGTTGTAACCTGACCTCCGAACCTTTGAACTCAAACCTTTGTCATTTTGTTGGGTTTAAAATTAACAAAATGTGGCGACTCCGTTAAATTTGACCGGTTCCCGTGTTTGGCATTTTGTCCTCGTGCGAACCTCGCGTGTTTCGCCCTCGAGGACGGGATCCTTACAGGTGGGCACGGTGCTGCCGATGATGATGATTCTGAGTAGTCTTCTGGGGAGGACGAGAGATTGAAAACATTTTTATTTACCTGTAATAAACATTTAGCATATATTTACAATCCTAGCTATTTACTACGCCTTTTAGTGATCTGTCTAGACTCGTTCCTAAGTGTCGACTCTTTACAAACAAATGTGTGCCCAAATGTGTTCATCATGGTTGCTTGAACTCCTTTTCTGTGCTGGGATCTGATTTCTTACAGGTTAAATGCGTTTGAACGTGCCTGGGCTTCTTTCTTGAACTGACAAGGGCATGTTCTGTTTCTGTCTGCTGTCAAACGCGCGCGCGTCTGGCTTTGGTCACGGGGGGCGCGCGCATCTGGAATCGCTCGTCGGAGGCGCGCGCTTCTGGCTTGCTGAATTCCATCCCCTTTCTTTTCTGAGCAGGGCACTCCAACAGCTATAAATTCAAATCATTTTCGATCAGGATGATCACACAGCAATACTCTGCATCCTTTTCTTTACCCTATACCTCAAAATTCTTGTAGAGATGGCCCCGATGACCTTTACTTTTGAAGTCAAGGTTTCCGTCCCCGAAGGTGATAAGTCCGTCCCCATTGCTCCAATTGTGAAGACGCGTCCTAGCATTTTTGATCGTTTGGGAAGACCAAATGAGGATGTTGTTGCCGCGGATTCTGTGAAGCCGGTGGTCCACGTGAGGGATTATAGGCCTCGTTATTTGCCTAAGAAGAAGAAAGGCAAGGGGAATTCTTCTCATGTGTGGAAACGTCCCGTGGTTGTTCCGGTCAAAGCTCCTTCCAGCAAGGGCAAGGAGAAGGTTGTTGATGAAGCTCTGTCTCGTCCGAGTGTATTTTCTCGTCTTAGTGGTCTCGAGAATGCTCCGCCTCCCTCCAAGAAGACAAAAGGCCGTCCCCAAAAGCGATTAAATATTTCTTTGTACCCCATGAGATTGCAATTTAGAATAGACCACTTGTTTAAGATTTAATGTTTTAAGTCTTTTAGTAGCTCAACATTTCCGTTGTAATGATAAAGATGATTTAGTTAATGAATAAAAATTGCATCTCGTTAATTTGAAATGATTTAGGTATTTGTTTATGTTTTAGACCGCACCCGAAGGTTGCCTACGTTCTTCTAGTGTAGAGGCTCAGGTCTCCGTAGTTCAAACAAATGAAGACCATTTTTTATTTTTCGTGTGCACCCTGTTTTTTGCCTAGACCGCCCTTGCGGGTTTTCAATCTAGCGGGCTTCTTTTTTACACGTGCTTTAATTTTTGCTTAGGCCTCTGTTGTTCAAATATATGTTTAGGACATAGAATTGCTTAATCCCAATCATAGTTATCACTTAGGATCCCCCAATTTTATTAGAACCCTTATAAGGTACTCTTAGGATTCTTGGTGACCAGCACAGGTGTATTCCAACTCTTCAAACAAGGCAAACCAGCAAGAGGAAGCTAATCAGCAGACCAGTAAACAAGTTGCCGATCAACTTACTAAAGAAGTTTCCGATCAACTTCATTCTCAACTTGCCGATAAAGAAAGACAGTCTGTACTGTCAGTCAGGTTACATCGTTTCATCTTAAAGTCAACCTTACTGATTGTCCCTGTCCTTTCTTACTGTTTTATCAAAAAGTAGTTTACCTGCTCTGTAATGATTGCTGCACCGTCTGACACATAGCTACTTTTAGCTATACTCTGTCTCTACTTGCTTTTTGCAGGTAACCGGTTGAGACAAAGGGGTCTTTACCCATCAGACTTTTGCGAGCATGCGTGTACCACATATCTTTGTCATTAATGCTAAAGATACCGCATTTAATGCTCCTCAACTACCCAGCTGGATATTCAAATTGCAAGCCTTCTTCTACAAGACTCAAGACATTTACTCCTCTTATAAATAGTGGACTTAGATAATTGAAGAAGGTTGGTGAAAATAGAGCATTGAAGAGAGTTGAATGTTTTTGAGTATTCATTAAAGACTCAAACATTCTGTGTCCATATAATCATTAGATCATTTAATAGGACATACACTTGTGCACCAACTCAAACAACATTGTTAGTATTCCCAAACTAGATCATATAAGGAATACGTTGTTTAAGTTATTCACACACCCACCTGAGTGAGATAAGTTCTCTTGAACTTGCCGCTCAAATACACTTGGTCAGAATTGTTTTACGATCCATTAGAAATCTCTAGAACTTAGTCTTTGTATACCGGCAAAGCCGTGCTTGTAATAGACTATAGATATTTAATAGTACTCTTAACCCAAATCCAAGTTATGACCAAACTTAGTAGTGGACGTAGCAGTATTTACACTGTGAACCTCTCCAAATCCCTGTGTCTCTGTTGCTTACCTTATCATTGCCGGTTGGAATTCTATCACCGGCAGATTGCATATGTTCTTACTGATTCATTGTAATTTCCATTGACCAATCTCTTGAAACTGCATTGAACTTTTAGAAACAACCTTGTGTCTAAACTAAGCTCTGAAAATCTTTTATACATTGATTTTGTGTGAGTTAAAACTAAGTCATATTTTACCCGCTGCGCTTACTGATAATAGTTTGCAAACTGATAAGTGACTTTGCATTTAAAAGTGTTTCTTTATAAAAGTTTTAAAAAGGCTATTCACCCCCCCCCCCCTCTAGCCTATTTTCCTACCAATTGGGCCTAACAGCCTCCCTTGCGGGTTTTCAACCTAGCGAGCTTTTTTTTTTTTTTTATGGTCTTCGTTTATTAGACGTAAAACCTCTTCAATTTGTCGAGGTTGACTTCCTTTGGCAGTTGATCTCCGTCTAAGTCCACGAGTCAGACTGCACCGCCGCTTAGTATCTTCTTGACTACGTACGGACCAATCCATCGGGGTCCCCATTTTCCAAGGGGGTTCATGGCATTAGGAGGGTGTTGTCTTAGGACCAAATCTTCCACACTGATGTTTCGGGGCTTCACCTTTTTGTTGAAAGCCCTGGACATTCTTTGTTGATAGGCCCTCGTAAGTTCGATCGCTCTTAGCCTTCTCTCGTCGAGTAGGGCTAGCTGTTCATATCGACTTTGCATCCAATCGACTTCATTGACTTGGTTCTCGAGGAGGACCCGCAGGGATGGAACTTCAAGCTCTATTGGTAGTACAGCTTTGGAACCATATACCATTGCATAAGGAGTTTCTCTAGTCGCTGTCCGTATTGACGTGCGGTAGCCCCATAATGCTAGAGGTAACTTTTCGGGCCAATCCCTTCCAGTGGAGGCCATTTTCTTCACAATGGTCTCGATTGTCTTATTAGCTGCCTCGACCGCGCCCCGTTTGCTTGAGGGCGGTATGGAGATGACTTGTGCTTAGTAATCTTGTATTCTACCAAGAGTGTGTCCATCTCTTTCTCGAAGTGAGAGCCATTGTCTGAGATGATCTCATGAGGAACGCCGTATCGGCACATGATGTGGGTTTTCACGAATTCGGCCACTTTCTTGGCGTTAAGAACTCGGTAAGCTTGTGCTTCGACCCATTTTGTAAAATAATCCACGGCTACTAGGACGAAATATTGTTTATTGCTGCCAGTAGGGTGAACTTTGCCGATGATGTCTATGCCCCAACAAGAGAAAGGCCAAGGCGTGGTCATATTGTAAAGCTGTGAGGGTGGAGAGTGCTGTAGATTGGCATGGAATTGGCATTTGGCGCTGTTGGGTATGCCCACATATATCTCAGTTTTTATGTAATAGGATTTATTAGATTTGATTGATCCATCACCTAAGTTTTATCTCATGGACTTTAGACCCACACGTTAGAAGTATTTATACTTCATTTTTTAGGTTGTCCATTGTTATAGAATAGGCTTAGAAATAGGGCAAGAAGATCAAGATTCAAGAAAATCACATTTTGAGTTGAGCCATGCGCCATGCGCCTTCTAGCGCGCGCATATAAGCATTCTTATAAGAAATGCTATACGCCTCATTTTGATCATACGCGCCATGCGCCTCATATGTCTTAGCGCGCGCATTCTCAATACGCCTCTTGGCTCAACGCGCCTCAAAGTGTTTATTCAACACTCAGTGATTTATTGAAGATTTCAAAGACTTGAAGAGAATTCAAATTACGCCAATGATCCAACGGTGGTTAAAAGATGCATATACGCCTAATCTGTTGACACGTGTTTACAACGGTCACATTTATGTTGAGTGTCAAAATGGCCATAATATATGCATGCTCCAATCAAAGAGCGACAGCTCATCTTATCCACAAGGATCTCCAACGGCTAGTTTTTTGAAGTTCACTATAAATACCCCATAACTTCAACATTTTGAAGTTGCTGAGTTTTGCTAAGAATTTCAAGAATTTCTCTCAAAGCATTTGTTGAAGATTTGAAGATTGCCTTCGTTTTTCCAGAATTTCTCAAGAACATCTTCATACCTTCATCCTTAGCCCAGATCTTCAAGCTATAACACTTTAGTTTCATTGTGCTCTAAATCATAAAGATCTAAAGAGCCTTGATACTAAAATCACACACGTACCTCTTTAAGTTTGATCACTTAGATCCATCTTTTAGAGATACACCGGTTATTGTTTTGGATTTGTTCATTCATAGAATATTAGATCTTGAGTTAGTGTAGAAGCTCAAAAGTTGTAATTTGTAACACTCACTCATTATATAAGATCTCCATTAGAAATCCAAGACTAACCATCTTGGTAGAGGACGTAGATCTTTCATTGATCGAACCTCTCCAAATAGCTTGTGTTATTATCTTGTCATTTAATTTCAAGTTATTATCTACACTCACTATTTGCTTGTTTACTCATTGTAGATTGATTGAACTGAATTGTGTTGTGTTGTTATTTCATTTGCCTTAGTTCCTTATTTCAACTACTTTGAGCCAAAATACTTAGAGTGTGTGTGCACCCCTTTATCACACTTTGCGCCTATTTTCTTTACTAAATTCCGCTGTGCATTTCACTCACTCACTTAGGCGCATGTCATAACGCTTACTTGATAAAGTGCGCATTTGCAATTGAGTTTATCAAGGGTACGAAAAAAAATTTAAAACAGCTATTCACCCCCCCCCCTCTAGCTATTTTTCATACCCTTGTTGCCCTTTAGGACCAACAGGCGCACCTCTTGACTTTCTCGATGCAGTCCCTTTCCATGGTACTCCAATAATAACCCATGCGGAGTATCTTCTTGGCCAACATAAACCCGTTCATGTGAGGCCCACATTCACCTTCGTGGATCTCATGCATTATTTCTTGAGCTTCGGTCTCATTTGCACATAGGATATTGATCCCCTCGTGATGTCTTTTGTAGACTCTGTCCCCAATCAGTACATATCGGGAGGCTAGTCTTTGGAATGCCATTTGAGACTTCTTATTGCTGTTCTCGGGATAAGTACCATCCTTGAGGAAATTCATGATATATGCGTACCACGGGGAGTTTGTTTGGACCTCGTTGATCTCAATACTCATGCAGTATGCCGGACTGTTTCGTCGGGAAATTTTGAAGGGCTTCACCATATTACCCTCAGGCATTTCGACCAGTGAAGCGATGGTGGCTAGTGCATCAGCAAAACGGTTCTTGTCCCTTGGCAGGTAATTGAAGGTGATTTCTTAAAATTGTTCAACCAACTCCTCGAGATATTGACCATACCGTTGCAGGGTCGAGTCTTAAATCTTCCATTTTCCAGATGTCTGATTGATGATGAGCAAGGAATCACTGAATACTTCTAAACTTGTGACATTTCTCTCGAGGGCTGCTTCGAGCCCCGCTATGCAAGCTTCGTACTCAGCTGTGTTGTTAGTGGCTTCAAATTCGAGGCGGATGGCGATTGGAGTATACATGTCCTTTGGATCAACGAGTAACATCCTATGCCATATCCATGCTTATTGGCTGCGCCATCAAAAAAAAGTTGCCACTTATTTTCCTCTGTTGTAGCGCAAATTTAATGCTCATCGGGGAACTGTACATCTTCCCCCTTCACTTCGTCACACGAAAATTCAGCAAGCTGATCACTGAACACCTTCCCCCTGATGGATTTGAGTGTGACGTAAGTGATATCGTAGCCGGCAAGCATGAAATACCATTTGGCTATTCTTGTTGACATGAAAGGCTTTTCGAAGATGTAGCGGAGCGGGTCCACTTTTGCTACCAACTTGATTGAGAAGGCCTCCATGTAATGCTTGAGCTTTTGAGTAACCCAAACTAATGCAACACAAGACTTCTCTAAGATAGAGTAGTTCTTTTCAGCTCCTTAAAACCGTCGGCTGACAAAGTAGATGGCATTCTCCTTTGTGGAGTCTCGCTGTTCTTGTGCTAACATAGCCCCTAGGGCTTCATCATTGACAGTGAGATAGAGCAAGAAAGGCTTCTCTTCGTGTGGTGGAACCAAAACTGGAGGGAATGTCAAGTAATGCTTCACTTGGTCGAAGGCTTCTTGGCACGCATCGGTCCATTCTAGAGCCACATTCTTTTTGAGTAGCTTGAAGATTGGCTCACACATGGAAGTGAGTTGGTGCACAAACCGACTGATGTATTGAAGTCTGCCCATGAAACCTTTGATTTCTTTCTACGTCCTTGGGGGAGGCATGTCAATGATTGCCTTGATCTTGGAGGGATCGGCTTCAATTCCTCTTTCAGTGACCATGTAACCAAGAACCTTTCCTCTGATGACCCCAAAAGTGCACTTTGCGGGATTGAGTCTCATCTTGTGTTGTCGAAGCCTTTCAAAGAATTTGCAAAGATCGATCAAATGTTGACCATCTGTTCCCTTCGAATGGATGATCATGTCGTCTACATAGACCTCGATCTCTTTATGAATCATATCGTGGAATAGATCCGTAACAGCCCTCTGGCAGGTAGCCCCAGCGTTCCTTAGTCCGAACGGCATGACTGTGTAGCAGAAGGTCCCCCACGGAGTTGTGAAAGCTATCTTGTGTTGATCCTCTTCGGACATGAGAATCTGATTGTAACCGGCAAAACCGTCCACGAATGAGCGGACTTCATAGTTGGCAGTTGAATCGATGAGCATGTCGATGTTTGGTAGTGGAAAATCATCTTTCGGGGAAGCTTTTTTCAAATCCCGGAAGTCCACACAAACTCGAACCTTGCCGTTTGCCTTTCTGACTGTCACAATGTTGGCTAGCCAAGTTGGATACTCAATGACTTTGATGAAACCCATACTGAGGAGCTTTTTAATCTCTTCTTTGACTTGTAGAGACCATTCTGGCTTGATCTTTCTGAGCTTTTGCTTTACTGGCTTGGCGTCCTCTCTGATCGGAATTCTGTGCTCCGCGACCTTTCTGTCCAACCCGGCATGTCTTTGTATGACCATGCGAATACATCCACAAATTCTCTGAGCAGTGCAATCAATCTGTCCTTGTCTTCCCCTTTGAAGAAGCTGCCAATCTTCGTTTCTTTCGGCTCTTCGTCGGTACCCAGATTAATAACATGCAATTCTTCATCAGCCCCTGGACCATTTTCACCATGACAACGAACCTGTTGAGCTAGTTCATTTAGGTATGTTATGTTTTCGTTGTCTATTTCATCATAATTTGAATCGTTATTAACTTGTTCATTAAGTTCGTTATTAGTTAATTCATCATTTATGATGTTTGCAATCTCGGGGTACTCAGAAATATCAAATTTTTCATTAGCAACGAAAGGAAACACACGCTCGGCTATGGCCTCCATATCCTCTTGGGTGAGGGTATTAGAAACACTCTCGAACTCGAAAGTAAGTGTGAGCCGTTCTTCCTTTGTTGCTGTGCGGGGTATGCAACCCATTTCTCGGACCAAGAAATCCTCGGATACTAAGGGCCCCTTCGTTGAATACCAGTTGTTGATTGGCTCGGAGCTTGGTGGGATCTCACTGATGGTTTCCTTTCTGACAACAGTGTAGTAGATGGCGTTGACTTGACAATCGTCCATGATGGCAAATTCTTCGAACATGGAGGCTAGATCGGATAGTTCTTCCCCCACAGTAACCTCTACCTCGGACTCTATAGTCACTCTCTTGCCCCACCACTCTCGGGGTGATATCGGAGTAGGTTCCCTTTCTTGCGTCGGGAGTTCACAATCAGTGAAGATCTCGAGACCGGGCTTTCTGACGCCCTTGTCGTTAATCCATGGTTCGGGAAATATCATGTATGGAACATCTTCCCCTTGGCGAACAAAATAACCATTTAGTGTGTTGCGGTAGGGTTTCAAGTCAGGGATTTCATATCGTCGACCTTCTTTGCGAGCTTGGGTCCTTTGATTCTTGACTGCTTGCTCGTACTTCAAGTCATCCTTGGTAGGCTCGTATCCCATACCAAACTTGTTCTTGACAAAAGGAACTTCCACGGGGCGCAATATCCCTTATTGATGCTTCTCTAGGCCTAAACTGGGAAAGTGATTCATGTTCCCCATCATGCGGAGGACTTTAGGATTGCCGGGGGCCCATTGTCTGTTTCCCCTTTCTTTGTCGATGGTGTTGACGCCGGAGAGAGTGGCATCTTCTATCCTGTGTTGGACTTGGTGAACTGGTTGTCCCCCATTTCTGTGGATGGTGACATTCTCGGCCATGATAGTGACTATCTCGTCCCCATTTCTGATCTTGACACACTGATGGAGAGTGGAAGGTATCGCATTGGAACTGTGGATCCAAGGTCGGCCCAGAAGTAAGTTGAATGAAGCGGGGACATCAAGTACTTGGAATGGGAGGGACATGATCATGCTTCCAAATTCGATATCAACTTCTAACATTCCCATGACTGTACGGACAGTGCTGTCGTACCCTCTAATGACTTGTGCGGAGGGTTGTAAATCGGAGCTTTTGAGCCCCAGTATGCCCATGACTCGGCTAGGCATTAAGTTGAGTGCAGAGCCACCGTCTACTAGAACCCTTGAGATGGGTCTCCCCCTTGCCCTTACTTTGAGGTAGATGGCTTCATTGTGTTCGGACCCAAATGGCGGGAGGTCCTTGTCGGCAAAAGTGATGACATTGCCGAAGTGAATATGGCCTATCATTCCTGTGAGGTCCTCAGGAGTCGTGTCGAGAGAGACTGATGTGTCATCCAAGTTCTTGATGACGAGGTCTCGGTGTTTCTTTGATGATGGAATAAGGTCCCAGATGGATATGTTGGCTTGCGTCTTCTTGAGCTGTGTTAACAAAGGATCTTCGGGTATGTCGCGTGCTTGCGATCTTTGAGAAGAGGTGTTGGTTGCTGCAGTATTGGGAGGGATTGTGCTCGTTGTTACTCGGCCACTGCGAGTAAACACGTTCACGGTCCCTTGTAGCTTCTTCTTCCTATTCTCTAAGACTTCCCTCATAATCTCATCATAAGTCACAACATAACAAGAATTATCAAGTTTATTCATATCATCGGAGCCCTCATTCACAATTGGGATCGAATGAGTGGTTCCTTCAAATTCTCCTATCTCTATTACATTGAAACCATCCTCATTAGGGATTATGAATTCTTTCTTGTCTATGAGGTCTTGGATGGTGTTGCGGATGGAGAAACAATCCTCGGTGAGGTGGCCGGTGCATTGACGATAGTCACACCATTTGTGGTGAGCATGATTGGGACGGAGCGGCTGTGGTTGCTTGTACCCTTGAAGAGGGGTGATTTGTCCCTTGGACTTTAGAACTTCATAGGCCTCGGTGATGGTCATGCCGTTGAGAGGAGTGTAGACGCGGTCGTTTTGGAACCGCTTGCCTTGTGGTGGAGGAACCTTCTTGTAATTCCCCTTGTCAGTAGTAACGGCATTGACAGAAGCCTCTTTGTTTGAACTAGAGGCGGCCTTGTATCGGTAGTTAGGAGTGGCCTTCTTAATCTCCTTGAGCAAGTCATCCAGGCGTACCCCCGCCTCATACATTTGGGAGAAGTCGGAGTAGCAAGCCCCACTTAGGTGGGTGCGGAGATCAATCTTGAGACAATTGAGAAAGATGTCCATTTGCTCTTTTGTGTTCGGCCTCTCAACAATTTCAGAGAGCTTGTCATTCCATCTCCTTGTGAAATCAATGAAGGACTCGTTGTCTCTTTGAGTGGTATTCTCGAGCTCTTTCCTTGTAGGCCAGTGAGTGGTGTTGCCTTGATATTGATTCTTGAAGGTAAGCATAGCGGCATCCCAATCAAGACGGACAGTGAGCGGGAGAGTTGCATACCAATCCTTTGCCGCCCCCTCGAGGGTGAGAGGAAAGCATTGAGCCATAACTTTTGGGGAGACCTTCTTCAGAACCATAGCCCAAATGTAAGTCTCGATGTGGGCCATCGGGCATGAGTTGCCCTTAAACTTGCTAATGTCGGGCATCTTGAATTTGTCGGGAAGAGCGGCCATCGTGCTCATGAGGATGGATGACTGATAAAGGCTTGTGTTGGAGCCTTTTCCCATGTTGAGGCCGTCGAATTTCTGATCAATGTAGGCCATGATGGAATCGACCATTTTGGGGTCGTTGTTGTCGGTGCTTGGTCCCCCCACTTTTTTGGTACGGGCACTGACATACGGGCTTTCAAACAAACCCTTGGTCCACTCGGATTCTTCGTTGTCATTAACCCCCTTGTTCTTGGAGAGTTTGAGGAGCTTGGCTTTCAGTTGGTCAACCTCGGCCTCATGGGCCTCCCTTTGACTGTCGACATGAGCTTGCCATAAGGCTTCTTTGGTTTGAGCCTCGTTGTTGAGAGTGGTGATTTGTTGTTGGAGTGTTTGAACCATGGCAGAAAGCTGTTCGAGAGTCATGGCGTTGTTGGTGTTGGAGTCGCCGGCCATTGATGATGTAGAAGCTGTTGGAGTGATCGGTTCACGGACAAGCATGTTGGATGAATCTCTGTAGATGCGGAGAGTACCAATCGGACCTATAATTGGAGAAGTAGCCCTTGTCAGTCTCGGTTCACACTTTTGGTCCATGAATAGGTTGAGAACACACAATTGGGCACACGACTCGAACCACATAAGAAAAAAGACTTTTTTATTTATTTATAAGTCGGAGGGAGTGGGTCCCTTTTGGGGTTTCTAAGAAAATAATGGAATCGTCACACTAGTATATAGACCATCTCGCGGTCCCATATACTCATCGGATTCCATCACGCTTGTGAATCCTACATGTGTCGGGATTAAACTAAATTAATGTAGTAAAGCATACATGCGGGGACGGATTTTTATTTTCGTCCAAAATAACCACTTTTGGGGACGGATTTTTATTGCGTCCGTTTCAACAAGTTGGCATGTATGATTTGAAGACATTAGTTTAGGGAAATCTCGGTACATGGAAACCGACTTGAGTCACGGAGTGTTAGACCCTAACTAGAATTGTGTGGTTTGTGCTCTGCTTGAATATGAGGCTTAAAGGTCACCCCCGGCATGTAGTCATGAACTACGCCACGGGCTGAGGTTTACCGCTGTGAAAGAGCCAAGGTCGAGTGGAGCTTGAAACTTTCTAGGACGGGCCTCGACGGGTTTGGGGTTGGACTTGTGCGACTCGATAGTGAGCAGTTTATAGGAGTAATGTGCACGTAGTATGAGGTCTATCACGTGACAAAATTTTTTATTTATTTATTTATTTGAAAAGAGAGAAAAAAACACATAAGCACGTAAATTACAACTCCTGAATCACCCGTGTGACCAGTAAATAAAACATAAAATTAAACAGTCCAAGGGTTCAATTCTGTTCTGATGCAGGCAACTGTGCCCACACCCCACTGTTCTGTTCAGTCACTGAAACCTGTTCTTGCCCTCGAAATTGGCCCAGAAGCGCGCACCTCTGGCTAGTGTTGTGGGAAGCGCGCGACTGGCGCATAGAAACTGGGAGGCGCCCGCTTCTGGGCTCACCTGTCAGATTATCAGAAAACTTATGGACTCAGGGGATTGCCCTGGTCCTGATTGTGTGATGGAACCCCTGCGATGTTTGTTAGCACGAAATAATAGGAAGAATAGGAAGATCACATGGAAGGCGGGCGATTCTGGAATTTGACGCGGGACGCGCGCGCTTTAGGCCATGAAGGTCCGAGGCGCGCGCTTCCCATGTCAATTTCCAGAATGCCAGAAAAGTGAATTATGAACAGAAACACAAGTTTAACCCTCAAGCATCCCCAGCGGAGTCGCCACTGTAGATACCCCGGGGGCAGGACCACAGCTTTAGGCCCGAGCGCGTGAATCACCCTAGGATGTCTAATTGATGTTTTAAGAGTCGCCACCCACGTTTTTGAGGAACGTAAGAAAACCTAATGTTTATGAGCCTAAGTTTGATTTACGAAAACAGAGATTCTTTGGGATGAGGGGTTCGGGGGTTAGGTTACGAAATGGGAAGTACTTAAACACCCATTTCGCCCGAGCAAAGTCGGTCTTGTTTGTTCATAATTCACTTTTTAAGATAAATGTGTTCTTCCTATTAAAATGATGATAAAAAAGGGTTTTAGAGTTTGAAATGTAGGGAGATGACTCCTAGGCCAATTCAATGTAATGAAAGGACCGTTGGTGTCATGTCCCAAATGGTTTTGGGTGATTGCACATTTGATTTGATTTGAAGAAGAAGAAGAAGAAGAAGAAGAAGAAGAAGAAGAAGAAGAAGAAGAAGAAGAAGAAGGAGAGGAGAAATGTTTAAGACCTTTACCTATACTATCCTTCAAAAAGAATCTCTTGTGAAGCCTTGAAGAAGAGATTGAATACTTTGTTGAAGAAGTCCCAAGAAAAGTCTATGAAAGAAGTGAGTAAAAAGGTTTGAAAGTAATGATTTTCTAAGTCCTCCTCCAATGATGGATTGTAGGGGTTTTTATAGTTGAAAAGTGACTGTTTTTGGAGCCAAACGGAGTCTCCAAGAAATCTTTCCCGGGCAAAATCATGTATAATGAGCAAGGGAGAGATTCTTGGGTAGAATCTGTAACTGACACGCCCCAGAAGCGCGCGCATCCCACCTAGGCGGCGGAAGGCGCGCGCGTCTGGCCTCAAGGGGCGGAGGCGCGCGACTCTGGGAAGCAAAATTTGACAGAATGGACTAGAAAGTTAGAACTGTTATTCAGTTTAGTCCCGAGACTTAACGGAGTCCGTCTGGAACTTAACCAAAGTAACAGAAACTAACAGGAAACACTTAAAAGAGGGAGAAACACAAAATCAAGTGTGCAATCGGGGTGAGCGGTCCAAGGCGGGGTGTCTACAACCGGTTGTGTTAAGTTGTGGTTAAACTTGGATTTCTAAAACCTTGTGTTAAATCTTTTAGTATAAAATGAAATTTTTATCTTCAGTATTTTGGTGTTTATTGTTTTAAGTCGACGTCCAGCTCGCGAGCTCCCGGCCGCGGGGTCGGGGTCGCGATAGTTCCTCTTGATAAGAAGGTGAATGGTAACAAATGGGTCTATAAAATAAAGTACAATGCTGATGGGACAATTGAGTGTTGTAAAGCTCGGTTGGTGATCTTGGGAAATCGACAAGTTGAAGGTGTTGATTTCAAGGAGACATTTGCACCCACCATCAAAATGGTTACGGTACGAGTTTTTCTTAGCATTGCTGCAGTTAAAAGGTGGGAACTTCATCAAGTGGATGTTCACAATGCTTTTCTACATGATCTTAGTGAAGATGTGTATATGAAGGTACCATTGGGACATCCGGACTCGTCTTCTGGGAAGGTTTGTAAGCTTAAAAAGTCATTATATGGTCTTCGGCAAGCTCCTCGTTATTGGTTTGCCAAACTTTCTATGGCATTGAAAAGGTATGGATTTGTCCAATCATGTTCCGACTACTCTTTGTTCTCATTAAAGACTTCCGCTGCTGAAATACATGTCCTTGTCTATGTTGATGACTTGGTTATTGGTGGGAATGATCCAGTTGCCATTAGTCGCTTCAAGGGCTATCTTAGTAGTTGCTTTCACATGAAAGACCTTGGGCGTCTTAAGTATTTTTTAGGCCTTGAGGTGGAGACACATCCGGATGGTATTTTTTTGTCTCAGCGTAAGTATGCGCTTAATATACTTTCTGAAGATGGTCTTCTTGGATCACGTCCAGCCCTTAGTCCTATTGAACAAAATCATCGTTTGTCCCTGACCGAGAGTGATGATTTACGTGATCCTGAGGCGTACAGGCGACTTGTTGGGCGTCTTATTTATCTCACTATTACTCATCCGGAACTCTCTTATAGTGTACATACTCTTGCCCAATTCATGACCCGGCCTAAATTGGCTCATTGGACGGCCGCTTTACGTGTTGTTCGGTATCTCAAAAATCGGCCAGGTCAAGGCATTTTATTACGGTCCGACTCTGTTTTACATCTTCGGGCTTACTGCGATTCTGATTGGGCGAGTTGTCCTCTTACCCGGCGATCGCTTACAGCTTACTTTGTTTTCTTGGGTCAATCTCCGATCTCTTGGAAAACCAAGAAGCAGACTACCATTTCGCGATCATCGGCCGAAGCAGAATATCGTTCTATGGAAAATGCCACGTGTGAACTACAATGGCTTCGTAGTTTACTTGATTCTTTTGGGATTACTCATTCAGCTCCTATGACTCTTCTTAGTGACAGTCAATATGCGTTACATATGGCTCAAAATCCTGTCCATCGTGAACGAACTAAGCATATTGAAGTTGACTGTCATCTTGTTCGCGATGATGTTCAGTCAAATGTTATCACAACTGCCTATGTTCATACAACTTCACAGCTGGCTGATCTTCTTACTAAGGCATTGGCAGTCGGCAGTTTCTGCATCTTCTAGGCAAGTTGGGCGTCTATGATTTATACGCTCCAACTTGAGGGGGGGTGTTGAGATAATGACGAGATCTTCATGATCTCGGCATATCTTTTCCTTTTTGTATATATCCTTAATTAGTTAGACTTACCTATTTGATAAAGATGTAATTAGGTAGGATATATTTTCTGCTAACTACTTTGTAGGGATTAGACTTAGTCCCCAAGAAAGGGTTTTTGTATATAATGTAAATATGTACACGGCAAAGAGAGACAAAGAAATAAACTGATTTTATTTTCCTCCATACCCGATTTCAACTCACGCCCCCCTCCCCTTTTTTTTACATACAATAATGAATAAACAAGTTAAAAATTATTGAAAGCCATATTTATGTGAACCGTAACCGGCCCGGATGAATGGCGGTTCCGGTTACTCCGGTTCCGGTTTCTTCGCCGGTTTGCTCCGGTTCCGTGCTTCTCCGGTCCGGTTCCGGTCCAGTTTGGCCATCCCTACAAAAGAGAACCTCATTTTCATTCTTTATTTTTTTTTTATTTTTTTTTTTAGCAGTAATTCTTGGAGTTAGGGAGTGGTCCTTAGTTTTATTAAAATTTATTATTTGCTTTACATGTACTCTGGAAAATGGAATTTCTCCTCTTCTTTTTTTTCTTTTGCAGTATTTTATGTGCCAGATAGGTTCTTTTTTTCTTGTTATCGTGATGATCATGATAACAAGATCTTGAAAATATATGACCATGCAAACGTAGCATAACTAGTTTGCATTTGGAAGCAGATATTGGGCTATTTGCCTCTGCCATTCTATGAGTCTCTTCCCTTTTGCGTATGGCATCGCCACTCCCTTTGGCAGCATCCACTCATTCTCAACTTAATTTGAAAGCCATATTTCGACCCGGACGTTTTCGGGCTGCCGCTAATAACCAACGAATGGTAAGTGATTTTCCTCGTGTGGATCCTATTTCAATGGGAACTCGATGAGTCGATCCACTTACACGTCTTGCTTTTACTGCTATACGCGGAGTTACTCTATGTATTGCTTGACGTAAAACCAATAGTGGATTTGTTTTTGTCACTCACAAGGAGAGAAAACATTAGGCTCTCAAGATTGTAGATCATAATCAAAGGTCTCAACAAAAGGAGAGAAAACATTAGGCTCTCAACAAGGAGAGAAAACACAAGTCTCTCAACAAACGGAGAGAAATCATAATATTTGATCTTACTAAGCATCAAATATAAAGAAACAAAAAAAGCAAAATTGAACGTGAAATCCTAATTTAATAATTATTTATTAACAAAATCAACAACACAATTGTTTGTTATCTTAATTCATTGAGATTACAAACAATTGTGATGTTGGAGAACAACCACAAAAAATTTGAGAGGAAGACAATCCAAAAAATTAGTCTGATGAAGAAGATGACAAAGGAGAGAAAACGGTTATGAGAGTAGTTGATTTTTTACAGAATGTTTATTCATACTAGTTTTACTCACGTGCGATGCACGGCCTTATCATGATTTATATTTACATTTATTTTTATGAAATTAAAAAGGCGTAAAATTGTCAATTTTCCATTAGAAAATTAAATATTACCATACACGTGTTTAAAAACTAAAATATGATTGTTAACACATGAAATTATACAAAAACAAAGAACAAAAACAAAGAAACTAATACTTAATAAACCAAATATATATATATATATATATATATATATATATATATATATATATATATATATATATATATATATATATATATATATATATACAATGTAGCCCAATTACACATTATGAAAAACTTCCTTAAATACCACATTTTCAGTCGAAAATTTAGATTCTTCAGGTTTCTCATCATTGCAAATCAATAGTTTTAATCCAGCAGGATTAGTAACTCTTGATAATGCAACATAAAGTTGGCCATGACAAAATACGGGACGTTTCAATATGACACCAACTAATGACAACGATTGTCCTTAACTTTTGTTAATTGTCATTGCATAGGAAACCATTAGTGGAAATTGCCTTCTTTCAAATCGAAATGGTACTCTAATGTCTGATGGAGTCAAAGACATTCTTGGAATCAATACTTTTCTACCTCGTACGGATGACGAAATCACTTCACCTTCTAAAACATGATTTCCAAGCCTAGTTATAACCAACCGAGTACCATTGCAAAGACCAAGCGAAGAATCAATATTACGAATCAGCATTACCGGTGTTCCAACTTTCAAAGTTAGTGAATGATTTGGAAGACCCGAAATACAAATACTGTTCATGAACTCCGGAGTATGAAGATCAACTAAAGAATCAGCATTCCCATCAACATGACATGCAACATCAGAACTTAAATAAATCTTAGAATCCAAATTATTTAAGGACACCATGTACTCATTCACAGCATTAACTACATCTAACGCAGGCGCCAATATTGCTCTTTCTTCAAAGTATGATAAACTATGTCCACCATCTACAAACCCTTGATATATATATGGCCAACCATCGCATTGATTGGATCATCAAATTTCTATAACAACAAATTTCTTGGAATCTCAATGATTACACCATCATTAGGCTCATTTACTTTTCCATCTCCAATTTTGGCTATCCAATCAGCAAATATCCTTAAATTATCAGATGTGGTAGAAGAATCCAATCCTTGCAATCTCATATTCTTCGTCATCCTTAATACAACACAATTATTCCAGAGATAAGAAGAATTAATAGCGGCATGCACAATATCTTGTCGACTACCATTAGGAATAACAGGAAGAATTTGCCTAAAATCTCCCCCAAAAACAATGGTTTTTCCACCAAAGACTAATTCATTCCTCTTTAGATCAACATTTCTCATAATGTCCCTCATGCTACGATCTAATGCTTCAAAACAATGTTAATGCATCATTGGCGCTTCATCCCAAATTATCAAATGAGATTTAATAATTAACTCAGCTAATGGGCTCCCTTGACTAATGTTACACACAGAATCTTCATTCAAATTAAAAGGGATTGCAAACCTGTAATGAGTTGTTCTGCTGCTAGGTATCAATAAGGATTCTATACCACCTGAAGCAACATTCAAAACAATATGCCCTTGCGACCGTAATCGTGCGGATAGAGTCCTCCAAATATAAGTTTTCCCTGTGCCACCATATCCATATACAAAAAACATCTTACCAACGTCTTGAAAACATGATTTCACAATTATATTATAAATTTCTCGTTGATCATCATTCAAATTGTCCATAAGTTGTGATAGCTCAACGCTCAATTGATCATGGTCATAACATGTTTCATCATGGATTAACCGATTTGAGCTCATAGCAAAAAATTCGGACTTGGGATATGGCAACATAGGAAACTCCAATAAACTTCTACCTTGATCCCTTAATATTTTTTCAATCTCAGCAAGACCATAATTACGCAATTGGTCTTCGTTTAACACCAAGCCTAAAAAAAATAGAAGTTAAAACCATTTAATAATATTTGACGAAATAGACATAAAATTGAACTAAAAATTAAAAGTAAATAATAACATACCAGAATGGTTGAGTATACTCCTACGTTTATAAAGAATATCTTCACATGAATGACTCCAAGATTTATCCCAAACATGCTCAGGTCGACTCATGGACCCAAAAATCAATAGAGTAGCATAGAGAGACCTAAGGGATTGAGTTGTCGACCAATCGCTGGCTTCGAGGATACCTTGAATATATTCTTCATCATCATTCAATAAACCTAAGTCATAGCAAGCCTCACGAAATGTTCGACATACTTGACAATTAACTGTATGGATATCATTGTAACTTGTAGCACCAGCAACTTTATTCAATAAACACCGTAAGTAGTAAATCTCACCACAACCAGGAGGAACAAAAAATATTCGCCCAATTGCAAATCCTCTTTGTCTTGGAACCCACTCACGAATATCTGGTTTCCATACAAACTTCGTAGGAAATTGAGAATAAGTTAGTCCTCTAGCTTCATCATATTTCTTATTCGCTTCCATCCAACCCAAAAACATACTATGCGCAACTGAATCCCTCTGTAACACTGACTCAATATTATCACGATCATTAAACACAACAGATTGTTCATTAGGCAAATGAAAGCTCAATCTTTCAACCGCTGGATCTTTATATTGAAGTTCAAATCCAAATATTCTCCACGCAGCTTCACATGAGGAGACATATCGACAATCATAATACATTTTAATCTCATCAACAACCTGCTCGGCATTCTCACCAACTGATGTCTCACAAAATTTTGCTGTAACTCGATCATTACCTTTGTGTATATACTTAAATAAATATTTGATTGACCACGATTGATTGCACCATTCAACATTTATATGCGTACTATATGTAACCAACAAATATCTATTGTAATCTAAACTAAAATTGCTTCTTTAGGTTTCTTTAACATTTGACACGTCGTTCATTGACGGAATAACCTAGAATCTTTATTCAAGATTAAATATTTAAATTTTAATTATGGATATCATAATATTACAATTAATTAAAAAAAAATGTTCCAGAATTCTCCAACTCCGTTCATAGTTCCAACAGTTCCATTCATCATCCCGAACACCACAACCAAACTTACAATACATAAAGAAGATCAAATTAATCAACATGGCCAGTTCTTCGAACTTTAAATCAATTAGATATAGTCATATTACAAAGTATTCATCCTGAAATTCTTAGAATATTACAGTGTTATCACTGAAGAGTGATTTTAAATTATTTTCCATATTTAATAAAATTAATGAACACAATTTTAATATTTGTGTCTCACGATAACATCTGACTATCAATGTATCAGTGACAAAATCGCCGTCGATTAACAATTACCACTCCCACAAATGTAATTAATTTTCATACTTTTCACTATTTTTTGTTAAATCTGGGATACCTATCATAACGGATAGCAAACCTGGGAATATGAACCTTTGCCGCCGACTATGGTGAACGGGTGGATATTCTTGCCGAAAACCTAGATTCGCCAACCCTTATACATCACCTGAAGAAATACGATTACTGAAATTAACATATACCACCACCACAACTCACCGAAACCACCAAAGTCTGGCCGACAACCACCAACCCAGAAACCTCCGTCACCGCCACCACCACCAAACACATCTACGAACAAAAATAAATCCAGCAACTTTGAGCTCCATCTCCACCCGTCTAATAACCAAAATCGTCAAATTCCACCCTCAAAAAACAAATAACACCAAAAATAAAACCTAATCAAACAATCACAAAACCCAGATCTAACTTAAAATCATTTTTAAAATCACTAACAATAAATTCGAATCACACTTACACACATAGATATGCACACACTAAAGAGAACGGGAGTATGAGACAGAGAATGTGGCCGGCGGTGGTGGCTGTTATTGGTCGGCGGTGATCGCCAGGGTGATTGGTGGCGGTGATGTTTGGTGGCGGTGATCGACTGAGAGAAAAATAGTTGGGAGAGAAAGATAGAAAGTGTGTGTGTGTGTTTTTTTTAAGAGAGAGAAAGATATGAGTGAAATGAAGAGGGTGGAGAGAGAAGAAGAAAATAAAAATGGGGGTGAGGAGATAGATGGGTGAATTGAAAGGCGTGCATCTTTGTTCAAGCCTGCCAAATGGGAAAAGAGTGTGAAAATACCATTGTACCCTCGAAAATTTAGACGCAAACACTGTGGAATTTTTCATTTTGGACGCCTTTTATTATATGTAGAGATGTAGCAATAATGTTGATTAGCAATTTTAAATAATTTATTATAATATTATGGTTAAAAAAATATACCCCCTTCGTCCCATTTGAAGCTTCACCATTTTAGTGATGACACACAAATTAAGGAAATTGATGAGTGTAAGAATGGTTGTGAGAGGAAAGAAGTTAGTGGGTATGGCAAGTGAGGCCTACAATTTAAATATGTGAGGGGAAAGTTAGTGGGTATGACAAATGGACCCCATTATTAGGTACTCTCTCCGTCCCACCACAAGTAGGACTAGAGGTCCCGCACGGAGATTAAGAAAAAAGGAGTATATGTGTGGTAGAAAATGAAGAGAGAGAATGAGTGGGTAAATAGTAGTATTGGTTGAATAAATTGAGTGGTGGAAAATGAAAAGAGAGAATGAGTGAGAATATAAATATATTTAAACATTTCCATTTTGGGTAGTCTCACTTGTGGTGGGACAGACCAAAAGGGAAAGAAGTCTCACTTTTGCTGGGTCGGAGGGAGTATGTGAGAGGAAGATGTGAGTGAGTATGACAAGTGGGCCCTACATTTTATACCATTTAAAAAAAAAATGAAGCTTTTAACGGGACACTCATTTAGATAAAAGGAGAAACTTTAAATGGGACGGACAGAGTATATTAAAGTCGTAAGAATGAGAGAGGAAACGAAAGATAATAAAAATTTATTTTTGGGCCAAAACTGAGATATTAAGAGGGCAAGATTTTAAGTTCAGGTAGTTTATCACTGAAAGTTTAGTATCACTTGTCACTATTATGGATGTTTTTATATACTACATCCGTCCCCGCTCAATATGCATGATTTTTTTGGTTAACTTGACTGAACTTTGACCTTTATTTTATGAAAATTTATATATCTCTATGCAGTTTTGAAAGATATTATTGATAATATTCCGAACAATAAAACAATAACAACTTTTAAATTTGTATAATAATAGCTAGATTTTTGCAAAATAATGGTTAAAGTTTGAATGAATTAACCACATGAACAGTAAAAATACACATTGAGATGGGACGGAGGTAGTATAAACAAAAATAAAATTTTGGATGCTACAGACTAAAATTTTGAGGCCCAGCGAGTAAGGTTGGGCCTGACTATACATATCGTCCTCTTTCACTAGAATTAGAATAATCAAAAGATTTTTTTTTTTCCATTTTTATAAATATAAGAAAGTAAGTGAGTCCACGTGACCTATATGATACACATTGGTCTGCTCCGGACCCAGAACCACTCCACCCAAATTAGCTCCACCACTCTACCCAACATCTCCGATCAAGGCTATATAGGCGAGCTCATCATCTGTGCGGCTAAGATGATTTCAATTTTTTTTGGGTCCTACCGAGCTCGGACACATCTCATCCGTCGAACAAAAAAAATGAGGTGACTCTAATCTCCACCATTGGGTAGACCGGGTGGAGCAAACCGCTCGGTGAAGCGGTTCGAAATCCGGTCTGACCCTATGGCCAATCAATGTTTTGAATCTATTCATCTAGCTCACTATTTATTTGATGGTCAAAACTCATGGCTCAATTAAGTAAATATAAAATTGTTTCATTAAAATTTTGAAAAATGATGACATACATTGGCTAAATTATTGATGGAATGCATTCCTAATTTTTAACATTACTGGTCTAATTTTTTTAAAATATTTTTTTTTAAAGAAAACTTACTAGATAATAATAAGGCTTGAACATATGTTAATAAACCCTCCCCACACCACTCCAACATAGAAAAGTGCTAAAAAAAAAAATAATAATAATACTAGGGCCTCAAAAAGTCAGAAAAACTTGCTCACGAAATCTTAAGTGTAATGATGGTATTGATGTTTTTAATTAGACTGTGGCTGGTCTATTATCAATGTAACCAATAAAATATCGACATCTCATTTTGTGAGCAAGATTTTGTAACTTTATTTTGTGCCCCTAGAATTGCTCAAAAGAAAATAGAGAGAGAAGAACATAGATTCGTAATTTGTTGTAAATAAAAAAAAATATATGAACAATTTTTCACCTTTTTATTTTTTGAGTTGGTTTTGGGGGAAACTAGTTCCTCCATATGTTATAAAAAGTCGAGGGGGTCTCTTGTGCAACGGTTGCACCGTGCAACAGGAGCCCCTTCCTCTTTTCTTTTTTTTTTTTTTTTTTTTTTTTTTTTTTGTTCTGCTGAGATTTTTTTCTTTATTTTTTTTTTGCCACCCCAACTTTTTTCCTCCCAACAAAAGTAACACTTATTATAACGAAATGTAACACTTTTTTTCTTTTCAAATGTAACATTTTTTTTTTCAAAATGTACCACAATTTTGCTGCAATAGATTAAAGATACCATAAAAATTGACAACTAAACCAATGTCACATTTTTTATAAAAGAATGTAACACTCTATTATTCAAATGTAACATTTTTTTTTCAAAATTAACATAAGATTAACAAACTAAACTAATGTTACATTTTATAAAAAATAAATGTAACATTTTTTTATCTCAATTATAACAGTTTATATTCTTAAATGTAACATTATATCTTAAATGTAACAATTTTTATTGAGAAAGTAACAATTGAAATGCAACTCGATTATATATATGAATTTCTACTCTTTTTTTAAAGAAGAAAAGTAACATTTACTAAAAAAAAATGTTACATTCATCTATATAAAAATTTATAATTATATACTCACTTTGTTAAACTTCAAATGTTACTTTTTCTAACCACAAAAACTATCAAAACAATTTAAATTTTCTTGTAAAATTGGTGTTACATTTTACTGTAAAAGTGTTACTTTTTGAATATGAAACTGTTACTTTTATTAGAACAGAGTGTTATATCTCAGCTGACAAGCAACTCAAACTTTTTGTGTGTAAAAAAATATGTTTTTTTAAATCAAACCATATCATGACCTATGTAGTTTTATTCGTCTCGTCGAGACGAATACAACGGTATTTTTTTAAAAAAAATGAGTTATAAATATCAAGATATAGCATTTTAAAGTTAATGGGGTTTTTTTCTTTTAGGTTTGCCACGTGTCACGATTTGAGAGGGTGGGAGAGGCTGGACTGGGCGGGTCGGCGGGTGCAACCCATGGGTTTAGCCCGTTGCACCATGGTGCAACGGTTGTATATGAGAATTTGTCTAAAAAATCCATTTTTTAACCCTTAAACCCAACACCTTAAATCCTAAACCCTAAACCCTAACCCCTATACAAACATGACTTTTTATAACTTATGGTTTCACCAAAATTTTCTCTTTTTTTTTTTTTTTTGGTGTGAATTTTGAGTTGAAGGAGTATGTATTTGGGCTAAAGGAGAAGGGTCCAATCAAAATAAATTAGAAATCTAATAAGAAGCCTCCAAAGGTACCGGCGATGGTGCCACTCCAGTTTTGGTTGCGCATTGGGAGGAGCAATAGGCCGGAGAAATTCAAAATCAAGAACGGGAAGACCCAGTCAACGCTTCTAACGGTAACAATGCTTAAGAAGAACGCGGCAAATCTCAATAGATTACCGCCAACGGTCGGATCATCAAACCCTATAACTAGTAATTCTCTCCCCCCATTCCTCTCCACTAGCCCTAATCTTTTCCTCTCTATTCTTCTTTCTTCTTCTTCTTGCAAATTGAAAGCCGATTCACTCATCCTATTGATTTCTTGGTATAATTTCAATTTTGAATCTCCTTGTTTACCTTCCCCTATTTCTGAGTTCAATTTCAAGATAGTAGATGTAGTAGAAAATTAAGATGTATTCTCCTACTTTCTCATGTGAGAGAAACTTAAGAAAGAACATCCGCAATATTCTTACTGGATTGGGTTTCAAAGATACTCCTCAAAGTCGGAAACTTGATCCATGGATGACTGCTGTCTTGGCTCGTCAACAACAACAAGAAGAAGAAACCCGCTCATCAAATAAGCCCCCTATTCTACAATCTGACATTAATCACTCTACTATCCCACTCAAGAACCACCACGATTCAAGTATCAAGAAGCGCTCCTTCAGTGATCTCGATTCTGTTTCACCAAAGCAGAATGATAAATCCGCCTTTGTGGGTAAGAGGTTCAAGAATTGTTATTCCAAGAAACAAAAGAAATCTGTTGCACCTCGATCAGGGCTGGTCAAAGCAAGTGTCGCGGCACCAGCACATTGTGTGGAGAAAGAGCTGCCTGTGGAGTTGAGGAATATGATTGTGGGGGAGATGGGTGGCTCTGATTTGTTGTTTGTAACTGAGAAGGCCTTGACCTGGACAGATTTGAACCCACAACAGAGCCGGTTTTCCATACCGGAGAGGCAGGTTGCGAATGAGTTCCTCAACAAAGAGGAGAAGGCCAAGGTGAAGAAAGGGATTGATGTCAAGTTATTGATTTGCAACAGGGATTATCAGACCGGTTCATATGAAACTAGAGAGCATAACATTAATTTGACAAAGTGGGATATGGTCAGCAGCAAAATTTATGTATTGAACAAGACTTGGAATGGCATTGTCAAGGAGCACAAACTTGGAGAAGGCATGCTTGTGCAGTTGTGGGCATTTCGGGTGCAGTCACAGCTCTATTTTGCCCTAGTCAGGCTTTGAAACACGTCACGGGGGCACTAAAAGTCGTACATTCAATCTTTTATTTTATTCGTTTGTTTTCCCTCTTTTACTTTTCTATTGTAATTGCAGCAATTCTTTTGGGTATATGGTAGAATAGTGAATTATGGATTAGTACAACTCTGTTGTTGTATGAGTCCGTCACTCCCGGATTTTTGTATTTTGCTGTCCATTCTGTCCATTTATAATAACTTTACCAAATTAGTTTTTTTCATCTTGCCAGATTGTGTTTATGTTTCTTGTTTGTGTGACAGAGTAAGTCTCATCTATTCTGATTTTCTTTACTACTGCGATTAGCCATACTCGAGAAGAAGTGGGGAATGCATTATAGATATACAGTAACATTCTTCTTGAGATAGCTGATTCCCATTCTTCTTCACTTTAGTCAGTTGTTTTCAATGAGAATATTTGAATTGTGTGTACAACATTTTCATTATCAGAGGGTTTTTTTTTTTTGAGCAGTAATTGTTGGAGTGGTACTTAATTTTGTTAAATTTCTTATTTGCTTTACATACTCTGAAAAACAGGCTTTTTCGACTTTTTCTCTATATTTTTTTGGCAGTATTTTATGAGACTTTTAGGTTCATTTTTTTTCTTTTTTACCTTCCAATTACGAGAAACATGGTTGTTTATTGTCTATTGCTTCAAACAGAGCGCGCACACACACAGAGGTGTGTGATGATAATCAAAGTAGGGAGATCATCTTCTCTGTAAGAAGAGATATGCTTATGTTAAAGTTAAGCTTGTTGATAATCAAATTTGCTCCTTATGCAAATGTGTTCCTCAACATAGAGGAGAAGGCCAAGGTGAAGAAGGGGATCAATGTCAAGTTAGTGATTTGCAACCATGACTATCATCCCGGTTCAGATGAAACTCATGAGCATAACATTAATTTGACTATGTGGGCACTGAAAAGCAGCATGGTATATGTGTTGAACAAGACTTGGAATCCCATTGTCAAGGAACACAGACTTGGAGAAGACATGCGTGTGCAGTTGTGGTCATTTCGGGTGCAGTCCCAACTCTATTTTGCCTTTGTCAAACTTTGAAACACGTCACGGGAGCATTATTTACACTAGAATAGTCCTTCTTTATTATACCAGTTTGTTCACCCTCTTTTATTTTTCTATTATAATTGCAGTAATTCTTTTGCGTATATGGTAGAATAGCAATTTACTTTTATGTTGGGTGTTGTTATAAAAATTTTACAACGTTCTCTTTTTTATCTCAACTGTCAAGATTTGGTTTATACTTGTTGTTTGTGTGAGAGAGTGAATGTCATATAATCTGATTTTCTTTAGTACTGAGGTTAGTCATAGTCAAGCAGAAGTAGTAGGGGTTGCATTATAAGAATTGGTGCAAAGCAAACTTTTAGGCCGGTCCTGTAGATTTGGGGTTCAAGGCAAACTATTTGATTGGACCCTTGAATTTTTCAAGGTAACCGATGGCATTTTCAAATTTCTATTTCCTTGCTTATCTTTCATTTGTCACTAATATGGAAGTTTTTATATACTCCCTCCGTCCCAAAATGATCTTCAACACGTTTGACTAGTCAAACTTTTTAAGGGTGTGAACACTTGCTTCACTAGCCATGTCACATTTAAGCCTAAATTGTAAAAATGGGAAAACTTTTTGGGACAATGAAAAATGGCAAATGAGAAGATCATTTTGGGACTGAGGGAGTATAACAAAAATAAAATTGGGGGGGGGGGGGGGGTTGATAGACTAAAATTTTGAGGGACTTATTCAACGGAAGAAGCGGTTGAGCGGGCGAGGTCTCTGGTTCAAGTCCATGATGGCACCCCTCACGTCAATACAACGAGCCTCTTATCCATTCTCGGTCTGTTAGGATGCCTTAGCTGCATACATCACTGCATCGAGGTGCCAAACCTTCCCGTTGATGTGACCGTGTATGGGGCTGACGCCTGCCCAGTGCCCGTAAAGTGAGACAAAAAAGAACTATTCCTCATTCAGTCAGAGAATTTAGCTCGCCAAGGCGGCGTGGGCGTGAAGGTGAATCTTTGAGTCTGACTCACTTTGTAATTACCCCTTAGACAACCACTTTAATCGCTTAGGGAACAAGGTTGGGCCTGACTATACATATCCTCCTCTTTTTATCTCTCTAAAATTCTATAACCATTCCTACAATCACTCCAACTACCAATTCAAGTATAAACACGGGATAAAAAGAGAGTTACTGGAAAGTAAGCTTGGTTTTATATTTTTTACGATTTACTTTTTTATTCTTTTTACGATTTATTTTTATTTTTTTAGTGTGGTTACTTCAGATATTTTGAGAGATACGCATATATATAATAAATATGAATAAATTGTTATCACATTTCATCTTCTACTCTTTCACATTCCATAACTTGCATTCAATAACTTATTAATAGTTGTTTGAAAAGATATACTCCCTCCGTCCCATTTTAAACTTCAAAAATTTCCTTTTTGGGTGTCCCATTTTAAACTTCAAAATCTAAAAAAGGAAAGTTATTTAAACTTTTTTATTTAGTGGGACCTACATGTTATACACACAACAACTATCCACTAACTATTTTCTACCCCACTTTCTCTCTCCTACCCACTTTCTATATTCACAACACTCTACCTCACTATTTATATTTTATAATATAAAGATTCTCATCTTAATTCTTGTGCCCACTTTTTTTTTTAAGTTTAAGATGGGACGGAGGGAATACACTTTAAACATAAATTATATTTTGGAAGTTACACACTTTACACAATTAATATATACAAACATCTTTCACGTTTTATCTTCCACCATTTCACATTTCATCTTCCATAACAGAGTATATGAATGGAGTTCAGGCCCTAATCTGTCATTAAAATAAGTGAAATTCTTAAATTAAACCACAAAAATGCTTATATAGTCATTTGCTACGAATGTAATTCTTACTCTCATGAAGAATAATGATGAAAGAAAAATATATCAACATTTCTTTTAATAGTCAAATAAGACATTTTATGAACTAATGAAATGTGCAGCTGGTTTTTTCTCAAATAAAATAGGCCTCTTTTTTTGGTGTATATTTTTTCTTGGGGCCTCTTTTGCTTAAAAATGAACTAATAAAATGTGTCAGCTGATTTTTTTTTTCTAAAAAAAATTAGTGATAATTTTGTTTCTATTATTTCTTAAATAAAAGATAATATATATGTGTATATATGTGTATTTGTGTGTGTGTGTGTGTGTGTGTGTGTATATATTGGGCGCCCCACTTGCCCTCCCCCCCCTTGGGCCGGCCCTGACTCCAGGGGGGCCGTCTAAAAGGGGCCTGAGTTTATTTTCTCGCTAGATCAGGGCTTCAAATATGAAATTTTCGCCAGTTAAGGGCTTTTTGACGGAAATCGTTAGAAACGTCAGTTAATTCTCATGTGCCTCGCACGTGATCATAAATCTGGATGAAATTGAAATGAAAATTTGTCAAAAAAAGGTCAAACTGTAAATTTTAAAATTTTAAGGGTTAAATCCAAAACAAAACCCAATTTCATAAACCCTAAAAAATATCCCCCCCCCCTCTTCATTTCTCCTCATACCCAGCAACTCAAGTTCTCCTCCTCTTATGTCCAACCTCCGCCCCCACCCCTACTACCGTCTCCCCGCCACCCCTCCCACCGTCTCCTTGCATCTACATGCCACCCTTCCCCTTCCCAGCACTCCTTCCCACTTCTTCTCTCCCTCCCTCCCTTTCCGGTCATCATCTCAGTCGCCGACAGTCTTCTTCATCATGTCTGCAACCAGATCTGCAGATTTTGTCCCCCCCCCAACTGCCGTCTTCTACTTCATCACCGGCGTCAGATCTGAAGCTCCCACTCCGTCAGATTTGAAGCTCCGACTTCGTTTCTAACCATACATCCGTTCTCTAACCCTCGCCAATCAAATCAAACCGGCAGATCTGAGAAAATTCGGCTGGTCTAAGCCAGATTGCATCCGCGATCTGTGTGTTTGTGGCGGTGTTTGGCATGGCGGTGCGGTGGTGGCGGTCTGGTGGTGGAGGTGCAGTGTTGGTGTGGTGGTCCGGTGGTAGTGATGGTGGTAGGATGGTGGTGGTGGTGGAGAGAATGGTGATGATAATTTGGTTGAAATGTAAAATTTGAATTTTGAATTTCATTGACAAATTTGAATGTAATAAGATTTTATATTTGGACAATTTTTAGGTAAATGATTAGTGCTTAATCATAAATGTCAAATCTCTTAATTCAATTTCATTATCACTTTTCACAATATAATACTATTATTCTTTAATCCCGTGTCAGAAAAGAAAATCCTAATTCGGGTGGGACGGAGGGAGTATTTTTTTTGTAAATAGTGATAATTAATTTAAATATAATAATTACTTATTTTATTATATACTCCCTCTATCATTCTCACAACAAAAACCCCCTACCCACTTTCTCTCTCCAATTTTCTTTTCATATTCACAACATTTATTTTTTCTTAATCTCCGTGTAAAGTCAAATTAGGAACTTTAAATTGGGACGGAGTGAGTACTTGATTATTTAGAAAAAGGATTACTCCCTCCGTCCCAGTTTAATGTTCTTAGTTTGACTATGAACGCTTATTAAAAAACTAAGGCAAAAACAAAGGAAATGAGTCAACCAAAAGTAGAGAGTGAAGGATATAAATATCCAAAAAGGAAAGTAAGAACCTTAAACTGGGACGGAGGAAGTATTTTTTTTAGAAAAAATATTTATTTCGTTTTTAAACCTTTGAGTTTCAAAAATTTCACTAAAGCCCTTACTAACTAATATCATTACAAATACATCCAATTTGACGATCACGTGCGAGGCACATGGTATTTAACTGACATTTTTAACGATTTCCGTCAAAAAGCCCTTAACTGGCGAAAATTTCATATTTGAAGCCCTGATCTAGCGAAAAAAAAAAAAAAACCAGACCCCTTTTAGACGGCCCCCTTGGAATTCAGGCCCTAATCTGTCATTAACCCTATAAAAAACCACTTTCATCTTCAACAAAACCAAAAAGCAAAAGACTTCCCAGAAAATACTTTACACCTTCCATCGCTTCTTTCATCAAAACAATGTGTAACACCCCAACTTTTCACTACTATTAAATAATAACTTATTTGAATAAATCCCAAATTCAGAATGCCCCAACGGCTACAATTAACCACAATTCAAACTTTAACTGACATTTAAATTCAAACGGCTAGTACAAGTCACTAGCTCAAACGGTAACTAACGGAAAATAAAGACTAGAACTTAAACGCAGCGGAAAACATAACTATTAACTAACTTCTTCCAAAGGTAACTCTTATGCCGCCAAAACTTTGCGACTCTTGACCTGCTTATTTATAACCTGGAAAGAAATAAGAATGGAAGGAATGAGCGAACAATGCCCAATAAGTTCATACGGAATCCCCTCGGGTACTAAGAGGGGATAACCGAAACGAACGGTAACAAATAATTAACAACGAAAGGATAACTCAATGATCAAACAACCACTCAGTTTGAAAACATTTAACTTGATGAAAATCAATTCATTACTTGAAAACACGTGGCTTCAGAGACAGTTTCCAAAATCACAACTTTTACACACACTTTACTTATCTTTACTTTACTTTACTTCATTTAGGGATTAAGCACGCGCTGTACCCAGGGCTCGGGTTTCTACTGACCGCACCCAAAATCGGTATATCATGATAACCTACGTTACTTCATCAAGCAACGCAAAGGGGTCCACATGTTCAACTTAGAACTATGGATAACTGTAAGGGGTCCACTTATCCGTTTCGGGATTATGGATAACTGTAGTCACTTTACTTATTATAAGAATTCACTTTAAAGAGTTTTTACAACACAAAGCTTAACTTTACAAACTTTACTTGATCACTTTTTAAAAGATACACATCTCACTTGGACACCAAGGTTACAAAATCAATCATACACATGATAACCCTATTGAACAATAACCATATCAATAGAGTGGATAACAAAAGACGGAACAATTCGCAGAACGGAATAGTTATTAAAAGACTATCTAGCCACACAGATAGTTTACTTTATAAAAACAGAGATTGGGAATCCTAACAAAGGATTAAGAATCAATACACAACTAAGAGCGTAATCCCTTACCTTAGCCTTGCGTTAACTCTTCTTGCACAACCACGCGCACGTATCTACAATCACGCGAAGTAACTATCTTAGACAAAAGTAATACTTTCTACTTCCGTCCCCAAAGTACATTACTTTACTTTTTATTAACTTACGAGTTGTATTCTTTAACTCCTTATTAATATTAGTATTCACTCTAGGGTTTGTACTATACATTAAACTACCACCCAAAATGTCCTTTAAGGTTTACTAACATACCTTTAGGGTTTTTATTAATCAATTCCCAACTCTCAATTCCACTATATGAATTACACACACTGATTTCACACATTCTGCACACACTTACTGAGTACAACCACCAACTGACACACCCATCCATTCTGGTACACCCACACACTGATGCACCCACCATTCTGACCACACATACTGAATACACCCCCACACACACACAGATACACCCACACCAATCTACTGCACCACACGCACACACAAACACATTACAGCATACACACACCAACGCACGAACACGCAGCACACACACAGAACACGCACACACACACACACAGGCATGGCTGTCATTGCCGCCACACCCACACCCAACCCATCCTCTTCTTCCTTCTCCCGTCCTCTCTCACTCTGCGGCTTCTCTCCCTCCATTCTGCCGTTTCTTTTCTTTTGTGATCTATTTAGCATAGCACTAGGGTCCCCAAATATATACTCTAGGGTTTTTAATCCCTTAATTGAAAAGGATTACATTAACCTATTGGGTTTTTATTCACTAAAGCCCAACATGAGCCCACTACTTACTCCTAATTAGTGAGTCCAAGATAAATTAAAAGAGTTTCACAATTAAATAAATAATGGCTTTGGGCCGGGTATTACATTCTTACCCCCTTAAAAGAGTTTGGTCCTCCAAACTAAACGTACCTTAATCTTCGAATAAAGCGGGATACATATCACACATTTCAATTTCGAGTTCCCCACGTGGCTTCTCTTTCCGTGTGATTGCTCCACTGCACTTTGACGTACGGAATCACTCGCTTCCGCAATACTTGATCTTTACGGTCCACAATTTTCACTGGCTTTTCATCATAACTCAAGTCTTCACGAAAACGTAACTGTTTGTACTCTATGACGTGGCTCGGGTCAGCTACGTACTTCCTCAACATTGACACGAGAAACACATTGTGCACACTAGACAGCACAGGAGGTAGAGCCAACTTATAGGCTACCGCCCCTATTCGTTCTAGGATCTCAAACGGTCCCACATATCTAGGACTTAACTTTCCACGAATTCCAAATCGCATGACCCCTTTTGTCGGTGAGATTTTCAAGAATACATGATCTCCTATTTGGAACTCCAGATCGCGTCTTCGATTATCCGCATATGATTTCTGCCTACTCTGCGCAGTTAACAACCACTTACGAATCTGTTGAACTTTATCCGCCGTTACTTGCACAATCTCGGGTCCAGTTAACTTTCTCTCGCCTACTTCATCCCAACACGCAGGCGATCTACATTTCCGCCCATACAGAGCTTCATACGGCGCCATTCTAATACTAGAGTGGTAACTGTTATTGTAGGCAAACTCCACTAGTGGTAGATGATCATCCCACGCTCCTTGCCAATCCAATGACGTTGCCCTCAGAAGATCTTCAAGAGTTTGAATCGTCCTTTCTGACTGTCCATCTGTCTGAGGATGGAATGATGTACTCATAGTTAATTCCGTCCCCAACGCTTTCTGTAAACTCTTCCAGAAATTCGATGTAAATCTCGCATCTCGATCTGACACTATAGAGACCGGTATCCCATGTAACCTCACGATCTCATCCACGTACAATTTAGCTAACTTCTCCAACGAATCAGTCACATTGATTGCTAGAAAGTGAGCCAATTTAGTGAGCCTATCCACTATAACTCAAATTGCATTATGACTCTTCAATGTCCTAGGAAGTCCAATCACCAAATCCATAGTGATGTGCTCCCACTTCCACTCCGGAATAGGTAGCAATTGTAGTAATCCCGCGGTTTCTGGTGTTCACTTTTTCACTTGCTGACATACTAAACACTTGGACACGAATTATGCTACCTCACTTTTCATATTGTTCCACCAGAATGGTTCCTTTAAATCTCTGTACATCTTAGTACTCCCAGGATGAATCGAAAACCTTGAACAGTGAGCTTCCTCAAGAATTTCCCTTTTTATACTTTCATCATTAGGCACCCAAATCCTCGATTGATACCTCATAATACCGCCATCACTCACGCGGAAATCTACCATGCCCTTTTTACTTATAGTCTTGTGGATTACTTGCTAATTCCTCATCCACATTCTGAGCTTCCTTGATTCTTACTAACAATGTTGGTTGGACACTCATCTGATCCAAGTAACCTTTAACTCTAACTTCCATTTTCACCATTTCACTATTTCCCAATTTACTTACCCCTTTAGAAAACATAGCCGCTAACGATCCATGGTTCTTTCTACTTAACGCATCTACCACTTTATTGGCTTTTCCAGGATGATACAGAATCTTGCAATCATAATCCTTAAGTGATTCAAGCCATCTTCTCTGCCTCATATTCAACTCTTTCTGAGTGAAAATATACTTAAGACTCTTATGGTCGGTATAAATCTCACATGGCACTCCATACAAATAATGTCTCCAAATCTTCAATGCAAACACCACGGCCGCTAACTCCAAATCATGGGTAGGATAGTTCTTCTCATGGTTCTTGAGTTGCCTAGACGCATAAGCTATCAGCTTGTCATTCTGCATCAACACACACAACCCAAACCTTTCAATGAAGCATCACTATAAATTACAAAACCATGGTTGTTTGTTGGTACAGTAAGAATAGGCACATACACCAATCGCCTTTTCAATTCTTGAAAGTTCTTCTCGCATTCGTCCAACCATACAAACTTTATCCCTTTCGTGGTTAACTTAGTCAATGGTAGCGATAACTTCAAAAATCCTTCCACGAACCTTCGGTAATAACCCGCTAAACACAAGAAACTCCTTATTTCGCTAACAGAAGTTGGTCTCTCCCAATTTACTATAGCCTCGATTTTTGTAGGGTCAACTGCTATCCCATTCTTAGACACCACATGCCCCAAGAACGCCACTTTCTCAAGCCAGAACTCACACTTCTTAAACTTGACATACAACTTTTGTTCTCTCAGAATCTGCAATACTAATTTCAATGTTCTTCATGCTCCTCTTTTGACTTAGAGTACACCAAGATGTCGTCGATGAATACTATTACACAATTGTCTAAGTACTCTTGAAATACTCTATTCATAAGATCCATAAACACAGCAGGTGCATTTGTCAATCCAAACGGCATTACCAGGAACTTATAGTGCCCACACCTCGTCCTAAAAGCCGTCTTTGCCACATCTTCCTTTTTCACTCTCAACTGATGGTAACCCGAACGCAGATTAATCTTAGAGAAATAACATGCACCCTGGAGTTGATCAAACAAATCATCGATTCTAGGTAAAGGATACTTATTCTTAATCGTTGCATGGTTTAACTCCCGATAGTCAATACATAACCTCATTGACCCATCCTTCTTCTTTACAAATAATACCGGCGCACCCCACGGTGATGCACTTGGCCTAATCATACCCTTGTCCAATAACTCTTGTAACTGTTCCTTTAACTCTTTAAGTTCCGGCGGAGCCACCCTATATGGTGCTCTCGAAATCGGTGAAGTCTCTGGTGCTAAATCTATTGAAAACTCTACTCGCTCCGATGGTGTTCCCGGTAAGTCCTCAGGGAAAACATCCTTAAAATCCCTTACTATGGAAAGAGATTATATGGTCACTTCTTTCTTACTTGACTCACTAACATACGCTAGAAGGATCTCACAACCCTTCCTTAACAGTTTACGAGCCTTCATTACAAAAATCAGATCGGTCCGAACTCTCGGTTTCGATCATTCAAAAAAATAGAATCTTTCTCTAGAGGGTAATTCGAAGTTTACTTCCTTTTTAAAACAGTCTGCTTTGGCATGATATATAGCTAACCAATCCCTTCCTAATATCACATCAAATTCTTCGATTTCCAAGCTAATGAGATCAACCTCAAGCTTTTTCCCGTCCACTTTCAAAGGACACTTCCTATATATAGACGTACCAGGGATCGATTCTCTAGTTTGAATCTCTATAACTAAAGAATTCTCTAACGCCTCAGGAATTAAATTCATTTCTTAGCTAAGCAATCATTTGGCACTTTTCATCAGAACTTTGCCCTTTGGCGTCGTTCTTATTACCATCCATTTGGTTTCCATGACCTTTACTCTGGTACTTACTAGCAGTACTGTCCTTTTTACGATCCTCAGTAGCCTTCCGCTTATTGCTATTCCCATCGCGGTTCTAGCTTCCCTTAGATCCAGTCGACTCCTTCTCAGTTGATTTTTTTTTCTCGCTTACTGCGATAACTATCTGCTTCTTACTCCACTATCCTTACCCTATCCAACGCTTGATCATAGGTTGATAGCATTAACGGAGTAATTCTGTATCTGATTCGGTCGTTCAAACCATATTCAAACTTTCGGGCTTTCTGCTCTTCATCATCGAAGATCAATGGGCAAATTCTAACAAATCGGTGAATCTAGCAACATAGTCGTCCACCTTCGTACTTCCTTGAGTTAGCATCATAAAGTCAGACACTCTGGCGTTTCGAACACTTGCCGGATAATATGATACTATCATTAGATCATGAATACGAAGCGTTTTCACGCACTCTCATACTATAGATCGTCTCCACAGACTAACATTCAATTTATAGGTCATTCACTAGACCATTGGTCGCTTCAATCAACCGTCACTATCTTCATTAGTCAACTTTACTAGACTTATTGGTCGTTTCATTAGATCGTTACTATCTTCATCGGTCATTTCAATAGACCAATCTTACCTATTCCAGGTTAACTCTCACATTTAACACTATTGCTCATGCCAACACAAGCATTGCTACTATGCTTAATATTTTCCCATAAATAGGCCGTCCCCAAAGGACGTAACTTTTACAAACGATTGGTTTACTAAATCTCTGGTCGTTTCAATAGACCAACTCTACTTAGCGAAGACATTTCACTAGACTTTACTTACTATCAGGTCGATTCACTAGACCTACTTTCATTCACACTTGGCCGTTTCAATAAGCCATTTACTTTTGCACTTGACCGTTTCAATAGGTCACTTTATTCTTGTTTCGATCATTTCACTAGACCAAAACTAATTTCACTTTGGCCGTTTCAATAAGCCAATTAATACTCATGGTCTTTTCACTTGACCAGTACTTCTTTGTTCTAAATAGCTCACCCGTCATAAAACTTAAGAACAAGACAATTAACAAAGCTATTTGCTTAAATGAATCATAACTTTTACTACGAGGATCTTCTTGGAATAAAAGTTAACAAAACAAAATTCTAGTATTTTTCTCTAAACTAGAACTAACTATCAATACTCTAAATAAGAATAACTCTATGTCCCACTTTTCAATCATGGAACACCTTCCTAGGCTTTCCCCTAGGCCTTCCACTTGGCACCCTTGGAACTCCCTTAGAACCTCTGGGCCTACGAACCGGTACCATTGGTGGTTTATCATCATCAATTTCAATTGGATTGGATTCGTTGCCTTTAAGGTTGATATCTACTTCCTTGATTTCATTATCAGCTACCAATTATTCTTCATTTGGTATTTCATTACCTATGAGTGTGGTCCGGTTAAGCTCTCTAGCCTTTTCTTCCTTGAGCTCTTTCAGCTCATAATACTACTGATAGGCCTCTTCTCTGACCTCCGGGTAGTACCTATCATTCTGACTCGTAGTCTCTTTTACTTCTTCTAACTCTTTCCTAACATCTAACCAAGCCTTCCTATCTCGCATCCATTTCCCATGCAAGACTCACCTTGGCCTTTTCAGCTTTTAATTCTCCTTTCAGCTTCAGGATTTTGAGTGCATACCTCTGGATCACTCTTTGCTTAATCGTTCTATACTTCAAGTTCATTTTCGAGTTTCTTCTGAGTCCGTCCATAACTTACAGTTTGGACATAACTATTATCAGTACCATATAACCCAAAGGTATATGACCATAACCATTATTTGCATAAGCAACTTAAAGTGATAACATTCTAGTGTAATCCTTCAAGTTTCATTCCCAAAGTATTCACTTATAATCCTTTATATTCCTCTATATTCCTCGAGGAAATCTTGTCTTAGGTTCTTTCCTAAAATAGTAAGTTTCTACAAAAGAAAAGTTTTCAAACTTAGAAAGTTTCCCAAAATGGAAAGTTTCCCTAAATAGCAGGTTTCCTCCATTAGTGCTTCTCAAAATACTTTGTTCTTATCAGAGTTCTAAAGCCGAACATCGTTAAGTACTACTTCTCCCAATAGTCTTAACTTCTAAGTCTGAGTCTCCCAAGTAATCTTAAACCAGGCTCTGATACCAACTGTAACACCCCAACTTTTCACTACTATTAAATAATAACTTATTTGAATAAATCCCAAATTCAGAATGCCCCAACGGCTACAATTAACCACAATTCAAACTTTAACTGACATTTAAATTCAAACGGCTAGTACAAGTCACTAGCTCAAACGGTAACTAACGGAAAATAAAGACTAGAACTTAAACGCAGCGGAAAACATAACTATTAACTAACTTCTTCCAAAGGTAACTCTTATGCCGCCAAAACTTTGCGACTCTTGACCTGCTTATTTATAACCTGGAAAGAAATAAGAATGGAAGGAATGAGCGAACAATGCCCAATAAGTTCATACGGAATCCTCTCGGGTACTAAGAGGGATAACCGAAACGAACGGTAACAAATAATTAACAACGAAAGGATAACTCAATGATCAAACAACCACTCAGTTTGAAAACATTTAACTTGATGAAAATCAATTCATTACTTGAAAACACGTGGCTTCAGAGACAGTTTCCAAAATCACAACTTTTACACACACTTTACTTATCTTTACTTTACTTTACTTCATTTAGGGATTAAGCACGCGCTGTACCCAGGGCTCGGGTTTCTACTGACCGCACCCAAAATCGGTATATCATGATAACCTACGTTACTTCATCAAGCAACGCAAAGGGGTCCACATGTTCAACTTAGAACTATGGATAACTGTAAGGGGTCCACTTATCCGTTTCGGGATTATGGATAACTGTAGTCACTTTACTTATTATAAGAATTCACTTTAAAGAGCTTTTACAACACAAAGCTTAACTTTACAAACTTTACTTGATCACTTTTTAAAAGATACACATCTCACTTGGACACCAAGGTTACAAAATCAATCATACACATGATAACCCTATTGAACAATAACCATATCAATAGAGTGGATAACAAAAGACGGAACAATTCGCAGAACGGAATAGTTATTAAAAGACTATCTAGCCACACAGATAGTTTACTTTATAAAAACAGAGATTGGGAATCCTAACAAAGGATTAAGAATCAATACACAACTAAGAGCGTAATCCCTTACCTTAGCCTTGCGTTAACTCTTCTTGCACAACCACGCGCACGTATCTACAATCACGCGAAGTAACTATCTTAGACAAAAGTAATACTTTCTACTTCCGTCCCCAAAGTACATTACTTTACTTTTTATTAACTTACGAGTTGTATTCTTTAACTCCTTATTAATATTAGTATTCACTCTAGGGTTTGTACTATACATTAAACTACCACCCAAAATGTCCTTTAAGGTTTACTAACATACCTTTAGGGTTTTTATTAATCAATTCCCAACTCTCAATTCCACTATATGAATTACACACACTGATTTCACACATTCTGCACACACTTACTGAGTACAACCACCAACTGACACACCCATCCATTCTGGTACACCCACACACTGATGCACCCACCATTCTGACCACACATACTGAATACACCCCCACACACACACAGATACACCCACACCAATCTACTGCACCACACGCACACACAAACACATTACAGCATACACACACCAACGCACGAACACGCAGCACACACACAGAACACGCACACACACACACACAGGCATGGCTGTCATTGCCGCCACACCCACACCCAACCCATCCTCTTCTTCCTTCTCCCGTCCTCTCTCACTCTGCGGCTTCTCTCCCTCCATTCTGCCGTTTCTTTTCTTTTGTGATCTATTTAGCATAGCACTAGGGTCCCCAAATATATACTCTAGGGTTTTTAATCCCTTAATTGAAAAGGATTACATTAACCTATTGGGTTTTTATTCACTAAAGCCCAACATGAGCCCACTACTTACTCCTAATTAGTGAGTCCAAGATAAATTAAAAGAGTTTCACAATTAAATAAATAATGGCTTTGGGCCGGGTATTACACAATGGCACCAATGTAAAATTTGCTTAGTGAGATCCCAACAAAGATGGATAAGATTGATTGGATGTTCAAGCTCGCTTAGCAAGAAAATACTCGATATACCTTCGTTTGACAATACCGATAATATATATATAGCACATAATGTGTGTTTCATGACTTAAGAGGTATTGTATTTGTAAAAGATATATCATCTTCTTCAATTACTACATTATTTTGTTGTTGTTGTTGTTTTTTTTTTTTTTTTTCATTCTTTACTCTTTTTTTTTCTATATACTAATTATGTTTATAATTTTTAGGGAACAAGAATGCATGCATCTATCAGATTTTCTCAATTTGAGAAGTTTTCTCCAATGCTCAAGGAGAATAATTTGTATGCAATACAAAATGTATTTGTGATTGAAAGCACGTCTCAATATAAGACAGTAGATGGAAAGTACAAATTGAAGTTTATAGCTAAAACCGTATGACGGAAATTTTTGACAATACATTTCCATGGAAGGTTTATAACTTCAAGTCATTTGAAGAATTCTTTGATGTTCATGCTTTTAATGATAAAATTCTAACATGTAAGTGTTGTACTCTATAATTTAACATTAAACATAATATATGTATAATTATTTACATAAAACCAGGGGCGGACCCAGATCCAAAATCAATGGGGTTCACAAAATACATTAGACAAAAATTAAATACATATTTCTCTCTTTTTATGTTCTTTTCTTTTCTTTTGCCAAGGGGTGGGCTGAAACTGGCAAGGGAGGTTCACTTAGTAATAAAAAAAATAAAAAATAAAAAATTTTGAACTGTCAACATGAAATTAGGGGGGTTCACTTCCACCCCCTAAGACTTTCTTGGGTCCGCCTCTGCATAAAACTATATATATATATATATGTCACTCGTCCACATTCTAATAATTTTGTGAGAGATTTTGAATCAAAAGATTTATTGAAAACAATCGAAGAAATTTTAGAAATTAAAGAGGCAAGTACATTCATTATAAATATAAGGGATAATCTCACTTTACTATCCCAGGGTTTACATGCTGAATCACTTTGGGGCCTATAGTTTTATTTTTCTCTCTTTAGAGCCTGAACTTTCATTTTCGTATCAATCTAGGGCCTAAACAAACATTCCGTTATATTTTGAATAGAAAGTTCGAATATCACATAATAACACCTATTTTCTCTTGGATATTTAATATTTTCACAAGAATAATGGTTGAACAATGATAGTTTGGCAGTGCACCCAAATCAATCCCAGGTTCATTAGCTTTGGTATGATTTGGGAGTTTCGGTGATATTGTTGCTCATATTATCACTCATTTAATGCGAAGAGTGATCAATTGACTCACAAGTTTTCTTTAAGTCATTTTGTTTGTGTTCTGATAGTACTTTTTTAATGTTTGGGTGATTCTTAAATTAACTTTTTTTCTTTCAAAAATTTGGGGAAATTGAAATTTTATAATTTTAAATTAACTTTCTTTCTAAGTTATAGCCATACCCAGGAAAAGAAATAAAAAAATAAGAAGAAGAAGAATACTCACAATTAAAGGAACTTTCACATTGACTCCTGAACAGTTTGTTTGAGTCTATTAAATTACAGGGAAAATATTTTTTAAAATAAATAAATAAGAAGGAATTACTTTATGAGTTTTTTTTTGGAACAGTATTTCATAAGTCGAGAACTTGAAGTCTTAAATATACTAATGACTTGAAATGACCAAAAAAAAACCCCCGAGAAAATGGATTTTAGATGGCACATGTATGTGACAATACAGGAAGAGCACCATTTATCTTATGGGATAGAGAGTGTGCAGAATTAATTGGAAAATCGGCCTATGAGTTGAAAAAAGGTAACGTCTCGGACAGGTAAAAAGCATATGCTTAAACCGTTATCATTTTTGCACAAGAATTAATTACAGTATTATTTTTTGTATCATATCTAGGGTATACCGCATGAAATAAAAAAAGATTGTAGGAATGCAGATCTTATTTAAGGTTCAAATTCAGAACAAACAATATGGAAGCCACAATTGGGCTATTAAGGTAAAGAATTTGACATGTGACAAGTCTACCATAGACAAATTCAGTTTCTTAAAAGTTGAGGAAGAAGACTCTCAATCTTTCCCAAAAATGACGGAAGTTCATGGTTTTGAATCAACAGGAGTAAGTATTATAAAAATCATATTTCAATTTATTTATTGCTTTAATAAAAATGAATATATTAAAAATATTTTTATTTTGTAGATGAATTCTGTCGAGGATGAGGACAATGAGGTTACAACTCCTCTCGAGGGACACACAAAAACCGCTGGAACGGACAAGGAAATCTATATATATATATATATATATATATATATATATATATATATTAAAGTTGGTGAGGAGAGCCATGGTGTTGCCACATAGACAAGTTTTAGAGAAAGGTTGAATTTGATGTTGCCACATCATTACCACTCTTATAAATAAGAGACTTTTCAAATTCTTTTTCTTAGCTAATAGTATTAGTTACTATATAGGGTAACTATTATAGTTAAATACTATAGTAACAAATACTTATAATAGTAATAGTTACTATAATAGGTAACTATTATAGTTAACTACTATAGTAACTAATACTTATAATAGTAATAGTTACTATAACAGGTAACTATAATAGTTAACTATTAATAGTTAACTATTACTCCCTACGTTCCAGAGTAAGAGTCCTACTTTCTATTTTGGTACGTCCCAAAGTAAGAGTCTCTCTCCTAAAATGGCAAATAACTTTTACTATTTATCTCACTCATTCTCTCTGTTATACTTTACGTTTATACTCATAAAACCAATCAACTTATTATTCCCTCCCACTCATTCTCTCTCCTAATTTACTTTGACACTCACAACACTTACTTTACTTTTATCATTTCTTAATCGCCGTGCAAATGGGAGGTATGACTCTTACTCTGGGACGGAGGGAGTAATATTTAAATATTATAACTAACTAATACTATTAATAGTATTAGTTAATTAAAATAGTTAAATATAATTGTTAACTATAATAGTTACTATATAAGTCAATTATTATTATTAATTGTATTAGTTAATCATAATTGTTATAATATATATTAACTATTAATTATATTATTTAATCATAATAGTTACTATATATGTTAACTATTACTATTAATACCATTAAGCTTTTTGAAATATTCATACAAAAAATTTAAATGTACTTCTAAATTAATTAGAAAACATATTTATTACAACTATGTACAACCAAAGCTATGAAAATGTTTTGATTAATTTAAAATATACATATATTTTTAAATAAAATTATTGTGTTAATTTATCAATTAAAAACATCAAAAAAGGAAAATACAAAAATATTAACGGAATAGTGATAGTGACTATGGATGCAAAAATAAATAAGTTGAATGTGTTGTTTCAAAAGGAAATTAGTTTAGTGACCAAATACCCAAAGTGGTCATAGTTGAGTGATTTTTGATGCAGTTTTGCCTTTTAACATTACTGGTCTAGTTGTTTTTTAAATATTCTTTTTTAAGAAAACTTACTAGATAATAATAAGGCTTGAACATATGTTAATAAACCCTCCCCACACCACTCCAACCTAGAAAAGAGCTAAAAAAGAAACGATTAATACTAGAGGCTCAAAAAGTAAAAAAAAAATTGCTCATAAAATCTAAAGTGTAATGATGTTAGACAAAAACTTAGGTGAGAACAAGGGGATCCGTCTCATGGCAGAGACGGGTCATTTTTTACCCATAACCCGACCCACGAACCGGCTCCATGACCCATGGGGGCGACCCTGCCACGTGGCAACCTCTCATAGGCCTTTTAATATATATATATATATATATATATATATATATATATATATATATATATATATATTATTTTTTTGGTTTTTTTTTGTTTGTCAAAAGTAATAGTTACTATAACTTAATGTAATGACTGTATACATTTAAAGTAACATTGTTCATAAGTAAAAGTAATACATATACTGTATACAGAAAAGTAACAGTGTTTTTTTCTATGTTTTTTTCGTTTGCCAAAAGTAATACTTATTACAACTAAAATGTAACGAACGTGTTACTTATATGTAACAGTGTTTATACATAATTTGTAATACATATGTATAGAAAAGTAATAGTATATCTATATGTTTTCAAATAATAAGTTACAATTTGTTCAATTTATCATGATACATGTAAAAGTATTACATTATCTATAGAATTATGTTATAATTTCTTTTATTAAAGTCTTACATTTACTTGTACAAACAATTACATTCATGTATATGAGTTGTTACTTTTCAAATGTTACTTTCTTTCAAAAAATTAAATCAAAATATACAATATTTTACATTTTTGCCAAAGCACTATTACATTTCAGTATAAATGATAATTACATTTAGATATTTTTTGGGTTACACGTAATTATAGTTAGTATTACATTTGAAAAAATGGGTAAAACGAGCTTTTGTTTTTGTAAAACAGGTGTTACGTTTACTTATGAACAATGTTACTTTATATGTATACAGTCATTACATTAAGTTGTGGGAACTATCACTTTTGGTAAACGACGGAAAAGCCGGAAAAAATTTATAAAAACTCAAAAAAAAAAAAAAAACCAAAACTAAAAAAAAAAAAAAAATGGTCCAGGTAACTATTACTTTTGGTCACAGTAACTATTACTTTTGACTGCCACGTGGCAAGACCGGGTTATGGATCCGGGTCATGGGTCAAAAATGACCCGTCTCTACCATGACACGGATCTCCTTGTTCTCACAGGAGACTTGCTCATGATGTTATTGGTGTTTATAATTCGAATCCAACGTTCACAAGCAACGGCTAGTATAATCTAACCACAATTCAAAATAGTGCGGAAGCATAACAGTAATTCAAACTTAAACGGCTAGTACAATCCACTAGCTCTAACATAACTATGAAATAACTGTCTTAAAACTCTTCATTAGACCACGGACCACGGACTACTCTTCCATGTGATCTAACCATTCCCTCTACTCTTTACATGGGAAAAAGAATATAAGAAAGGGGTGAGCGAACAATGCTTAGTAAGTTCATACGGGATCTCTCCGGGTACTAAGGAGAGATGACCGAAAGAACGGAGTCAAACAAATACTTTCAATGAATGGTTAATCATCAATAACTTAACTGCACATATCTCAAAATACAGTTACAATACTTAAAGAAATTGTGGCCCTATCACAAGTTCGTCAATTCCATATTTACAATTCACCTTTTAAAGGTGTTAAGAGACCTTACACCTTTTCAGGGTGCTCCCTTATTAAGTTCGATCATGATCATTAGCTACTTCATCAAATTACCGGTGTAGTAGTATGCACAAGCAAGGGTGCTCCCTCTAATTAAATTACCTAGCAAGTGTACTAGTTACCGGTGTAGTAGTATGCACAAGCAAGGGTCGAATCTACAGAGACTTGAAGGATTAACAAGAATACAATTAAAACAGAAATGTAAATAAAGGGGTTTTTGATTTGATTATTTATAACTACTAAAACGATTATTAAAATTAAACTAAAAGAAATAAATAAAAGCAAGATTAACGAATAGATTAACGAATTGGGTTCACAAATACTTTCACTCTATGCTACGCTCATAATAACAAGATCAATCTCTTTCTTGGGTTCGTTCACTCTGGTAAGAATTGGGACGGTTCGGTTGCCGGATTGCAATCCTATTATTTCCTTTATGTTAAATTCTTTTTTTTCAAAATAAGAGTAATAACAACAGAACACATGAACCTAAAGTCTTGGCTCGTCAACAACAACAAGAAGAAGAAACCCGCTCATCAAATAAGCCCCCTATTCTACAATCTGACATCAATCACTCTACTATCCCACTCAAGAACCACCACGATTCAAGTATCAAGAAGCGCCCCTTCAGTGATCTCGATTCTGTTTCACCAAAGCAGAATGATAAATCTGCCTTTGTGGGTAAGAGGTTCAAGAATTGTTATTCCAAGAAACAAAAGAAATCTGTTGCACCTCGATCAGGGTCGGTCAAAGCAAGTGTGGCTGCACCAGCACATCGTGTGGAAAAAGAGCTGCCTGTGGAGTTGAGGAATATGATTGTGGGGGAGATGGGTGGCTCTGATTTGTTGTTTGTAACTGAGAAGGCCTTGACCTGGACAGATTTGAACCCACAACAGAGCCGGTTTTCCATACCGGAGAGGCAGGTTGCGAATGAGTTCCTCAACAAAGAGGAGAAGGCCAAGGTGAAGAAAGGGATTGATGTCAAGTTATTGATTTGCAACAGGGATTATCAGACCGGTTCATATGAAACTAGAGAGCATAACATTAATTTGACAAAGTGGGATATGGTCAGCAGCAAAATTTATGTATTGAACAAGACTTGGAATTCCATTGTCAAGGAACACAAACTTGGAGAAGGCATGCTTGTGCAGTTGTGGGCATTTCGGGTGCAGTCTCAGCTCTATTTTGCCCTAGTCAGGCTTTGAAACACGTCACGGGGGCACTAAAAGTCGTACATTCAATCTTTTATTTTATTCGTTTGTTTTCCCTCTTTTATTTTTTTTCTATTGTAATTGCAGCAATTCTTTTGGGTATATGGTAGAATAGTGAATTATTGATTAGTACAACTCTGTTGTTGTATGAGTCCGTTACTCCCGGATTTTTGTAACCACGGTTTAGCATTATGCTTCTATGCTGACTGTCCAATTATAATAACTTTACCATATTATTATTCTCATCTTGCAAGATTTTGTTTATGTTTCTTGTTTGTGTGACAGAGTGAGTCTCATATTTTCTGATTTTCTTCACTGATACCAGTTGTTTTCAATGAGTATTCCTATTTGGAACTTGAGAGGTTTTGTGGATGATGTTTAGAGAATACTTGGTTGTACCTCTTATGCTCAGGCTTCACTTTAGTAAGTTGTTTTCATTCTAGTTTTTTGTTTTTTGTTTTTAAGCAGTAATTGGAGTTAGGGAGTGGTACTTAGTTTTATTCTCAACTTTGACTATCATCACACTCTTGTGTGATGATAGTCAAAGTTGGAAGATCATCTTCTCCAAAAGGAGATACTACCTCTGCCCCGAAATAAATGTCATAGTTGACAAATCAATGTTTTAAGCTTTTTTAGTTGTGTTTCCTTGATGTCCCCAATCTATTCATATGAGTAAAGTGACACCTCTCCTATGACATTGCAATGCTTGTGCCTTTTAGAATGGGTAGTATAGGAAGATCACCAAACTTCATACCCTATTTTTAGTAAGGCGGCATTTATTTTGTTACAAATAAAAATGAAAAGTAGGACTTTTATTCCGGGACGGGAGTAAATGTTTATGTTAAAGTTATTTTTGTTGATAATCAAAGTTGTTCCTCACTTGAGTTGTGCATTTTGACATTTTTGTTGTGCATATAGTCTAATGTAACTTGAAGCAATTCCTTTGGATAGAATAGTCAATAACTGAGTTGTTGTGCTGCTTCCATGACTCTCCAATATTTTTGCTACTCTTGTTTTGGTGATCTAAGATATTGTTTGTTTGCTAAGAAACTCATATCATCCAAAGTAAATCTTGCATTTTCCTTTATGGTCCGTCCCAAAATAAATGACGCGTTTAAGGCCTTGTGTTGAAAGGAACAAAAGTATGATATCAGCCAAATGGTTAATCAATAGAACCTCATTGCATATAGTAAGCATAAGCCTGGCTGGGTAACTACATTTGAAACTTATTATAACAACTTTAACTATTAAATCAATACAAGTATCAACAAAGTTTTCTGAGACTAAGGTAACCAAAAATGGAGCTAAATAAACAAGAAACAAAGAAGAAGAAAAAAGAAGGCGGCGGCGGCCTCCACACTTCACTTCACTTCCCTCCATGGCGTTAAGCGGTGGTTGTTGCCAAATCATGTGGCTGCAGCAACATCAAAACAAATTGAATCAGTATTCTATTCCTCTCCACAAATCCTAAATACTCTGTTGCCATGCATGTTTAATTTGAAATGTTACGAAGAGTGATTTTTTTATACAAATAAGGAAAATATCATTGACGATGAATCAATTTGGACAATTAGTAATGACCCGTAAAAGTCCTCATTAGGCAGAAGACAAATCAAGAAACAATAAGGTTAAATTTCCTTTAAAAAAAAAAAAAAAAATCCTAATGCGGTCCGCACTTCTATTAGTAAGAACCCCGAGTCTTTGAAAAATTTGGTGCACAAAACCTCAAGTGTGCAAACTAGTACCCCCTCCGTCCCGGCAAGATAGTACGATTTGACTTTTTTGGTCGATACAAGAGATTTTTGACTAAACATAAATGGCAATCTAATCATCCTAGTAATCCATTCGTCCCAAAATGATTGACCAAATTTTTTTCAAAATTACTCTTGAATGAGTGAGAGCAAACTGAATTTTTGTCATTCGTTTTGGCGATGGAGTAATAAGCATCCTAGGATCGCAATAAACTTCTAACACTTTTAACAAAACTGTTAAACTTAAAGAGTGTTCACACTCAAGGGTTGATTCAACTTCTTACCGCAGCTAGTTCATCCTCGTGCTTGGGAATAAAAGCAGTATCAACCTTTCCATTTTTGAAGTCCTGTAAAAACAAAGTAAACATGTATAATGACAGATTAGTTGCATGAACTTTTCAACCATTCATGAAGGAATAGGAATTGGTAGAGCAAATAACAACGTTGTGATAATTATTGTACCTCAATCTCAAGAATGAGTTTATGGTATTCAATGGTCGTTGGGACTCCTGCAAAAGAAGAAATAATCAAATTCAACTAACGCATATTTGCACCAATATAAATACGAGAGCATGACAACAACAAACTTTAGTCTGAAAATGATTTGGGGTCGGCTAACATGAATCGTCATAATGAATGAAAAAGAAAAGAAAACATATTCTCTCCTACCTGTGATGACAGTATCATCAAGTGCCCTTTTCATGCGCTCAATCGCCTTCTCTCTTGTTGGAGCCCAAACAATAAGCTAAAAAAGAATACCAAAATAAATAAACTAGGCCCGGTTAAGAAAGTCGTCTCTTCCAAAAATATTCAACCTTGCTAAAACTATCATAAGATTACATGACAAGAAAGGGAGGATGCTCTCTTTTATAAACATGCTAAACATAACATTAGACTACATCTTGGCATGCATCTACACAACTGCTTCAAAAATCAAGTTTTAGAGCTGAAGCAATCCAAACAAGCACCTTAGAAGTACAATCCAGGGACAAGCCTAAACTTGCACAAACGATTCAGTAAGAAACAAGTAAATAATCATAAGAAAACAGAAAATTTAACAGCATTTATGAGCTTTTAAAATATATTTGTCGTCAATCATTTCTTAGGGAGCTGGATCTATCTTTCTATAGCATACTAAAATAACTGCAGTTCACAACATTTTAACTGTTTCGATTTTAATCCCCAGTCCAACCCTACTACCTATATCAGCTAGCAAGTCAGCAAACTCATATTGTATGTTCAGTACAACTACTTATCATGAGAAAAGGCGTTACACTGCTAAAACAACAAGTCCTTCAGAAAAAACTTCTCAAAGAGAAAAGATGCAAACACCTGAGAATTCGAGTATTGTATTCATGCATAATTTTTTCCATTCTTAAATATTAAGATGACCTAAAGTTAACTTCCTTATTCAAAATATTAAAAATACGAACACTCAATTTGGGTCAGAAGGATAAAATAAAGGGAGAACTCCGTTTTTGTCCATCGTACTTTGGATCGTGTTTCACTTTTACCATCAAACTTTATTTTTTTCATTTTTACCATCGTACTACAAACAATGGTGTCATTTTATGCCAAATTCGATATTTTATACCCAAATTTGTTTCAATTTTACCATCGTACTACAAACAATGGTGTCATTTTACACCAAAATTTGGTATGAAATGACACCATTGTTTGTAGTACGATGGTAAAAATGAAAAAAAGAAAGTTCGATGGTAAAAGTGAAACAAGCCCTAATGTACAATGGACCAAAACGAAGTTTTCCCTAAAATAAAAGCAAAGAATACAAACTTATACTAACCTTTCCAAGTAGGGAATCATAGCTTGGGGGAACCACGTAGTCAGGATAAATATGGCTATCCATTCTCACAAATGGGCCTCCAGATGGCAAATATGCTGTTATTCTACCTGGTGTTCGGAATGAGCAGGAATTAAGCCTTTACATAAAATACTTCAATCATACAAAAGAACCTTGTAAAATGATATGCAAGTTCAGCAGTCATACCAAAGTAATATTACAGAATACCACCACCACCCCCCCCCCCCTTCCCCCACCACACCCCCCCCCCCCCACCCAAAAAAAAAAAAAGAAGAAGAAGAAAAATGGCCTGTCATTTAGCCTGAACTCTTCCCTTATGAGATCTAAGACTAGTTAGATGTTAGCAAGCCTCCAAGAGAAACATCATATAGCAAGTACATCTGACCAAATATTATATCAAGACGGTGTTTCCTTATAGCTTCTTAACAAAACAGATACTCCCTCCGTCCAAAAGTATGTGCGTATATATGTGTGTGCAAGAATTATTGAGTCATAAACAGACACTATAATGCACGGTCATAAAAAATTAAAATTTAATTTATGATTTGGATTCGGTGCAGAACATAACAAATAAAAAAGCTAATCATCACCAAATAAGATCATCAACTAAGTGATAGCAAGTTTTTCTCAAATTAAAAAGGGCAGATTATATGTTGAACAAGCTCCAGTGTAATCTCTTAATATAAGTAATTAATGATAAGAACATTTTACTCGGAGATGCCTCTGATAAGTGAGAACAACAGAAAAAGGAGTGCTTGCTAAGACACACATGCACGTAAAATATAAAGATACCTGGGCCAGGTCTGAAATTCTTGAAAGCATCTTCTGCATTGATACGACATTCAATTGAATGTCCCCTAAGGACTATATCTTCCTGTAACATTAATCCACTTAATACGTAAAAGAAATGGTGTTTTCAACCCTCAACATTGCATAGCCAATCTATTATATACCTGTTTATACCGGAGCTTTTCTCCCCTTGCGACACGAATCTGTTCATCAATAAGGTCAACAGAAGATATCATTTCTGTCACCGGATGCTCTACCTAAAAAAGAAATAAGCAAAATCAAGAGTTTAAGCAATTTAGACAAAGAGATCAATAAAGTTTTTCTAAAAAAAGGAGCCATTTATATAGGATATGTAGTTGTTTTGTTTGACCTGGATCCTAGTGTTCATTTCCATAAAGTAAAAGCCTCCTCTTTCATCCAAAAGGAACTCAACGGTGCCAACACCAACGTAACCTATAGATGCTGCTGCGGCAACGGCTGCATCACCCATGGCTTTCCTCAGCTCGGGTGTTAAAGCAGGCGAGGGTGCTTCCTCAAGCAACTTTTGATTCCTTCTCTGCACAAATAATGAAATGTGTTTTTAAGTTAGAATATTTGGAGAAACGCCATTGGATTGGTTATTAAATGTCAGCAGAACGGGACACATTTATTCAAATTTTTGTCAGCGACTCAGAACGTTTGTTACAAACTTTTAGAAGCCAATTGGGTTGATTCTTACGTACAAAGGAACTCGAGAAATGTTTAGTTAAATGCAATACATTAACTAAATCAAGCCTAAAAAATTATGTCACTCTAGTGCATCACACTATCAAGGCATTGCCCACTATCTTATTTGACAAGCAAATGACAATCATAGTTTAGAGGTCAATTATTTGGCTTTAACGAAAGCAAAGGAACCTTATGATTTGCATGGATAGTTTTGGGAAAAAGTGTCATAAATAGTACTCAGAAAGTTAGCTGTGGTAAAATAAGAAAAAATATTACTCCATCAGTCTCATATTTTAAAACACTCCTTCTTTGGCAGTCTCAAATGTTGGCCATTCATATATCCAATGCACACTACTTAACTAGTTTCCAGTATATCCCAAGTCAAGGTTTTACAAGATAAACCAAAAGCTAATAGTACACCTTATTCGTTAATACAAAGGCTACAAATGGATATCCAAATACTCCCTCCGTTTCAAAATAAATGACGTTTTAAGACTTAAATTTTGTTTCAAAATATTTGACCTTTTTCCAAGACATCTTTGTTCTTGTTTTCCAGTTATACCCTCATTCATTAATTGCGAATTGTCTCTTGTTTAAGCATTTAATTTTCTAGGTAGTTGGATTCATTGAGGGGTACATAAGTCTTTTTTATATGTATTAATTGCATTTCTTAATGTGTGAAAAATTCTAAAACGACATGTATTTTGAAACAGAGGGAGTACTAAACAAGGGTTGTTAAAGCATTTATTATGAATCTTTGAACAACAGATTTTTGTCAGGTGGGGATAAAAATGAAACTGAGTGAGGAGAGAGAGAGTAAAATCAAGAGTACAACTTCCTACGAAGAAAGATCAAACCACCAAAAGGAAAAGAAGGATTGGGAAGGGGAAGAAGAGATAATTGGAAAAAGAGGATATTATATATACCTGAATACTGCAATCACGCTCTCCAAAATGAACAACATTACCATATTTATCTGCAAGAACCTGGAAAACATGGTACCAAGTACAGTAAATACCATCTCTTGATTTGTTAGCAAGCACAACCTTACTTGTGTGGGAATGATAAGTAACAAAGCATTATATTATATAAAGTTTTATGTTGAAGATAAAAAACAGGAAAAAGAAGCTCGACGAGCACATCAAGCTCCGGCTGCGGTTCTTGTTATTACAATGAAATCTGTGTTATATAGAGAAACGGGAAGGGGAATTTATTTGAACATAGAATATCCTGATGCTATTGATCAATTTAGTGATAATCTAGCACCTAGTGTAAGCACATGTATAACATTAATCCATGCTCAAGAACAAAAGAATCTTTGCCTGGAATGATAACATGGAAATCTTAAATGGCTATGTCCAGCACAGAGAAATATAAGCATCAACAAGTACAGGATGTTGTGAGAAAACCCCGGATTACATTCTGATTATCAAAATACAGGAAAGTTATGTCTGATTCTAAAATGTAAAGAGATAATCATGCCTTTCTCAATGTCGGTTTAAGGACTGAATCCTCCTCTCTAGTCTCTAGCACCCTCTTTTTCCCCCATAGAAACCACAGGAGCAGTTTGTATGGTAGTATATTCATTTGAAAGACATATTTTCAACATTCAATCATTTCTTGACTCAAGGATTCAATGTCATTACCATTAGAAAGGTTATGCCACTATTAAGGTTATATATACACCATAACCAACAGCAGAACATGGATTGTTAGAACATAGCTATCTTTTTGTTTGGTTTACAAATAACCAGTTATCAAAGATATAACTTAATCGTGGAATAAAGCATAATCATCCCATTACAGATGAGTTTATAATTCATAATATTTAGTAGCTCATATTAATAAATTCATAGTGTGACTTGTTGCAAAGAAAATCTCCTGTATAGGCCAGTATAACCATTGTCAAGCGCAAACAACTCCGCGAGTTTAGTTTATGAGATATATGCAGCATGCAAGTAACATCAGGCAAATGATAACAGCTGGAAATATATTCCAACTCCCCTCTTAGGACAAATCATATTTTGAGCTAGTAATTTCAAACATCATGAAGGGGAGCGTTGGCACAACGGTTGGAGGTGCTGCCATGTGACTTGGGGGGTCACAGGAATCAGCCTCTTGTATTTATAATAAAAGGGAAGGCTGTCTACATAAAGCCAATATGGGCTCAGCCCTTCCCTGGACCCCACGCATAGTGGGAGAGTTCTTGTAGCAACAGGTTCCCCTTCTCTTTTTTTTAGAAGTTCAAATATCATAATGAACAGAAATACTACTACTAAACAATTACCTGAAACTCAATGTGTCTCGGATTTTGAATGTACTTTTCCAGATAAACACCATCATTTCCAAATGCTGCAGCAGCCTCACTCTTAGCTTGCTGTAGAAACAGTTGAAACAAACTTAGTTGAAGACAATACTATCTCAATGAACACAGCAAAGGGTATAAGATGGGACATGCGACTTCATACTCAACTTTATGCAATTTTCACCTTCTGTATCAAATTATACATAAAGAAGTTGTATCTAAGTGTGAGTTTGTGCAAAGGGTCTGTTTATATCTCTGAAGCATAATTCCAGACGTGGCTATAGCATACTGAAGAAGAGTACTTTCAAAATAGATCAAGTGGCTGAGAAACTATCTACTACATGATGTAGTAGACACAAATTTTTTGGTCACTTAAAAAAGTGGAAGTGTATCTAGCAGTGTTCTAAAAATCGGCCTAGGCGGCGCCTAGGCGCTAGGCGGCACTCCACCGCCGCGATTTCCTCCAAGTCGGTCATCTTAGGCGTCAGGCGGGCTAGGCGGAGACTAGGCGGGCTCGGCGGCGACTAGGCGGGCTCGACGGTCCAGGCGGCGTCGCAGGCTAGGCGGGATGGTCGCTGTCGCTGGTCGCCGAAACCCCGATCGGAAAGAGAGAAAGAGAATACAGAGATGTGGACGGCGGTTGGAGGGTCGGATGTGCTTGGTTGATGCACGATATGGAGTGATGGAGCTTTTTACGTTTTGCGTTAGTTGACTGTTGCCGTTGTATCCGAAATCTGAAAAACAATTGGAGAGGCGGCGGCTTTGTGAAGAAATGAGAAAACAGAAAAGAGGGCTTATTAGGTTAGGGTTTCTTTATTTATGAGATATAAGTTGGAGAGGGCCAATAAATAGGGAAAACATACTTGGGGCTCAAATGGGCTGAATAAATATGTAGTTGGGCTGAAAAAAATGTGTTGAACTAATAGATTTGGGTTAGTGTATCAATTTTCCACTTGAACATCATAATATACTCTAAATTATGATTTATTTTTTATTTAAAATAAAGTGAACTATCAATTTTTGACACATAAAAAAATAAGTGGCACTAACTTTTGGATAAATATATATATATATATATTTACAGATTTATAAAAAAATATTAAAAATGTGCTAATTTCTCGGCCCCGCCTAGGCCCCTAGGCGCTAGGCCCGGCTTCGCAGCCTAGGCCCCGCCTAGCGCTTTTTAGAACACTGGTATCCAGTATCTATCATTTAGAGTAATGGTTGTTCTGGCTCTCTTCAGTTCATTCGACTGCTCTTTTCAACTCACACTAGGAAAGAATTTTTACACATGAGATTTTCATTTCTTTTAGTGGGCATGATGACAGAGAGACCGAGGAGGTTCCTACCCTTGTCCATATTCTACCTCATGCACAGTTTATAATCCAAATTGTCACTCTTGGGCATCTGAATTGGTTGTTATTTGTGTGGTCTTTCGTTACTTACTTAACTTGCTCCTAATTTGCAGTCTTTTCCATCTGTTACACATATGGAAATGGCAGGGTTTTTGCTTGGACTCTGGTCCTTATTAAGCTTACAGTTGATGACATTACGCATTCTCGTTGGCCTTGTATGAAGACTTCTTCTAATTGGTGTGTCATGTGCGAGCAGAATGTGAATCTAATAATCACCTAACTCTTCTTTTCACTCACAATGACAGATGCTATTGTCTTGTGGGAATGTGGAGTCTATGTTCAGTGAATATGGATAGAGAGGAATAATAGGATTTTTCTGGTGCTCACAATGACAGATATTTCCCTTTGTACCAAAAAAAATAAAAATGACAGATATGGTTGTATTAATTGTGAATATGTGGAACAATGTATCTCAAAGTCATGGTAACAATGAATCTCAAACTCAAAAATAAAAAATAAAATGAAAGTTAATATCGCCTGATAGATGAAAAGCTAATATTAGTATTCTTAAAGAGGAGCTGACAGAAACGAAAAAGAACAAAATTTTGTGCATAATTAATTTAATTTTTACTAAGTTCAGTACCTGTAACAACTTCACAAATTCTTCACGTTCTTTAGCAAGACGCATTCCACGTCCTCCACCACCTGCTGTAGCCTTCAAACATAAAGTACAAGATTACTCTCAAACCTCAGTCGCATTAAATGAGATATAGCTGATCTAATATGCAATTACACCTAAACAGTCAACATTTAAGTGAAATTTGATAATCCAGTCACTTTAAATTCAACTGGAATTTACTAAAAAGGTGATATACACCATTAACAGCTTCAACTTATAGCCGTAAGACACATAACATTATTATAGTCGAATCAGCCATCATCAATTAGGACAATGCATGGCCTAATTTCCACAAACAAATTCTCCCGTGGTTTTGAAAATTTTCCCTCTAGGAAAAAGAAATAAAAAGTTATTATCTTGTCTGATGAAGTGATCACATGTGTAATAGTTATGTTTCCTTTAGGAATTGTAACATCGGGACAAGAAACATACGTAATGTGACAATGTGAAACTATTTCATTTGATTTAGGGGGTCAACCCAATGACCCAAAACTGTTAAGGGGGTTTTGCTGTAATCTACTGATTAGGTAACAGTCAGTAACACAAGGCACAACTGACAGCATCAAAACAAACCACTGAGTAGGTGAACGCCAAGTATTATTAGATTAAAGGAGAATGTACAGACAGATGGATAGGAAGTGCATCAATCAAAGAGTAAAAACGAAAAAGCAACAAAGGTATGAACTAAAACTACTAACAATAGAAAGACGAGTACCTTGATCATGACAGGGTATCCAATCTCATCCGCAACTCTGATTGCTTCTTCAGTGCTCTATAATGGCAATATTAAGAAGACAAGTTAAAAGTAGTTTAGTACTAATAAATCTGATCAATCATAGAAAAAGAAAGTAAGTTTTGTGACGTATGGTTAGGAACTGAAGGGTAAACCTGTAACAATCCTTCACTTCCTGGGACAGTTGGAACACCAGCATTCTTCATGGTCTCCCTGGCAGTAGCTTTGTCACCCATGACACGGATACTATTTGGCTGCAAAACCACAAAATCAGACATTCGTATTTAACAAATTAATAATACTGTCTGTGGCATGGAATTCACACATTGCTGATCTTTAAGACTGGTTTTTCTGGTACAAAAATTAATGAGGCCATGGCCATACAAACACAGTTCTTGCAAGAGAAAAATAATAAAGCAGATTCATTTGCTTTTATCTTGAAATGTTTTTAGTACGTACTTCTGGACCAATAAAGTTGATTCGATGCTCTCTGCACATTTCAACAAAACTTGCATTCTCAGAAAGGAACCCATATCCAGGATGTAACATTGTACACCCGCGGCTAAGAGCAGCAGCTAGGACGTTTGGTATCACTAAATATCTGTAGAAGGCAAAGAGTGAGAAAGTCATTATCAAGTGTGTAGTGGCAAATAAAAATGAATACTGTACAAATTTAAGTAAGTTGTTATCAAAAGGATTTCTAGTATGCAGAAAAAATATGGGTAGAGGAATGACGTCAATAAAGGATAAGAATTGATGATGATGATGATGAAGATGGTTTTACACTCACGATTGATTACTCGGAGCTTCACCTATGCAAACTGCTTCATCAGCCAGCTTGACATGAAGAGCATCCTTATCGATTGTTGAATAAACTGCAACACAAGGTATACCAAGCTCGTGAGCCGTTCGTATCACACGAACAGCTATTTCTCCTCTGTTTGCTACCAGAATTTTATCTTGGGAAGATGCAGCACAGACAGCTGCCCCGCGTTTCCCTGATAATTGTGTAGCTATAGAAGTCAAAGCCCTCTGCTGAGGGAAGTTTACCCTATTTCCGGTCAAAAAGCTACATTGCGAGCTCTTAACTCCAGTAGCATTCCCAGTTAGGAGATCCTTGCATCAATAAAGCATATCGTATTTAGTTCAACAAAACCTAAAATATATAAATATTATTGATTTACCACTACTAATAAATACAAAAAGATCCTCTGTATAAAGTAAACCCCAAGAAGCGATCGGCATCCATATGATTCATGGTATTTTTAACAGCCATATTAAATATATGAAAGAGAAGTCAAGCAACTACTCGATAAGAAGTACAACCACCATACTTTCAAGTCAGTATCTAATTGTAGCTGTAAACTTTGAGGACACTACAACATAGATAAAAAAAAAAAACATCTATATTGCAGACATACCCGTGTATCCTACACTTGCACAAGAACGCACACAGCCACACACTAAAGCAAACAATGAGCGTAGGAGGAGATGTTTAGGGTAGAGCACTTACAGGAGAACAAGCAGGCTTGCTGCAGAAGGTCATAGCTGACAAGTCCATTTTCTAATCAAAGTTGCAGATCTGAATCTACAGAAATCAAAATAGTAAATTAAGTATATATCTTAGAATAAATGGAATTATGTTTGTGATCAAGAAAATGAAGAAAATTTATACTTCGGAAACAGAGTAGTGCCAAAAAAATCTAGTTTTTTAAAGCATTCCAAACAGCCACTAACAACCCCTCAATTTTCCTTGTTTCAAGTGCTATGTTTGCATTAACATACTAACTTTGAAGGTGTGAATCTCCTATTTGACATGCCAACCTTCAGTTTGATTTCAGAAGTACGTATAAGGGCTAAATCACTATTAAACAGTATAACAGGTACTCTGAAACAATCCCATAATCTTCCACTTGTACGACCATTCTTACTAAACAAACAATTGTCTTTTGTTTTAAAAATCTGTCAGCTTAGTTTTATTGGCACTAGATTACAAGTTGTTGGGTAGAACTCTACCTCCCAGCTAAGTTTTTTTTTTTTTTTTTTTTCATTTTACTCCCTCCGTTTCGTAATACTTGACGTTTTAACCTTCTTCGCTTAGATTAAGAAAAACAATTATTACATGTAAAAAAGACTCAAACACCCCTATAACAATTCATTTACCTAGGTAATTAAATGCATTTACAAAGGGTGTGTCAATTATTAAATAAGGGTATAATTGGTAAGTAATGGCAAAAGTTCCTAGATAATTGAAAAGTGTCAAATATTTTGGAACAAAATTGAACACCTAAAATGACATGTTTTGCGAAACGGAGGGAGTAATAAATTTGCAGATCTTTGATCATGTTAAATGAATTATATCTCCCATTTCCTAATTAAATACTCCCTCCGTCTCAAAATAGATGTCGTTTTAGGAGTTAAATTTTGTCTCAAAATACTTGTCGTTTCACTCTTTTCAAAGCTTTTTATTACTCTATACCAATTATACCCTTAATAATGATAGTGAACTATCTCTTACCTAACTATTTAATTATTACTTTAGGGGTATTTGGGACTTCTTCACATGCATTAATGACATTTCTTAATATGTGTGACACACTCCAAAACGACATCTATTTTGAGACGGAGGGAGTATGTAGTTTCTCACAAGATCCAAAGGAGGCATCAATTTGCATGAGTCCCAACAACTTAGGTAGGAAGTAAAAAAAAATCAATATAGCATAAACAAAGCCCATAACTACAACTGAGTGATGCATTAATGGCCACATTGTTCAGAAATGATAAATATCCAACACTATCCATAAACAAAAATTGTAAAAAAAGATAGCCATTGATTTCTCAAGAAAGAAAATTGAATGCATAAATCAACTTGAAAAAAATTAACCCTCAAGATCAAAACCCACCTCGTGAAAAGAAAAAAAACCCAAAAATTATGCAGTGTAAAAATAAAACGAGGAAACAAATTGAGACATTTGGAGATGAAATCGGATAGGCGAATTACTCACTGATGAATTCGATTGTCCGAAATTTGCTCAAATTTGTTCTTGAAATTGGGGAATGGCGTTGATTTTAATGGCTAGCTAGGGTGGGAAATGGGAATGGGGTGGAGCTGAATTTGAACAATTATGAAAAAAAGGAGAGGGTGCGTTTGGTTGTGTCGGAATGTGTGTCGATGAAAACTAGAGAGAGTAGAAGAGCAACAAACTTCCATGTTTGACGATACTTCCAATAAAATGTGTGCCACTATGTGACTGTGTGTATACCTCAAATTTAACATACTCACACCCATAAATGCACATGCACCACGTTTGAGTTTCTAATTTTCGCATTATTTCAAACTTTAATATATTTATATCACTAAAAAAATAGTACTCCCTCCGTTTCATAATACATAACGTTTTAAGAGCAATTTTTTGTTCCAAAATATTTGATGTTTTACTATTACCAAAAAAGAATTACTCTTGTTTACCTATTATGCCCTTATTCATTAATTGTAAACTATTTCTTGTATAAGCATTTAAATGCCTAGGTAATTGGATACTTTTAGGGGCACATATGTCTTTTTAATATCTATTAATTGCATTTCTTAATATGTGTGAAGAAGTATAAAACGACATGTATTATGAAACGGAGTGAGTATTTAATTCATAATGAATCTATCTTTTGATTCATATGACTTTTCATATTCAGTTCATTTAAATTAAGTTACACTTCTAATGTTTCATCTTTTTAGACTTAATATATTCATATGTATTTATTAGATGTTTTAATTTTAAATTTAATTTAATTTATAAGTAAAGACTTTTGATAACCCAAATATTAAGTCATCTAATAATTCATGTTCTTTAAAGACTTGTTTCATAAATAAAGTAAAATTAATTCATGATGGATCTAACATTTGATTTTAAAAGACTTATCATATTCAACTAATCATTAAAATTAGTTTGCATCTTTTAGGACTTATTATATGAACATATATTTATTGCATGTTTTAATTTTTAATTTAATTTGATTCATAAATAAAAGACTTTTGATGATCCAAAATCAACTACTCATTCATCTCTCTTTAAAATTTATAACATAAAAGCTTAAAAGAGCTCTTTTTCCCAAAAAGCTCTCATTATGCTTTAATTTCAAGTGATAATTAATAACTTTTAATAAACATTATCATTTTCATCCAAATCCAAACTTTAATATTCCATTCCTTATGACCATTAGATATATGCATGCATGCATTAGTACACGAATAAAGACTACTAATTCACGTGTCGTCTATATTTTAATAATTATTATTCTTTATTTAATCAGCAACATATTTACGTATATTTTCTGATAAGTTTAGTTTAAACGAAAGACATGTGCTCCACCCCCGTGTTTTAGGTTTTTTATTTTATTTTTTGGAAAAAAAATAGGCATATTAATAGTATGGGTGTCAAATTTTGAGCATAACTTTTCATTTTAACTATTTGAAAAACATTCAACTTAATTAATTAGTATTACATACTCCCTCCGTCCCACTCGAATTAGGACAAATTTTTATTTTTGGTGTCTCATTCGAATCAGGACAACCCAAAAATGGAAGTGTTTTATTTAATGGGATCCACATTCACACTCGCAATAACTTTTCACTCATTATTATCTACCCCACTTTCGCTCTCCTATTTCACTTTTCATACTCACAACACCTACTCCACTAATATTTTTTTCTTAATCCACGTGCCCAACCCAAAAATCCTAATTCGGATGGGACGGAGTGAGAACATGATATAGATGACATGAATGACCGCTTTAACGAAGACATAATATTGACCTTAAGAATAAATTGTATTATTCAACATAAAAACATGAAAAACAAAATGTAATAAAAGAATAAAGCAGCATGTCTAGTACTTGTTACATTGTGTCTAGTACTTGTTACATTGATTGTAGACATAACATAAGAATAATGAAGCAAGAAAATTAATAGTATTGATGTAGATAATGAATGAGAGTAAGCATAATGAATAGGCACATTCTAATGTTGAAAACATTGAAAGGTTAAAAAAACAAAAAAGTTAAGCAAATTGAATGATTCATTAAGAAATATGAGTATTGGAAAGGCATAAGAATTGAAAAGATTTGTTAATAATGGAATTAGCCGCATTAAAATTTTTGAACAAAATTAATTTTAAATAATACTTGAATCTTTTACATTTTCGGCCTCTTCAACTTTCGCTGACCATACCGCATATACAATTTAGATTAAATTATAACACTACATTAATTTATCTTTTAAACAAATTAATACTCATGAATTTTAATCATCCTCTGAGTTTTAAGTTACTAATATAATTGAGTTTATATTGTATTCGGACTATTATAAAAATTAAATCTAATAAAGACATGTACACTATTACCGGTAGCAAAGACATCTCACATTTGAAAATTTTACTTTTATAATTAATTTTCTACGCTTTTGTATATATTGAATTATTTAAATGGATAAAATGCAATATCATGTAGAATCACGAAACAAATTGATTAAGTTCAATAGGGAACCTCAATATGCAATTCATTTCATGTTTTTTTCCAATAGATTCAGGCATTACGCATCATAAGATCATAAATATGATAAAAATTAGGTGTACCTATCTCAAATGAATTCACAATTTCACATATACGAAAACACAAATTACACAAAACTTATACAAAAATCATTCATTTTCATTATGAATATACATACAAACTTGATCACCATTAGTACAATCATAACTACATTTTTTTTCTATAAACTCTTTTAGATGGGTCTATTACCCATTTGCTATCACCTCACTCTATAAAATGTATTTTCAATTTCGCTTCTGATTAAAAATAAAATGAGCATTTATTTTATAAAAAATATATATAATTAATTAAAAAATTAAACTACCATAAAAATGTTAAAAGTTCAATCATCTTGCTACTTCTAAGATATTTGTTGCCCATCATATACCAAAGAAGTTTAAACTTTGAATTCTTTAGATCTCCTTCTCATCCTGCAATTCATAAAAAGGTTTATAGATGATCTTCAAATTAAAGTTTAGGATAAGAAAAAATTAGAACAAAATAATACATTAAAGATTAATTAATTTACTTGTGCGCAAATCATTTTTTAACAAATGAAAATATTTTAAGAAGCATAAAATAAATATTATCTACATCACTTACGATGAGCTACGTATCATCTAAACTTGAAGTCTGCCATTATTCAATAACTTATCTGATAACATAAAAATGTTTAAAAGTATTGACTATAATACATCCAACCAATATTATATATCAATAAAAAAAATCAAATCAGATCAAATACATTGACATATATAACAAAAATCAACAATTAATACAAAGAACTAAAGCCAAGATAACAATAAAATCCATGATGCTATAACACAAAAGAAATGAAAACAAAAGCAAAATTAAAGTAATTTATCAAAATCAAAATCATCTAAATGAAACAGGACTTATCGAGCACGTTGACACCATGAAAAAACATTTCTTGCAGTTAAAGAAGCATAAGCGGAACCATAAGAGATATTATTTACACTTTTTGAAGAAATGAGCCATGGAGTCAGAGGAGATGAATCGAGTGAGTGGTACATAATGTTTAAAATTTGTTATCGAATTTCAATTAAAAAAAAAAAACATAAGTGCTTTTGATGTGGTACATAATGTTTAAAATTTGTTAAGATATTTTTTTTAAAAAAAGGTGAGAGAAGTGATTACCTTAATCCAATTGAGAATAAGTTGTTCGACATATCTAAACTTTTATGATATTCGGCTTATGCATCTGCAAAAAAATGTTAGAAATGATGTAAGCAAGTTCCAGAAAACATCATGATAGTGCTAATACAGGGATAAAGAAACAACAAAATAAACTATCTTTGAATTCTTAATAGATGATTTTTTTAAGAGATATTTACTACACCCGTTTCAAAATAATTTTTCAAATTTTTCTGTTGTTACTACGAATGAATTTGGAGTAATAATTTTATGTTAGTTTAATTATAGTAATGAAAATTCAAAACTTGTAATTAATACATGATCAATAATATTATCAATAATAAATTTTAATTTTTTATTAATTAAGATAATAAAATAAACTAAAATTAGTCTTTTAAGTTAGTTTGTGCTATTGAGAAAATTTTTCTTTAATTAAGATAATAAAATGAAACTAAAATTAGTCTTTTAAGTTAGTTTGCTATTGAGAAAAAAAGTGCAAAGGTTATTATGGGATGGAGGAATATTGTTTCATAACTAATTTTTTATTCAACTGGAAAGAAAGTTAACAAAAGCAATAATTATTTATTCTAAATTATTAGCGTAAGTGTGTGGCTCACTCAAGTTATGAATTTGAGTAGAATGTCTTTTTCTAGTTTTTGGAGAATGTTTCTTCCCTTTCAATCTCTATAGTGGTCACCTGTATTGAAAAAAAAAAAATTAGCTTAACATCTGAGCCAAAAAAAAAAAAAAAAAAAAACACATAGAGAAGGAGAAGGGGGTTTGGGATAGAGAGATGAATTTAGCAATTGTGTTTAGTCCATTAATAGATATCCTAATATCCACAAATTCTTCTCTTAATATGACTCTTCAACTTTTGAGTCTCTTGCGCTTCATTTACCTTCCTTTATGCACCAACTTGAAATGCATTGAGTTATCCTATCATATGATTAATTAATTTGATTAGTTCAAAAGTGACATTAGTGGAAAAGACACACCTTTAAATGCATGCCCTACCTAGTCTACATTTCTATTCTATATATAAGAGTGTGAGTTCTATTAGGTAATAACATAATCTTAGATTACTATTCTCTTTATATATGTTCTCTATACAACTTATATATTCAAAAGTACTCAATTTCATACCTATAATTATCAACTAATATTATTACCTAGGTAGCGGAATGTAAAAAAACTTTGGAATTGAAACAATCATCCTACATGGAAGCCTCACAATCAAGATAAACTATTTTGTTGCTTACGTGTCATTCACATAGTTGGTTTCACCAACTTTAAAATAATATAAGTATAGATTTGGTCCAAAACACCGTTACCAAATTTGGTTTGGTTTTTACTGCAACACATAATTACCAAAGTTCGTTACAAGATCGAATTATTTATAAACTAATTTGAACATGATTTGTGCTTGATGATGAGTCGTCTGAATCATAAAGATGAAACACGGTTTTGAACCAAACCAAATCAAAACTACAACGGTTATGTTTAATTGATTTAAACTTTTCATGGTATATGATTAGTGGTTACATCTCTAAATAGGCCTTGTAAAATCAAATTAAACCATTTACACCCCCTAGTACTTACACACACTCCATATTCAACCAAGAAATATTTAAAGAAGAATAGGCTCTACACTACACTGATTGATGTTATATTTGTGTCGAAGGTTGAGATTTATTGAACTAACGTGAAACTCACCTTGGTCTTAATTGATCCCCAAGTAAGGGGAGGGATATAGTTGCATCTGTGTTATGTCATATAAGGTTGTATTGAATAGTTGTTGGATGAATGTATATTTAAATTACTCCCTCCGTCCTATTTATTTTAGTCACGTTGACCAAACATTAATCTCAATCTAGCTATCTTAGTGAAACTCTAAAAAATGTTATTGACAAATTTTAGATTTTCACTAAAATGACTAGATTGAGATTAATGTTTAGTAAAAGTGCATTTATATTATATTGACCAGAAAAGTTAGACGTGACAACGGAATAGCTCCGGGTCAGACTAACTAATTTGTTGCAGATTTTTCTGCACCACCCTTATCTCTTCTACCTTTTACAATCAGTGTTCAATGACTTGGAAAATCTCACAACATTTCTATGCTTAATAATATATAAATATATAAATCAATTGAAACTAAAAAGTAAAGAATAGACAAATCTAAAGAGTAACAACTTTAGTAAAACAGCGTGGATTACAAAAGCAATGCTGCAAGTAACAACAACACACAGGTCTTAAATTTTATTGTATCAAAATTTCCAAAAAAAAAAAAAAAAAGGTTCTAAGAGGGCATATAATTGAGAAGCTAGTCAGCTAATAATCTAATTTCTTTCTATTTTCAAGATTCAGTTTTTTAATAATAATGTTTATTATCGAATTACTCCATCGGAAATGGATAAAACCTTGCACACACCAACTGAAGTCGTGAATGGGAAATCCTTGTAGCGAGCAACAAGTTCCTTGTCAGTATGTAGATCTGGCCCAAGTGTCTCCCATACCTTCTTTTTTGGGTTCAATACATCGTCTGGCTTACCTTCAAACCCAGGGAATGTTATTCTTTCTCCAACTGGGGCAGATTGAGGCGGATCAACCAGTTCAACCTGACCACACCCGATATATACCAATTATGCTCAACAATTATTATTAACACATTTAAGTCTCGGCAACGTATGTGATTTCATGCTTTCATAAAGTCCGTTCCGAGAAAAGAGATTGTTGGTCACAGTGCAAGTATAGTGAAGAATAAGTTGGTAGTGAGAGCTAACGTTAACATAAAGAAAAAATCTTCACGGTTCTTAACATAAACTTACTCCCTCTGTCCCATGAAAAATGTCACACTTTACATTTTAATCCGTGCCAAAACAAATGTCACATTTCTAAATAAGAAAAGTGTCTTGGTGTAATTTTGCCACTGTACAACAATGTGCAAACAAGTAAAGAGCATTCCTTTAAAAGACGAGTCAAATGCGACATTTATTTTGGACGGAGGGAGTATCAAATTCTTGTGGATGTCAGATTCTGAAACATGAGTTCCCTTTTGTATCAAGCATTGAGATGATGGTGGGGACCCATGTTACAAAAAGGAAGGGCAAAGAAGAGATATGTTGGAAAGGAGAGAGAGAGGGGGGGGGGGGTCATATAATGCATTGTTTACCTTAGAATGATCGCTACTGGAAGCAGCAAGCACCATTGCATGCGATTTTATACCGCGCATGCTTGCTGGCTTGAGGTTGCAGAGAACACAGACCTTGCGGTTCTGATTACCGCCAAAAAAAAAAAAAAGAGAGAGAGAGAGAGAAACCCAATTAATGTGAACTAAGAGAAAATAATGGTGTTCTGAAACTTCAAAAGAGTGCATCCAATTTATGAAAACAAGATAGAGCACATAAGAAGCCTGACCTGCATTTCTTCAATAGGGATATATTTTACAAGGCCGCTGACAACAGTCCTAGGCTGCTCATCACCCACATCAATTTCTTCTACGTATAAAGAATCAGCATCAGGATGTTTCTGAACCTTAGTGATCTGGCCAACACGGATATCAAGTCTGCTAATGGATATCTCGGTTTCGGCTGAGGACAATGAATCCAGGAAGTAAGCAACAAGTAAGGATATTATTTTCATTCATAATTTAGTTCACGTAGCATACTATGTCACCATGAGCTTTTGAATATACACAGACAAATGAACATGAAAGAAGAATCATCTTAGTGGAGGAGGATTAGCATTTAGCGAAAAGAATATTTCTCTAATCCACATCACACAATCTTATATATTTAGTTATTCAGTGATTTTAAGGATTTAGGTGTTGCTTGAATCTTCATAAACAACCAATGAGATTATTTTGGCTACCCACTTCTAGCACTATGTTATTTACTAGGGTGTTTGAGCGCTCATCGCCCAGATGTAACTATTTCATTTATGCATTCTTCTTCATAACTTCCTCTGCCCCGAAACGATCTTCTCATTTGCCATTTTTTCATTGTCTCAAAAAGTTCTTCCAATCTCTCCAATGTGTGCTTAAATGTGCATAAACACAACATGACTAGTGAAGCAAGTGTTCATATCCTTAAAGTTTGAATAGTCAAATGGGAAGATCATATTGGGACAGAGGGAGTATTAGTTAAAGAAGCTTGTGGACGGAATATTTGTCCTTGAATCTGTTTCAAATAGTTTGATGGCCACTTTCCATAATCACAGGTGCACAAGTAATAAAGTTTGGCTTTGGCCACATTTGCACTGGAATCAGATTTGATGTTTCAAAACTAACTAAAAAGGACGCAATGCAGGGTATTATTATAACAGTGTGCATGGTGAAAAAAAACGGGGTGGGTTCTCAAATTCCTGTCACCTCGACTGGATGATCCATTTTTACGGAGTTAGATTAATCTGATTCTTGTAACACAGGTATGTGTGTGGCCGTATGGTTGTGGCAGTCCTACACTACATTCCGTTGACATCTCAATTTGGATTATAATTCAGAACAAGATAAATTGTTTTCTGTACAAAAACTGACACTGATATTTTGCCAAGATAAAAAGCCAATGCATACTCCCTACGTCCCAAAACAAAAAAGAGAGCTCATGTTTCCAATTTCAAGCTTAGGCTCCGTTTGTTTTCCGGAAAACATTTTCCGGTGTTTGTTAAGCACCGGAAAATGGGGAAAATGGTTTTCCCCCTTTTCTAAGGAAAACGTTTTCCTTACCTCCACCTAAGGAAAACATTTTCCGGAAAATAATGATGACACAAAATTATTTTTGAACACTCCTCCACCTCCGCCTCGCCCCTTTCCCACACCACCCACCCACCCCCCCAACCAAAAAAAAAAAAAAATCACTCATATTAAAATTATTTTTGAACACCTCCCCCACCCCTACTACCCCCAGCACCCACTCACCCACCCACCTCCACCCCCACCCTACCCCACCATCCACCCACCCTCAAAAAAGAAACTTTCTTTTCACACATTAAAATTATTTTTGAACACCTCCCCCACCCCCACCCCCACCCCCCCTCACCCTACCCCACCACCCATCCCACCTCCCTTCAAATTTTTTCTCATAATAATTTTTTTCTCATATTAAATTATTTTTTGCTCATATGAAAATATTTTCCGGAAAATATTTTCCTTAGATTTACCAAACAACCAAAAACATGTTTATGTCATTTTCCGGAAAACATTTTCCGGGAAATCATTTTCCGGAAAATGTTTCCCCCCAAACAAACGGAGCCTTAGTATAAGCGTTTCTTCACTTGCATATACATCAAATAATTTGAGCTAAACATCATGTTAAAGCAAGGCTATAAGTGTTTTCTTTAAAATAACCTGAAATTTTTGTTTTCTTTAACTGTTCAGCCACCTTCTTTGTTTCAGCTTCTGCCTTCACAAGCCGCTCAGCCCTATCAGCTTGACTACCAGCAAACTTCTCCCTAAAGAACTCCACCTCTTCATCTTTCTGCATAAATTCACACTGATGTAATCAAAGAAATGCATAGTTTCCTCCCCCAAACCCATATATGAGCATATAAGGCAAAAAGGTAGGGGGGGGGGGGACAGGAAAAAAAATGTATACCAATTCTTTAAACAATGGTACAGGTGTTCCAATTTTATGGCCAGACGGGATAATATCCCAGGGTCTTTTGGCCCTCTCAACGTCTCCTTTTTCATCAGAAAGTGATACTTGAGGAGGCAGGTTTAGCTGCTTAAGTACCTACATGGCATTTTGAAAAAGCATTTCAACAGATAAAATCATGATCTGTTCAGAAAAGATAAATGAAAAAAAAAAAAAAAAAAAACTATATACATATAGCCCCTCGACTGCTGTATAATTATCAATTAACTTGCCTCAAGGGTAAAAGATGGCATATAAGGCTCTAACAGGCATGCCAGCAGATATACTACTCCAACTGAAGTTTTCATAACTGCTGAACACGCAGGTAGATCTTCCTTGTAAAGCCTCCAGAATTGACTCTCCTACATCAGAAAATTAGAAATCGTTTAGCCCAATAAGCAGCGATGGATGGATGCATATACTCTCGGTTACATAAGGTCTATCTACTAATGAGATTTCAATAAATGGAATCGGCATTATTCGCTCTCTTTGGGTGAGATAGGCGCCATAATGGGCTATTAAACTTTAAAAAAAAAAAAAAAAAAAAAAAACTCTGCCCCAAAAGTATAGTCCCATTTGACAGGTTTGTGCCTTCTTAAAACCACACTATAAATTATAGCCCTTAAAGAAATGGATATATTTTAGTGGGACAAACAGAAAGGAAACAGGAGCTATTTATTACTCCCTCCGTCCCAAAAAAAAAGCCATACTTTCTATATTGGTCTGTGGCATTTCTAAATTAAGTAAAAAGTTTTAGTACAATTTTACCATTGTACATGCAATGTACAAATAAGTAAAGCATAAGCCTTAAAAAACATTGATATTTCAACTGCACCAATTATTTTGGGACGGATGGAATGCTTTTTATTTTGACGGATCGAGTGTATGAGATTGAAAGCTCTAGACTATGTTGCTTACCTGGAGATATGCATTTCCCTCACCAGAAATACTCATTGCAGTTTTCAAACCTTGCTTTAGCTTAACCTATGGCAATTACAGACATGAAATTATTCCAATGAAGATAGACAGAAACATCACAAATATATATATATATATATATATAGGTAGGTGCTCAAATGAGAACCACAATTGTGTGAGAACCGTGTGAACCAAGCATAACCATAAGACTAAAATTAAAATCAAGGATCCAGATTATAGATACATTGGATACACTTGGATACAGTACCTAATTTTGATATTGCACTTGGATACAGTAGCTAAATAAGTACTGTATCCAAGTGTTGCACTTGGATACAGTAGCTTAAATGACTAATGTATCCAAGTGTATTTTGAAAATTAGCTACTGTATCCAAGTGTATCCAATGTATCTATAATCCAGACCCTTGATTTTGTATTTAATCAAACGGTTATGCTTGGTTCTCATTTTAATTGGTTCTCATTTTAATTGGTTCTCATTGGAGCGCGACCCTATATATATATATCCCTGCGCACGATTCAGTCCAATATGCAACTATTACCATCTCCATGGCGTCTACATACTGCTTCACCAGGTTGCCAACTTTTTCTCCAAATGTCTTTGTCAAGGGATGTGATTCTGCTCCTGGAGCAGAGGGAATGATGGAATTGTATCCTGAGCCTTTACCAGATCCCGACTCTGTCCATGTAAGAGCCAGCTTGAGGCATTAGAGGAGGAACAAACACAAGTAACATGTGAGTATATTAAAATGTTCCTCCAAGTATCAGCGATGCCAACGCGACATCCTCATGTCTCCATATCGCAGGAAAAACAAAGAGAGGAGGGATCCTAAGAGAGACAAGCTAGACTGATGGTTCAATACAGAATTGAATTATAGAAGAGAAGTGAGTGTCTGCTCCTATATGGAATAGTTGCTCCGAATAAAAAACAATATTCCCTATAGAGCAATGCTAGGGGCACAAAATAAAGTTACAAAATCTTGCTCCCAAAATGAGGTGGCGATATTTTATTGGTTGCATCGATAATGGACCCGCCACACTCTAATTGAAAACACCAATAAAATTATGACACCTAAAATTTTGTGAGCAAGATTTTGTAATTTTTTTGTGCCCCTAGTATTATTCTTCCCTAAATCTTCCAGTGAAGATGCAATTAAGATATAGCAGGGATGTAATAACCAAGGAGAACAATATATTTCAGTATATAAACATATCATTCAAAGGAGTAGCTAAAATCCCCTCCGACACAGAGTGTACACCATCCCACAACCCTATTTCTATGACAGGCTTCAGGAAAAAAATAAACCAAAGAAGATTATCAGGCAGCGGGAGGAAATGCTAGCATTTCTAGATGATTTAAAATGGAACACTTAAAATTCTAGTTCAACATAACAAAATTTTAACCTGAGCAGTGAAAAAAAAAAGGGTAAAAACCTTGTTCCTTCTTCCTCCTTTTTATTGACAAATATTGAGAAAACATGGCTAACTACTAAATTCCTATGCCGAAATAATGAGAGAGCAAATAAGAGCATGCGAAAAAAATAAAACATACCAAGTTCATATTGTGCCGAACAAAAAGGCAACACAAATGCAACTAGTTGATTTAAGAAGCAAAAAAAAAAAAGAGACCAGAAAGAAAAGGATTTACTTCTACCAAGCTACTAACCTGGATCTTTAGCAATAAAACTTAATACTCGATTGATAAAATTGCCCAAATTATTTAGCAATTCGCTATTTAGCTTTGCTTGCAAATCTGCCCATGTAAACAATGTGTCTGATACCTAGACAACCAACCCAAAAAATCAGATTCAGTCATACTCCCTCCGTCCCAGAAAGATAATCCTACTTCAAAATTGATGATCAACTCAACTGAACTATGACCATAATTTTGTAAAAACATTATTGTCCTAGTGCAATTCTTAAACTTGGTATTGATTCACCTTTACAAATACTGCCAATTAACAGTTTTTAGATTGCATAAGGATAACTTGATTGGCATAAGATTATGGTCAAAGATAAATGAGTTGATCATGAAAATAACGAGTGTCTATTTTTTCTGGGACGGAGCAAGTATTATAACGGAAAGACTCTATGCACTTGTGTTCTTGGGAGAGGGATCGAAGGAGAGAGGAAGATAAATGTCAATCAGAAGTTGAAATTATTGCCTACCTCTGGCCTGTTAGTTAACAAGTAATATCTCCATACTTCTACTGGAATATTTGTATCTTTTGCATCATTGCCAAAAACTCCTATACCCTTGCTCTTCGAGAACTTGCCTGCAAGTGCCAGGAAAGTAAAATTACACGGAACAAAATAACACAATTAAGCACATCCACTATACCACTATAGCTTCACTTTTTTCAGAGTGTAATATAATGGTCAGCCCCATTATTTAATCTTATACACTTGTAATTAGACAGAAAGAAATATTGTGAAACAGAAGCTTTGTGTCAAAAAGACACTCAAGTCAAACCTGCTTCATAGTTCAGGTATTCAGTAACACTGATGGTCTTCATTAAAGTCCAACTCTCACCAGTACCTAGAAGCGTGGAGGGAAACATGACCTAGAAAAGTGTTGAATTTTCAGTCAACACAATGAAAGATTAAAATACAACGCACATCATCCCCAGACCAAAAGATCAAGACTATAAATTCTTGTCGAGATGAATACAAACACAGCACATACAGCATATTGATATGCAGACAAAGTTAAAAACTGCTACCAATAAATATAAATAATTAGATTAATAAGATCACCAAAGAATCTCTATGACTACATCGATCAGAAAACCGAAAGTCCAGACTTTTTCAAGAATAGTCAAGAAGCATTCGGAGTATATAGAACCAAGTGGTTATACAGCTTGCATCAGGAAAATATATAAATGGCATCGTTACATAGATGGAAAACAGCAAATTCTATTTCTAGTCTTTGAAGAACAAGAATGAAAAAATGGCTTCAGACTCTCCGATGTACGTTCAATAACTTTTCAAGGTGGCCGACACATACTCGATCCACAATCCTTCTACACAATCTTTCACTATTCATTAACTCCACCAATGCAATCACATTAGAGTATGAATCTTCATACTCTCCAATGAAACACAACCAACAAACTGACATTCAGGTTGTATTCTTGTCTGCTAACGTAACTAGACTTATGACCCCAAAAACAAATACTCCTCCCCCCAGGGGAAAGTTGGTCCCTGTTTTTCATTGCTAGTTTGAATAAACTTTAAGCAATAATTTAGGTTACTTTTAATCATCCTAATGAGAATCTAAAAATTATCATTGATAATATTTGTATTGGTGTATCATTAACAAGTTTTAGATTTTCATTAGGAAAATTAAAGTAACCTAAATTATTTCTCAAAGTTCATTCAAACTAACAACAGAAAAAGTGGAACTAAATTTCCGGGACGGAGGGAGTAGATCAATTTTCGGAAACTGGTGGGAGTTGGGGCATGCCAGAGCAGAAACAGTAAGAAATAGCCTTCATGACAATGCTGTCACAAGATTCAATCATGACGAGCATTCAACAGATAGATGTTTGTTAAACAAAGTAGTGGGTAGTCAATAGTGAATTAAGCAACTGCAATTTCCCAAGCCAACTAAATGGAAACTTCAGGAAATACCAATAATGTAATCATGAGATCTATGCCAAATAATATGATCAAAGGGCTAGCCTCAAACAAAGAATCCAGAAAAACAACTGATGGCCCACTGGAAGGGACCACTTATGCACCAACGACAACTATACATAACAGTTACCGGAAACAAATTGACAGAAACACTTACAGTGTGGAATGGAACATTATCCTTGCCCATGAACTGATACAGCTCCACATTTTCAGGATTCTTCCACCACTTCTCCCACTCAGGTGTGTAGCAAGAGGTTATTGAGACATATCCAATAGGTGCATCAAACCATACATAAAAAACCTAACCATCGTTTCATTAAAATAAACAGATCAGAATAAGACACAGTAAAGGTAGATCAGTAGCCCTTACAATTAACAAATATTCCCTCCATCCCAGAAAATAGTCCTATCTTTATGTCGATGGTCAACTCAATTGAACTTTGACCAAAATTTAATGAAAAAATTATTATCCCAATGAAACTCTACAAAACTAATTTACTGATAGACCACAAAAATAATTACTAATAAAAATATTTAGAATGTCATAAAGATAATCAAATTCTCATACGATTTTGATCGAACTTCAATTAAGCTGACCACTACATTTAAAGGGGACTGTCTTTCCGGGAGGGAAGACATAGAAGCTAGCATAAACAGAAAACATGAAAAGTAGATAGGAGTAAATCAAGACATACAACATATTTCCTTCCTAACCTTGTCCTTGAATCCCTCATGTGGAACAGGAACACCCCACTTTAAGTCTCTAGTAATACATCTTTGCTTCAATCCTTCTTTAAGCCAAGCATTAGTTGCTTGGATGGCATTCTGGCTCCATTGTCCATCAACTGACATACTATTGATGTACACTCTTAGCTTCTCCTCCAACAAAGGGAGCTCAAGAAACAAGTGATTTGTATCACGAATGCGAGGTGTGGTTCTACAAACCTATTATACAGAAAGACAATGTCAGTATATGGGAAAAAGAAAATCAGACAACTGAACATGTGGAAAAAGAAAAAAGAACTAGTTTCCATAAAAAACAAATTAAAAAGTTATAGTTAGTACCCATTAATTTGAAAATCTTGCAACCTGTCCCGACTAAGAACAAGTGCCAACCTCTGAGGCCTCAGTCTCAAGAATCATATGGAGAAAATATTTTAATGACAATAGCCTCATTTTATACCACTACATTTTCCAATCAAACAAGAAAATCAATAACAACAAATAGGAGGCATGCATAGAACCTTGCATCTAGGATTAAGTAGCTCGGTAGGATTCAGAAGCTTCCCACACTTCTCACATTGGTCTCCTCGAGCAGAATCATAATTACAACCTTCTGTAGGGCATGAACCTTCCACAAGCCGATCTGCCAAGAACTTTGTGCAGGTATCACAATACAGCTGCGGTAAACGAACAGATTTGTAATTGATTAGAGTGATTTCCATAAGCACAACAAATACGGCATATTGTTGCCCGAATAGCATTCAGGAAATAAGCTCACTGATAGGGTCGATGATTAACATAAATAAATTAGCACCTGTTGCATGGTGTTCTCCGAGAGCCAATTGTTATCCAGCAATTTCTTGAAAATTGCTTGGCAGACTTCAGTCTGTTGTGGGGTTGATGTGCGTCCAAATTCATCAAAATCTATATTAAACCATTTATACACATCCCGATGAATGGCATGGTATCTATAAATGCAACGAAAACAAGGCAGATATTAAAAGATTATCTTTTATATAGCCGGAAACAGAAGTTAAATATTAAACTAGCTACATGGTGGAGTCTATTTCAACTATATGAACGTGCTATCATAATGATAGAATCATCTCCTTTACTTTTCAAAGGTACAGTAATTATTCTCAATATTACAAACACTATACTAAACTCCCTCCGTCCCATCCGAAATAGGATTGTTGGTCCCGACACAGGGATTAAGGAATATTAATATTTTATTAGAAAAATTGGTTTAAAAAGTAGGTGTTGTGAGTATGAAGGAGAGAGAAAGTGGGTAGGGAATAATAAATGAGAAGTTGTTGTGAGTATGATAAGTGGGTCCCATTAACAAAGAAGTAATAAAAACTTTCTAGTTTGGGATGTCCTATTTGGGGTGGGACACCCAAAATAGAAATTTGTCCTATTCCGGGTGGGACGGAGGGAGTATGTATTATGTTCAAATATAAATTGGAATACGAACACAATTTGAGAAGTAAGGCAGTAACTTCTTATGAATTATTGGGTCTACATGCACTGTAATGAAATCGCGCAAGTTAAAAATGCTGTTTGTTCGCCTTCTTTATAAAAAAACAGAATAGGCCTAATATCCAATGTGGATAAGTATTTCAACTTTTCCAAAAGATTTGAAGCGATGATGAAATAGTTAAACGAAAAACGTTAACCCATTACACATCAGATTCGTTAGATAACAGAAACAGTTACCAACACTCAAAATCATAATTACTCTCAAGATCAAACACAAGCATTAAAAAAATAAAAAATAAAAATATACAGCATGGGAAATAAAAATCAACGAATTGTAATTAGAACTAAAAACATTAAGATTACTTGTCACAAATTTGTTTAGGAGTGCAATTCTCCTCCAAAGCCTTGGTCTCAGTAGCGGTCCCATACTCATCAGTCCCGCATATATAAATGACATTGTAATCTCTATTTCGGCAATACCGAGAAAACACATCCGCACTCAACACACCTGCGCGCCACATAAACCAAAATTACAATCGGACTACACTATCGCAAACACAGAAACACATACATGAATAAATGAATACTACCTCCGTCTCTTCGGATAATTCGACCAATCCAAAAATGATTGTCCAAAAATATTTAAATTTGCTCGTGATCATAGCAAATTTGAAAGTTTTTTGGACATTGATTTTGAGACGGAGGTAGTATTAGAGAGAGAGAGAGAAATACAGCCGATGATGTTGCCGAGATGAGGAACGTTGTTGACGTAAGGGAGGGCGCTGGTGATGAGGATATTTCGCTTGCCGGGAATCGGAAGTTTGGGGACCTTCGGACCGCCGGAGATATCTCCCATATTCTGGTGGTGGTGGTGGTGGTGGTGGTGTAATAGTAAGGACGAAGAGGGATGCAGCTGACAGACAACAGTGGTGGGGGTGGGAGAAGTGAGGAGGGTTTTAGGGCAAAGTGTAAAAATGGAAAAAAATAAGCGAGGAGGAATTTACGTGCTAATAAGCTAATGCATTTCTCAGTCACGATGCATCAAAATTACTCCCTCCGTCCCACCTTTATTTCATTTTGGGTCGTTTCACTTCACTTGATTTGATGCTTAGTAGGAGTGTATGCACTTTCTATATAGCACACTCAATTCCCACATATTTCTGATGTGGGATGGGGATATCACAGCGGGACCCGAAACAGGGGTCGCACCCTTAGAACTGCTCGTTACCGTCCATTTTGTGCATTTAAAAATATATTATTGTCATCTATTGCTTATAAACATATTGCAGATAGACAGACGTGACCACAAAATTATTTCAAGCAACTTTCATGTTGGGCCCGCGTACAACCAGGACATCGGAGTGCGCGCACACGGACAAAACTTGAAATGTTGCGGAACCAATACCGGAAGCAATATTTGCAGTCACTCACGTCAAATAAATTCAAAAAGGGAATTGATGGAGCCAACCACCATCCAGCAAGTGGCTAAAGGTGGTTGGCCAATTGAATAAAGGAATGACCAATCGGAGCGCAAGTGGCGGATCAGATTTCTCCAGCTACCAGAACCCCATCCGTACGGCCAGATGATGGAAGTACGGCACACATTGAGCCGTACAGCTCCTCCTTCCCAGCAATTCAGCATTTTGCTCCTCTAACAACTTGGTCATTCAAGGCAACATTAAGAGTCATTCAAGTCATTCCTACCCGGGTTGTTGCCTCCTAAATGACCCTTAGGCCAAAGCAAGGGCACCTAAGGGCAACTCCAATGGTGGTCCTTATCTCATAGGTAACAAAATCAAAATTTGATACATATGAGGCACTATTCATATGGTATCGAAAAAACCATCTCCAACAATAGGCCCAAATTTGAGGTTATCAAGTCATTTTTTTTATATTTATAACTTATACTCCCTCCGCCCCACTCGAATTAGGACAAATTTTTATTTTGGGTGTCCCATTCGAATTAGGACAAACCAAAAATGGAAATGTTTTATTTAATGGGACCACATTCACACTCAACAATTTTCCACTCATTATTCTCTACCTTACTTTATCTCTCCTACTTTACTTTTCATACTCACAACACCTACTCCACTAACACTTTTTCCTTAATCCCCGTGCCCAACCCAAAATCCTAATTCGGGTGGGACGGAGGGAGTATTACTCACTCTATCCCGAATTTTTTTTTTTTTTACGTTAGTACAAAGAAACTTTGAGCAATAAATTTCGATTGATTTAATTATCTTAATAAAATTATAAAATTTGTTGATACACTATAATAAATAATATAAACAATAATTTTTAAATATTCATTAAGATAAGTATATCAATCTAAAATTATTTATACTAATAACTTACAAAAAATAACGACATTTGTTTTGGGACAGAGTAGTAGTAATTTTACATGATATTTAATTTTAAAATATAATCATAGTTTGATAATATTTTTATAGAATAAAAATATATAGAATATATAGTTATATAAAAATTAATAATTATAAAATAAAATAAAATTACAATATCTTCAAAATAACTATTATTTTTTGATATTTTCCTTTTTTTGAACTCTATATTGATCCGCTTCTACTATTAAAAATTTTGCTAGGTGACATATTCTTATTTGTCAATAAAACCAACAAGGGTTCATGTTATTGTTGAAAGTAAAATAGTATTACTACATTGAGGAACTTTTGTGGAAGGAAACGACAAGACTTCACATAAAGCAAAGCCACATGCTGACTATATATTCACTCACCCGCGCGCGTGCTATCCACTTGAGAGTCCTTAGCGCTAGGACCAAACCAAATTTTGATACCTCTATTTTCTACCATTGGAGATGTTAGGAACTTGAGGTGGGTATCAAAATTTGGTTTTGATACCCACCATTGGAGTTGCCCTAAGGTCATTTACATCCTCCCACATCCGTATTACCTCACACATCCATCCATTTTCAAAGAGAGAATACTCAGCTATTTCTCTCTTCATGTTGTTCCACCAGAATTGTTGCTTCAAATCTTGATACATCTTCGTACTCCCGGGATGAATAGTGTATCTCGATTTATGGCCCTCATCTAAAACTTGTCGCTTTATCCCATCGACATCAGGTACACACAAACCTCCACGAAAAGTCAACATTCCACTCGAACTGATAGCAAAATCCTCAAAGTTCTTCTCATTTTTTACCCATTATTTTCACTAACTCTGGATCTTCTTTCTGAGCTTCCTTTATTCTCTGAATTAGGGTTAGAGATACCCTAATGTTCGCAAAAATAGCCCCGTGTCTCGATTCCCGAGGACACCAATCCCGAACATCTTCTAACATCTTCCACTCTCGAACCATCATCGAAGCCATATATGATTTTCTGCTAATAGCATCAGCTACTACATTCGCCTTTCCTGGATGATAAGAAATCGTGCAATCGTAGTTCTTAAAAAGTTCCATCCATCTGCGCTGTCGGTTATTCAGTTCCTTCTGAGAGAAAAGATACTTCAAACTTTTGTGGTCAGTGAAGATCTCGAATTTTGCCCCGTAAAGATAATGCTTCCACTTATGAAGAGCGAAAACAATAGCTGCCAATTCCATGTCGTGAGTAGGATAATTCTGTTCACTCGGACTCAACTTCCTCGAAGCATAAGCGATAACTTTCCCATTCTGCATTAAGACACAACCCAAGCCTTCCTTCGATGCATCGCTATAAATCACTAAGTCATCGTTCCCATTAGGCAAAGCTAATATAGGTGCAGTAATCAACCTCTTCTTCAGCTCCTCAAAACTGTTGTTACACTTCTCGGTCCACTCAAATGGAACATTCTTTCGGGTCAACTGAGTCATCGGTGTAGCAATCCGTGAAAACCCTTCTATAAACCTCCTGTAATACCCTGCTAACCCCAGAAAACTCCTGATCTCAGTTACTGTTTCTGGTCGCTTCCAATCAACTATCGCCTCAATCTTCGAAGGATCTACCGAAACTCCTTTATTAGAAATAACATGTCCCAGAAAAGAAATTTCCTCGAGCCAAAATTCACACTTACTAAACTTCGCGAATAGCTGTTCTTTTGCGAGTACTGTCAAAACTGTCCTCAGATGTTGCTCGTGCTCCTCTCGAGATTTAGAATAGACAAGTATATCATCAATGAATACCACTACGAATGTATCAAGATAATGATGGAAAATCCTGTTCATCAAGTCCATAAACACAGCTGGTGCATTAGTCAACCCAAACGGCATAACTAAGAATTCATAGTGACCATATCGGGTGCGAAAAGCAGTCTTCGGAATGTCTTCCGATCGAATTTTCAACTGATGGTATCCACTCCTCAAATCATGTTTAGAAAATACCACTGACCCCTGAAGTTGATCGAATAAATCATCAATATGCGGTAGAGGATACTTGTTCTTCACCGTTACCTGATTCAACTTCCAGTAATCAATACATAACCTCAACGAACCATCTTTCTTCCTTACAAACAAAACCGGTGCTCCCCACGGTGAAACACTAGGTCGAATAAATCCTCTATCAAGCAACTCCTGTAACTGGACCTTAAGTTCTTTCAACTCTGCTGGAGCAATTCTATAAGGTGCTTTCGAGATCGGAGCTGTACCTGGTAATAAATCCACACAGAACTCTATCTCTTGATCGGGTGGCATATCATACTCAGAAGAGAAAACATCAGGAAATTCTCTAGCTACCCGAACACTTTCCAACCCCGGTGATTCTTTCTTAGTATCTAGCACACTAGCCAAATAACCCTCACAGCCACGATGTAACAATTTCCTAGCTTTCACATAAGAAATTATACGAATAATTCTACCCAAAGGAATAGCCTCAAAAACAAACTTAGGCATATTAGGAATAGAAAAGTAACAACCTTTCTACGACAATCAACTGAAGCATGAAATTTGCTCAGCCAATCCATACCCAAAATGATGTCAAAGTCTTGTATCGGAAGAACTACTAAATCCGCACATAAAACATGACCACAAATAAACACATCACAGGCACGAAACACCTGATCAGTAACCAAACACTCTCCCATAGGAGTTGACACCTCTAACACGTAAGGTAAGGACTCAGATGAAGCATTTAGCAAAGAAGCAAAGTGCACAGATATATATATGAAAGTGATGATCCTGGATCTACTAGTGCACGCGCGCTCACACTATACACAGAAATAATACCTCCTATCACTGATGGATCATCAGTAGCCTGCTGTTGGTTCATAGCAAAAACTCTTCCTTGAACCTTAGGCTTCCCTGTTGCATCCCTCTTCTGGCCTTGTGAAGTATCATCTCCTGTTCCCGGTGGTTGATTTTTGAGTCTCGGACAATCTCTCACAAAGTGTCCCAACTGACCACAATTAGTACACTTACCCTGCTTCTTCCAGCATCTATCCTCAGAATGACAGTAAGTACAGAGTCTTCTATTCTGATTCCCTTGGTTCCCCGAAGTAGTGCCCGGATTCCTTATTATCGGTTGCCCTCTGAACTATGACTGTCCTCCCGAATTTCCTCGGTTATCCAAACGTTGTTTGTGGTTGTGATTTGATCTGACCTCCTTGTCTACCCGTGTTAATTACCTCCGTCTTCCTCTTGTGCTCTCCGATGTCTTGTTCTACCAAGTAGGCACGATCTACAGCATCCTGATAAATCTGAATTCTCTGAGCGATTAGCTGAGTTCTGATAGTTGTTCTCAAGCCTCTAATGAACCTCATCGCCTTCTGCTCTTCGGTTGTTACAAGATAGCTACAATACCTACCTAATTCTGTGAACTTAGCCGAATAGTGAGCTACTGTCAAAAAGTTCTGCTCCAAGTTTAGGAACTCAATCTCTTTCCTGTTCTGATCAACTAAAGGAATAAAGTGCTCTCTGAATTTCCTTACAAACAGTTCCCAGGTATACGGTACATGAGCCTCATCCCAACTCGTCTTCAAAGCATTCCACCAGTGTTCTGCAGCTCCAATCAGCTTATAGGCTGCAAACCTTACTCTGTCCTCTCCCGTGCAACCAAACACACTAAAGATTTTCTCCATTGACTCTATCCACAATTCTGCCTTTTTCACATCCGGCTCTCCATTTTATTCAACTGGTTTCAATTTCAGAAATTGCTCTAACCCTTGTCTTGGTGGTGGTGGTGGTTGTTCCTCTCTCGCCCTCTGATCATGCATAGCTTTCAAGGCCGCTTCAAACATACCCTGATACATCATACGGGCATCTTCTCTTGCTTCCTCGTGATTTGAAGAACCAATATGACCTTCTCCACTCCTCGTTCCAACCATTTTCAAACAAATACCTGCATAAAACACTCATCGTTACTCACTCCGCACACAACTACCCTCTTAGGTCATTCTAGTCCACCTATAACTTATACTTAGAGCTAAATAATGGCTCTGATACTAACTGTCGCGACCCCGACCCCGCGGGCCGGGAACTCGCGTGCTGGACGTCGACTTAATAAATAAAACACCAAAATAGAGAAGATAAAAATTCCTCTTTATAACAAAAGATATGATACACGGTTTTGAAATTCCATTCTTAACAACTTTATAATACAACTAATATAAGATCCAACTAATATAAGATCCACAAGCTTACACCAAATTACCAAAACATTACAACTCTAAATGACGTTAGTTTGGTAACACTATCCCATAGGTCATACATTTAACAACAATGTAAACCGAACAACAACCTGCCCAAAAGTCACGAACACTCTCGACGTCCTTCTCGTAATCAGCGAGTCCTATTACTTTCCTCCTGGGGGGGGGGGGTTAAGGAAACAAATTTGAAAAGAAAGGGGGTGAGATAAATCTTAATAAGCCACTTATGCAACTACATGATAATATTATGCAATATACAATAATAAATCCCACATAGCACGTAGCATATAACAGTTAACAGATAGCAGCGGAAATAAACAAGTTACGAAGGATGCTAAGCCAAGGTTTCACCAAACGGATATAACAAAGAATCCCTGCGCAGCACCAACCGATCAACCAATCAACCATAGTAGCATAACAGCTGAAGAAAAACCCCCGGTACCGGAACCATGAAACCAATAGTAACAAGGGGAAAATGAAACAAAGTCATAACCCAAAACGAACTGGCTAGAATACTCACTCAAGGGAGCTAGCTCATCCATATGGAAGGGGAAAGAAGGACCAATGGACAATATCATACTGGACTCAGCTCGTGTGCCATTATAATATTCCCCATTGCCTGACTCGAACACAAGTACCAGCTGAACTTTCAAATAAAGGCTAAGTAATAAAATACTAGCTCGATAAACAACCAATGATTTAAAGTAGGAAACCATGCCAAATAGTCATCATAAAGATAAGTCAAACCAAAAATACATCAATAAGATGTTCCAAAATCCCAATTAACACTTAATCAAATTCCATCACATAATTAATCACAAAGGATCCCTTTCCAACACTAGAGTGTACCACGATGTTCATACAGGTTGACTAGGATAGTACACAAAATCTAGACCGAACCACACTCTTAAATCACACAAAAAGAACAAGTATAAACTTTCAGTAACCACTGTGCGGCCGCCCATTACTGGTTGTGCGGTCGCCCACTATGCCCTGCAACCAAGACAAAAACCTTCCAGATAGGTGTGCGGCCGCACGCCCTCTTTTGGGCGGTCGCCCACCACACCCGACTGGCCAAACTGCACTAAATTATACTCCCTTCGTTTCACCGTCTCAAAAGTATTACACATTAACACTTATAACACTCATATGAACAAACTCACTCATTTTACTCAGTCCAAAACATCCCAAAACAAGCATTTCATAACCCAAACCAAGTAATGATCCAAACATCAATTATCACAAAAATAACCAAAATACTAATCAACTCCAAATTCACCCATAACACAATATATAACAATCATAGCATCATAGAAGCTAAGGATGAACATTTTTAGCATAAAAGGGAGAAAGCAACTTACTTGGAAAATTATGAAATGAGACGGAAATCGTTCTTACTTAGCTACAAACGATCCTAACGATAATCTGAGCATTTTATATAAAATGAGTATTAAGAAAAGATAAATAAAAGAAGAACAAATGAAGGAAAATAACAATGGAGTTCTTACCCTTTTCTTCCTAGAGATGCTGAGAGAGAGAAGGAAAATGGGAAGAATGAAATGCTAGGGAAGGTGGGGGAGATTATATCTAATACCCAAAATTACGGATTGGTCACTCCTAGTTAAAACCTTTAACAAAAATCCCCAAAGTTCCAAAAATACTTCAAAAGACTCCCAAAATCAAATTTACACTACGAACCTTAAAGTTTCAACTTAACAAAACTAACTCAAATAAATCATTAAAATGCTTAAATAAATAATAAACAAAGTGCCAAGGTTTCGGATCGTGACGGGGAAAGGTTAAGCCTTTGGAAGGGTATAAGCCGAAGACGATACGTAAAAATCATGCACATGATGAATGGTGCAACTACCACCAACATAGTGGCCATACTACCGAAGGGTGATTCTCTCTCCAAAACATCATCCAAGATTTGATCGACAATGATGAATTTACCGTAGGTGAAGAGCAACTCGTCAAAGAAGAGGCTTGGTTTTAAAACGGGGCTTCAACAAGAGATGATGTTACAAGGAGGACTACAACAACAAGGACGACGATAACAATCTCCGTTTCTCTTTCTCTACCTAGTAATAGGAATTAAAAAAAAAAGGGGGGAGTCAAAGTCCTCTTTTGTGTGCATTAAGTTTTCTTCCTTCTCATGTCAAAGTTTGAGTCGGTCTTATCAAATAAAAGTCGTTCTTGTACTCATACACAATTCCAAGTTGTTCAATTTAATTCTTGGCAAAATGATGAAAAGATGTCTAAGCAAGTTTTGGAACGAAGGCCATCACTTGAACGCCTAGGGGCTAAACATCGTTACAAAGGCAACAACATCAACGACAAAGCCAAGAAGCAAAACAAGGTGGAGCAACATCAAGCAAAGTTATCAAAGGGGGATTAAGAAAAAAAAAAAAAAAAAACTCGCTAGGTTGACTCTTCAAAACAACCTAGGCAAAAGTTAGAGCATTAAAAAAAAAAAAAAAATCTCCCTCATTCAAAGAAGTTCACATCAAGATCATCATCATCATTCTCCAATGAAGGACGAAGCAAAATCAACAATCATCACGTCGAATGGAGTATTCACAAGAGCTACGGTGACCTAAGCCTCTACACTGGAGGAACGTAGGCAACCTGCGGGTCCGGTCTCATGCAAGAAAGAAGATATGTTTAGCCCTATTGCGTTATGGTGATTGGCCTTCATCTCGAACTTGTCAAGACATCTTTGTACGAGTCGTTTGCCAATGAATTAATCACCTCAAGATTGAACGACTTTCCTAGATTTGAAATCATTTCACGTTCCTTGTCGAGTCTAGGGGCTTCTTATCTTTTAGTGATACTCTCAGTTTCTTGCAATCGAATTGGGGCTTTCATTCTCTTCTCTCTTAATGACTTACTTGCCTTCGTGAGTCATTCAAAAAATTTACAAATACATGAAGTCAATACTAGGGACCACTTCCCTTGTCCAGTCAATGTCACTCATCATTAGTGACAAAAGGCCTCCACCACAAAATCACATATCTCTCATCCTCAGCTAGAGTCAATGCACACTTCCTCATCAATTGAGTCAAAAAAAATGAAGACGCAAAAGAGATGCCCGCTAGATTGAAAATCCGAAAGGGCGGTCTAGGTAAAAAATAGGGTGCATCATAAAAAAAATGAGAGAGTGAGAGAGAGAAGGGAAAGAGAAATGGAGATCCCCGGCCTCTAAAGAAAACAAGTTCTACATTGAATCTCCTCAGCAAGTCAATTCACCACCGAGTCAACTTCAGAATTGCAAAAGGCTCGACAAGATACGGCACAATCAAAGGTCATTTTGGGTTATTGGCATAAGAGAGGTTGTTCTTGCAATATCCATTTTCGAGTTCATGTGAAAGAATCCCCATGGTAACCAAGATCCATCCGATAATGAGACCATCATTGAGGGATACGATGTTGCACAAATAGTCCCCAGTAAGTCAATTGGTTTGGGTAGCAAATGGAAACAACATGTGACTCGGTTTTCAAGCTTCTCCAAGCATGTGCCCTTACAGTATGCCGAAGGCTTCCCGAGAAATGGAGTAGCTCTTGCCATATCCTCTTATGTTTGTTCCCCCACACGAGGACGAGTCTCTTGCTTTGCTCAACAAATTATGACGCCCTAGGGGCTATGTGACTCAAGAACGAGAGCTTATTTTACTTCATTTGACAGTTAATGAGCCCTAGGGGCTACGTTTAAGAAAGATGTGTGAGACTATCCTCAAAGTCTTTCAAGAGGAATGTCAAAAAGCCTTCTTGTCATTTGTGCATGTTCCCCGATCAAGGATAGACCTTTCTTGCTCCACTTATAATCAATGGTGGCACTCTAGGGGCTACAATCAAATTTGAAAGTCTCCCTCAGCAAGAAGCAATTCACGTCACCTCGCAACAATGGCCATAGCAAAGCCATATACAACATTGGAAGCATCCTCTAGGTCTCAAGGGGCTTCGCAATCTACAATCTTTTGGGCTACGGCATTACAGTAATCCGAGCAAAAGGCAATATTGGGGCTTCACAATTGACAATCTTTTGGGCAACGATACCCGAGCAATTCAATGTGGGGAATAGTCCTCATGGAACCAAGCAAGCTTCAAGGGTCCCTTAGTACTTCACGTCAAATGTTTTCTGGTTTGAAAGGAGGGCTCCGATGTTATGAATGAATTTGATGATTCTTATGTTGTGACTTACGACAAGGTTATGAATAAAGTCATAGAGAAAAGGAAAAAGATTCAATATGCTAAAATCTATCAAAACAGGGTTATAGCGGGAAATGCCATGGCCAATCCCAATATTTCTGCAATTCAGCACCCACTTCTCCAAGATCAAAAGCAAAAAGTGGGGCTCTTGCGCCTCAATCACTAATTGCATCCGAAGATCCGTTATTGGTTCAACACGAGAAGACTTAAGCAAGCATATCCATTTGGGACCTAATCACACCGAGACCTTATCGTCCGCAATCTCGACGGCATCACAAAGCATTACTGCATCTTTTGACATAAGCCCTCCGCCATTTGGGTACCGACCACAATGAGGCCATTCATCTCCCCAGTAAGAGTAAGAAGGAGATCTCTATCATCCTCTCTCAATATAATGCCGAGCCAATTCCAAGATAATTTGGGCTTTACATCGAAAGGTCTTCACATTCCACCGTCTTGAAGCTCGCAAACAACAAGTACATGACATTTGGGGCGTAGCAATCTCTCGAAGCTTGGGGGTTTCTCACATCGACAAAAGGCAATTTATTCAAATGGGCCAAAAGCTGATTTATCTTGGGGCTATGCAAGTTACTCAAAGTTTGGCATCAAAGGCATTCTAGGGGCTTTACAATCAGCAACCCCTTGGTATCTCGACATCAAAAGTCTATTGGAGCCCCACAATCGGCAAATCTCTTGGGGCTAGACATCAATCTTCGTTGGGCACAAGGGCAATAGCGACAGAATTCAACAAGGCAATCCGGACTTCGACCGAACATGATTTGATCTTGGGTTGGCTTTACAAACACACAATGGTTAAAATGGTTCACCCACGAACTAAAAAAAAAATGACAAAAAGATATTTTTTTTTCTTTTTCTTTGTCTCCTTACTTGCGTAAAAGTATGTGTTTCATTTTGCTCCTAGCTTCTTCCCAGCGTTCTCCATCATCCTTGAACTACTCTGGTCTGATTCTCTTTAAGGGATACGTAGGCAGCCTTTTGGCACGACCAACCCATCATTCAGAGTGACATCTCTCCAACATTCCATCGAAAGCAAGAGCAATTCGTCATCTTCATCAAAGCCACAACATCTTCATCCCGAATCAAGCGGCCATGGTAAGTGAAGGTATGAACATCATTCATTAAATACTTTCCTCAAACTTTCTTAACTCACAACTGTAGACACCCCGCCTTGGACCTCTCATGTCCCGATTGCATACATAGTATTTTTATTTAACTTATTTTTGTTGATTTCTGTTACTTTGGCTAAGTTCCTAACTGATTCCGTTAGTTTTGAACTAAACTGCATAACAGAGTTAACTTTTTGGGTCATTCTATCATTCTGTGTTTTTTACCCGCGGGCGCCTCCCGTAATGGTCATGGGGCGCACGCGCGTTTGGTCCAATAGGCCGGACTCGCGCGCTTCCCACTTTGACTGTTACGGATTGCAGCCTTTTCCCTCCATTTTCTTGATCACAAACACCTCTTTTCATCACATGTTTTATTCTAGCTTTAAACTCTTTTTATTTGTAACTCCCAAATCTCATATTCTAGCCTTTTCCCAAAAACAAATGATTTTATCTTTATTTCATTTTATTTTTTATTTATTATTTTATTCTCTTCTATTTTCCTATTGGTCTAAAAGGCTTCTTTTCCTCTCTTTTTCACCTATAAAAACCTCTTCTTTTTACCTTAGAAAAGGACCTGAAACTTTCTCTCTACACAAATTCTATATCATTTTCCCTACACAAATTCTCCCAACAAGAGTTTTACACAACAAAACTCTACACAAATCTCTACACAATAATTTCTCTACAACAATACCATCTTCAAGTCAAGGTTTAAAGTCCTCCTTCTTAAGGTACAACTTCACCTTTTCTTCTTCTTATTTTATTTGTCTAGTCATTGTATGCAATCTTTATAAAAAGGAATACAACCAAAAGGTCACTTCACTATTGAAGTTTGGTCAAGGTTACATTCCAACATTCTAAACTACTTTAGTTTACCACTCTTGTCTTAATGTAATTGTTAGCATAAATTAGTACAATTCTCCTTTTAATGTAATCTTTAGCATAAATCAATAAACAAAACAATTCTCTTTTACTTCTTTTTTATTTTCCCCTTTTCTTTCCGTTATAATTGTTAGCACTATTTAATTAATTGAAGGACATTTAGCATTAGAACACCAAAAGTAGCAAGACCCGCGTAAGCGGGGCGGAGTGGGTGTTTAAATACGTCCCACTCCGTCACCTAACCCCCGAACCCTTCTCTTCCCGAATCTCTAGTTTCGTAATAATTAAAATAGGCTATTTCTTTAAGTTTTTCTTATGTTCCCTCAATAACATAGGTGGCGACTCTAACAAATTAAAACAAGTTAGACATCCTAGGATAATTCACCGCTCTAGCCAAGCAGTGGGCTCTCCCGGGGTATCTACAACAACTGACAAGATCAAACACAAACATAAACTTAATATTAACTATAAATCAAGATCAAGCTCAAATTAAATACCATCAAGTTAAACGACAGAGAGAGAAGAGAGGCGGTGTAGTTGAAGAGTCGAATACTAGGGTTTCACTCATTGTTCAAACTGAAAAGAGGATATGAATTGTGAAAAATAAAATTTGAAAAGTGAAAATAATTGAATAAGGATTACTGGTGTCTGGGACTTGGGGTTGCCGATTTGGGACCTTAGAGCTTAGGTTGGGTACAAAATTACAAAATAGTTAGATGTGTTTTTTCGTAGAAACAATTTAAATGGATCTTTGAAAAATTATAATACAAAAATAAATATATATAATTTTATTTACTATATAATAATCCATATAAAATAAATGTATAAAGTATATGCACAATTGGTCCGGTTCGGTTCTAACCGGAATTAATTTTACCAAGAACCAAAACCGAATCATTATATTGGTTCTATAATATTTTAGAACCGGAACCAAACGATATATACTGGTCTGGTCCGGTTCCGATTTTTTTTCCTCATATTGGTCAAACTGCAGTCAACTCTTATGCCTGACATATAAGACCAGTTCGTCTCTTATAGTTGAAATATAAGTGTCATCTTTTCAATTTTTTACAAAAATTAAATAAATTATTTAATATTTTATTTTTGTTGACTCCATTATTTGGTCAAACAGCAGTCCGCTCTTATAACTAACGTATAAGAATACTTTGTTTCTTATACATCAAGTATAAGAGCAAAAAAAATTTCATTTTCAAGAAAAAAGTGCTAATATTATTTATTTTCTCACTTTTAAGAAAAATAATATTATTTGGCCAAATCCCATTCAAACTCCTAAACTTGATGTAGAAGTCTGATTCTCCTCATATACATAAAGTATAAGATTCATTTTTTCACTTTTTTCACAAAAATAAAATAAGATTACTCTACCTCCTATAAGTGAATTATAAGACTAAATAACTTAAAAACAACTATGATATTTGATTAAAAATGACTCTCATAATAGATATATAAGATCAGTTTGTGATATATAATTGACTTAAAAAAACTCTTATGTACAAAAACAAACTCATGTGTAAAATAACTAAAAAACAACTCTGATATTTATTAAAAATGACTCTCATAGTTAATAGTTAATGTATAAGACTAATTTATCTTTTATAATTAAATTATAAAAGTTATTTTTTCACATTTTCATAACTATTGTGCATTAGTCCTTACTCCTTCCGTCCCAAAAATGAACTATTCCATGGTCCTAGAAAAGCTTCAAAGCAATTATTCTGGTCAAATTCCTTGAGAACCATAAAAAGTCTTTTATCTCGAATCGCCATTTCATCTTAACCATGAGCTTTAACTAGCTTATCAAGTAATACCCAAAATTAGCAACCAGATCATGTCATCAGGTCTTCAAGGAAGTCAAAGATTACTGAGCATATGACATTCCATCCAAATAAAAAAAAGGATTCTAAAGATTTCGAACTTACCTACATTTTTTCATTACTTCCAACTGGCTCTTCTGAGAAGTAAATATATACTAGGGGTGGAAATGGTTTAGTTTAGCTCGGTTTGAGGTAATTTAAAGGTTAAATAGCTATATATCGGTTTAGAGAAATCCCAAACCGAGCTGAACCACAAAAACGTTCAAACCGAGTTGAGCTAAACCATAATGGTCTGGTTCGGCTCGGTTTGAACCACGGTCTGATTTCGCGGTTCAAACTGTGGCTTGAACCGCGGTTTGAACCATGACACCTTCTACATATCATACTTTTTTATACCTTAGAAAAGGCTAGTCATTTACTCCCTCCGTCCCAAAATGATTTTATATTTTTTTTCCTTCGCAATAATAGAGAAAAATACATGAAGATCATTTTGGGACGGAGGGAATACATGAATATGCCTTAGAAAAGGCCCCAGTCATTTACTCACTCCGTCCCAAAATTATTTTCATACTTTTTTCTTTCGCAATAATAGAGAAAAATGCATGAAGATCACTTCGGGATGGAGGGAATACATGAATGTGCTTTAGAAAAGGCCAAAGTCATTTGCTCCGTCCGTCCCAAAATGATATTCATACTTTTTTCTTTGGCAATAAAAAAGAAAAAAGTATGAAAATCATTTTAGGACGGAGGGAGTACATGAATATGCCTTAGAAAAGGCCACAATACTTACTAAGATAAGCTTGAACATGTTGAAACTGAATTTGTATATTTTCTTAAGAAAAATAACATGCAGGTTAATAATCCTTATATGTAAACACGGTTCAGCTAGCTCGGCTCCACGGTTCAGCTCCACGGTTCGGCTCGTGGTTCAGCTTGATATGGTTCGGTTCGGTTCTGCTTATAAGGGCCAGACCGTAAGCAGAACCGAACCGTATGGTTTATCACTTTTCTAAACCGAGTTGAACCACATATATTTAAAAACCGAGCTAAACCGCTCGGCTTGGTTCGGTTGGTTCCAATGCGCGGTTTGAGCCGAGCCATTTCCACCCCTAATATATACTGTAGGTGTTTGGAGCATTCCTAGGGATCTATTTTGGGTAATTATTTCTCTCCATAGTCCAATAAAGAATTTATTAAACAAGAATGATAAGCGTACAGCCTTAACTTGCTTTAGAATATGAAATTACGCAGCTAGGACTTCACTGAAGACATTGATCTTAAATAACAACTAGATCTTCAAAACCTCACAAGTGAATAGAATCTTAAATGAACATGGCATTTCTGAAACCCTGACAAAATTAAATCAAACTAACAAAATCCATGCTTTGCCAGCCAGGAATATAAATTCCGTTAAGATTTGTTTTTTTTTTTTTTTTTAGCAGATCTAGGAGGAGTTGGAGTATGAGTTGGATCTAGAGACGGAATTTTCGTTCAATTATTAGATGTTATTTTGGTATCAACTTGTATTTGGTGCATGTTAGAGGAAAACCAGAAAAATGGCACTGCCTCTGTTTTTTTTTTAAGATTTAGAGACGGAATTTCCGTTGGTAAAAAATAGCACATGATTGTTAGATCATATTTTAGCGACGGATTATCCGTCGTAAATGTCCTAACAAAATTTGGTCGTCTGGACCACAAATCAAATCTAACGACGGATACGTTCGTCGTTACGTACGTCGCTACAGCACTATCTTGGTCGTCGTCATGATTGAATCAATGACGAAATTAATAGCCATACCGATGGATATGGCTGTCGTTATTTTGCTACGGCATATCAAATCCATCGTTAAACTTTAACGACGGATTTTGTCCGTTGGTAATCCGTCGTTAAATTCACTTAGCGACAGAATTGATATCTTTAGCGACGGAATTTTCTGTCGCTAAAATGTGATTTTCTTGTAGTGTCTAAGTCTTTTGATTCTTCAAGGTTGTTCTGTGTTTTATTTGTTCTAGGAGTCTAGACTTCATTTAGTCTTTTAATTATTTTGTTTCTTTTATTGTAATCGTTTTCTATAACTTGTACTCTATAAGTTTTTGATTAATGAAAGTTTTCCAGCAAGCATAGTCTTGTTGAAATGTTTAAAATTTCATGTGTTTTATTAGCCTCTATGTTTTTTCTTAATTCTGTTCGTGTGCACTTGTGTGTTGAGTTGTTTTGCACTTGTATGATCATATTTGCACACAAGTGGTCATTTTCCAGAAACAGCCGTAACTACAATTCTTTCATTACAGACTATAAATATGGGTTTAATTTCCAGTATACAGGCTGGGAATGCCATTTCACTATAAAACTCTGTCCATTCAGATTTCGTTGTAAAGGTACATACTCATTCTCACACCGGAGGATATTAATAGAAGATCATTTACGACTAATTCACCCATGTTCATCGCACATTGCTAGATTATCTCTATTGCCGGATCAGAAACTGATCCACCACAATTCCGACAACACCAATGACATTGTTCTAAAAATCGCTAGGCAGTGGACCTGAGCCTAGCGTCTAAAGCACCTAGGCGGCTGAAAATTTAGCGCATTTTTGTTATTGTTAAAAATTAATAACTTATTTTAGTTAAAACAAAAAACAAATAATACTTAAGAGTATTCTGTGATGTTTCAAAAATGTAAGTTACACATTTATACACTAACTCCAACACATTCACTCAACCAATTTTCTTTCAGCCCATATTTATTCAGCCTAACTAATATTTCTCCTACTTTAAATGAGGCTCACCTTTTTTTATTTGGAAAAATTCCTCAAGGGCCTCCAGTCCCAGATTTTATTACAAATAAGGAGAGTCCCAGAACCAAATACCAGATAAGGAGTTCGTCCCAGATCAAAATTGCCCAGACACCCCTAGCCTCTATTGACCAGTCAACTTAAACATCTAAATTCCAAAATTACCCCTGTTCCTTAAACAAAACCCTAGCCACTTCTCCTCTCCCTCATTCCGATACACCACAGCACGCACACACACAGTTCTCTCTCCCCACCGTCGCCGGCTCCCCTACATTATCTGGCGACCGGCGACTATCTTCTCCGATCTGTGTCTCTCTCTCAGATCTGGAGAGTCAGCTCTCCTGATTCGTCTCTATCTCTGGCCACCTTCTTATTCTCTGACGCTAACATGAAGCCACCACCATCGCTAGCTTTTTCTTCCTCACCTAATTCAAGATGCGCAGCCTCTGTGATCTGCCCGTATTTCTCTAAATCCAGCCAGATCTGAGCTCTTACCAGCAAACACGTCTTATCCGGTTACTAATTCTTCTCCGACGAAGCTCCGTCTCCGGTGAAGCTCCGTCCGCCCAGATCTGTTCGGAAACCTCATCCAGAGTGCTCCATATCCATCGCTCTCTCTAGATCTCTCTCTCACCAGATCCGGTGTTAGCCTACTTCATATCTGGCCATAAATTTCAAGTTTTATGCACTACTCCAATCAATCTCTGGTTTTTGATACATGTATTTTGGGTTACTGATTGAGGAGCTCAAGCTGTGTCACCGGTAACGGAGTATGTTTCTTAGATATGTAGAGTTTTAAAAGCTTATCTCATAGTGTCTACTGTGATCCACTCTGTAATAATGTTTGTTCAAATTTGTCTAGCCTCCCTATTTCAGTCACAAATTACCAATGCTTTTCAAAATATTTTCTTTGCTTTCACATAAACGACATTGCTCGTACATGTCATACAAAGCAAACATGCATGCAGATTTTATTTAAAGGAATTATTTGGAAATATTAATCTCTAGGTTTACATTGATCAGGGCACAATTCGCAGCTTAATTAAATAACTAGGTGATTCTCTTTGATTTGGTGACAATTAGCATTTAATCACAGTGGGTGTTTTTGCAATTTAAATGGTATTTGGTTTAACATTTTGTTTCTCTTCTTTTGTTTTCTTCTTTAAGATTGTGATGCAATTCGCAGTAATTCTTACAATTTAAGTATAAGATTCAAAATGAGTTTTATACATCAACTATAGAAGTTTGACGGAATATGAGAGTCAATATTAATTTTAAAAAAATGTGAAAAAAGTAAAAAAATGACTCTTATACGTGGATTTATATGAGGCGAGGTAGTCTTATATGTTAGTCATAAGAGCTGATTGAGATTTGATCAAATATCAAACTCAAAATTTATGAAATATTGAATTTTGTTTTATATTTGTGAAAAAAAAAGAAAAAATGACTCTTATACTTCAGTTTTTAAAGAATAATTATTCAAAGCAATTATTCTAGTTAAATTCCTTGACAACCATAAAAAAGTCTTTTATCTCGAATCGCCATTTCATCTTAACCATGAGCTTTAACTAGCTTATCAAGTAATACCCAAAATTAACAACCATATCATGTCATCAGGTCTTCAAGGAAGTCAAAGATTACCTGAGCATATGACATTCCATCCAAATAAAAAAAGGATTCTAAAGATTTTGAACTTACCTACATTTTTTCATTACTTCCAACTGGCTCTTCTGAGAAGTAGTATATAGTGTAGGTCTTTGGAGCATTCATAGGGATCTATTTTGGGTCATTCTTTCTCTCCATAGTCCAATAAAGAATTTATTAAACAAGAATGATAAGCTTACATCTTTAACTTGCTTTAGAATATGAAATTACACAGCTAGGACTTCACTGAAGACATTTATCTTAAATAACAACTAGATCTTCAAAACCTCACAAGTGAATAGAATCTTAAATGAACATGGCATTTCTGAAACCCTAACAAAATTAAATCAAACTAACAAAGTCCATGCTTTGCCAGCGAGAAATATAAATTCCGTTCAGATCTGTTTTTTTTTTTTTTTTTTTTTTTTTACCAGATCTAGGAGAAAGGTGGAGGAGTTGGAGTATGAGTTGGATCTAGCCAAATCTGCGCCGGAGTGGAAGATCCAGCCCAGAAATATACTCTCTTGTCTCATACCAATTGACACAAAATTCCTTTTTGAGCGTCTCATTTAAATGGGCACATTACTAAAATTGATAAAAGATTTTTACTATTCCTTCCACTCAGTCTCTATCTTACTTACTTTTATACTCACAAAACTTATACTCTCTCTCTCTCTCTCTCTCTCTTTCTTGATCACTTTTTATACCCATAACACTTACACTTTCTTTAATTCATGTGCTAAAAACACTTTGTGCCCATTGGTCTGGGACATAGGGAGTAGTAAAAGAGAATTAGTGGGAGGAAATATTATGATTATAAAAAATAAAGAAGGAGAGCATATGAGTGGGAAAAATAGTGATTTGATTGGTGTTATGACTGTAAACATATTTCATTTTGAGGAGTCTCAACTAAAAGTGACATGGACTAAAATAGAAATAAGTCATAATTAAAATTGAAATGAGGCAGAGGATGTAATTGATTGTAATTTCTAACATGAAATTTTCAATGAGGGTCATTCTCACACCCATAAATTTTTTTGGTATACTTTCTAGCTGTGTTTTTACCGACTCAACAACAGTCGAGCTTATATATGCTCAATCATATATTTAACTTAGCACTTCCAGGGCTAATAGAGTCGAGTTAGAACATGCTCGACCTCGTAAAAGAAAATCAGAATGAGGCTTTCACTACCCACATATCCGTTTAAATAGGAGCAATCCCAACTTCTCACAACTACTCGTTATTAAAAGCACTACCGCCAAAACAACCGCAAATGAACATATAGGAGATAGTCAATAGAGGAGTTGATCATCAAGGGAGTTACATGAAATGATCATCAAGAGAAATACAATATGTTAAGGGGGAGTTCCTTGGAGTTTCCATACATTTAAGGAGAGTTGTATTTGATATTGCTCATCCTATTCAAAGAAGATTTGATGTTCTACCTAATATATCCTTGATAAGATATTTTGGTCGCATATATTGTGCTAACATTATTCATGCAGATATAAACCATAACCACAAAAATAAGGAGATACTTAAAGAGTATAAATATACTCTTAATATCTTTTTATTGTTTTAATTATGGTTTTATATATTATTATAGCAGAATAATTATAATTTAGATATTTGTTATAATCTCTTTCTGATTTTTGTATATTATCCTTATTTAGGTTGTTTATATTTTAAGTTATTTGTATTTATTTTAGGTAATTTTATTTAAGGATTATTATGTTTGGTATTTATCTTATACTATTTTCTTGTACAAGTATATTTCTTATTTATGGCAGGACTCTCCTAAGCATGGAATGAAGCTATATAAATAAAGAGAGACCAGCCATTGAAGGACGGATTTTTTCTGAGCATTCAAAGAGAGAAATCAAGTTTTTATAAGAGTTGGTTTATGATTAAGATCTAAAGTCTTCAAGTTTCTTTGCAATTGTTTTTGTATTGAGAACATATATTGTTGATCATCTTTGGCTTTGAAGCATTGATAAGTCTTTTGATTCTTCAAGGTTGTTCTGTGTTTTATTTGTTCTAGGAGTCTAGACTTCATTTAGTCTTTTAATTATTTTGTTTCTTTCATTGTAATCGTTTTCTATAACTTGTACTCTATAAGTTTTGATTAATGAAAGTTTTCCAGCAAGCATAGTCTTGTTGAAGTGTTTAAAATTTCATGTGTTTTATTAGCCGCTGTGTTTTTTCTTAATTCTGTTCGTATACACTTGTATGTTGAGTTGTGTTGTCACTTGTATGATCATATCTGCACACAAGTGGTCATTTTCCAGAAACAGCCGTAACTACAATTCTTTCATTACAGACTATAAATATGGGTTTAATTTCCAGTATACAGGTTGGGAATGCCATTTCACTCTAAAACTATGTCCATTCAGATTTCGTTGTAAAGGTACATATTCATTCTCACACCGGAGGGTATTAATCAAAAATCATTTCCGACTAATTCACCCATGTTCATCGTACATTGCTAGATTATCTCTATTGCCTGATCAGAAATTGATCCACCACAATTCCGACAACACCAACGACATTGTTCTAAAATCGCTAGGCAGTGGACTTGAGCCTAGCGTCTAGAGCACCTAGGCGGGCTGAAAATTTAGCGCATTTTTGTTATTGTTAAAATTAATAACTTATTTTAGTTAAAACAAAAAACAAATAATACTTAAGAGTATTCTGTGATGTTTCAAAAATGTAAGTTACACATTTATACACTAACTCCAACACATTCACTCAACCAATTTTCTTTCAGCCCATTTTATTCAGCCTAACTAATATTTCTCCTACTTTCAGTGAGGCTCACCCTTTTTTATTTGGAAAAATTCCTCAAGGGCCTCTAGTCCCAGATTTTATTTGGAAAAATTCCTCAAGGCCCAGACACCCCTAGCCTCTATTGACCAGTCAACTTAAACATTTAAATTCCAAAATTACCCCTGTTCCTTAAACAAAACCCTAGCCACCTCTCCCATCCCTCATTCACGACACACCACAGCACGCACACACACAGTTCTCTCTCCCCAGCGTCGCCGGCTCCCCCACGTTATCTGGCGACCGGCGACTATCTTCTTCGATCCGTCTCTCTCTCTCTCTCTCAGATATGAAGAGTCGGCTCTCCAGATTCGTCTCCATTTCCGCCCACCTTCTTAATATTTGACGCTAACATGAATCCACCACCGTCGCTAGCTTCTCCTTCCTCGCCTAATTCAAGATGCGTAGTGTCGCGCCCCAGACCCGTGGTCCTACTTGGCCCCACGCTCGGGACACGATTGGAAGACGTTATAAAATTTCTTTGAAATTTTTTCGAAATGTCCTTTTAGAAAGTTGAACAAAAACACACTTGAAGTTCAAAGACTTCACTTAACTTTTTAAACAAACTTTACAAACACTTTCACAACGAAAGTACTTAGCCCGAAGGCTTACAAACTTTTAAACAAATGTACATACATCAACATTTACCAAAATAGGTGTGACCATAAGAAGTACGGGTACTCTACCCAAAGGGTTTACATTTACATAATGTAACCTTCAACAAAACAAGTCCCAACTCTTACCAAACCAACGTCCTCCCATGCCGAGTGTCCTATCCCCTGGACCCGCTTTTATCTAAAACAGTAAACAAATAAGGGTGAGAATAAATCTCAGTAAGCTACTAAAATGCAACTACGTTACATGCTGATATGATGATCATAAAGAAACAATATCAACAAGTAAACATATAGCATATAGCACATAACATCAACTCATATATCACATTTATCACATAGCCCACACTCCGGTGGATACCAAGCCAAGGTTTACCCAATAACCATAATCGTACGAGAATACCATCTGAGAAAACCATCTGAGCAGCATAAATAGCTGAAGCCGGGATCCCGAAAACCAAACCATAACCAAGAGAACCAAGTAACCAGAGAGGGAAATATAACACAAAGTCATAACCCAAATACTCACCAAAGGGAGCAATTCATCCCATCCAAGGCCAATCTGGACTGGGGAAACAAAGAAGGCGCAGTGGAGACCTTATAGTGAACTTGGCTTGTGTGCCACTATAATTCTCCCACCGCCTGACTCAAAAGCTCCAATGGAAAACCTTATAGTGGACTTACATGTACCATTATAATTCTTCCATTGGCAGACTCCACAACAAGACCAGCTGGACTTTCACAAGAAGCACAGTAATGAATACTTGCTAAACAAAACCCGGGGCATTTAATCCAAGAAGGAACTAAGCCAAATACATCACAAGATGCACACGAAAGATTTCTCATAAAGAGTCCATAATAAGGACATTTATTCACAACCCAATCTTTTTCATCAACGACATAAAAGTTATACACATTCACATTTGGGTCCTAAACAACACCAAGGACTACACAAACAATGGTCCTCTTATACCCCACTTGAACAAACTATCAAACCTGGAAGACAGGGGGGGTGCGCACGCCCCACCCACAAGGGTGCGCGCGCTTCCAATCATCAGATCCTCACATTTTTTGGTCACTTAAGGGTGCGCGCGCCCCACCCAAAAGGGTGCGCACGCCTCCCTTCATCAGTCCCTTTTTGCCTAGATTGGTAACAATAGGTGCGTGCGCCTCCTTATATAGGGTGCGCACGCCCCCTCCTATTTTGGGCCAAATCCCATATTCTTCCTTAGTTCAATTTTTAATCCTTCCGTCCCACAAGTATAACATATGTACTACACAACTAAGTACACAACATTGGTAACTTCATTAAGATTTCAATATGAGTTCTAAACCATTTCCCATACTCAGCAAACACCCATTCCATATACTCTCTTTGTCCCAAAATTACAAGTATAACAAATATTACCCAAATCACAAAATTAACAAGTAGAAGTATCAAATATAGCATATATGACTATTTTAACATTTAAAGGAGAATTAGTAACTTACCTAGTTCCGGAAAAAAGTATCGCTGAAATAAGTTTTGTTCGGCTAGAAATGACCTATTCGACGCCCTGACCATTTTTAGATAATTAGTTTTTAAAACGGGTAAGTAAATAAAAAGAATTAAATCGAAATGGGTCGAACTTACCTTTTTCTTCTTAACCCTAAAGAAAGTACGAGAGGTTTTGCAGAAAGAAATGGCACAGAGAAGGAGGAAGAAAGAAGGATAAGTCTTTATAAAAATCTTACCCATTTCACAAATTAGTCACCCAAGTTTCAAAGTTAACACTTTAGCCCCTTAACTTATAATTTCAACAAGGACCCTAAAGTTTCAACTTAATCATTTAACTCCTTTAACCATTATTTTTACTAACTAAGTAAATAGCACAAATAATCAAGTATGATATGCAAATCATAAAATATGATGCAACACATAAAATGCACATATAAGTCAAATAAAAATCCCCAAAAATATAAAATAAATAGGGACGGGTTTTGGGGTCGCTACACGCAGCCTCTGTGATCTGCCCGTATTTCTCTAGATCCAGCCAGATCTGAGCGCTTACCAGCAAACACGTCTTATCCGGCTACTAATTCTTCTCTGACGAAGCTCCGTCTCCGGCGAAGCTCCGTCCGCCCAGATCTGTCCGGAAACCTCATCCAGAGTGCTCCAGATCCGTCGCTCTCTCTAGATCTCTCTCTCACCAGATCTGGTGTTAGCCTACTTCATATCTGTCCATAAATTTCAAGTTTTATGCACTACTCCAATCAATCTCTGGTTTTTGATACATGTATTTCGGGTTACTGATTGAGGAGCTCAAGCTGTGTCACCGATAACGGAGTATGTTTCTTAGATATGTAGAGTTTTAAAAGCTTATCTCATAGTGTCTACTGTGATCCACTCTGTAACAATGTTTGTTCAAATCTCTCTTGCCTCCATATTTTATTCACAAATTACCAGTGCTTTTCAAAATATTTTCTTTGCTTTCACATAAACAACATTGCTCGTACATGTCATACAAAGTAAACATGCATGCAGATTTTATTTAAAGGAATTATTTGGAAATATTAATCTCTAGGTTTTCATTGATTAGGGCACAATTCGCAGCTTAATTAAATAACTAGGTGATTCTCTTTGATTTGGTGACAATTAACATTCAATCACAGTGGGAGTTTTTGCAATTTAAATGGTATTTGGTTTAACATTTTGTTTCTCTTCTTTTGTTTTCTTCTTTAAGATTGTGATGCAATTGGCAGTAATTCTTACAAGGGCAATGCTAGGCTCACAAAAGATGGCTGCAAAATGAAGGATACAAGATGTGGTGGCGATATTTCATTGGTTACATCGATAGTGGACCCGGCACACTCTAATTAAAAACACCAATACAATTATGACACCTCATTTTGTAAGCCACATTTTGTAGCCATCTTTTGTATCTTTATTATTTCCCTTCTTACAATTTAAGTATAAGATTCAAAATGAGTTTTATACATCAACTATAGAAGTTTGACTAAATATGAGAGTCAATATTAATAAAAAAAAATGTGAAAAAAAAAGTTAAAAAAGGACTCTTATACGTAGATGTATATGAGGCGAGGTAGTCTTATATGTTAGTCATAAGAGCTGATTGAGATTTGATCAAATATCAAAGTCAAAATTTATGGAATATTGACTTTTGTTTTATATTTGTGAAAAATAAGAAAAAAATGACTCTTATACTCCAGTTATTAAAGAATAATTATTCAAAGCAATTATTCAAGTCAAATTCCTTGAGAACCATAAAAAGTCTTTTATCTCGAATCGCCATTCCATCTTAACTATGAGCTTTAACTAGCTTATCAAATAATACCCAAAATTAACAACCAGATCATGTCATCAGGTCTTCAAGGAAGTCAAAGATTACCTGAGCATATGACATTCCATCCAAATAAAAAAAGGATTCTAAAGATTTTGAACTTACCTACATTTTTTCAGTACTTCCAACTGGCTCTTCTGAGAAGTAAATATATACTGTAGGTGTTTGGAGCATTCTTAGGGATTATTTTGGGTCATTCTTTCTCTCCATAGTCCAATAAAGAATTTATTAAACAAGAATGATAAGCGTACAGCCTTAACTTGCTTTAGAATATGAAATTACGTAGCTAGGACTTCACTGAAGACATTGATCTTAAATAACAACTAGATCTTCAAAACCTCACAAGTGAATAGAATCTTAAATGAACATGGCATTTCTGAAACCCTAACAAAATTAAATCAAACTAACAAAGTCCATGCTTTGCCATCCAAAAATATAAATTCCTTTCAAATCTGTTTTTTTTTTTTACCAGATCTAGGAGAAAGGTGGAGGAGTTGGAGTATGAGTTGGATCTAGCCAAATCTGCGCCGGAGTGGAAGATCCAGCCCAGAAATATACTCTCTTGTCTCATACCAATGGGCACAAAATTCCTTTTTGAGCGTCTCATTTAAATGGGCACATTACTAAAATTGATAAAGGAGAGTTGTAGTTGATATTGCTCATCCTATTCAATGAAGATTTTATGTTCTACCTAATCTATCCTTGATAAGATATTTTGGTCGCATATATTGTGCTAACATTATTCATGCAGATATAAACCATAACCACAAAAATAAGGAGAGACTGAAAGAGTATAAATATACTCTTAATATCTTTTGATTTTTTTAATTATGGTTTTATATATTATTATAGCAGAATAATTATAATTTAAATATTTATTATAATCTCTTTCTGATTTTTGTATATTATCCTTATTTAGTTTGTTTATATTTTAAGTTATTTGTATTTATTTTAGGTAAGTTTATTTAAGGATTATTATGTTTGGTATTTATCTTATACTAAAATACAAATCATTTCCTTGTACAAGTATATTTCTTATTTATGGCAGGACTCTCCTAAGCATGGAATGAAGCTATATAAATAAGGAGAGACCAGCTATTGAAGGACGAATTTTTTTTGAGCATTCAAAGAGAGAAATCGAGGTTTTATAAGAGTCCTTCTTGTCCTTGAAGTTGGTTTATGATTAAGATCTAAAGTCTTCAAATTTCTTTGCAATTGTTTTTGTATTGATAACATATATTATTGATCATCTTTGACTTTGAAGCTTTGATCTAAGTCTTTTGATTCTTCAAGGTTGTTCTGTGTTTTATTTGTTCTAGGAGTCTAGACTTCATTTAGTCTTTTAATTATTTTGTTTCTTTCATTGTAATCATTTTCTATAACTTGTACTCTATATGTTTTTGATTAATGAAAGTTTTCTAGCAAGCATAGTGTTGGTCCCAAAGGGTCAACAAGGGTATAAAAATAACTAGAGGGGGGGTGAATAGCTGTTTTGAAATTATTTTCGTACCCTTGATAAAATCAATTGCACATGCGCACTTTATCAAATAAGCGTTATGAAATGCGCCTAATTGAGTGAGTGAAATGCACAGCGGAATTTAGTAATGATTTAGGCGCAAATGATAAAGGGGGCGCAACACACACTCTAAGTATTTTGGCTCAAAGTGAGTGAAATATGAAACTAAGGCAAATGATATAATAAACACAACACAATTCAATCCAATCAATCTACAATGAATAAACAAGCAAATAGTGAGATAAGATAATAACTTGAAAGTAAATGACCAGAAATTAATACGCGCTATTTGGAGAGGTTCGATCAGAAAATGATCTACGTCCTCTACCAAGATGGTTAGTCTTGGATTTCTAATGGAGATATTATATTTTGAGTGAGTGTTATAAATTACAACGTTTGAGCTTATAGACTAACTCAAGATCTAATATTCTATGAAAGAACAAGTCCTAGAAAAAACTGGTGTATCTCTTAAAGAAAGATCTAAGTGATCAAACTTAAACAGGTGCGTGTGTGTTCTTAGTTTCAAGGCTCTTTAGATCTATGAGATTTAGAGCACAATAAAACTAAAGTGTTTTTGCTTGAAGATCTGGGCTAAGTATGAAGGTATGAAGATGTTCTTGAGGAATCTGGGAATTCAAAGGGCAATCTTCAAATCTTCAACAAATGCTTGAGAGAGAAATTCTGAAATGCTTAGCAACTTCAAATGGTTGAAGTTATGGGGTATTTATAGTAGAGCCCTAAAAACTAGCCGTTGGAAATCCTTTGTGGATAAGGTTGAAGGACAGATGTGCTGGAGCTCGTTGAGTGGAGCACGTGTCCTTTTATAGCCGTTAGACACATAACACAAATATGACCGTTATGGACAGGTGTCCACAAATATAGGTGCACACGTGTTATTTAACCACCGTTGGATCATTGGCATAGTTTTAATCTCTTCATGTCTTCAATAAATCATCAAGTGTTGAATTTAATCATATGGGGCGCATGAGCCAAAGATGTCTCATAGAGCCAAGCTGGCGCATATCATATGCGCGTGCCAGATGTGTTTATAGTAGAGCTCCAAAAACTAGCCGTTGGAAATCCTTTGTGGATAAGGTTGAAGGACAGATGTGCTGGATCTCGTTGAGTGGAGCACGTGTCCTTTTATAGCCGTTAGACACATAACACAAATATGACCGTTGTGGACAGGTGTCCACAAATCTAGGTGCACACGTGTTATTTAACCACCGTTGGATCATTGGCATAGTTTGAATCTCTTCAAGTCTTCATGTCTTCAATAAATCATCAAGTGTTGAATTTAATCATATGGGGCGCATGAGCCAAATGAGGCACATAGAGCCAAGCTGGCGCATATCATATGCGCGCGCCAGATGTGGCGCATGGGCGCATGAACAAGGCGCATGGCGCGGCGCGTGACTTGAATCAACACTGATTTCTCTTGAATCTTGACATCTTGCCCTATTCCTAAGCCTAGTCTATTCAAATGGACTACCTAAAAAATGAAGTATAAATACTTCTTACATATGGGTCTAAAGTCCATGAAATAAAACTTAGGTGATGGATCAATCAAATCTAATCAATCCTATACATTAAATACTGAGATATAAGTGGGCATACCCAACAATCTCCTCCTATTTGATTGATGTCATTATCTACTATATCAGGGACAAACATTATACTTGATAATAACATGTCCAAATAAATGAAATTGGTAAATCATGTCTCAAGTTAATGCACATACTAGTCCAAGATATAGATTTCTAATCTATTCCAATAAAGATAACATATTACAAATGGAAAGATAGAAATGACAGTTAACACATTCAAAATGTATGAGTTTTGGTTTGAAATGTGTTTAAACAAAGTTTAAATTCTATGCATAAAAATATGAAACAGTTTAAGTATGATGCGTATGATTTTAAACACATTCATTGTTCTACAAACAAGAAGTTTGAGTGAACAAGGTTTGAAACAATAGTGATGCTTTGTTCTCATTAATACTTGAAAAGTAGGAGTTACAGATTACAAGTATTGAACAGAACAAAAACAAAATGCGCTAAAACAAGTAAGCACAAAAAAATCACTAACCTCAAAATGTTCTAACTTTCAAAAGATTTTAACAACTTACAAACAAATGAAATAACTAAGGGTTGGGAGGAGTCGTATCATCGTCCTTCAATCCTTCTTCGATCTCCGTCACTGAGCGCTGAATTTATTTTGCAAGTTGAAGAGTACGGTTGACATTTCTAAAAGTCTCAGAAACACCATCTCTGAGGTAGCGCAGATGACCAACATTGATACTCATTCAATGAGCGCTGAGAAATAGCCTGCTGTTGAGAAAAAATTTCTGCAATCACTTGAAGGTTTGCTTCAACAGAGGCTTGCGCGCATAGAATGTCAGTTGAAGTTCTCTCTACGTGCCTGTCTGCGCTGGAATGTGCGGCATTGAAGTGCATCACTATCAACTCCTTCAAAACATTTAACTTTGAAATAAAGGAGCGTGAGTTAAGAGGCGCGCCATGTTCTGCGCTTGTAGAAGGCGCAAAAGTCATATGCTTTTGTAGCTCATCCTTGATCTCCTTTAGTTTGTCCATGACATTGACTAACTTATCACTTTCACCGGTGACTAACTCAAGCAATTTTTTAATGTCAGCAGCAACACTGGTCTCCTCTTGCTTAATGGCATCTATGAAATCCTGACCATCAGTCAACTTTATCCCTGCGCCAATTCTATCATGCAACTCAGTAAGAGTATCTTTGAACATATCATTCATTTCAGCGCCTATGCGCGTTATCTCCCCCTTAATGGCAGCAATCTCATCTGCGTGAATAGCAATCATTGAAGCATGAAGTTCAAATTGAGATTCCATGCGCGCTTGTCCCTGCTGAATTTGTTGAAGAAGAGAAATGACCATACCCAAATCAGCAGTAGGAGGAGTAGGTGCAGAAGTGGACTGAGGCGCAATAGGATCAGGGCTCCTGATAGGTGAAGGAATGGAAGTACGGGGAGGAGAAGGAAGTTACTCAGTACTTGAAGTAGGGTATTCTGTATTAGGTTGAGGCGCAGGAGCAGTGGGCGCAGAAGTTGACTTACGCTTCTTTAAAGGTTCTGGCTCCCCCCTCAACTATATCCTCACTCAGATCACCAAATAATTCAGCAGATAGTTGATCTCTGAGTTTTTGTTATTCAGCAGTGAGTGGAACTGGAGTTTGAGTAGGAGTTGGTTTAATAACTGGAGCAGGCGCAATAGTAACTTTCTTGGCAGGCGCAGTAGTGGTTGTCTTTGTTGAAGTGTTTGTTGAAGTCTTTGATGGAGGCGCACGAACACTAAGAGGAGGCGCAGTAGGGGTAGGGGCGCGTATATCAGCGCTAGATCCTACGCCCTTTTGCCTTTCAGATTTAGCCAATTCTGCAGCTTGTTTTAACTGGTAGTCTTCATCCCTTTTTCTCTGCGCTTCAGCCAAACTAGCTTCCTGAGCGCGTTTGATAGCTTCCTGGTCCTCTATGTCAGTTCTAGGCCTCTTTGGTAGTCTGCCTCCATGTTCAACATTTGCAATCCCTTTGCCTTTGTCTGTACCTGCGCCAGGAACTGCGCTAGATGATGCGCCAGGTCCAGTGCCAGGTGCTATCTCTGTATCTGCGCCATATGCCTCTTCTTCATCTGACTAAGTGGCTTCATCAACCAACTGAGCACCTTTAAATCGTGGTGCGCGCTTGGCAATGCGCATTCTGCGCCTTTTCAAGATCAGGTTATCCTTACCAAAGATTGGTACATCGTCTAATTTATAGACGGGATTTTCATTCAGGAATGTTGCAAGTGCTGGGTAGGTTAGGAAAATTTTAGTGAGGATGGGTCTTGAATTTAGTCTTCCCCTCACTTTTATTCTTGTCATACTTATCTATCTGCTCCGTCAAAGTCTTGAATATAATTTGAGGCCAGTTCAACTTAGCCTTGCCCATAATGGCAGCAGTATACTCCCACTGCTCCACCGTGAATCTGTTCACGTTCTCCGTCTTGAACACTATAGACGTATCCACTAGATGCGCTATATGAGCCAATATATCACCACCATCCCTAATCTCAACAACTTGATGTTATTCTGAAGAGTTGGGATATTGAGATAGGCGCGCGCAACAATGTTCTGCGCGGCCACAAAGTAAGTGTTGGCTTGACCAACTATACTTTGAGGGCCAGTCGATTTGAAATTCACTGCGTGCTTGATTGAGCCAGACGAGATGGTAATATCAACACCATGTACAACGGCGCAAATTCTGTAGCGCACAAATCCTACTTCATTTGTTGGTAACTCAACGAGTGCAGTAGTGGAGAAAAATTCATCAACAAGGAGTGGAGAATAGAAGGGTTGATCCAATGTGAATAACAGAGTGATTCCAGCAGTGTGAATGGTCTCGATGATGTCCAAACCCATCTGTTCTGAAGATAGCTCAGTGAGATCAAAGGTCTCACCAGGTCTAAAATTTGCAATATCCTACAAAAACAATGATGTAAGTTAGAAGTAAATAGGCGCATAGAAACATAAAATGAGCAAAGTAACATAGGCACATGGAAAATTTGAGGCGCGTATAATAATCAGGCGCAGAGAATCATAGGCGCATAAGAGAGCATAGTGATTCAAGGCACATGATTGTAATAGGCGCATGAAATTTTGGAGGCGCATAGTATGGTTCTATGTAAATACTAAGGAAAAATTAAACATAAGAATTTGACTAAGTATGAACTTAGACGCATAAGATATTTAGGCGCATAATGTTATGAGGCGCCTGAAGGATTTAGGCGCATAACATTTGTAATGGCTAGAGGCACATACACATGTTAGGCGCATGAATTACATGAGGCGCAAAATAACAATAGGCGCATAATCATACTAGGCACATAGATTTATATTTATGCGCATAACTATGTGATTAATTTGAACTTAGCATACAAACACACAAAATATCACAAACAAGTAAACATCATAAACAAGAAAGCAATAAGAATCAAAACATGTAAATTTTCGAAACCAAGTTTTGAAAAACATAAAACCCAAGTCATGCAAGAAAAATGAAGAACACGAAAAGCATGCTATTGAGTGCTCGAAGAACACCAAGAACACCAAGAACATATAAAATGTGAAACTTCACCAAATCAAACAAAAAACATGTCAAAATGACCGCATGAACGCAAGGATCTCAAATATGTTAACCAAAACAAGAACAAATCAACAATGAACACAGAAACTGGATTCAAAGATCCGAAAATTTGAAAAGTTCAAAAATGGTAATTTCTCAGATTCGCAAAGAATAACGAATTGATCGTTGAAAAGTTAAACTATAAAGAATTTAAAACACAAAACGAACATAACCCAACAAACTATTTCGAAAACGGAGAAACGAAACAAGATTAATCAAGAAAAGTGACTTTTCAGTTTTAAAAAAAAACGAACACAAGCATAAATAAAAAATGGCAGAAATTAAAGAGGTTTGAGTTTAGGAATCCATACCATTTCGTCTTGGGGTGCTTTGGTTTCTCTCTTAGAACCCATATATAAGAAAATATGAAGAAATGTAGAGAAATGGATAAAAAAAATATATAAAGAGAGAAAGAGAGTGACGGGAGTGAGTAGAGAGAGAGAGTGACTGGAAACGGGTTTCTGGGAGAGATAAAGTTTGAGAGAAAAAGAGGATAGCAATCATGAAAATGGAAAAGGGAGGTGTAAGGTCAACTTAATAGGTTTTTATGTTTTCTAGGAGAAGGGATGGGTATTAATGAAGGTAAAAAAAATTGGCTCATTAATGGTGATGTGTCATAAAGGTACGGCTCATTAATGAAGAATGACAATGAAAGGACGGCTATTAATGAGGAATGACACAAAGTACGGTGATGCGACACCTTGGTTAGAGAAATTGTCACACTTACCTTTTAAGTGTATGAACAATTTTGACTAAATTTTTGCACAAACACCAAAAACATCTGTTTTAGTGTAAGTTTGGGGTGCAAGAAATATATCCCAGAAAATAAAATTTTTGAAAAACGGAAAACGAGGGAAAATTAATTGCACAAGTACCCTTGAACAATTATGGAATATCAAAAGACAAAGATTCTCCATAATAAATAACAACATACATACCTGGTACTTGTGTAAAAATTGAATACGTTCAATCATTGAAATAATAAATGAGGGAGCATTGATTGAGCCGCAAACATAAATGTGCGCATAGGAGGCGCATTACTCAATGGGGGCGCGCAGAAGGTATTAGGCGCATTAGGCTCTTGGGCACGCAATGAGTGAGGCGCATGACGGCGCATAAAGTTTCCTTGAAACTTTAAAATTGATATAACTTTTAAGATCTAGGATATTCATAACTCAACAAACATAAAAACATTAGTAATGACAAAACTATATGAAATTAGTTGAGTTCAAGCATACCCATTTCACCTCTCAAAAAGATGAACTGTTTTGCGTCAAGTGCTTTCGTAAGAATGTCGGCGATTTGAAAGTCGGTTCCCACGTGTTCAAAATGAATGTTGCCTTTCTCCACGTGTTCTTTGAGGAAGTGATATTTGATGTCGATGTGTTTGGTCTTTGAGTGCATGATAGGATTTTTTAGAAACCGCAATTGTTGATGTATTGTCGCAGTAGATGGGACAATTTTCTTCAACTATATCATAGTCCACCAATTGCTGCTTCATCCATAATATCTGACAGCAACAACTTCACGCAGCAATATATTCTGCTTTCGTTGTTGAGACAGATACTGAAGCTTGTTTCTTACTCTCCCATGACACAAGTCGATATCCGAGGAAATGACAAGTGCCACTTGTGCTTTTCCTATCAATTGTGCATGCTGCATAATCCACATCTGAATAATCTACAAGTTTAAAATTCGAATCTTTGGTGTACCAAAGTCCAAGGTTAACAGTACCAGAGAGATATCATATAATACATTTCACAGTAATTAAGTGCGCTTCTCTAGGGTCAGATTGATAACGAGCGCAAACACATACATTAAACATAATATCGGCCCTACTAGTAGTAAGATAAAGGAGTGATCCAATCATACCTCGATAGAGCATTTGATCAACCTTTTTACCTTTTAAATCCTTGTCGAGTTTGTTGCCGGTGGCCATTGGAGTGTCGTATGCCTTAGCATTCTCAAGTTCAAACTTTCTGATTAGATCCCTTGTATACTTGGCTTGATTGATAAATATTCATTCATTCATTTGCTTGATTTGAATCCCAAGGAAGAATGTGAGTTCTCCCATCATGCTCATTTCAAACTTGTTCTTCATTAGTTTCTCAAAGCGCTTGCACAACAATTCATTAGTAGAACCAAATATAATATCATCAACATAAATTTGAACAAGTAATTTATGACCATTATGTTTAGTAATAAAAAGAGTTGTATCGATTTTACCGCGAGTGAAGCCTTTCTCAATGAGAAACTTGGATAGTGTATCATACCATGCTCTTGGCACTTGTTTGAGACCATACAAATCTTTCTGGAGTTTGTAGACATGATTTGGAAATTGTGAATCTTCAAACCCAGGTGGTTGAGCTACGTAGACTTGTTCTTTGAGTTCACTATTTAGAAATGCGCTCTTCACATCCATTTGATATAACTTGAAGTTCTTGTGAGCGGCGTAAGCTAGAAAGAGTCTGATAGCTTCAAGTCTTGCTACGGGCGCAAAAGTTTCATCGTAGTCGATTCCTTCCTCTTGCCTATAGCCTTGTGCAACCAATCTTGCTTTGTTTCTCATGATGGTTCCATTCTCGTCCATCTTGTTTCTGAACACCCATTTCGTACCAATCACTCCTTGATCAGTTGGTCTTGGAACAAGAGTCCAAACCTTACATCATTCAAATTGATTGAGTTCTTCTTGTATTGCAACAACCCAATTAGGATCTTGGAGCACTTCATCAGCATTCTTCAGTTCAATTTGAGAGATAAATGCAGTGTAAGCATCAAATTTTGTAGCTCTCCTTGTACGAACACCAACATGTAGATCACTAATGATATTATTGATTGGGTGACCTCTAACTTCACGAATTTTAGGAGGTAAGTTAGGTTGGGTTGTAGTAACTTGAAGGTCTTCAATTGGTACATCTTCACCAGCTTTAAAATCATCAAAGTTAGGGGATTGAACTGGTTCAGTGTTGAAAATGGGAGTGACACTAGGCGCAACATTTAATTGGGGCACATGAGTGAATACAGGCACATAGTATGGTGCAGCTAAATCTTCACTCGGTGCGCTATCATCGAAGTTTGGCGCAACTGATGTAGATGGATTTCCTTGAGTTGATGCATTCTGATCTTATGTAGGCGCAACATGAATTGGAGCACCTGTTTCATTAATCTCAACAGAATCATCAGCAACATTTAGAGCCAAATATGGCTCAAGGAGAGAATGTTCATCAAATATAACATGTACAGATTCAACTATCACTAATATAGATCTATTAAAGACACGAAAAGCTTTAGAGTGTTTGGCATACCCAACAAAAATATACTTTCGTCGGCTTTGGCATCAAATTTACCTCTATGTTCATTTCCGTTGTATAGGATATAACATTTGTAACCAAAGATTTTGAAGAATGCAATGTTGGGAGTTCTACCACGCCAAAGTTCAAACGGGTTCTTGTTGTGAAGTTTGTTGATGAGGGAACGATTTTGAGTAAAACATGCGGTGTTGACAGCTTCTTCCCAAAAGTACTTAGGCAATTTGGCTTCAGCTATCATTGTCTTTCCTGCTTCAATCAACGTTCTATTGTTTTTTTTCACAACGCCATTTTGTTGAGGAACTCCAGCTGTTGAAAAGTTGTGATCTATCTTATGATCGTCGCAATATCGAGCAACACCATTGTTCATGAATTCTGTTCCATTGTCAGATCGAACACTAACGATGTCATTTTCTTTTTGGGTTTGGAGCAGTCTGAATAAGGTGGTAAGAATGTCATAACAATTGTCTTTAGTAATCATCATTTCCACTCATGTGTATCTTGAGTAATCATCCACCACAACTAGAGTATACTTATTTCCTCTAACGCTTGCAGTGGTAACTAGTCCAAAAAGATCAATGTGCAGTAGTTGCAAACATCTAAAAGTTGAGGGTTTTGTCTTGCTGGAGAAAGACTGCTTCGGTTGTTTGCTAAGTTGACATGCGGCGCACTTCTTGTCATGATGATCAGCAACCTTGGGAAGTCCTTTAACAAGATTATTCCTGCTGAGTTTAGATAGATACTTGAAGTTCAAGTGACTTAAGCACTTGTGCCATAGCCAACTATTTTCGCTCACACTTTTAGCTACAAAACAAAGATTAGTACTAGAGTTCATACTATGGAAATCAATAATACAAATATTTGTCTTACGATATCCCGTGAGTAATGTAGCTCCAGTTTTGCCATTATTGATAAGACATTGCGTTGAGGTAAAATGGAATTCTAATCTTTTATCGCAGGATTGAGATATGGATAATAAATTATGCTTGAGTCCTTCGATGAGAGAGACTCTTTCAATGCACACTTTGTCTTTCTTAAGCTTTCCATATGCTACAATTTGACCTTTGTTATCATCACCAAATGTTACGAAGGGACCTCTTTCTTTATGAACATCTTCAAGTAAGGATTCATCTCCAGTCATGTGTCGTGAACACCCACTATCGAGAATCCATTCATACGTTTTAGCTTTTGAAGATCTAGCCATGAAGCAAAGAACCTGAAATATAAACATTTAAAGCAGGTCCCCTTTATTCCTTTCCGGGTCCTAGAGTTAGCAACTTTTGATGACCCACTCTTGCTTGACCTTAGGATTTTTACGTCCTTTGGCATTGGGAGTGAATCTCAAAGGCATTCCACGGCCTTATGTCCCGAACAATCACAAATTGAACAATGATGAAACCCACCAATCACGTGAGTTTTCACAAACTCTTTACTTTTCTTTGGGATAGCATTATTCTTTGGGTCAGATGAACTAGCCTTAACAAAATCCTTCTTTTAAAAATTTGGAGTGCTTTTTCTAGGAGAGCGCATAGGGCTAGGAGGCGCACGGTGGTGAGGCACGTGGATCTTAGGCGCATAATGTGCACTCGGAGAAGGAGCGCGCCTTGTTTCAAGAATGATTTTGCTAGAGGATGATTCATCTGTAGCTATTTCTTTCTCCTTAGCTTTCCCAAATTGCTTCGTTGGGTAGACATAATGGAATGTTTGTCGCTTGACTTTTTCCTGTCCTTTACCCATTGAATTAGAATGTTTTTCCTTTGGAATTTCAAGAGTTTTCTGAGTTGTAAATTCACTGTCTCTTTCAGCACAAACATCACACTTAAAGTTGTCACTAGTTGATGATGTGAATCCCAAGCCGCTTTTATCACCACTGGCTTTTTGGGACTCAAAGATACTGTCCATAGTGACACGAGAATTGGACCACTCATTTGTAATCTTTTTAAGATCGGTAATTTGAATGACCAATTCATCGTTTTGAACTTTAAAAAGTGAGTTTTGTTCCGTTAGATAAGTGTTTTTAACAGTAAGAGGAGTCATACTCTTTATCTGCTCCTTAAGGAGGGTGAGTTCAGATTTTAATAGAGATTTCTCGATCTTAAGCTGGGAAATTTCATCACATGATAGTGCTAAAGCTTCCTTCATATCACTAAAATGACTGATTACCTTTTCAGCCTCTTTGAATAACTTTTCTTGCTTTACAATGTCCTCATCATGAGTGATTACAAGGATTGGTTCAACTTGTGGTCTGATGTAGTTACCTTTTCTGAGCTTGCTTCTTGCGCTCAGATCACATCTGGAGAATAACAAGCCACCATCGCTTTAAGCTAGAGTAAGAAATCCTTGTTCAACGAGCTCGCTGATGGTTGGTCCTTTCTTCTTTTTCACCTCTTGAAAACCTGCAGATTTCTTGATTGGTTTATTCAAGACATTCATATCAGGAACATCCTTTGAGTAGTCATCATCAGAATTATAAACTTCATCTTCATCATCCTTTGCTACCAAACAAACGAATCCATCATCAGAATCTTCATCGCTCTCTTCTGAATCTGTTTCAATCCAAGTGTTCTAGTCATTTGCTGGTGATTCTTCTTCAGCAACCATTCCCTTGTGACGAGTGAATTTGGGAGTATGGCTGCTTTTCTTCTGTATGTACTCAAATTTGGGAATTGGACAGCTCGAAGCAAAGTGTCCTGGTTTCCTGCAATTAAAACAAACAAGGTCTTCTTTTCTTTTTGAATCACTGCTCCTCGTGAACTTTGGAGGAGCTCTGCTTGTAGATCCTTGAGCTTTGTTGAATGAGCCGGGTTTGAGAATTTTCTGAACTTCTGGAATCTATTCACAAATAAAGCGAAGTCTTCATCATCCATGTCTAATAGCTCAGAAGTAGAAATTTTGGGATCAGAACTTTTCTCCTCCGGCGCAAGCGCTTCCTCTCTATGCGCCACCATTGCAATAGATTTTGATTTTCCTTCAGTTTCACTAATGTGTTGGAGTTTGAGCTCATAAACCTTAAGATTTTCATACAGGTTTCTTAGTATCCATACATCTAAAGTTCCAGCGTCTTTAAGGGCACTAGATTTATGGAGGTATCTTGATCCAAAAGCAGCAAGGAAATTAACATTTAATTCCTTATTTGAGAACTTCTTTCCAAGTGAAATACATAGATTGATAATTTCACAATAGCGTTCGTAAGTTTGTCTTAATGATTCACCGGGGAGTTGAGAGAAATTGTTGAATCTCTTTTGTACTTCATATCTCTTGTTCTCTTTGCAAACCGTGTCTCCTTCTATATTGTAACGATCCCAAAACCCGTCCCTATTTATTTTATATTTTTGGGAATTTTAATTTGAACTTATGTGTGCATTTTATGTGTTAGAAAATATTTTTATGACTTGCTTATATAGTTTGCTAAATTGTGTTATTTATTTGGTTAATAGTAATAATGGTTAAAGGAGTTAAATGATTAAGTTGAAACTTTAGGGTTGAAAGTGTAACTTTAAAGTTTGGGGGGTTTAGTTGTTAGAAATGGAAGTGGAGGGACCTAAGTGTAAAATGGGATTTTATAAAAACATCTTTATCTCTTCTCTCCCTCTCTCTGCGTTCACACTCACACTTTTATTTTCTTTCTTTCACTGTGTTCATCGAAGAAGAAAAGAAAAAGGGTAAGTTCAACCCATTTCGATTTATTTCTTTTAATTTACTTATCCATTTTAAAAACTAATTATATAAAAATGATCAGGGCGTTGAGTAGGTCATTTCTACTGGATCGGAAAATATTTCATTTATACTTTCTTTGGAAATAGGTAAGTTACTAATTCCCCTTAAATAGTAAAATGGTCATATATTTGCTATATGTGTGATATGTGGTGAAATTATTGTGAAAAGAATTTATTTGTGATACTTGTTTATTTGGGACAAAGGAAGTATAATTATACTGGGTAAGTAATTTGGGTAAGTAATTTGATTTATATGCTAGGATGTATATGGAGTATGTTTATATACTTGAGAATGTTAGTAAGTGTTTGAAAATATACTCCTACTCGTGGGACGGTAAAATATTAAGTTAAGTTAAATGTTAAATAAGTATATTATAAAAATTATACTATTATTCGTGGGATGGGGAAATGAATGAAAGTATCCCTAAATGAGTATATTAGTATATTAGAAAAATTATACTTATACTTGTGAGACGGTGAAACAAAAGGAGTATAAATTATCCAAGTTTTGGCCTGCGAGGTGCTTTGGGCGACTGCCCAAATAGGGCGTGCGATCACCCAAGTTATCTGAAAGAATTTGGTCTTGGATCAGGGTGGTTTGAGCGGCCGCACAGTCTGGTGTGGGCGACCGCCCAGGGCTGCTGAAAAGTTAAGATGTTTCATTTTAGTTGATTTAGAGGTCCGATCTTGGTCTAGGTCTTAGGTGATGTCCTAGAGTACCTAGATAGTTGTTGTGGAACACCAAAGTGGTAGAGTTGGTTCCTTTGTGAACATATGTGTTGTGGAATTTAACTAAGTATTAAATGGATATTATGGAGCATCCTTTTGATGTGTTTTGGATTAATTGTGAATGGGTGCAAGATTGTGTTGTGACTTAATGTCAATGGTAAAAGATTGTGTTGTGACTTAATGTCAATGGTAAAGGATTGTGTTGTGACTTAATGTCAATGGTAAAGGATTGTGTTGTGAACTCTTTATGAGTGTTTCTTTCGTGTGCAACTTGTGATGTGTTTGGCTTGGTTCCCTACTTTGGAATCATGCACTGGTTGTTGTTTAAGCAAGTATTCATTACTGTGCTCTCGTGTAAAGTCCAGCTGGTACTCTTGTGGTGGTGTCGGGATAGTGGTAGGGATTACATCATTGTAAGGCTTCTATCATTGGTTTCCCATTGTTTATGATATCGGGCAGTGGTAGGGATTACAATGGCACACGAGCCAAGTTCACTATAAGGCATCTATCATTGGTTTCCCATTTTTAACCCCAGTCCATATTGGCCTTGGATGGGAAGAGCTAGCTCCCTTTGGTGAGCATTATAGCTATATACCTGGGTTATGACTTGCTGTCATTTCCCCCTCTTGTTGGTTATTGGTTCTTATGGTTTGGTTCTTGGGGATCCCCTGCTTCAGCTATTGATGCTACTTCAGCTATTTATGCTACTCAACTGGTTTTCTCAGATGGTTCTGTTTGTTTCGAGAACCTTGGCTCACAGTATCCACGTATGAGTGTTTATTTCCGCCTTATGTGCTGCATGATGAGTTGGTCGTTATTTATAACTGGTATGGGACGGTTGGCGATAGGGAGCCTCTCATGTTATGTGTTATATGCTATATGATTATTAGTTGATATTGTTTCTTTATGTTTATCATATCAGCATGTAACGTAGTTGCATTTTAGTAGCTTACTGAGATTCATTCTCACCCCTTATTTGTTTACTGTTTTAGATAAAGGCAAGTCCAGGGAATAGGACACTTTGGCACGGGAGGACGTTGAAGTGGTAAGAGTTGGGTTTTGCTTTGTCAAGGTTACATTACATAGATGTATAACCTTTTGGGTAGAGTTTCCTTGACTTCATCATCTTGTAACACCAATATTTTGGATAATGTTGGTGTGAGTACATTTGTATAAAAGTTTATTTGAAAGTCAGTGGAAGTCTTTGAACTTCAAGTGTGGATTTGTTAAACTTTATGAAAGTATATTTCGAAAAATTTTCTAAAGGTATTTTATAACGTCTTCCAATCGTGTCCCGAGCGTGGGGCCAAGTAGGACCACGGGTCTGGGGCGCGACATATATGCTCTTCAATAGCATTCCATAACTCATTGACGGTAGCACAATGCATGACTTGTTGTTTCATAGCTGTGCTTAGAGTGCTTAGGAGAATGTTTCTTGCTTTGCCATGATTTGTAACTCTTCTTGTTTCTTCTTCATTCCATTTTTCCTTTGGTTTCTTGATGGTTGGTTGAGCAGTGTTGGTGCGCGAATTTGAATTCTCTTTCATTGGGATATAAGGTCCATAAACCACGGTGTCATGAAGCCTTTCATCGATTGAGTTGATATGAGTCAAGATGCTGAATTTCCACACGTCAAAATGATCTTCATCAAAGACTGGAACGTGAGTGTAGTTTGCAGTTGCCATAGGTTTTTAGCTTGCCATTTCGAATCGGCACCCAAGCTGTTAAGCTTGAAAAATAAAAACGTTTTATAAAGGTGTTTGCTCTGATACCACTTGTTGGTCCCAAAGTGTCAACAAGGGTATAAAAATTGCTAGAGGGGGGGGTGAATAGCTGTTTTGAAATTCTTTTCGTACCCTTGATAAACTCAATTGCAAATGCGCACTTTATCAAATAAGCGTTATGAAATGCGCCTAATTGAGTGAGTGAAATGCATAGCGGAATTTAGTTATTATTTAGGCACAAATGATAAAGGGGGCGCAACACATACTCTAAGTATTTTGGCTCAAAGTGAGTGAAAGATGGAACTAAGGCAAATGATATAACAAAGACAACACAATTCAATTCAATCAATCTACAATGAATAAACAAGCAAATAGTGAGATAAGATAATAACTTAAAAGTAAATGACAAGAAATTAATACGCGCTATTTGGAGAGGTTCGATCGGGAAATGATCTACGTCCTCTAACAAGATGGTTAGTCATGGATTTCTAATGGAGATATTATATTATGAGTGAGTGTTACAAATTACAACGTTTGAGCTTATACACTAACTCAAGATCTAATATTCTATGAAAGAACAAATCCTAGACAAAACCGGTGTATCTCTTGAAGAAAGATCTAAGTGATCAAGCTTAAACAGGTGCGTGTGTGTTCTTAGTTTCAAGGCTCTTTCGATCTATGAGATTTAGAGCACAATAAAACTAAAGTGTTTTTGCTTGAGGATCTGGGCTAAGTATAAAGGTATGAAGATGTTCTTGAGGAATCTGGGAATTCAAAGGGCAATCTTCAAATCTTCAACAAATGCTTGAGAGAGAAATTCTGAAATGCTTAGCAACTTCAAATGGTTGAAGTTATGGGGTATTTATAGTAGAGCCCCAAAAACTAGCCGTTGGAAATCTTTTGTGGATAAGGTTGAAGGACAGATGTGCTGGAGCTCGTTGAGTGGAGCACGTGTCCTTTTATAGTCGTTAAACACATAACACAAATATGACCGTTGTGGACAGATGTCCACAAATCTAGGTTCACACGTGTTATTTAACCACCGTTGGATCATTGGCATAGTTTGAATCTCTTCAAGTCTTCATGTCTTCAATAAATCATCAAGGGTTGAATTTAATCATATGGGGCGCTTGAGCCAAAGGAGGCGCATAGAGCCAAGCTGGCGCATATCATATGCGCGCGCCAGATGTGTTTATAATAGAGCCCCAAAAACTAGCCGTTGGAAATCATTTGTGGATAAGGTTGAAGGACAGATGTGCTGGAGCTCATTGAGTGGAGCACGTGTCCTTTTATAGCCGTTAGACACATAACACAAATATGACCGTTGTGGACAGGTGTCCACAAATCTAGGTGCACACGTGTTATTTAACCACCGTTAGATCATTGGCATAGTTTGAATCTCTTCAAGTCTTCATGTCTTCAATAAATCATCAAGTGTTGAATTTAATCATATGGGGCGCATGAGCCAAAGGAGGCGCATAGAGCCAAGCTAGCGCATATCATATGCGCGCACTAGATGTGGTGCATGGGCGCATGAACAAGGCGCATGGCGCGGCGCGTGGCTTGAATCAACACTGATTTCTCTTAAATCTTGATATCTTGCCCTATTCCTAAGCCTAGTCTATTCAAATGGACTACCTAAAAAATGAAGTATAAATACTTCTTAAATATGGGTCTAAAGTCCATGAAATAAAACTTAGGTGATGGATCAATCAAATCTAATCAATCCTATACATTGAATACTGAGATATAAGTGGGCATATCCAACACATAGTCTTGTTGAAGTGTTTAAAATTTCATGTGTTTTATTAGCCGCTGTGTTTTTTCTTAATTCTGTTCGTGTGCACTTGTTTGTTGAGTTATGTTGTCACTTGTATGATCATATCTGCACACAAGTGGTCAATTTCTAGAAACAGTCGTAACTATAATTCTTTCATTATAGACTATAAATATGGGTTTAATTTCCAGTATACAGGTTGGGAATGCCATTTCACTCTAAAACTATGTCCATTCAGATTTCGTTGTAAAGGTACATACTTATTCTCACACCAGAGGGTATTAATCAAAAATCATTTCTGACTAATTCACCCATGTTCATCGCACATTGATAGATTATATCTATTGCCGGATCAGAAACTGTTCCACCACAATTCTGACAACACCAACGACATTGTTCTAAAAATCCCTAGGCAATGGACCTGAGCCTAGCATCTAGAGCACCTAGGCGGGCTGAAAATTTAGCGCATTTTTGTTATTGTTAAAAATTAATAACTTATTTTAATTAAAACAAAAGACAAATAATTCTGTGATGTTTCAAAAATGTAAGTTACACATTTATACACTAATTCCAACACATTCACTCAACCAATTTTCTTTCAGCCCATCTTTATTCAGCCTAACTAATATTTCTCCTACTTTAAATGAGGCTCACCCTTTTTTATTTAAAAAAATTCCTTAAGGGCCTCCAGTCCCAGATTTTATTACAAATAAGGAGAGTCCCAGACCCAAATACCAGATAAGGAGTTCGTCCTAGATAAAAATTTCCCAAACACCCCTAGCCTCTATTGACCAGTCAACTTAAACATCTAAATTCTAAAATTACCCCTATTCCTTAAACAAAACCCTAGCCACCTCTCCCCTCCCTCATTCACGACACACCAAAGCATGCACACACACAGTTCTCTCTCCCCACCGTCGCTGGATCCCCCACGTTATCTGGTGACCAGCGACTATCTTCTCCGATCCGTGTCTCTCTTTCAGATCTGGAGAGTTATCTCTCTAGATTCGTCGCCATCTCCGGCCACCTTCTTAATCTCTGACGCTAACATGAAGCCACCACCTTCGCTAGCTTCCCCTTCCTCGACTAATTCCAGATGCGCAGCCTTTGTGATCTACCCGTATTTCTCTAGACCCAACCAGATCTGAGCGCTTACCAGCAAACACTTCTCCGGCTACTAATTCTTCTTCGACGAAGCTTCGTCCGCCCAGATCTGTCCGAAAACCTCATCCAGAGTGCTCCAGATCCGCCTCTCTCTCTAGATCTCTCTCTCACCAGATCCTGTGTTAGCCTACTTCATATCTGGCCATAAATTTCAAGCTTTATGCACTACTCCAATCAATCTCTGGTTTTTGGTACATGTATTTTGGGTTACTGGTTGAGGAGCTCAAGCTGTGTCACCGGTAACGGAGTATGTTTCACCGTTAACGGAGTATGTTTCTTAGATATGTAGAGTTTTAAAAGCTTATCTCATAGTGTCTACTGTGATCCACTCTGTAACAATGTGTTAGGATTTATTGTTAGTACACCCACTTAATTTGATTGATCCATGCCACGTGTCTTTTTATGGACTTTAGGACCGCATGTAATGAAGTTATACTTTAATTTTTTAGACAAGTCCATTTCTAGATTTTTATTTGTCTAGGCTGAGTAGTTCGGTTTACCCTTAGCGGTTTAGTTGTTCAAACCGCACATGTGCTATCTTCAAGACCGCCAGCATGGAGCTACAAGTGTTTTATTAAACCGCATTATGTGGCTTTGATGAACCCGCTTGTTTCAGTTTCTTATGAAACCGCTTATCAAGTTCATCCTTGGAACCGCTCCTATGCCTAGTGGAACCGCGCAGTAAATGAAGAATTCGCTAAGTCATTTATTCCTTAGACAAACATTCCCTTTTCAACCATAAAAGGAATGTGTTATGTCCTGTCAAAATAACTCTAAGTTAACTTGGAGTTACTGCAAGGAATGTCGGTCTTGTCAAAGCAATTTGAATTGTTTACCGTTAGTCCTTTCTGCATCAAAGGACGGATGCCAGGTAGTGGTGCTACAACTACCTAGGACTACAAGACAAAATGAAGGACGACAATGACAGCTCAACCAATGGGAATTCGACAGCACTGTACCCTTCAGATTTGATTCAAATCTTTACCCAACGGTCACAAGGGTGCACTGCCTATAAATAGCCTTCATTCCTCAACAATAAAGGTTGCTGAGCTTCAAGAGAAAAATCCCAAGTATTCAAGTTTGCTTTGAAGATTGAAACCCAGATATTCATCCCTTCATCCATCTCCTTAGCAAACCCAGAATTCCTTCATCAAGCTTCAAGCCTTTAAACCTTCCATACTCAGCCTTTACACCGAAAGATATTCTTTTGCTCACTCCATAATTTAGATACTTAGAGCATTTGATTTCTTTCCACACACACACCCGATGTATATGATCATATAGATTATATATTTCGAAAACACCGGTTATTATTTTCATAGCATAGGTTAGACTTATTGTTTAGAGTTTAGATTAATCTTGTAAAACCTCCTCTAATTAATACAAGTCTAGTAGCTATTATAAAATCATAGACTAACTATCTAGGTAGAGGACGTAGTTCATTCAAGAACGAACCTCTTCAAATTGTGTGTTTGATCTTTACTTTCTGTCTTGTTATTTATATTTCTTGTTTGTGGTCTTAAACTGAATCCATATACGAAATGACTTGAAATATGAATTGTGTTTTTCTTTGATTTATAAGTTGAACTTATCGGTTGCATCATAGTATTTTCAACCTGAGTCTAACCACCCAACTCTTTAAATATCAGTTTGGCCAAAACCGCTAAAACTCCGCTGTGCATTTTATCAGTTCGTTTTAAGTACTTTAAACCGCAGTTAACCAAATTGATAATTACTCGGTTGATTTTCAAGGGTATTTTTGAAAAAGTTTGGACCGCTATTCACCCCCCCTCTAGCGGTTCTATACCCTTGTTGCCCTCTGGGACCAACAAGTGGTATCAGAGCATATCCACCAAAACTTATTTTTACAAGCTTAACCGCTTGGGTGCTGATCCAATGGCAAACACAAACACCCATATGATGCAAACATCCAATTCGAATCACTTACCGATTCTGGATGAAGATAGTTTTATCTTTTGGAAAGATAGGATGATGAAACACATAATTTCATGTGATCGTAGACTGTGGACTGCGGTTAAGGATGGACCATGCGTTCCTATAAAATCTAATCCACGTGCAAGAACCACAGGAGAATAAGTTGAAATCAGGAAGTTGGAAAGTGAGTGGACTGAAGCAGACCGCAACAATGTGGATTTTGATGGAAGAGCTATGTCCATGCTAGTGTCATCTATTGACTTGAGGACTCATTCTAAGGTGCTTCACTGCACAACCGCAAAGGCTACCTGGGATGCTATAGTTGACTTTCTGGAAGGAGATTCAGATACCAAGAAGAACCGCCTCTACCAACAGAGAAGGCTCTTTGACTATTTTGTTAAAGACCCTAATGAATCTCTTAGACAATGCTATGAGAGGTTTATTGATATTGTTAATGTTTGTTTTTCTCTTGGACATGTCTATTCTAATACAGATTTGAACATGAGATTCATGCAAGCACTTGGTAGCAAATTGATGATCAAAACTACAAACATTGAAGACAACAAGGACTTGGAAGCTCTTGATCTTCGACACTTGTATGCCATGCTGAAGCTTTTTGAATTCAAGCTTGAAGAGGTCCATGAAATCGAAAGTAGATTTAAGACCCTCTCTCTAGCCGCATTCAACAATACCTCATCTCCAGTCTACAATCTAGACCATCATCAAGCCGCACCTCACCTCCACTTGCAAACCGCTCCTCCTGATCAAAATGTTCCTAAATACAATCCTCAAACCGCACCTCTTGATTATTACCAGCAGTCTCATCAATCCTATTCTCAATCAAATCAACCATATCCTCAACCTCATCAATCTTATCAGTAGTCTCATCAACCCTACACTCCTCCTCAAAGTTCTTATTCTCAGAGTGTATCATCTCAATCTTTATGCTCTAGTCAAGTTGATTTTTATGACATGGATGATGAAGAATTTGCTTTATATGTGAAGAAATACACCAAGTTCAGGAAGAACAATAGATCTCAATTTCCATCCCCCAAAGGACCTGCAAAGTTTGTCCCTCCTACCAGATTCAACAAAACCGCAGATCCTAAGAAAAGGGATGACCTGGTCTGTTATAATTGCATACAGCCAGGTCACTTTGCTTCAAGCTGTCCCAAACCTTGCTATGAAGCCGCGCCAGCAAAGAAACCATTCAACAAGAAGTTTGTCAAAAGAAGAGGAATGGTAGCTGACCAAGGGGATCAACCGCTGACATGGATGGGATCAGATTCAGATGAAAGTAATGATGAAGATGGAGTTGCTAATCTATGCCTCATGGGATTTGAAGAAAGAGTTAAAATTGACGAAAGCCTTCCTCTGCCAAATCAAAAAATGAAGTCAGTTTCACCAAGGACCCCTGAGGCTAGATCAAGCAAAGCTCCTACAACACCAAACCGCACTCCTGAGGTTCAAGCAGACCTAAGACATGATGACCATGTATTAGAACGTGCTAATACCATTTGTCAACAACATACTGTGCTTAAAAAGGCATATAAACTAATGACTGCGGAACTTGAAGATTCCCAAAGAGAATGCAAGTCCCACAAGGAGGAAATTGAGAAACTCAAGTTCCAAATTGCTGGGATTTCATTAATTGAGGAAGAAAACCGCTATCTGAAGGATAGAACTGAGGCACTTCTCACCCAAATCCATGATCTTACTATACAAAGGGATGACCTTCAAAAAGTGACCGATGTATGGACTAAGTCTGGTGTCACCGTGGAACAAATCCTAAGTTCACAAATTCCTACTTCGGATAAAAGTGAATTAGGGTTTAAAACCGATGATGGGTGTAAGTGTCCTTATCTCTGTGCCGAAGGTGGTGTGATACCAAATGAACAAACCAAAGAAATTCCTAAGGGAAATCATGCTGGTAAAAAGGGCTCAAAATAAGAAATTAAAAAGCATAATTATTTCTTTGAGTATCCTAAAAACCAGACTGGGAGAGATTCAAAGTGGAAAGATAAATCCACAACGGCTGAGGCAACCAAGGAAGTATTGAGTGATGAAACCGCTCCTAGTCGGTTTAAGGAAATTCCTATCATTTTTCCTAAAGCCACACCTAAGAGGAAGGTTGAGCTCAAGAAGGTAATCTTTGTTAAAGCCAAAACCGCTGACCCAGTAAAACATGAGAAACCGAAGGTCAGTAAAGGGTTTGTAAAACCGCAATCTTCAACTGGTTTAATTCATTGTGTCATTTGTGCTGATTATGGTCATAGTGCTGGTCATTGTCTTTTAAGGTTCACACCCAATGCCAAAGAATGTAAAAATCCTAAGGTCAAACAGGTGTGGGTCCCAAAAAGCTGCTAACCCTAGGACCCAAAGAATAAGGGGGACCAAAATCTTTAATGTTTATTTTTCAGATCTTATGCTTTATGGCTGGAACTGCAAAGAAGAATAAGGATCTTTGGTACTTGGATAGTGGTTGCTCACGACACATGACCGGAGATAATGAACGTCTTTGTGATTTCATCAGTATGAGAGCCTCCCCAGTAGTGTTTGGTAACAATAAGAAAAGAGAAACAGTAGGATATGGAGCAATCAAACGAGGAAGGTGACTATTGAAAATGTGTCACTAGTAGAAGGACTCAAGCACAACCTTCTCTCCATATCTCAGTTTTGTGACAAAGGAATGAACTGCAATTTCACCTCAACTAATTGTTTCATTAAAGATGCAACTTCTGGAGTCAATCTACTAACTAGAAACAGAACAGGTGATGTATATATGATAGATTTGAGTAATATTGTTTCTATTGCTGACCTCTGTTTTGTAGCAAAAAATATAAGTGAAAGCAGCTGGTTATGGCATAAGCGGCTAAGTCACTTGAACTTCAAATATCTAGCAAAAATGCAAAGGGACGGTCTTGTCAAAGGACTACCCAAAGTGGCTGACCATCATGATAAGAAATTTAAAGCATACCAGCTTGGTAAGCAGCCCAAATAGTCATTTCCAAGCAAAACCGTGCCTTCAACGAACCGCTGCTTACAACTGCTTCACATGGATTTATTTGGACCTATCCCAACCGCCAGTATAGGAGGAAACAGCTATACCTTGGTGGTGGTTGATGACTTTTCAAGATATACATGGGTGGAAATGATGGCCTCAAAAGATGATACTTATGGCATCGTAACCGCTCTCTTTAGACAATTCCAAACTCAGAAATTGGATGACATCATTAATGTGCATTCAGATAATGGAACCGAGTTTACAAACAATGGTGTTGCCCAATATTGTGATGATCATGGAATTGATCATAACTTCTCTGCCGCCGGGGTTCCATAACAGAATGGAGTTGTAGAAAGAAAGAACAGGACTTTGATTGAAGCAGGGAAGACCATGATTGCAGAAGCCAAGCTTCCCAAATACTTCTGGGCCGAAGCAGTCAATACTGCTTGTTTCACCCAGAACCGCTCCCTCATCATTAAAGTCCACAACAAAACTCCGTATGAATTTTGGAGATGCAGATCACCCAACATTGCCTTCTTTAAGATATTTGGATACAAGTGTTACATCTTGTACAATGGCAGAGAGCATCGAGGTAAATTTGATGCTAAAGCTGATGAAGGTATTTTTGTTGGTTATTCAAAACACTCTCAAGCTTTTCGTTGTTTCAATAAGACTTCATTAAAAATTGTAGAGTCTGTCCATGTTATATTTGATGAACATGATCTTCTTGAGCCACATATGGCTTCAAAAGTTGCTGATGATTTTAGTGGTTTTAAGACAGGTACATCTTACCCTAATCATACAGCCGCTGATGACCAACCTACTCAAACCGCTCCATCAGGTTCTCCAGCTGCTCACAGTCAAACCGCAAGGGGTGTTGCTGCTGAACCGCTATCTTCTGACCCCATTCAAACCATTGATCCAGTTCCAATCATCACGTTCAATGAAGATTTCAATGATTATCAAGAAGAGCCTCCTCTAAAAAATCTTCAAGAAATTGTGGTTCATAAAGACCTCCCTCCAGAAATCAATGAGAATAGATACCATCCAACTACTAATGTTATAGGTCCCATCAGTTCTGGTGTTCAAACAAGAGGAATCTTAATCCATAGAGATGACCACGGTTTGTTCATAACCGCTCTGTTATCTCATATGGAACCAAAGAAGGTTGATGAAGCTTTAAGTGATCCTAGTTGGGTAATTGCAATGCAAGAAGAGCTAAATCAGTTTGAAATATGCAAAGTTTGGACTCTAGTTCCAAGATCCAGAGATCACACTGTAATTGGACCAAAATGGGTATACAGAAACAAGATGGATGAAAATGGTACTACAACCAGAAATAAAGCGAGGTTGGTTGCTCAAGGTTATAGGCAAGAAGAAGGGATTGATTATGATGAAACCTTTGCCCCAGTAGCCAGACTTGAAGCCATTAAATTGTTCCTGGCCTATGCCTCCTTCAAGAAATTCAAGTTATATTAAATGGATGTGAAGAGTGTATTTCTGAATGGTGAACTACAAGAAGAAGTCTATGTAGCCCAACCGCCAGGTTTGAAGATAACAAATTACCTAATCTTGTCTTCAAGCTCAAGAAGGCTGTATGGACTCAAACAAGCACCAAGAGCATGGTATGACACTCTATCTAAATTTCTTATTGAACAAGGTTTCTCTCGAGGTAAAATTGATACAACTTTATTTATTGCTAAACAAAAAGGTCATTCATTATTAGTTCAAATATATGTTGATGATATTATTTTCGGTTCTACTAATGAAACTATGTGTGTTAAGTTTGAGAAGCTAATGAAAGGTAAATTCGAGATGAGTATGATGGGAGAGTTGACATTCTTTCTTGGACTCCAAATAAAGCAATGTCATGATGAAATCTTTATCAATCATGCCAAATATACCAAAGACTTGATCAAGAAATTTGGGCTTGAAACCACTAAACTAGTAGATACCCCTATGCAAAAGGCCTGCAGTTTAGATCGAGATGAACAAGGTAAGAAAGTGAATCAGATACTATACCGAGGTATGATTGGCTCTCTTCTTTACTTAACTGTAAGTAGGCCAGATATTATGTTTAGTGTGTGTGTTTGTGCTAGATTTCAAGCTGATCCTAGAGAATCTCATCTTATTGCTGTTAAACGTATTATTAGATATTTATGTGGCTCTGTTAACCTTGGACTTTGGTACTCCAAAGAATCTTCATTTGATTTGTTAGGTTATTCAGATGCTGACTTTGCAGCATGTAAGATTGATAGAAAGAGCACTAGTGGTACATGTCAGTTCCTTGGATCTTGGCTTGTATCATGGTCCAGCAAGAAACAGGCTTCAGTTTTAGTCTCAACCGCTGAAGTTGAATATATTGTGGTTGGAAGTTGTTGCTCTCAAATTCTCTGGATGAAACAGCAGTTGGAAGACAATGAAGTATTTAAAAAGAACTGCCCTATTTACTATGATAGTACTGCAGCAATTTCTATCTCTAACAATCCAGTTCAACACTCAAAAACTAAGCACATTGACATAAGATATCATTTCCTCAAAGATCATGTTGAAAAGAAGAACATATTCTTAGCAAAGGTGGGAACCGATGATCAAATTGCTGACATCCTCACCAAACCGCTTGAATTTCATTTACGAGGAGAAATGGGTATGCTGGAACTAACTTAAATTATTTCATGTCTATTTCTTGTTTCTAATAATTTTTTATTAAGTATTTTGACTCTTTTGAGAAAAATCAAAATAGGTTGCGGTTCTATCAACATCGAAACCGCATCAATAAAGGTTCCTATCTAACTGAAGAGTCAGGAAGAATACCATCAATTTGATCCAAACCGGATTGTGAAAGCAAGGACTCGGTTTGATCTACTGAAACCGAAGACAGATCTGAGAGATATCGGTTTTATCAAAACCGATAATAAGGGAAAGGTAAGTCAGTTTACTCAAACCGCTCAGGTATGTATAATTGCATCTTAGTCCCTACTTTATGTCACTTCATTCTTCAAGGACTTTTGTGCAATTATCTCTGCCGCATTAAATGCGAATCGACAGGTACACTGACTGTTAAGTTTTCCACAGCCGTCATGGCCGCTCCACTACCTGAGGTTAATTGAGTATAAAAGACAAATCATTTTTTCAATTTACCCTTTTACCTTCTTTCTCTTTTTGGTAAAAACTTCTCTCTCTTCTCTGTTCTCCGTACTCTCTCTGTTCTCTAAAATTTTCATACTTAAACAAATTTTCGAAATGGCACCAAAGAAAACCATTGATCTTGCTTCTACTTCTACTGCATCCAAATCAACGAAGCCCGATATGGTATGAATTTTTGAACCTTAACTCAGTATATTTTCTTGTCCGCCATTGTTGTTGCTTGAAAAAGCTTGTTCATCTTCCTTGATCATTTTATGCCTTTTCTTCAATATTTTGGTTGGATTGTGCTCGCATTTACTTATATATACTGTTTGATTACTTTATTTGTGATTTGTGTTCAATTTTGAGCAAAATCAATTTTTGGGTTATTTGGTGTTCTTGCGTATTTTTGCAGATTCTGGGTTCTGATGATGTTATTTGCCTTAGTTTATTTAGAACTTTGTTAGAATCTGCCCTTTGTGGTCGTTTTGGTATAATTCTTTCATATTTTGGTTAAGATTTTGTTTTGCATGTTCATACTCTGTTCTTTGTGTTCTTCGTGCATTCAAACTCTTTTTCAAAATTTTCCCTCTTTGATCCGTTTGATTTTTACTGTTCACTTATTTTCTGTTTTTATATTTTTACCCTTTTTACTTTACTTGAACCGCATGATGTCATTGTTAGGATTCCTTTGTTAAGGTTTTGTGTGCTTTACTCAAATCGATCGGTTTAACTGATGCCTCAAACCTTGGTTTATCAAAATTATTTCTAACTTTGATTATTTTCTTTAGGATCTTTCAAACATTGTCCCTGGTTCAAGGATAGTAGAAGAAGATTTTAAGCAAGATCCAGTTGGGAGGAAGCTACTCAAACTGCTCGAAGACGCAAAGCTTCTACCTTTATTTCTTATTGACGAACCCCAATTCGTGACCATCATATGTGCTGAATTTTTTGAGAATGGAATTCCTACAACTGCTGCTCTGTTAGATGTTAGAGGTGAACCAATCAGAGATTTGGAATCTGGAGAAGTGAAGTTTGAGGATGCTATAAAGTCCACGGTTTGTAGAAAGGCGGTGATCTTAACCACTTCAAAAATAGCTGTTTTAGCTGGTCTAGAGAACTCCGGTGTTTTGGGGATCAAACCAGAGCTTCTAAGCAGTACAACTATGGAGTTGATTGGAGTCAGTTCATTCTCCACCAAGAATTCCTCCAAGAAGGATTTTGGAGAGGTTATGTCTCTGCTTTGTGATTTAGTGGATACTGGGGTTATGTACAAGAAAGGGAATCACAACAACTTCACCAGTGAGCAGTATGCTTACTGTGTGGCTATTCTCAAAGGGAAGAAACTGCATTGGCCTAAGGTTGTGATGAAAGAGATGATCAATGCCTTAAACCGCCTTTCTGCTGCTAGTGCCGCTGGGAAGTCCAATATTAGGAGTCATTGCAAGCTACTGACCAAGTTTCTGCACCAAGATGTTGACATCTTCAAATTTTCTACAGAAAACAAGGATTATTGGTTGGATCCAATTGAGAAGTCAGTTTTTGGATCATCAAAATTTGATGCATTCAGAACCGCATTTGGATGGAGGTATGCACATGCAGTTTGGAATGAGGATCCCTTACCTGAAGCCGAACGTGGCCCTTTCCCTAAGGCTCGGCTCAACAAGTCTGGAAAACCGTATGCTGGGGCCATAGCTGATCAGGCCCATGCTACGATGTTAAGGAATGATGTCCAGACTGAAACCTTAAACAGAATGGGGCTAAGTCACTTGGATCAAGCCGGTGCTTCGGATGAGAGGGAGCAAGCGGTTGAGGGGGAGCCTGCAGCAAGGCCTAGACCTGCGGCTTAACCCAAGGAAACCGCTCCCACTAGAAAAAGGAAAGGTAGTGCTAAAATTCCTTCAGTTATTACAAAGGCTGACCTAGCCAAACCTTTGCCCAAACCTTCAGTCAAACCGACATCCAAACCCCCTTCTACTTCAACTTCATTTCCTCCAATCAGACTGTCTCCCACTCTTTCTAAACCTACCACTTCAAAACCTTTAATTCTTAAACCTCAAATCAAACCTCTTTCCCGCATCAAAACCAATATAGAGAAATCCATTAAGTTTGCAATGGATGCCCATGCTCTCAAAGCCGCCAAAGCTAAATCCATTCTCACCAAACCTCTATCTCCTCCCAAAGCATCTCCAAAGAAAATTCTTTCTGACTTTCTTTTCTCTGAACCTCCATCTTCACCAAAACCTTCACCTCCCAAACCACCCTCTGTTCAGTTCTCAGATGAACAGTTGGCTGAAATTTATAAGGCCTTTCCTAATCTGAAACCCTCTACTCAAATCAAGCCTGAGCAGACCGATGTGTCTGAGGCTGCGGTTCAACCTGAGCAGACCGCAGTGTCTGAGGCTATAGTTTTGCCTGAGCAGACTGATGTGTCTGAGGAAATACTTGAACCTGAGAAGGATGAAGAAGTTCTTAAGGTTCAACCCCTAAAAAAAGAAGAGGAGGCTGGTAAAGAAGTATGATCATGTCGAGCATTGGCAGTCAAGGCCTCCTGGTGCAGTGGACTTCTCTGAGGCAAATGACAAGAGAAACCACTCTCCACTGGAAGGGGCTTTTGCAAAGGAGTTGAGAGAAAGAGCAGAGATGAGGAAAGGAGGTATAGTTCCAATGCTGATTGAGGTATCCCCTCATGCACTTTAAAGGAAATTGGACTTTGCTTCACCTGAGCATACACCATCTCCAGTCCAACCGGATTCTAGTCCTTCATCTCCAACATTCCCGTTTGCTCCTATTTCAGTTTTATCCATTTCTCAACCGTCAGTTCCATCATCTTCGGCTCAACCATCTACTTTTGTACAACCTACGGTTCAACCGCTATTCCAGCCATCGGCTCAACTTTCACCTCAAACATCGGTTTCAATTCTTAAACCGAAGTCCAAGAAAAGGAAGAGTGCAGCCGAACTGGCCTCATATCTGAAGCAGTTTAAGACTGAGAGTTCAAGGGAGAGAAGGGCTGGAGCTCGTGCCCGTGCCACCACCAGAGCCGAAGATAGATTTCTTAAGTCAGGCCGCCCTAATCCCTTTGCAATCTATCCTACAGAAGATAGTGCCGCTGCAAATGAACAGATTATTCTTGAGGCACTTGATCAGATCATGGCTGAGATAGACTATCAAGTTTCTTTGGACCCCACTCTTGCATCTCAATTCTTTCTATATTTCAATTGTCATTGCATTCCAAACCTTTATAGACTCTTCATTGTTCCTTCCCCTTCTATATTTCTTTATGAAGATTTTATGAGGTATCCTGTTCCTCTTCCTCCTACTCAAACTGAAATTGTCCCATATTCTTTTTCCCTTCCTTTTGATCCCATTGAGTTTGAAACCGATCTTAGGGTTTCTATGGGTGAATCCCTTGAGGATGCCCATACCTTATTAAAGGGCAAAGCAAAAATACATTCTTCTCTTCCCCATCAATCTGATGAAGCCATCTCCATCTCTGATGATGATGATGATGATGATGAGTCAATGCCAGACTACACTCGTTCTGATGAACCTCCTCCTTCAGTTCTTTCCTATCCCATTTTACCACTTCGTGCCTCAACCGCCGATTTGATAGATGCGGTTAGGAACCTTCAGTTTCATCAACAAACCTCTACCGTTCGGTTTGACTCTCACCTCCTTACAATCCAATCAGATCTTGATGCCATTAAGGGGGAGAGAATAAATAAGAATTTTGAGCTGAAAGAAATGCTTAACAAAATTTTGGATAATCAACTAGCTCTTCAAGACATGGTCAGAACCAACCACTATATCTACTCATTAAAGCACCGAGCCGTTGATTCCAGATTGGATTCTCTTGAATAAAAACTGGATATTTTGGCTCGTCATTCCTTTGACAGCTCCGAGCACATCATGCTTAGAACCGGCAAGTTAGTCAAGCAAACTGCTGCAATTGAAAAGAGGATAAATGAACCGACTGAGGTTCGGCTTCGTACAGCAGATTTTGTTTTTGAAACCGCTTATGCCTCCGGTTCAAGGAATGCTTCTCCAACCGAAAATCCTGCCGTTGATGATCAAGCCGCTCAAGATCAAGTTGCTGTTGATGCTCAAGCCACGCAGGCCAATGATGCAGAAGATGTTAGAGCCCCTGCCGCCGGTGATGAAATAGACTAGACTTTAATTCTTAGTCTTTTTGTTCTACCTTATAATTCATGTAATTTGTAAGTCTCAAAACTTTATGATTGAATTATAATGAGAATGATTGCATGGCATTCTGTTTTCAAAACTTTGTTTATTCAAACTGCTTGTTTGTGGAACAATGCTTGCATTTTCAAAACCTCATGCACTATATTCATCATGAAAATATTTTTAAGTGCATTTTGTTTTAATCATTCAGTTTAAACTTGCATATCTGATTTTCAAAATCATATCATTTTATATGCATCTGAATGTATTTCTTGTCTATCTATTCTTCATTTTCTTTATTTTGTGATAGATTAGAAATCTATGATCTAGCATAGTGTGTGCATTGACTTGGGACATGCTATTTCATGAAATTTATTTCGGACATGTTTTTACCAAGTACAATGTTTTGCTATTATCATAGTGTGGTAATGGCATCAATCAAATAGGGGAAGATTGTTAGGATTCATTGTTAGTACACCCACTTAATTTGATTGATCCATGCCACGTGTCTTTTATGGACTTTAGGACCGCATGTAATGAAGTTATACTTCAATTTTTTAGACAAGTCCATTTCTAGATTTTTGTTTGTCTAGGCTGAGTAGTTCGGTTTACCCTTAGCGGTTTAGTTGTTCAAACCGCACATGTGCTATCTTCAAGACCGCCAGCATGGAGCTACAAGTGTTTTATTAAACCGCATTATGTGGCTTTGATAAAACCGCTTGTTTCAGTTTCTTATGAAACCGTTTATCAAGTTCATCATTGGAACCGCTCCTATGCCTAGTGGAACCATGCAGTAAATGAAGAATTCGCTAAGTCATTTATTCCTTAGACAAACATTCCCTTTTCAACCATAAAAGGAATATGTTATGTCCTGTCAAAATAACACTAAGTTAACTTGGAGTTACTGCAAGGAATGTCGGTCTTGTCAAAGCAATTTGAATTGTTTACCGTTAGTCCTTTCTGCATCAAAGGACGGATGTCAGGTAGTGGTGCTACAACTACCTAGGACTACAAGACAAAACCAAGGACGACAATGACAGCTCAACCAATGGGAATTCGACAGCACTGTACCCTTCAGATTTGATTCAAATATTTACCCAACGGTCACAAGGGTGCACTGCCTATAAATAGCCTTCATTCCTCAACAATGAATGTTGCTGAGCTTCAAGAGAAAAATCCAAGTATTCAAGTTTGCTTTGAAGATTGAAACCCAGATATTCATCCCTTCATCCATCTCCTTAGCAAACCCAGAATTCCTTCATCAAGCTTCAAGCCTTTAAACCTTTCATACTCAACCTTTACACCGAAAGATATTCTTTTGCTCACTCCATCATTTAGATACTTAGAGCATTTGATTTCTTTCCACACACACCCGATGCATATGATCATATAGATTATATATTTTGAAAACACCGGTTATTATTTTCATAGCATAGGTTAGACTTATTGTTAGAGTTTAGATTCATCTTGTAAAACCTCCTCTAATTAATACAAGTCTAGTAGCTATTAGAAAATCCTAGACTAACCATCTAGGTAGAGGACGTAGTTCATTCAAGAACGAACCTCTTCAAATTGTGTGTTTGATCTTTACTTTCTGTCTTGTTATTTATATTTCTTGTTTGTGGTCTTAACTTAAACCATATACGAAATGACTTGAAATATCAATTGTGTTTTTCTTTGATCTATAAGCTAAACTTATCGGCTGTATCATAGTGTTTTCAACCCGAGTCTAACCGCCCAACTCTTTAACTATCAGTTTGGCCAAAACCGCTAAAACTCCGCTGTGCATTTTATCAGTTCGGTTTAAGTGCTTTAAACCGCAGTTAACCAAATTGATAAGTACTCGGTTGATTTTCAAGGGTATTTTCGAAAAAGTTTGGACCACTATTCAAACCCCCCCTCTAGCGGTTCTATACCCTTGTTGCCCTCTGGGACCAACACAATGTTTGTTCAAATCTGTCTTGCGTTCATATTTCATTCACAAATTACCAATGCTTTTCAAAATATTTTCTTTGCTTTCACATAAACGACATTGCTCGTACATGTCATACAAAGCAAACATGCATGCAGATTTTAGTTAAAGGAATTATTTGGAATTATTCTAGGTTTACAATGATTAGGGCACAATTCACAGCTTAATTAAATAACTAGGTGATTCTCTTTGATTTGGTGACAATTAGCATTCAATCACATTGGGCGTTTTTGCAATTTAAATGGTATTTGGTTTAACATTTTGTTTCTCTTCTTTTGTTTTCTTCTTTAAGTTTGTGATGCAATTGGCAGTAATTCTTACAATTTAAGTATAAGATTAAAATGAGTTTTATACATCAACTATAGAAGTTTGACTGAATATGAGAGTCAATATTAATAAAAAATGTGAAAAAAAAAGTAAAAAAAAGACTCTTATACGTAGATGTATATGAGGCGAGGTAATCTTATATGTTAGTCATAAGAGCTGATTGAGATTTGATCAAATATCAAAGTCAAAATTTATGAAATATTGAACTTTGTTTTATATTTGTGAAAAAATGACTCTTATACTTCAGTTATTAAAGAATAATTATTCTTATACACTAAATATACGAGTTTAACCGAGATTTGATCAAATAATATAAATTGTTTTTAATAATGAAAAAAGTAAAAAAAATAAAATAATAACATGACTTTTATACATTAATTATAAGAGGTGGACATGTCTTATGTGTCTGTTATAAGAGTTGACTGCTGTTTGACCGAATATGAAAGTCAACACTAAAAAATGTTACTCCCTCCGTCCCATTTTAAGGTTCTTACTTTCCTTTTGGTTTGTCCCAGATTAAAGTTCTTAGTTGATTTATTCCATAAATGGAAAAATATGAATAGTGTCTTGGATAATCCTGCCCTCAAAAAGTTCATTTAATTACAAAAAAAAACCATTACTTACCCAACTTACTTTTCACTCATTTACTTTTTGAATAGTGTTTGGACAATTATATCCTCACCTCCCTACTTTTGTTGACACATTTTTTTTGTTTTACACTTGATTTCTTAATAAGCGTGCAAAGTCAAACTAAGAACCTTAAACCGGGACGGAGGGAGTATTATTTTTAATTGATTTTGTGAAATAATGATTCTTATACTTAAATTATAAGAGGAGAATTTGTCTTATACACTAATTATAAGAGTTTGATCGATTTTGACCAAATAATATTTTCTTTTTACTTTTTAAAAAGTCAATTTTTAAAAAAAAAATTATTTTGTGAAAAAATGACTATTATACTTTAATTATAAGAGAAGTATTGGTCTTATATACTAATTATAAGAGTTTGACCAAATAATATTAGATTTTTTTATTTATAATAAAAAAGTGAAAAAACAAGACTCTTTTACTTTAATTATAAGAGGGGGACATATCTTAGTGTCAGTTATAAGAGTTTGAGTGAGTTTGACCAAATAATATTAAAAAAAAAATCTAAAACAATGAAATAAGTGTTACTCTTATATGTTAATTATAAGAGGTGGGCATATCTTATGTGCTAGTTATAAGAGTTGACTGTTGTTTGACCGAATATGAAAGTCAAAATTAATAAAATATTATTATTTTTATTTATTTGTGAAAAATGTGAAAATAAGACTTTTATATCAGTTATAGAGAAAAATTGGTCTTATACATAGTTATAAGAGTTTGACCGAGTTTGACCAAATTTGACCAAATAATATTAACTTTTTTTCCTAAAAATTGAAAAAAAAAAAAAAAAAAAAAAAAAATAAAATACTTTTATATGTTCATCATAAGATGTGGACAAGTCTTATGGGTCAGTTATAAGAGTTTGACTGGTGTTTGACCAAATAATATTATTATTTTTTCTAAAAAATGAAAAAAGTGATTTTTTTTTACTCTTATATGTTGATTATGTGTCAGTTATAAGAGTTTGACTACTGTTTGGTCGGGTTTGACCAAATTTGACCAAATAATATTTTTATTTTTTTCTAAAAAAATGAAAAAGTAAAAAATTTTGACTCTTATGTGTTAATTATGTGTAAATTATAAGTGTTTGACCGGGTTTGACCATATTTGACCAAATAATACTATTATTATTATTTTCTTAAAAAAAGAAAAAAGTGATTTTTTTTTTACTCTTATATGTTAATTATGTGTAAGTTATAAGAGTTTGACTGTTGTTTAACCCGATTTGACCAAATAATATTATTATTGTTTTCTAAAAAAAATAAAAAACGATTTTTTAACTGAAAAAAGTGAAAAATTTCGACTCTTATATATTAATTATATGTAAGTTATAAGAGTTTGACTGTTGTTTGACTGAGTTTGACTGTTGTTTGACCAAATAATATTATTGTTGTTTTCTAAAAAATGAAAAAAGTGATTTTTTTACTCTTATATGTTAATTATGCGTCAGTTATAAGAGTTTGACTGTTGTTTGACCGGGTTTGACCATATTTGACCAAATAATATTTTTATTTAAAAAAAATGAAAAAAGTGAAAATTTTCTACTCTTATATATAATTATGTGTAAGTTATAAGAGTATGGCTGCTTTTGGCCGGGTTTTACCAAATAATATTATTATTGTTTTCCAAAAAATGATTTTTTTTTTTTACTCTTACTCCCTCCGTTTCATGTCACTTGAGACTTTTGGTCAACTTAGGATCGTTTTGACAAAGACATTATAGAAAATTTTATGATTCTAGTAAATATTTAAAAATTATAATATAATTCAACATAAAAAACACTCTCAATAACAATTTTTATTTTTTATTAAGATCATCAAATTTTATATAAAGTCTTGGTCAAAACGATCCTAAGTTGACAAAAAGTCAAGTGACGTGAAACGGAGGGAGTATATGTTAATTATGTGTCAGTTATAAGAGTTTGACTGTTGTTTGATCGTGTTTGACCATATTTGACCAAATAATATTATTATTATTTTCTAAAAAAATGAAAAAAAAATGTGAATTTTTTTTACACTTATATGTTAATTATGTGTAAGCTATAAGATTTTGACTTCTGTTTGACCGGGTTTGACCATATTTGACCAAATAATATTATTATTTTTTTCTAAAAAATGAAAAAAGTAAATTTTTTGACTCTTATATGTTAATTATGTGTCAGTTATAAAAGTTTGACTGTTGTTTGACCGGGTTTGACCAAATATTATTAATATTTTTTCTAAATAAATGAAAAAAGTGAAAATTTTCGACTCTTATATGTTAATTATGTGTCGGTTATAAGAGTTTGACTGTTGTTTGACCGAGTTTGACCATATTTGACCAAATAATATTATTATTTTTTAAATAATGAAAAAATATATTTTATTTTTCTCTTATATATAACCAGTGTTCTAAAAAACGCTAGGCGGCGAAGCCGGGCCTAGCGCCTAGGGGCCTATGCGGGGACAAGGCGGGGCCTAGGCGGGGCCGAGAAATTAGCACATTTTTAATATTTTTTTATAAATCTGTAACTATATTAGTGCCACTTATTTTTTTTATGTGTCAAAAATTAATAGTTCACTTTATTTTAAATAAAAAATAAATCATAATTTAGAGTGATAATTTAGAGTTATAATAACGCACACAAAATTAAACATAGATAATGAAAATTAAAATAAACATCATATGAGTAAAGGGAAAAAAAAAAAAAAAAAAAAAAAAAAAGGACATTACTAGCACACACGCATACCTATACTAGTACTCCTATATCCTAATTTTGAAATTATCCCCAATCCCCTAAATGAGCTGTACCCAACTCATAACTTTTACCTTTTCAATTTCTTTGACTATGACTTTTCAACTAGGTGTCCTTGTTTACTTACTGAACCAACTCATTCTCTCATTCGAGTTCTAAGAGCTAGAGAGAGAGAAATCAGACATGGCGATTTCATGCTCCAGCACCGGCGACTCGATAACTGCCTTCATCTCTGCAGTCCAACCTACATCAGATCTTCTTTTCTCTCTCCTCCCCTCTATGCCCGTTACCGGAATTTGTTTCCCGACCTTCCATATTAAAGCATCGACGGCGACCACCGGTGTCCGACGACCATCAAGGAGGTAGATCTTGGGCGACCAGGCCGCCTAGTCGGCAACTAGCCGACTAATCGGCGCCTAAACCGCCTAACCGGCCGACTAGATGACCAAGCGCCTACTCTGGCCGATTTGCTGAAAGTCGTGGTGGAGCTCTACCGCCTAGCGCCCAGACGCCGCCTAGGGCGACTTTTAGAACACTGTATATAACTAGTGAGTTACCTGTCGAAATTCGACGGGAATAATAAGGCTAATTAAAAAACAAAAAACTGATGCAAGGCATTTTCATACTGAGAGGGGAGAGAGAGAGACTTAAAACTATACTTCAGCATAAAAAATGGTTAGCCACTCATTATGATGAAAAGGTGAACTGAAAAAATTATGTTATTCCAGACAATTATAAAAAAACATAAATATGGTAATTAGGTGTATAATAAGTGGCAGATATGTTCGACAAACCAAAAACAAAAAGAGAGGAAAAAAAAAAACTCTTATAGTATAGTAGTGTAATGCTACCAGTAATTCAACAATGGTGATTCATTTATAGACATTGGGAGAATATAGTTGACATCCAATGTCTACTACACATAATTACATACACACATTACAATCAGAACTCAGATTGAGTTTCTCTCAGCTCTATTAATTTGTTCATACACTACAGCCCAATATTGTTAATACTTAATACATTCCATCTCACTGAAAGAGTGTGATTGAAGTTCCTTCTAGACTAATTAAGAAAAAAAGGGTATTCAAAACATCCAATTGACAAACTAATCATTTATATACACTAAATATCACTGAAATATTAACATCCTTGTATGAACATAACCAAACACACTCATTCTCATTTCAAAAAAATAATAAACATGATTATTCTTTTAAAAAAATAAAATTATAGTTTCACCAAAGATAAAAATAAAAATAGCATGTCATGGACATTTTTTTTTGTCAAACCATATGTTAAGGACATTGTTGATGAGTGAGTTTTTACTCATTTAATTATATACTTTTAAACTTAATTATTGCTTTGTTCTCAAATTTTTGTTATTTGATTTGTGTGCTTTTGTGTGTTTTGTTGTCTAGGGTGATTATGTGCTCAATCTACCAGAAAGATGGAGAAAGAGTGCTTAATTGAATAATGATGCAAAGGTCAGGGACTGCTGTGCAAAATCTGCTGAAATCTAGGGACCAAACTGCAATTTCTGAAACATAGGAACTGTTCTGGAATTTTTGAAATCCTGAGGACCAAACTGGAAATTGTCAAATTATGAGGGACCTTTTAGGAATTTCGGAATTCAGCCCTAAAATTACCCCAAGTTGAAGAAGGAAATTATTCTAATTCTTTATGATATCTTTTGAATATTTGTTTTAGTTTAGGATTTTCTTTATTAGTTTCCTTTTCTTTTTACAATTCTTTTTCCTTTTAGATTTAGGTTACTTTTCTTCCTATAAATACTAAATTATTTTTCTTATATTTTTTATCAACAATGTAGCTAGTAAATATTTGTAAGGCTTGAGGTCACTTTTATCTTTTTATTTAATTGAGGTATTTTTCTTTTCATCTCTTTATCTTTATTCATAATTTTACTTGTGCTTAATTTAAATCTATTGCTAGGGTTTGTAGATTTGATCACCCTATTTATCCTTATGATTGATTTTTGCTAGAATTTTCTATTTACTGTGCCAGTGTAGATATTCATAAGTAGCATCTTTACGATTTATGTATGTGCCATGGTAAATTGTGAAGTGGGTAAAATTAAACGATTATCTATATGAAATAATTGTAGAAAGCGTTCTTGATCTTTGTTTCTTTAAATCATTAAAGCAATTAATTTTTTGATCTAGATTGTGCCAGTTAGATTTAATTATTGATTAGGGTTTCTAGTGGGTGTGCCACTGCTAGTAACTAAACTGAAAGAAGAAACAGAGATTGAAATAGATCTCGTGATCAAGTGAATAGGTGAAAAGTGAAAAGATGTACCAATGATATTTGAATTAAAGACAGAGATATCTTTTAATTATGCGATTCCTATCATTTATATGCTTGCTCATGTTGATCACATATCTTTTATTTATGTTTTGTTTTATTTATTTCTTTTAAAATAATTAAATAATTTGGAATAAATCCAAGTCCCTGTAGATCGACCCTTGTGTTTGCATATTGCTATGACGATAGCTCGTGCACTTGCGAGGTATTATAATTTTGTCTATCATGTTTTTGGCGCAGTTGCCGGGGACTTGCGCTTTAATTCGAGTTATTTAATTATATATCTTAGTTAATGTTTTGTGTCACTCGAAAGAGTCTCCTTGAGTTTGTGGGTTTATACAGGAGTGTAAATAGTGTCACCCTCCAAAAATATTTTCATTTTTTAGTTTTTTTAAAGTGCCTCCAATTTTTGTAAACCTTGCATATATATATATATATATATATATATATATATATATATATATATATATATTAGTTAGTTATTAATTTTTGGTAGTTTTTTGTTTTTCCAAAAGATATTATGCTTGTGGGTTTCTTTTGTGGTGTTGTGGTAGCAGTTTAATGGTATTGAGAAAGCAGTTTGGATCAGTTTGCAGACTTGAATATGAGAGCAGGGATCAAAGGGGAATTATGCAAAAATAAAGAGACTGTCGGACGCTTGTGGAACAGAGAGTTGGTGTGCTCGCTTCATGCGCGCACCTAAAATAGAGAGAAAAAAAAGTCAGATTCATAATCAGGTCGGGAAAAGGGAAATCCCAAACCAAATCCCTAAACCCCCTTCTCTCTATCTATGGATCAATCTCTCCAATAATCTCCCTCTCCGTTCGGCTCCCAACAACGCCGGTCAAGCCATATCGCCCACCTCAAACGCCGGCGATACCAACCCACACCTCCACTCTCAATTTAACGCACTACCGGAGATCTTCGCTGTCGCCGCTACACCAAGCACCAACCCCGGCCGACCCAAGCTCAGCAACAGCCGTCTTCTCCAGCGCGCACCCCTGCTGCTCTCTTCAATCTCCGGTCAAACTGCAGAAACGCCGACCAACTCCACTCCTGCCTAATTTCTCAGGCCAACAACCATCCGACTTCTACCAGGTCCGTCATTCTGCCGTCCGTATAAGGTAACATGTTCCAATTTCTGTCAATATGAACTAATTAGATTAATTTTCTCTTCGTTGGAAAATCTCAATGTATGTGACATGATTAATAATCTGTGAGTCTGGAAGTATTTCAGTTTGGATGTTTTGCTATGGTTGGTGCCTATTCTTTGTGCTTGTTGATTGCCCACCAACTGTTTGACATAATTCCTGGGAGGATAATTCAGGTGCTATGGGTTGGTTTGGTGGGGAAGTTTGATAGTGAGCAATACTTAATCACCCATGTTTTGTGTTCTTGCCCGTCTTACTTAGTGTTCACAATGTAGACATTGTTTTGTTTAAGTTTGGGGTGGGGTGCATTGTCAGTCCTTAAAAAAAAAATGTTTTCTTATTTTTTTTGTTGGGTTCGAACTACGGTAACCTGAGCCCCTTATAGTCCTAAGGGGAACGTAGGCAGCTATGCGCGGTCAAAAAAATTTATTTATTGCTAAAAAAGGAAAAAAAAATGTTTGAGTCTAGTTGTGTGACTTGGCCTTTGTCCGTGATAGTACAAATGATTATGCATGCTTAAGTTGAGTTTTTTAATGCTATACTTGTCCGGATATGTGACTTGATTAATATGGTTGATCTTTGATTTCTCCACCATTTGAGCACTCTATGTTAATATCTTTGATCACCGAAGGACATAGATGACCATTATTTAGTTGACTTATTCACTATATTCTCGAGAACTTTAGAACTTGCTTGATTGACTTTCGAGGCAAAATTTTTGGGATTATGATTGATTGAAGGGATGACGTAGGCATTCTTTGTTAGTCATATATTAAGCCTTAAACCACCCTTTATAAAATCATCCATAGTTACCTTATTTGTGCCTAAAGTAAAAGAATGGAGTGTGCAAAAGCACACAACGACCCCCATTTGACATCGTTTCTCGTACCCATATTTACTCACCTCTTAGCCTATACACTTTTCCTTACCAGTCAAGAGACTGTAATTAAAGAATGAAAGACAAGGTAAAGTGAGATTATGGACGATATTTGAAATGGGCAAAAGTGATTGGAAGTTTGAGAAACCGTTATAAGGTAACTTTGGAAAGAAAAGTGAGACAAAGGGCTCAATAATAATAATAAAAAAAAAAAAAAAAAAAGAGCCCTCACGAATAAAAATGAGAAAAGAAAAAATAAAAAGTGAGGAAAAAAAAAAAGGTCCAAAGAGCCCTCACTTATGTGCAAGTATTGAAGAAAAAGGGGAGGTAGAAAAGGGAATGCATTCAACTCAAAGTCAAAAGTATTATATGTAAAAGTTCAAGTTGGGGGTTGATGCATTGGTGAAACGAAAGAGGCCCAAGAGTTGTGCGAAATTGTGTTATTATTTGAAGACTCTTTGGTTATTCTCTCTTGAATTTGAATTATTTACCTTTTGTTTGTAGCCCTTAACCGAGCCTAAATTTACAAGCTAATAAAGTCCTAATTGATCTTTAGTTGATTATAGTCCCCATTAGTGGAGATAGTCATGAAAAGCAAGCTATTTGGTTCTTGATCTTCACACTTCATGTTCCATTGAATCTTCAACTCCATATATCATATCTATTAGAGAATGAGTGGATTCTTGACTTTATAATGTATTCCGGGTTTGACGGTGATCTAGTTATTGCATTGCACACACACACGGAGAATCATGGTGATATTTTATTGATTGAGTTGCGTATTTAGACTTGCATGGTATTGTTTGATTTCATATTGAGTATGTATATTTGACTTATGAGACTTTTATGGGCTGATGATCATGACTTGACAAAAACAATTTAAAAAAAAAAATGTGTGTTTTGTTTTAGTGGATTAGTTTGTTTTATCTTAGGTAGATTAGGTTTATTGTTTAGTAGCTAGTTTACTTTTTTGTTTTACTTGAGGACAAGTAAATGATTAAGTTTGGGGGTATTTTGATGAGTGAGTTTTTACTCATTTAATTAGATACTTTTAAGCTTAATTATTGCTTTGTTCTAAAGTTTTTGTTATTTGTTATTTGATTTGTGTATTTTTGTGTTTTTGTTGTCTAGGGTGATTATGTGCTCAATCTACCAGAAAGAGGGAGAAAGAGTGCTTAATTGAGTAATGATGCAAAGGCCAGGGACTGCGGTGCAAAATCTGCTGAAATCTAGGGACCAAACTGCAATTTTTGAAACATAGGGACTGTTCTGGAATTTTTGAAATCCTGAGGACCAAACTAGAAATTGTCAAATTATGAGGGACCTCTTAGGAATTTCGGAATTCAGCCCTAAAATTACCCCAAGTTGAAGAAGGAAATTAGTTTTCTAATTCTTTATGATATCTTTTGAATATTCTTTTTAGTTTAGGATTTTCTTTATTAGTTTACTTTTCTTTTTACAATTCTTTTTCCTTTTAGATTTAGGTTAGTTTTCTTATATTTTTTTATCAACAATGTAGCTAGTAAATATTTATAAGGTTTGCAAGGTTTGAGGTAACTTTTATCTTTTTATTTAATTGAGGTATTTTTCTTTTCATCTCTTTATCTTTATTCATAATTTTACTTGTGCTTAATTTAAATCTATTGCTAGGGTTTGTAGATTTGATCACCCTATTTATCCTTGTGATTGATTTTTGCTAGAATTTTCTATTTACTGTGCCAGTGTAGATATTCATAAGTAGCATCTTTACGATTTATGCATGTGCCATGGTAAATTGTGAAGTGGGTAAAATTAGACGATTATCTATATGAAATAATTGTAGAAAGCGTTCTTGATCTTAGTTTCTTTAAACAATCAAGCAATTAATTTTGAGATCTAGACTGTGCCAGTTAGATTTGATTATTGATTAGGGTTTCTAGTGAGTGTGTCACTGCTATTAACTAATCTGAAAGAAGAAACAGAGATTGAAATAAATCTCGTGATCAAGTGAATATGGTGAAAAGTGAAAAGATGTACCAATAATATTTGAATTAAAGACGGAGATATTTTTTAATTTTGCTATTCCTATCATTTATATGCTTGCTCATGTTGATCACATATCTTTTATTTATGTTTTGTTTTATTTATTGCTTTTAATATAGTTAAATAACTTTGAATTAATCCAAGTCCCTGTGGATCGACCCTTGTGTTTGCATATTGCTATAACGATAACTCGTGCACTTGCGAGGTATTATAATTTTGTCTATCAATTGTCTATCATGTTACACCAATATAAGTGAATAAAACAAATACAAAACTAATTCTGATCACCAAGATACTGGAAAATCTCACCATCTCACTATTTTAAGCCTGATGATAATGATGCAACTTGTACAGTAGCACATGTCCAACAACATTACCCATTGCCATGAAGCCTCCTACATGACTAAAATCAAGAAACCGGGGGTGGTGTAAAGCCTTATTCGGTGGAGGCCAATTGGAGAAGATAGTAAAAGATGGAATATGAATCAACTTCTAAGTCTTCTGGAGGGAGGCAGCTGCTCAAAAGTAAAAGAGAATAATGATCAACCGCTGCAGTGCATCAGCCGACCGCGTGCTGCAAAGTCCCCTGCTCAAGGAAGATGAAAGTCATTTCATTTAGTGTGCAATATATCGATACATTCATTAGCAGGATGATACTATCATCCCATACCCAACTCCTTAAATAAAGTAGGGCAACATAACGGGTGCTTGGAGTAATTGATTATTCAGAGAAGCAAATTTTAGGTGTAACCGAAATTTCGTCCGAAAGGAACTTCAACTGTCAGACAAAAGTAGATGATGATATACAAACATTTATCATACTATACTATGCGAAATGTATTATGTGATCGCCCAATGATCTCAATTTAACCATGCAATACATGGACCCCCCCCCCCTTTAGCGCATTTGGTCAAACCTAAAAAAAAAAAAGAGCTTATAAAGCGCTTACTACGGTAGCGCTTCAAATATGCGCTATCTTAGCTATTTTCAACGACATCGCATATTTTATATGCGCTATAGTAGCTATTTTTATTTCAATTATTTTTTCTTTCGGCTTGATAATTCAATTCATTGAGGTGTATACGCTACGGTAGTGTGCTTCTTAGATAGCGCTTATAGAAAGTGCTATGTAAGTTGCGTTTCCTTAGTTTCAATCTGTAGTAGTGGCTTTTCAAAGTTCAGAATGTGTCAATTTACCAACCTCAATATTTTAAAAATGACTTTTTAGTACTAAAAATAATGAATTTATATATTTTGATCCCCTTAATTTTGAGTAAATTTTAGTAAGTTATTATGTTAACTTCCATGTATGTTAAATTTAAACACCTCAACTATAATATTTATTCATAGAACAATCTTGACCCACTTTGTAATTTTTTCTAGCTTTGCCATTGACCCCACCCCATACCCCAACACAAATCCATCTATTCCGCCACCACCCCTTCCACTTCTCTCCCTTTCCATCTCCTTATTACCTCAAACCCACGAGCATAACCTCAATTATGAGTTGTCTCGGCCGATGCCATCCCTTCCCTGCATTCAATGTTTTAAGAGACTCATCCTCAAATTACAATCATCAATGCAACCGGGGGCGGTTAATTTTTGGTGGCAGTAAAATTTTAATCCTCGTACTATTGCTATCGAGTAGCCCTATTAAAGGGAAGAATGGAAGATGATCGACCATGGCACCAAGTTCAAGTTATGGTGGGTTCTGATTAAACTCCATCTGCAAAGTCTTGATCAAAACAATCGTAGTTGTAAATTGACTGTCAAAGCTTTTTGCTCTCAATCACTCGATTGTTCGTTGGGTAGGTGATTACAGTGATTTCATTATGGCGCATTTAAATTTTCTTTTTTAGCTATGGATTTTTGTTTTTATGAAAAAGTATCTTATAAGTTGTACTACCTCCTCGAAAATAAATAATAAATATTCAAAAAAAATTCAAATAGTTTGTTATCGATTTTTTGTTTACATGGAAAATTATCTTTAATACTAGGGGTAATGACAATTTAGGATCCAAAGTTTAGGGGGTGTGTGCCAATAGGGGTCTGATGTATCAATTTTGTCAATTTAGGGTCCAAAGTTGACAACGTTAGTCAATTAAGGGTTTTTGGACTAAATTGTAAAGAAAATCCAGTTAAGTAACAGAAGCACTTAACTGAAGTTTGTTTTGGATGTTCGTCTAGGCTTTGTGTCATTTCACACATCCCTTATACAGTAGAACCTAAATTGTCATTTACTCTTATTATTATTTTTTCGAATAATTTTAATTAATTTTAAAAATACTAATAAATCAAAAAAAGCAAATAAAAATTAAAGTGGTTTTTTTTTGGAAACACAAAAAATGAAGTTATAAACAAGGAAAATTATTAATAAATTTAAAAATAATTTTATGAAAAAATGAAATAATTAGAATACTAATATTAATAATGAACAATACTAACCACCACCACACAACAACAAACAAAAAAAAAAATGTCCGATCCCCACTTTCTTCTTTTTTAAAAAAAATTAAGTGTTTTTTTTAATATAATTTTTTTACACTTTTTTATTTTTAAAAATTATACATTTTATTTTATAGTGATTCTAAATTATTATTTTTTTATTTAATTTCTTGAAAAAGTATTTTAATAACGTTTTAATTATTAGTTAATTTAATATAAGAAAATAAAATTTAATATTTCAAAAAAATTATTATTAATTTTCTTTGTTTAAAATGACGATATAACCATCCAAATATTCAAAACAAACTCCAGTTAAGTTCACGTGCAAAACACGTTTGACTTAACTGGATTCTGTTAATAGAATCGTTAAAAAACCCTAACATGCACAACTTTAGCAACTTTGGACCCTAAATTGACAAAATTAATACATCAGACCCCTATTGGCACACACCCCCTAAACTTTGGACCCTAAATTGTCATTTCCCCTTAATACTACCTTCGCTCCAAAATGGTGTGTAAAATTCACTTGTTTTCATTTTGTTTTAAAAGTATTATAAAATATACATTTTTTTTTGGATAAGTCTACAAATGTCAATTATGAATTTTATTTTTTCCTTTATTCATGATTACCTAAATTTAAAATATGAATTAGACTTGATGCATTGTCTTTTTTTTTTTTTTTGAGTAACTTATGTCTATCTAAACAGTAACTCATATCTATCTAAACGCTTAGCAGATCTAAGGTTCAACACAGTTTTTATTGGTGTGGATCAAGATGAATGGGGTAAACAATTTTGAATTGGGATGATTGTCAAATTTTTAATTTGTAACACTCTAATGGCAGGTGCTCTATTATTATTCTGAAAAAGCAATTATGAAAACTGACGACCATGTTTTTTTTACTTATGACAACATTATTCAATAAACAGAGTGTAATTAATAACAAATTTGTGAATCTGAGAATAATCAATCTTTCTTTGAAAAAATGTTAAATTACAATTGAGCTGACTACTGAATATAAATTAATAGTTGTTTGAACCAAAATACATAAATTAAGAATTAAATTCAAACAATTTTTCATTTTTTCTCATCAACAATTACTGGATGACCCTACCCACCAAGTTAGGAACAGAATACTCCCTCCGTCCCAAAATGATTTTCTCATTTTCCATTTTTCATTGTCCCAAAAAGTTCTTCACATATCTACGATTTAGGCTTAAAAGTGTATAAACTAAACATGGCTAGTGAAGCAAGTGTTCATATCCTTAAAAAGTTTGAATAGTCAAACGTGAAGATCATTTTGAGACGGAGGGAGTACTTGTTAGTATTAATACGAAGGCCCCTGTACTTTGACGATCGATCAATAAAATGTTGAATAAGCTAATTAATTACTTCCGTTAACCCTTTAAATAGTATATTAAGATGATCTGCTGCCCACTAAAAAGAATAAAATCAATTTACCCGGAGAGAGCTATACTTACTTCAAATTTAATTTTGAGAGACATTTAAAATTTTAAAATATAACCACTTTTAAGTATTCTCTAATGATCTCACCATATTCTATCATGAGTATATAAGTGTGAATTAGAACCTTAATTTTAAAAGAATAATTTAATATTTTCTCCATTAAATAAAATTTTATTATAGAATAATATATTCTGTTAGTGATCAAAAGCATATTAAATTAGTTCCTTAAAATTCAACCGAGAAGAGCGTACTGAAATGGCTTGCAGAAGAAATAGTTTCTGAAGCAAGAACATGAAATAATATTTCCAAGCTAATATGAGAAGCGCTTGTATAGAGTCATGGTATAAACTTACTGATTCCATGGTTCCACCCACGATCAATTATATATACACACACTTAAATGTAGAAGATAAACTTCTAATTAGATATATTTGAACTGAACTGCCGAACCCAACCCAACTAACATGAAATAAAAGATGGATAGACTAAGCACGTAAGCCGGATAACTAAAATACAAATATCGTCATTAATTTAAACTTAAATGTTTTGAAAATATTAAAGAATTAAAAAGATTTTCCAATCATTTTCATATAGTTTGGATGTCATCTCAACCGCTGAAACAAAAGAAGAATTATTTTACTCTTTTTCTATCATGTTTTAACAAACCATATCTTTTACATACATGCATTATTTGTATGCATTTCTTGTTTCTCCTCTAATTTGATAATTTTAAGAGGGATTGCATATATTTAAAATGAATTCATAATAAACATAACACTTATTTCTGTTTTTAATTAAATTAACAAATTAAATTTTTTTACCCTACTTATGAAAGTAAAGAATCAGCAAGATAGAATCCATATAGCTTTGAGATTGAGGAGGTTTGAAATCTCGGATGTCCATACTCCATATCATGTCTTTGCACACGTTCTTGAGTCTTGAACCTGCAAAAACTAAAATGTAAGGGGTGAGATTGTGGCTTAATAAAAAATATAGTGTGCAACATTGCAGAATAGAAAGAAGCACACAAATCAAATAATAGTTTGATTGATTTAATTTTTTATATTGACATTCCAATTAAATAAAAGATCACACATAAATTGTGAATAGGCCATATTTTATTGTTAAAGTTACTCAAATTATAACCAAATTAACTGCAAAACTTGCATGCATTGCAAGCATCAAAACTACATCAAGCGATCAATTTACATAGTAGAGGAAGAACATTTTTATGTTTTGTTAATCAATTACAATAAACATTTGAGGATGAATTTCTATGTCAAAACAATCAGAAAATTATCAAATAGAACAAACTATGTTTCAACAAAGGAGAATGAGATTTTCAGAAAAATGACTACAACGAAATGGGATGAATATTGCGTAATCTCCACTACCTCAAAATTTATATTCAAAATCATCAATATGCTCCATGAGTGGCGCATAGTTCTCTCCACTCTTTAGTCTTCAAGAATATCCTCATCAATAAAAGTGAACAAAATCCCAATAAAAAGAGAACAACACAATAAATTTCAGTGATGATGAAAAAAATTAACCTAGAAATACTTTGGATTAGTCGGTTGGAAAAGGTGGAAACAGAGGCGGTGTGAGAAATAAAATGAGGCAAGGCAGTGAAAGGGTTTTATTTGCACACGTATAAGTTTGATAAATATGAGTGTAAATCATTTGTAAATATTTATATTATTATGTAAATCAATTCCTTAGATTTTGCCAAAAGATACGTCTCTTTCTTTATTTAGGTAAAAAATGAAATCTAAAAGATTAAATTTGAAAATTCAAATTGACATGAGTTTATTCATAATTGAGCTAGCAAAAAAGAAAGTTTGGTCAAAAAAAAAAATAAAAGAGAGAGAGAGAGAGGTGGGTATATCAGTAGAAAACGTGCAGGGAGGTGGGTATATTTTTAGGATAAAATATCTTTTCCTTAAGTGATAAAGTTACTTTCTTAAATAAAATATATGTTAGATTAGTTTAAATTTGAATTTCAATCTTGAAAATTTTACTTGTTCCTAAAATAGGATAATCCGTTTTCCTAAAATAGGATAATTAAATTTAACAATTTTTGGCAACCAATCACGGGCTGCCACGTGGAATTACAAGTTATATAGCCACATGGCATCCATATTAGGACGAATTTAAGAAATATGGGGATAACTTAGTTGTTTTTAATTACTAACGACCCCGTTTGGCAGTCAAAATTAAGAATGAGAAAAGTCATCCACAATTTCCAATTTAGGAACGATTTGTCTGATTGGGGACGAAAATGTTTGTTCCTAAACTTAATTTTTCTAGTAGTATGCATTACACGAAAGACGATTAATTTCAAGAGATTATACAAAAATTAAGAGATCATTACTTGTAACTTGTATGTGGTTCATGGTTCTTTGAATGTTGCCCCACATTTTCATCAATATTAATTATTTGATTAAACTTTACTAATTAGCATAGTAAGAGATATTTGAGGAGTGTCTAAATGTAATAGATATGACTTTTTAAAAACAATTATATAATAGATATTATTGTACAATGTTCAGATTCTCTTATAAAAAATTGGGATCACTAAAAATATTTTTAAAATATAATTTGCTAATTTATATTTTTTTTTAATAAAAATATTTTTACAATAGTCATAACAATATTTTCTTGAACCAATCTTCTTTGACTACTTTCAAATCCAAGAGTTTTAGTTTTTCTTTTTATACTCACAACACTTCACTTTCTATCTCCTACTCACTTTTCATACTCACAACACTAACAGTTTTCTTAATTCCCGTTCTAGAAATTTTTTATACGCATTATTAGTTTGGGATGGAGGGAGTACGTAATTTGGCTGCACGAGTTCTCAATTAAGAGTTCTCAGTTAGTAGAGGTGGGACATAATTTAAGCATAAACTAGTTTTTTTTTAAATATATTTTCTTGTGATATTCTAATACTCCCTCCGTCCCGCCGGAAATTGCAAAACTTACCATTTTGGGCGTCCCATAGAAATTGCAAAATCCATAAATGGAAAGTTTTTAATACTTTTTAATTAGTGGGTCCCACTTCTCATACTCACATCCACTAACCCACTAACTATTCTCTACCCCACTTTCTCTCTCCCACTCAATCAACACTCAACACATCATTTTCACTTTTTTTTTTAATTTTTTTTTGAAGTTTCCGGCGGGACGGAGGGAGTATAAGATATGACATTTAAAATAGGATTTGATTTGAGTTTACATAATCGTCACACACTAACTGCTAAGCACAAATAAGGAATATTCTTAATTGTGTCATAATAATTAATCCGAAACCGTTGTTATTTTTTTTTATTGTATTTAATTTAGAAGTTCCTTTTGAAATTCAAACTGGTTTTTATGCATAGTTAAGTTATATAAGGTGTATATTTGCTAGGGATGACCAAACACGGTTCCGGTTCGGAACCGCCGGTTCCGGTTCGGCTTTTATGTGAACCTTAACCGGCCCTTGGTTACACCGGTTCCGGTTCCGGTTGTCACAATATGGTTCCGGTTCGATTCCGGTTCCGGTTCGGTTCTACGGTTCATTTTTTGATGGTTTTTTAACGGTTAATTCAGATGAAACTGTTAGAAATCGGTCAAAAACACATTTTTATTATTTTCATTCACTGATTTTGGCAAAAAAATCAGTCAAAACACAACTTTTCTTGTCAACTTTCCATTAGTAACGGTTAATTCTAATGAAACTGTTAGAAATCTAATGATTTTGATGGTTTTTTAACGGTTTTACTGACGGTTCAGACGGTTCCGGTTCGCGGTTTGGTTGGGCGGTTCGGAACCGCCGGTTCACGGTTTTTTGGGGGGTTGAACCTTAACCGGCCCTTATCCAAAACGGTTCCGGTTCCCACGGTTCCGGTTTTCGTGGCGGTTCATGGCGGTTACGGTTTTTTTGGTTCCGGTTCGACGGTTCCGGTCCGGTTCCGGTCCGGTTTGGCCATCCCTATTTGCTATGTCGTCGATACTCAAAGGGCATAGCAAAATTAATTATTTTTAAAATGTACTTGAATATAAGTATTTGCATTTATAATATTTATAAATAAGTTGTACCTAGGGGTGGTAAATCGGGTGTTTTGGGTTTACCCATTAAAGTTAAAAATCCATTGGATATCCGGGTAATTTAACTTTAATGTGTAAACTCAAAACACTCAATTTGCCACCCCCTAGTTGTACTCCAACTAGTATTCTTACCCGTGCCACTGGCACGGTGACAGTATGAAAATGAAGAAAGAATCCCATTTAATTTTGTCCTCTCACATAAAACCCTTTAACCTCAACTCAATTTCCTCTTTTTCATAACCCAAATTCACATTTGTTTTTTTTTTTTTTTTTTTTTTTTTTTTGCATTTCTATCATATTTGTACCCGCCTTTTTTTTTTTCAAAAAATAATCTCTTGTAACAATCTGAATCACTGAAAGTTTCTCTTTTTAGAGTGAAGAGGTTACATAACTACCGTGGGTAGTGGGTTACTTTAAACTAATTTTAGGCCGTTAGATCATTTTCTTTGTCATTTTAAAGAAATGTAACTTATCAAAGAAACGCCTAAAAAAAAATGTCCACATAATTATCGAACCGTTGAGTATTTGGGACTACTATCTTGTCCTTTGTTACTCATACAATGTTTGCTGATAAACACGTTTTGGGGGAGAGGTCCAAGCCTTTTTTCTATGTATTGTTCGGACGGTTTTAGGTTAGTATGTGACGGTAGTGGGAGTTAAAAAGAGAGGTTGTTTTTAAGAGTTGATCTCAGCCGTCAGATATGGTAGTTAAGAACAAATCTGGACCTCTCTTTATAAAACGGTTATTCTCCCCTTCTATTGTAATATAGACTAGTATTCAAAAGCCCGTGCCAATGGCACGGGTCACTATAAAAGGTCACTAACAGGAAAATATTAAGTAGGAAAAAACAGCTTCTCCATCTATAAGCTGTCCTATGCTACTCTATTGCTTGACTATGAAAGTACATCAATTATGCCTTACTCCCTTCGTCACATAATGAACAACAAAAAAAGTTTCATATTTCTCTCTAGAACACCTTAGGAAAATGAAAGCAATAAACACAAAGGATCCATGCTTGCTATATGCCTTGGCAACCAAGGGACCTGAAGCAATACTTAAATAGCAGAAATATCTTCCATAATTAAATATTCTGGAAAGACGACAGTATGAAAAAGGTGAAGTATGAAAAAAGGAAACATGTCTTTATAATTTAATCTATATGGTAATTTGTCTAGAATAACTATGCGAACTTTCGTAACAATAATATTAAGCAGAACAAATAGCATCTAAACATTTTGTCTTAGAAACAATTATTCAAGGAAGTCAATTTGGTCGATTTTAGCTGGTTTGACCTCTTTTTAGCATCTCCTATAACAGTACTAAACACACATCCAATTCACAATCTTTGACAGAAAAATCTACTATGCTCTTCTCATATATTTTTTTCCAGCGCCTTTTCCAAAATTACATATCCTGGAAAACATAAGCATGTCATCACATTTCTGAAGAGAGAAAGTCATTTTCAGATGCATTTGAGTTTTCCACAATTACAAACAGTAATATTCATCTGTTGATTCTTTCATTCAAGACATTCCAGATGTGTCATCTCCAATAGCCCACTTCTTTCCTTCTCCGCACCCCTACCTGCACAAAAAAAAAAAAAAAAAAAAAAAAACCCTTCAACGATCTGACGCAAGCAATAATTTTGACGCGATAAGGGTGATCTATAACCATTTTCAAGGGCGTAGTTCACATCTACAGTATGTGAATTAAATTTTCATATTGTTTCTTGATATTTCTTAAAGAGTTAAGATTAGACATACTTATGCTTGAATCGGTACCTCCGCAGTTCACATGCATATACAATTAAAAAATCATAGTAAATAAACAAATGGAATCCAAAGGGGGGGGGGGAGCGCGAAAAGGAAACTACCAACGTGTGAGATGACCAATGGCGTATCTAGGATTTATGGTTAGGAGGGTCAAATCTTTACATAACGAAAAAAATTAAACCGTTAATGCTTAAAATATGCACAACATGTGGAGCTTATTTTTAAAATATACTCTCATGTCCCATAATAAACATCACACTTTAATTTTTCTTGTGCAAATGGTTAAACTTTGACCAATTTTAGGGAAAAAACATATTTATCATCAATATATTTTTAAAATAGTTATTGATGATAATATTTCTATCCTTGAATCAATAATCATTTTTAAAATAATATGCACACGTTAAATGTACACAAAAAATAACTTAATTAAATTTTTAAAACTTACTAAATCATGATCAATATTTATGTTGAAACATAGACTGTATACTCCCTCCGCCCCACCCGAATTAGGATTTTTGAGTTGGGCAGTGGGATTAAGGAAAAAGTGTTAGTGGAGTATGTGTTGTGAGTATGAAAAGTGAAGTAGGAGAGAGAAAGTGGGCAGATAATAATTAGTGGAAAGTTGTTGTGAGTGTAAATGTGGGTCCCATTAAATAAAACACTTTCATTTTTTGGTTGTCCTAATTCAAATGGGACACTCAGAATGGAAATTTGTCCTAATTCAAGTTGGATGGAGGGAGTATATTATAAGAAGTAATGAGAGAAAGAAATGAATTGCAGTAAGTAATATTTATTTTGAGACAGAGAAAATATATTTTGTAAGAAGTAATAAGAGAGAAGGATGAATGGCAGTAAGTAAAAATATGAGAATAGAAAACATGAGAATGAATAGGAAGAAATAAAAAAAAAAAAAAAAAAAAAAAAAGGGAGAATAAGTCCTACTTAATCGAACTAAGATTTTCAATATTTGTTTTGAGCATTTTATATTGTTAATTCAGGAAACATATTGAGTTTTGGAAATGTTAGTTTAGGAAGTATTTTGAATTGTATTAATCTAATGCAACTAATCACTTTGCAAGATTAGTAATCTTTATTACATTTTTCATATTGTTAATTTTTTTTTGAACATTTTATATTGTTTATACTATATAAGTTGATTATTTGAAACTTTTGAGGGGGGTCAGAGGCAAATTTTAACGGGGGTCAACTATGAATTTTAAAGGGCTAATGTAATAAGTTTGAAAAAAATATAAGGGCTATATCGAAAAAAGACGAAAGTCAGGGGGGGTGTGTCAGCTGACCCCTCCCCATTGTATCTGGATCCGCCCCTGGAGATGACATCTAAAATTGTGACAACCCATGGACACGAATAATAATTAAGTTTATATTTGTTTAGTACCAGAATTAGCATGGTTTTTAATGGAAACAGATAACCAACAAATGATTTGAAGGATTGTACTTCAATAAGAATTGACAGAAGAAAAGGGACATATCATGAACTAAAAGGGTATATATGTATTTATAGGAAAGCCTTCCAAATGTGAACATAAGCTGGATTTTTTTCCTCTTAAAAATATCACCACCACTATCTCCGTCCCAAAATAAATACTGTATTCATTTTTAGTTTTTATTATCATGAACAAAATAAATAGTATTCATTTTTAGATTGAAGGATCAGAAAGGGGTAGGATACTGACCTCTGTTTGGATTGGAGAGAGTTTGAATGCAAAGTCGGACCTTTTTAAAAGCCATTGACAACTGCACTCAAATGGAGTAACAGTGCATCATCAACATTTGAAAAATGGAAGGGATTATAATCCTTAAAAATAGGTAGAAGAACGAACACCATAAATAGTATTCCATCGTTTTGTAACACCCAACCACTACCAACTCAATCTCATAGAATCAGTAACAATATTCTTTACAATCAATTTTCCATTTGAAAATAGAGAAAAGCCGTACCTCAAATACATCAACTGCATTGGTGCTTCCAACACTGCAAGTCCAGCCCCAATCACAATTACATTCCCTTTGGTATGTAATATCCACTCGACACCGTATAATAAGTAGAATCTAAGAGCACCCACAGTGGTGCCCAAATGCTAGGTCTTCAACTGAGGTGGCATCCAAGCCAGCCCACAATGGTGACCAATAGGAGGTCTTCGCATGACCAGATTTTATTTTGGTCTGGGTTATGCCCTTGTGGGCTTTAAAAAATGGAGGCTAGTTCTCCACTTGCTTTGAGAGCCACATGCCTAAAACAAACATGAATTTTGAGAGAGTGTGGCACACTCTCCATCATGTGCTTGGAACTAAATGAAATGGACATTATCAAAAGCTGGCAATGTGAAAAAGTAAAAATAGAGAATATGTCCGTTGGTCATTTTAGACAAGACCAATAAAACTTTGCCAAGTGTCCATTTCATCATCAATTTTGTTCAAAAAATGTAACCGTTAAAAAAAAAAAAAAAAAAAACTGAGAAAGAAAATAAAAAATAGTGCAACGGCCATATTTTTTTTTACCTATAAATTGACATTATTTTTCATATATTTGCACACCTTCTTCAAATCTCTCAATTTGGTTGAATATTATTCATTTAACTCTTTACAACTCCTTCAAAATTTGTATTTCATTACTATGGATTCAAATTATCCTAATTTTCATGGAAATAGCCAACATTCTCAAACAAATCCAAATGCCAATAGAAATCCTCCAAATTTTCGTATGCCTATTGATCCAAATTTGTTAAATCATCCGCAGTTATCTCAATTTATGGGATATTATCCTCAACCTCATCAAATTCCTAGTAATTCCAACGCTCCAAATTTTTTTCAATCTCAATATAATCCCCATTCTATGTTTTCTTCCCCAAATATGTTGTCTTCTCAAAATGTCCAATTTCTTTCGCCCAATCTCGAATTTTCACCGTCCCCACAATATAATAGATCTCCTAGAACTCCTGTTGGTGATATAGGTAGTTCGCGGATTTTATTTGAAGATGTTGAAGATGATGATGATGAAGAGGATCTCAGTATTCATTCCAACCAACCCGATAAATCCAAAAGTAAGATAGATAGGAGAGCATGGAGCATACCTGAAGACAATGCACTAGTTTCGGCTTACCTTGAGGTCGGTGGAGATACGCTCACCGGAACAGATCAAAAGAAAGCCATCCTTTGGGCAAATATAGCGGAAATGTTTGCAGAATCTCAAAGAGAAAATTCAACAACCATACATGAAAGAAACGAGGAGTCATGCAGATGTCGTTGGAAAAGAATTCACGCCCAAGTGAATAAGTGGGTTGGAGTTTATGCGGAAGCAGAACGGAAAAAGAGGAGCGGTTCTAATGAGGACAATGTTCTAGATGAAGCTCGACAAATATGGGAAAAAACTAATAATGGCCGGAAATTTCAACTCGAGCATTGTTGGGATTTGCTAAAACACTATCCAAAGTGGCAAGGTGGGATGACTGCAGAAGATCGGGAAAGTGGCCACAGTTCAAAGAGATCAAACTCGGATACGCCAACAATTGAGATTCGTCCTTTAGGAGTGAAGTGGGCTAAGCAAAAAGGTAAGCAAACTACTTCTTCTAGTGTTAATGTAGATGATATAACAAATTGCATCAATAGTCTGCATACAAATCGCGAGATGGATGTTGAGCGACTTCAACTACAAAAGTAAATGCTTGACTTTTTTAAAGAAAAGGAAGAAAAAAAGCAAGTGGAAAAGGATCAAAAGCAAGCGGAGAAGGAGCGGAATAAAAAGTTCAAACTTTACAGTATACTGATGGGGAAATCAGTATTGTCATCAAAAGAAGCTGAGCTCTATGCCAGATTGTTTGAAGAATTCAAGGATATTTCATTATATTAGTTTAATTTAAATTTGTGTAATGTTTGCTTAAATTTTACGTATTGTTGCAATTTTATTTAGTTTCTTATTTTTAATGTATTGTAATATTTATCTTGTTTGTGTAAGTTATTGTTGTTCATTGAAATTATTAAGTGATGAAATCAACACTGTTTGTCTTTATTGAGATTTGATATATCACTGATTTTATCATTTAGTGAATACAATGATGAAACACACACTGTTTTCTTTTTTATTGATAGGTCACTTTATTGAAAAATGACAAAAATTGATAAGTCATTTCAACAATAAAGCTTGAAAATGATGTTTCATCTTTTAGAGTATCCAATGCTGATGGGATGACATTTCACTTTTGCCTCAATTATTTTCTTCTTCTATTTAAGAGATTTTTTTGTGTATAAGTTGTATACACAAAATCTACACTCCTTCTCCAATCCTTCTCCAACAAGCCTTAAACCTTCCTAAAAGAATTCACAAAAATGCATTCCTCATCAAGCTCATCATCATCAAGTTCAAGTGATAATGATTTCGAAGTAATGTTTGATATAGTCAAGGAATGTAATAAGTCGACTAATGAAAGACGCCAACACGAAGAAGCGGTCGTACGCTCATTCATTCCTCTAATTTCATCAACTATTGAGAGGCCACTGCTTGAAGCTCGTCGAAGATATGTGCGCAGAGAACGCGAAGAAGGCCATAACATACTATATAAACAATATTTTGCTGAACACACCAGTTATCCTCCAGAAATGTTTTGTCGTCGATACCGAATGAGACGTCATGTCTTCTGTCGTATCATGGAAGCATTGCATGCATCCGATGATTATTTCCAGCAGAAAGTTGATGCTAGTGGTAGACTTGGTTTATCGATTGAGCAAAAATGCACTGCTGCTATGCGAATACTAGCATATGGTACTGCATACGACTCAGTTGATGAACATCTAAATGTCGTTGAAAGTACAGCGAAGGAATGTCTTCTTCATTTCGTTGAAGGTGTAATAACTCAGTTCCGCGATCGTTACATGAGAAGACGAATGCCGATGATATAGTCACGTTACTCCGACAAGGAGAGGAGCGTGGATTTCCAGGAATGATGGGCAGTATCGACTGTATGCATTGGACGTGGAAAAATTGTCCACGAGGTTGGAGAGGACAATTTCAAGGTAGAAATAAAACGCCAACACTAATCCTAGAAGCCGTAGCGTCGCGCGATTTATGGATTTGGCATGCATTCTTTGGAACACCAGGTTCGTGTAATGATATAAATGTCCTAGATCGTTCTCCGGTATTTACAGATATATTAGAAGGTCAAGCTCCGCCTGTTAATTATATTGTGAATAATCATTCATACAACATGGGATATTATCTTACGGATGGAATATATCCAAAATGGGCAGCCTTTATTCAATCAATTAGTGCCCCACAAACGGGAAAACAAAAACTCTTTGCTAAGAAACAAGAGTCGGTGAGAAAAGATGTGGAGCGTGCTTTTGGAGTTTTACAAGCTCGATTTGCTATAATTCGACAACCTGCTCTAGCATGGAGTAGGAGTATCTTGGGTAAAATTATGCTTGCTTGTATCATCATTCACAACATGATAGTTGAAGACGAACGTTCAACCTATAGACATTTTGATCCAAAAGACTATGAAGAAGATTCATCTCAAAATCAAGCATCAACTAGCGGTGGAAATCAAAGGTTTACGTTCTCCAATGTTCGAGAGTATGACTTATCATCATATATGAGTAATCGAAGTCAGATTCGAGACACAAATATCAACAAGTTACTGAAGAAAGATTTGATTGAGAATATTTGGGAAAAATTTAAGGACGAGGTTGACGATAATTAAATTGTGTGTTATTTATTATAGTGTGTACTATGTACTACGTAATTTTAATTTCTCTGTTGTATGCTAAAATTATGTAATTTGAAGTTTTAATTTGTTGTTGTATGCTAAATTATGTATTATGTAATAAGATGTCATTGACTTATTAATATAATTTTGTGTATTACATAATAATAATATTAATAAAATTATTTAATTAATAAATAAAATTTGTAATAAATAAACACATATTTTATCATATATATGTAATAATAATAAAATAATACTAATAATGATAATAATAATAATTGGTAAAGAAATGAGTAGGATAGAGAAAATATGGTGGGGTATAGTAAAAAGTATGAGAGAGAAACTGATGACCTAGGTCACTATTGGGGATAAAATAGTATGAAGTTATGGTTATTGATGACCGATGACGTGGAGCTGATGTGGAGGAGAGAAGGGAAGCATGACCAGGCCACCACTGCGGATGCTCTAAAAGGAGGGGGGGTGTGGTTTTAAGGGTTCATAATCAAATCAAAGTTTTTCAAACTGAAACAAATTAGTACTCTATACTACTCCCTCCGTCCCAAAATAAATACATATAACTATACTTTGAGAGGTCCAAGTTGCAAAAAAAATAAATACATATATCTAAACAGACTACTCACATTCAGAAAATAAGAGAAAATTCAAAAGGGGTGAATGAATAAAAATTACCTTAGCCGGGACTGGAGAACATCAGATATTCAACAAAATGATGCAAAGTATTGTTGGCGTTCCTAAGGCTAAGTACTTTGATTCAACGCCAATAGGAAGACCTAAAAATTACCTTAGCCGGGACTGGAGAACAACAGATATTCACAAAGGAAGATTGACGGAAAACAGGAACCCTGAATCGATATTTACCACTATTTTTTTTCCAGTTCTTTAAGAAGGCCGCAGTCTCATACGCAACACAGAGACACTCATCAGGTACCAGCCTGACACTTGCAATTGCCTTCTCTTCTCGACCAACGTTGACAGCAACCAAGGCTGCAACTCCTCTTCAGATTGAGCAAGGGTTGGGTGAATTAGAGAAGAAAGCAGAGGGTTCGATTTTTGGGTGATGAGAGAGAGCGTTGAAGCCAATGGGATCTGAACTCGGATCAATTTCGGGAGTGCTTGAGATAGGAAAAGACTGCCGGTAATGAAGAGGAGGAGCCGGCGGTTTGAGTATTCCATAGCCATTGAGAGGGAGGCGACTGTTTCAAGGTGACTGGAGAGAGAAATCGTGGGAGGGTTTTGGAACCGCATGGTTCATCGCCATCGGATCAGAACGGTTACCAATCAATCCTGACCTCTCTTTATCCCAAGATAAGAGGCAGTTATTGCCTTCCTATATTGTATTATAGATAGTACCACACCATTTGATTATTTACATGTAAAAATAATAAATAAAAAATTCCATGAGGATTAGGAGTCCTTACTGAATAATCTATTGTAGGTTGAAGAGGCCAAGGCTAAGTTCTAAAGTGTTCCAAACCTTGTGCTGGCACAAATTTTTATTCATTAGTACATGTCCACCTTTCTCCTATTCTGATAAGTCTCACCTTCTAATGCCCAAACACTTACATGTTTGACTTTGGAGTAATAAATCTTCAAATTGATTGCATGCTTATATAGGTAACGTATTTTCTTTATATTTGGTAATTATATCTCCTCATATTTGTTTTCCATGTATAGCAAATGTATAACTTATTTTGTGCATAGTTAATTTTAGTAAGAGTGGCAAGAGGAAATTAAGCAAAATAAATTATAATTTTTTAAGATGCATATCAAAATTATTTAAAAGAAATTCAAGTATATCAATCCAGGCACCATGTTTCTGCATGCACCTAAAAGGTAATGTAAATCAAGTTTCTTTAAACATGTATCATGAATTTATTTAACAGAGAAGTCATTCAATTGTTGAATAAATACTCATCACTATACTAATAAACGAAATTTGAAATATGGGGCTTCATGGAATAAGTACATCTAAATAATGATCAAAATACCCATAAAAGAACAGACCATAATGTAATCTAATGTTTGATTTTTAAAAAAAATCACTAATTTTCTCATCCATACATAATTTGACGAAAGTGAGGAAATTAGTTGCTTCATTACATTTTCACAATGGTTGGGCCGCAATCTATCATAACACTCTTTCCGTCCCACTATAATTTACAAAATTTGCCATCTTAGTTGACCCACTTTAATCTATAAAACCTCAAAATATTTTTTTTAATACGTTTTAAATAATGAGACTCACTTGTTATACTCACAGCTACTACACACTTACTATTCTTTACCCCACTTTTTAATACATTTGTAACCAAAATTACAAAAAAAATGAATTTTTGAAAATGAAAAGAAAAAATATTAGTTTTGGGACAGAGGTATTAATAGTCATGGTCAAAGATGAAAAGTGAAAAAAAAATTAGATATGGTTGCTAATTATTATGAAATTCAATTATTTAGCTAGTGACTAAGGGACATATTATCAAATATGGTTTGAATATGGTTACATTTGTTCTTTATCCACATTCGTACATAATTACTCAAATTAAATAGAGAACATTATAGATATGCATACCAGAGTTTTTATAGTTTTTGTTCATAAATTTATAATGTGCAGAAGGAGATCTATAGAACGAATGTAACAGATATTAAGATGCATATACCTTACCTTGCACGGCTTTGAAGCATCTCACTTCCCTTCTTTTATCAAATAAAATGTTAAAAACAATATCATTTTTTTAAATTAAAAAAAAATGGATGAGGCTACCTTTATTTAGAAGGGATCATTTATTCAAAATTATGCTACACAAAACATTGAAAATATATAGTGGCAGATAAACAAATTGAAGAACTTAGAATAAGAGAAAGAAAAAGTGTTAGAATAGAGATCATCAAAGAAACAAAGAGAAGAAAATATGCCAGCATTCCAGGCGGGCGCTTGGAGCCATACAGGCGGGCGCTCGGTTTGATCAGTTGGTCCGATTTCTGGAGGAGGCTTGTAAGCGGGCGCCTGTGCCTATCTAGGCGGGCGCCTGATGCCGCGCACAGTAAATTCGGGAATAACAGTATTTTCGGGATTTCTCTTATGTTTAGGTTTAGGTCTTATTCTAGGGTGCCTATATAAGCAATGTTCCTCCCCCATACTCATTGTAACTCAGATTTAACATATTATAGTGCAAGATCCTGGCTTGGTAGTGCCCCCAGACGTAGTCAAACATATTGACGAACTGGGTAAACAATTTCTGTGTCTTTTCTTGCTTTGATTTCTTGTGCTTTGTTTGTGTGCCTTTATTGTTCTTGTGGGTTTGCTTGGGTAGTGGAGAGCCATATCCACAACAACTGGTATCAAGAGCTCTGGTTTGGAGATCAGGGTTTAATCGTAAGATTGGTTTATCGAGCGATTGGGTGTTGTCAAGCAATCAAGAATGGGCAAGGACAAACAGGCGGTTGAGAAATTCGATGGGTCTGACTACGGATTTTGGAGGATGCAGATAGAGGATCTCTTGTATAACAAAGATCTCTATAAGCCTCTAAAAGGTGTCAAACCGGAAGGAGAAAAGCAGGAAGATTGGGATCTCATGGATCGGAAGGCCTTAGGGGTGGTCAGATCTACTTTGTCTAAGTGGATCGCGAAGACTACCAAGAAGGCGAAAACCACCAAAGAGCTATTGGATTATCTTAATGAGAGATTTGAAACTCCACCTGCTGCAAACAAGGTTGATTTGATACGCAAGATGGGTAGTCTCAAGATGCAAGAGGGAGGATCCTTGGCTAAACACATCGATGAGTTTATGGATGTTATAGACTCATTGACTGCGTTGAAGATTACGTTTGATGATGAGGTTCATGCGTGCTTGTTGCTAGCGTCTTTACCAGGAAGTTGGAGCGGGACGGTGACAGCGATCAATGCTTCAGCGGGTAAGAACAAATTGAAGTATGATGATGTTAAGGATTTCTTGTTGGGCGAGGAAAATCGTTTGAAGAAGTTGGGGGCATCGTCTACTTCAGGATCGGCCTTAGCTACTACTAGCAGGGGAAGGCCGGGTACTAGCAAACAAGGGAAAACTGAATCTAGGGAGAACGTGGTGGGTGGTAAGGGCAAGGCCGTGGAGATCAGAGATAAACCAAGGGTTGCGAAAGGATCGGTGCAGTGTTATCATTGCAAGGAGTTAGGACACTACAAGAAGGATTGTCCCAATCGTGGGGGCAATTCGGTGAATGTGACAGTCGAAGGTGATGATGTACTGGTTCTGAGTGTTAGTAGTGCACTAGAATCATGGGTGCTGGATTCGAGGGTATCATTCCACTCTTGCGGGCATGCAGAAGAGATGGAGAATTACACTTCCAGTGATTTTGGTAAGGTCTATCTGGCGGATGGCGAGCCTTTGGAAATCAAGGGGAAGGGGGATGTCAGAATAGGAGCATCGGACGGGAAGGTCTTACATCTGAACGGGGTTAGGCACATTCCGGGTTTGAAAAAGAACCTATTATCAGTTGGGCAGTTGGACGAAGAAGGTTACAAGGTAACATTCGGCTGCAGGAACTGGGTTATTACCAAGGAGGATCGTGAGATCGCTCGGGGTAATAAGGAGGGGACATTGTATTTGGCGAATAACACCAAGGATAGTATCGTGGTGGCGTCAGCCAAGGGTGATACTGATTTGTGGCACTGTCGATTGGGTCACATGAGTGAGAAGGGGATGAAGGTACTTTGCTCAAAGGGACTACTACCGGGTTTGAAGACAGTCGACGTGGGGATCTGCGAAGATTGTGTGTTTGGCAAACAGGCGAGAAGTAATTTCTCAAGGACAGGTAGGGCTTTGAGGGAAGCAAAGTTAGAACTGGTTCACACGGATTTGTGGGGACCATCTCCGGTAACTTCTCTGGGTGGTGCGTCATATTACATGACCTTCATTGATGATTCAACAAGGAAGGTCTGGGTCTAATTAAAGGGGAAAGATGAAGCTTTCGAGGTATTCAAGAAGTGGAGGGCCTTGGTGGAGAATCAGACGGGACTTAAGCTTAAGTGCTTGAGATCAGATAACGGAGGGGAGTATGAGCTCGGGGAGTTTAGGGAATATTGTGCAGCGAATGGGATTCGTATGGAGAGGACTCCAAAGGGTACACCACAACACAACGGGGTTGCAGAGAGGATGAACAGGACATTGAGCGAGCGGGCTAGAAGTATGAGGTTGAAGTGTGGACTTCCGAAGACGTTTTAGGCATATGCAGTTGACACGGCGGCTTTCTTGATCAATAGGGGACCATCGGTACCATTGGGGAATGGAATTCCAGAGGAAGCATGGAGTGGCAAGCAGGTAAATCTGTCCTTTCTTCGCATATTTGGCTGCGTTTCATATGTTCATATTGATTCTGCTGATAGAACTAAATTAGATGCAAAATCTGTAAAATGTACGTTTATTTGGTATGGAGGGGATGACTTCGGGTATAAGTTTTGGGATGATCAAAACCATAAAATTATTCGTAGTCGAGATGTGGTATTCAATGAACATGTTTTGTACAAGGACAGAAAGGGGGCATCTGATGATATTAGTTCGGAACTGGAGGTTGTAGAGGTGGATATTCCAGACTCGGGTGGGAGCAGGATGGTTCATGATGACCAAGGTCAGGGGGTCACTGAAGATGAACCACATACTCCGGAACCGGATATTCCGCTACGTAGATCCAGCAGGTTGCGTGGATCACCTGACAGGTATACTCCTTTAAATTACTATTTGTTGTTGACAGATAGTGGGGAACCAGAATGTTATGCGGAGGCTGTTCGTAGTTCACTTTGTGATAAGTGGAAAGCTGCGATGGATGATGAGATGGACTCATTGAAAGCCAACAAAACTTGGGAGTTGATTAGACTGCCTAAGGGGAAGAAGGCATTGCATAACAAGTGGGTTTACCGGATCAAGGAGGAAGCAAACGGCAGTAAGCGTTACAAGGCAATGTTGGTTGTAAAGGGCTTTCAGCAAAAGTACGGTATTGACTACACCGAGGTATTCACTCCTGTTGTGAAGATGCCCACTATCAGAATGGTTCTGGGGTTAGTAGTGGCGGATAACTTGTTGCTGGAGCAAATGGATGTAAAGACGGCCTTTCTTCATGGGGATTTGGAGGAAGAAATTTACATGGTACAACCAGAGGGATATTTGTCTAAGGGTAACGAGGAACTGGTTTGCAGGTTGACTAAGAGCTTGTATGGCCTTAAACAAGCTCCTAGGCAGTGGTACAAGAAGTTCGATGGATTCATGCATGACATTAACTTTGTCAGATGTGAGGCGGATCATTGTTGCTACTTCAAGAACACGGACAATGGGTACATAATCTTGCTGTTATATGTGGATGACATGCTAATAGCGGGCTCTAGCGTTAGAAAGGTAAACAGATTGAAGGCTCAGTTGTCAGAACGGTTCGAGATGAAGGATTTGGGGGAGGCCAGAAAAATCTTGGGCATGCGGATTGATCGAATAGGGAGTCGGGTAAGTTGGTTCTTTCACAAGTAGAATACGTTGAGAAAGTCTTGGCAAGGTTTTGCATGGAAGAGGCGAAGCCAACAGGGACACCATTGGGTATGCATTTCAAGCTATCCGAGAAGGACTCACCTAAGGACAAGGAGGAGCGTGACAAGATGGAGAGGACTCTATATGCCTCGGCAGTGGGGAGTCTAATGTATGCAATGGTGTGTACAAGGCCAGATATTGCACATGCGGTGGGAGTAGTCAGCCGGTACATGGGCAATCCTGGGAAGCAACATTGGGAAGCGGTTAAATGGATCCTGCGTTACTTAAAAGGTACTGCTGGTAAGGCTCTGTGCTTCTCAAGCAAGGATGTCGTGTTAGCGGGTTATGTGGATGCGGATTTGGCATCAAGTGATCTTGACAAGAGGAGGAGTACCACGGGTTATGTTTTCACATTGGGTGGTACGGCTATCTCCTGGGCTTCTAAATTGCAAAAGATCGTGGCTCAGTTGACTGCAGAAGCAGAATATGTGGCAGTGACAGAGGGTAGTAAAGAGATGGTATGGTTGCAGAACTTCTTGGGTGAACTTGGGAAGACGCGAAGTGGTAATGCTCTCTACAGTGACAGTCAGAGTGCAATACATTTGGCAAGGAATCCGGCGTTTCATTCTAGGACGAAGCACATTGAGCTGAGGTTTCACTACATCAGACATCTCTTGGAGAGGAAGATCTTAAGGCTGGAGAAGATTTTGGGATCGGAGAACCCGGCTGACATGTTGACCAAGGTGGTAAACCTTGAAAAGTTGAAGCTATGCATAGCTTCAATTGGGCTTAGAGAATAAGAGAGGAGGAAGGCACTACCATGATCGAGGTGAGCACTAGGAAGACACCAAGGATGAGTTGAAGACGGGCACGGGGCTAATATACGCGGTTGATCTCTAGGTGGGAGATTGTTAGAATAGAGATCATCAAAGAAACAAAGAGAAGAAAATATGCCAGCATTCCAGGCGGGCGCTTGGGGCCATACAGGCGGGCGCTCGGTTTGATCAGTTGGTCCGATTTCTGGAGGAGGCTTGTAAGCGGGCGCCTGTGCCTATCCAGGCGGGCGCCTGATGCCGCGCACAGTAAATTCGGGAATAGCAGTATTTTCGGGATTTCTCTTATGTTTAGGTTTAGGTCTTATTCTAGGGTGCCTATATAAGCAATGTTCCGCCCCCATACTCATTGTAACTCAGATTTAACATATTATAGTGCAAGATCCTGGCTTGGTAGTGCCCCCAGACGTAGTCAAACATATTGACGAACTGGGTAAACAATTTATGTGTCTTTTCTTGCTTTGATTTCTTGTGCTTTGTTTGTGTGCCTTTATTGTTCTTGTGGGTTTGCTTGGGTAGTGGAGGGCCATAGCCACAACAGAAAGAATGTAGAATCATCTTGGAACACCTAAGTAACTCGGGCTCGGACGTCTGCAAAACAAAGATGAATGTGAGAAAAGAAACACAATGAATAATGTTAATGGTTAGTATATTAGGTTCTAAGAGTACTCCGCAAAGTTTAAATAGGCGAATCAAATCAAATATTTCTAATTTAGATTGATTTGAAATTTCAAATAATTTTGAATTTATGCTTAAATTAGGATAGCCATGAATATTAGTATAGTTGCAAAACTTTTCAAATTTGTATGAAGGGATCTTCTTATTGATTCCCAAATAATAAACATGGCAAGATTTTATAAAGATTTTAAGGAAACATTTGCAATTAAAGGAAATAATTAGGCTGACAATTTTATTTTTAGAATTAATTTTCAAAATTCAATCTGACTACTTGCATTAGTCAGCCAAATCATATGCCACAATTTGATATGATGCCACTATTTGAATCATTTACTTTCTTGTAGATAAACATGGTGGGATTTTAAAAAGAGTTCAAAGAAACATCTAAGATAAATTTTTAAAATTTGAAATCCTGCCACAATTTGAATCATTTACATTTTTGAAGAGCCAATTAAATGAGGCCACGTGGATTTCCACGTCATAAATCCACGTGGCGAGCTGTGGGATTGAGAAATGTTTCTGCTTTAATATTATATATAGATTATGTGTAAGTTATAAGAGCTGATTAGGATTTGACCAAAAAAATAAGGGTGGGAGGAGATATGAGGGCATTTTAGTCTTCTTGCATCTTTATGCTGGTGGGGGGTGTATGAGGAATTTTGTATCTGACTTTTCCTTGTTTGGGTTTGTATCTGGGCTCAGGGGCCCTAGAGTCCTAGCCCCTTTTTATTTTAGCCTTTTTTTAGGTCTATTTAGAAACCCTAGCTCATTAACCCACAAAGTTATACTAATTGGGTAGTCATAATGGCTTGCTAGAGTCCTCTTATGACTTACGGGTTCTGAATGGTTCGGACTCGTTGCCAACTTAGTACACATTCGCTCTGTCTCTCTTTTTCAGTCTTCCCTCATTTAGATCCCAAAAGATAGAAACCCTAACCCTCTCTCTCTCTCTCTGTTTTGCGCCGTGGACTAACACACAAATTCAACCACCGATCGAGTTTCTGGCGACCTTCGCCTAGGCATCACTGAGCCTGCCTAGTCACCGTCGAGCCCACCGAATCTTCCTCTAGCTTGATCGCCGCCTAACATGGTCGACTTGACTTGAAGGAAATCGTGGCGGAAGGCCCGAATTTTAAAACATTGATCGATCAAGGGTAATAAGAAAAAAATGCAAATTATTTTGATATAAAAAGTCTTCCTCTGTCTTGTAAAATGGTTCCAACTTTAATTTTGCATGCTTATTAAAATATGGATAGAACTGGTACACATTTTAAGTGAGTACGTTGAAGACATAATTGTTAAAAATAACATTCGTAAAGTGAGTAAATAAGTTAATTGACTATTATTATTATTTTAAATTATAAGCATTATAAAAAATAAATTTGTAGAAATCACTATCTCTTGTTTGTCATTTTGGTAATAATCTATTGTTTGTCATTTTAGTAGTAAATCAAAATAAAAATTCTTAGTATTGAACTGTGTGAACATACCAAAAAATGAAGTACTGCGAAATTACTTATGGGGACGGTGGAAGTACCTATTTTGGGAAACATTAAAATAATAGTATACTCTTTCCGTTTTTTTAATTTGTTCACTTTTTATCATTTTGGGTGTTTTATTTAATTGTTCACACTCCAAAATAAAAAGGCTTTATTATTCATTATTAAATAAGACTCACTTCTCATACTCACAATAACTATACCACTCACAACTTCAAACCCATTTACATATCACATTATAGTTTGAGCAATGCTAGGGGCACAAAATAATGTCACAAAATCTTGCTCACAACATGAGGTGGCGATATTTTATTGGTTGCATCGATAATGGACCCGCCACACTCTAATTAAAAACACCAATAACATCATTACACCTAAGATTTTGTGAGCAAACTTTTGTAACTTTTTTGTGCCCCTAGTATTATTCTTATACTTTTCATATTCACAACACATACTCAACTGTTAATATTAAACATTTTTCCTTAAAATTAGTGTTTTGGTTCAAATGTGAACAAATTAAAAATATGGAAGGAGCATAGAGGAGGTAGCTTCAAGAGTCGTACAACCGAGGTAGTACTTGCTTAGAAAATGCCGGGAAAATATTGAGCAAAAAGTGGGAAATAGTCATGGCGAAGACTTTCAAAAAATAAAAAAAATGAAAGGGAGGCAAGGCTGGCTAACTATTATAATCCGACATTCATTCCGACCGATCCACCCCGATCATTTTACCTGGAGTTAGACGTGATGACGCTCTAGATTTTTGGGGTCACGAAGATAGAACTCCAACTTTGCTGTCTCTTGATCCTGATCACAACACAAACAAGAACACCGTTAAGACCAAGGCCGGGTTGGAATCCGGCTTAGGCCCTCGGGTGTGAGAGTAAGATCTCTGAGGAAAACCTAAGTAGAAAGCTTGTAAAAGCCTTGTGTGTGTGAATAGGATAGAGCACGTACCTGGCCCATGGGGGCGGATAGAAGTATTTATATGAATAGGAGGGAGAGGTAGGTTTAAGATACTAACTGCCCTTGTACCGGACGGGCACGTGGCAGGTCCTCATTGGCTCGGCCAGGGGAGTTGCTGGGAACGTGGCGTGTTGTCAGAGAATCATGGTTCCACCACCAACCGTTATGGTATATCAGGTACGAACTGGTAACGTCTGTAGTACGTTTGCGACAGCTGGCTGCTGCGGGCTACGGGCATATGGTTGAGTGATCAACACGGGACCCTACGAATAGCGGGAGGCAGAGCTACCTCGGTTATGGGTATCGCGAAGCCCGGATCTCTCGGGCTTACTAGCTTGCGGGCTTATCCGGTTTGATGTGGTCGAGCTCGCTTGTACTGGCTTTTAACCGGGTCCGGTCCGGTCTGCGATGCTCGGTCTTATCAGTGGCCCCTAACTCCGAGGGTCAGCTTATTTATGAGCGGCGCGAGGAGTTACACTTCCATGTCTCGGCCCGGGCAAACTGTAGTAAATACGGGCACGAAATATCATGGGACGGGAGTCTTACAATAGTGGTTGACGACAGGACATTGGGCCCCACGAGTCAGGCTAGTGACGTAGCTGTCAGGTCCTTGATATGACAAGGAGCACGCTCATTAAATGCGAACCGTCATCGGAGTTCGAAAAAGCTGGTTCCCGCCTCTTCATTTTCGGGTCGTATGCCGGTTCAAACCCGGACCTGGGACTAGACCCAACCCGCATTGGGGGTATAAATAACCCTAACTGGCTTCGTTCAAATACTTTCGCCATTTTCAGAATATTTGCCCCTGCTTTCCTTTGCCACCTTTGCTTGCAATCTTTCGCGATTCCGCTTTCGGCGCTTCTTCTTCCAGACGGTCATTCAGGTAGCGCTTTTATTTTCTTTTGCTCGTTGTTAATTTCTTGGTTCGTCCGTCCTGGGTATTTAGAGGCCTTCCTTATTGTCTCTTTGGGGTAAGCCCCTTAGCACCAGTTCTTCGGATTCGGGGAAAGAGTCCTTAGGTTTTTGATTAAATTCCTAGCCCCTTTCTCTGGAACCTCGGGTCCTTGCCTTTCTCAGAATTTTCGGGTCCATTTATTTCTTTCTAACAGGAAATATGAACGAACTGGACCTGGGGCGCAATCTCCGTCCTGACCTCTTTGGTTGTTGTCGACGAACGGGAGGGATTTATCGATATCTGATAAATGCCTGGAAAAGGCTTTCTTTGGATGCCTTCAAGACCATAGGAGTAGTCTATAACTGGGATTCCTGGATTCTACCCCTGCTGTGGGAAACAGGTCCTCGGGTTCATTATGACTCAGGGAGGATGAGAGTTCTGGGGGGTGAGGAGCAACTGGGCACTTTTGTTAGGGCCGTTTTAACTCGATTCCCTGATAATGTAGATATGGCCGGGAACGCTAGGCGATTAGTGAGGCAGGGCGGAGACCGTGTGTCCTCGACTGGTCCGAATCCCTTGACTTGGATGGATACTCCTTTGAATGATGACTTGCTCAGTACCGAGCAACCGCAGGATATTCCAGCGGCCCCGGGCGTTGTGGAACTGTCTAGCGGGGACGAGGAATTGGAACCGATCGCTGAAGGTGACAGTTTCTTATTGGAATATCACGCTTCAGATGCCGGGGAGGAGGTCAACATTGGTCGCGGGCTTATTGACGAGCCTGTATCTTCCGAGACTCCCACGGACTCTCGCGGGCCAGATGAGAGGCTGGCCCCTGATGCTGCCCGAAAGTTGAGCTTGAGGCGCTCGCCGGTCAAGATAGTGAGCTCTTTCCTCGAAGGGCCGGACAACCGCGCGGTCAGTCAGATGGGGGCGTCTACCTCGGGTGCGGCCTTAGCGGATGAGGGCGAGGGTGATTCTGACGATGAGTTCCGGTCTCAGTATCATGTCGACCCAAAGGTTTACCTTGTGAGTGGTCTGGGTGAGTACGCATCGCCTACCGGAGGCTCCAAAATGACTTCTACCTTGGTCCGCGCAGAGAACTTGGCTTGTGTCTTTTACCCAGTGCAGTTTGAAAATGGGCTTCGCCTCCCTCTTGACCCGTTTATTTGCGAATTTCTGAACTTCGCTCAGTGTCTGCCTATGGACCTGACTCCCAATGCTATTCGTTATTTGGTGTCTTTCATCGTGGTTAGCCGCGTCCTTGGGTTTGAGCCCTCGTTGTCTGCCCTCCATATTTACTTTACTCATCAGATAACTGCGAGCTGCCTGAGCTTGAAAACAAAACCGCGCTCCAAGAAGATTTTTTCTACCGCCTCTAACAAATTCGACCAGTGGCAAAGGTATCCTCTCGTGATCCAGAACCGCCTGGGTTGGCCTTTTCCCCATCCTGAGAATATATCTCCTATCTCGGTTTCTCGAAGAAACTTTCCGGATCCGGAAGAGGGCCGCGAGTTGAGCGAGGCCCTGGAGTCTTATCTTGCCCGCCACGCAAGGAGGGTCTTGGGGAAGATGGGACAGTGGAAGCCGTGGTCCCTCAGGTCTTTGATGTACAGGCCATCATAGATGATGAGGACCTTTTGATTTATGCTGGGGTGGCCCCGAGTCGTACTCCTGATCGCGGGTCTAGGGTTGATATGGTCCCCTTGCTGAGAGATCCCGATTGGAGGGTTCATCAGTCTTTTGTTTTTGCTTCAGAGTGCTCGTTCTGTAACCACGGGGACGCGTGCTCTGACCCTGGTTTAACTGGTCTCTCTTTGCTATTATTTCTTTTGTCTGTGCTCATTTTGTTTCTGCTATCCGGAAGGGGCGCTAAATTCCCTTTGATTTCCAGGTCCCGAAGATACAATGCCTCCCAAGAGCGTGGCCGCACAGAAGCAAGCGGCAAAGGCATAATTGGAGCGGGAGAAGAAGAGGAGAGGGGACGAGCTTAATAAAACCGAGGCTCCGGGCATTAGGCTCCCGGTTATGGACAAAACAGATAAGTCCGGGGTAGCGGTGGCCGCACAGCCTGCCCTGACTCGTAACCTGCCCCATAATCCCCGTCACGGAGCTGGGAGGGGTAAAGGACTGATCGGCACCGGTCATTCACAGTCTTCCTCTGACGCGGGCATGACCACCCCGGAGCCGCAAAGAAAAAGATCTGCAACGGGAGACCCTCCTTTGCCTCCCAAAGATAAACAACAGAGGACCGAAGCCTCTTCGGCTGAATTTCCGTGGTGTCCCCTGCCCGAGGTGGGATGTGTGATACTCTTTTCCCCGTGGAGCTCATTGACGATAGAGAGCGGGCAAAGGAGTTTGGTCTTAAGGTTGCCCGAGCTCCCGAGATCTTTGGGGTTGACCTACATAGCCGCCGCAGCAATAACGCCTACGTTGGCGATGGGTTGTTGCGTCGGCTAAACTTTCCCGATTACCAACAGAGGGTTCTATCTACCTCCAATCCTGCGACCGCAGTTGGCCACGCCGGGCTGGCCCTGACCGAGGTTCGCCTTTTGCCTCTGGACCAGATTATCCTACCTTCATTCGTTACCTCTCTGATTTTCTTCATTTTTTGCTTGCAGATAGCTAATGACCTCCTCTACTTAAGCGCCCAGGCTAAGTCCGATGCTTCCACCATTGGCACCAGGAATAAGGAGGTTATGGAGGCAAGGGAAGAGGCCAGTAAGTGGTCGAAAATCGCAGAGGGCTTACGATCCGAGCTCAAAGAGAAAGATGCGGAGGTCATGGGCGCGGTTAAGGAAGTTTCCCAACTGAACAACGATTTGGCCGCGGAGCGGGGAGCTAAGGAGCGCCTTGAAGCCGAGAAGCAGAGTCTCGAGGCCCGCTGTGCTGAATTACAAAAGCTTTTGGATGAGGGGAAGGATACCATTGACAGGTTGTCAACAAAGGTGGATGAGTTGGATGGACAACTGCTCGATCGGGTGCGATTTGATACTGACCGGGAGCGGGTGCTGCAGGAGGAGCGGGAGAAGAGCATAGAAGCATTCAAAGAGTCCGGCGAGCAGTCCGTGATATTAACGGACCAATACAATATGGCTGTTCATGCCGTAGCTCGGAACTTGGCTGCCACGGGCAAATATACGGCGCAGGAAATAGCCACTTTATGTTCAATATTGCCTTCCGACCCAGAGTGCTTTTCCGGCCATTGCCTGGTGCCATTTTCGGACGACCAACTGCTGGATCTCCCGGAGACCGCCCGCGCTTTACTTCCTCCTGTCCTTCCGGTCACTGTCCCTGAGCTATTGACCGCCATTGATGATCAGCGATTTCCGGCGAGTGGGAATGGTGTCCCTTTGGCCGCGGCTTTGGAGAAGGTTTTTGGCCCTGGCGGCCCCTTTGTTGAAGGTATGGTTCTTCCCTTCTCTACTTTTGCCTCTGCTCTCGCCGAGGCTTCGAAGGCTCCGCTCAATTTGGCTGTTGATCCTGACGCCTCTACTGCTTCTGTACCAGAAGTGGAGATCAATCCTCCTCCGTCCGGCTGAAGATCAGACCGGGCTGCGCCCTGGGACTTTTTGTAATAATTTTGGGTTTAGCAGACTTGAACATCCAATTGTATTTTGATCCGGTTTTGTAATGTATCTTGTTGCTCTACTTTTGATCTTCATATCTCCCTGACATTTATTTTCGTTGTCTTTTATTGCTCATGGAATCGCCAAGCATTTATTGTTCTTTTTTAAATACTTTGTTTTTCATTATTATCTCCCTTGGCGGGCTTACGGTCTAGCTCGAGGGCGTATGACCGCGCATCATTCATGAGAATTCATGCAACGGTATTTCCCTTGGCGGGCTTACGGTCTAGCTCGAGGGCGTAAGACCGTGCATCGTTCATGAGAATTCATGCAACGGTATTTCCCTTGGCGGGCTTACGGTCTAGCTCGAGGGCGTATGACCGTGCATCGTTCATGAGAATTTAGGAAGATCTTTTATTTTAATGGGACAAACATAATATTATTGATCTTTCATCTTTTTTCCGCTCATGGAGCCGTACATCAACATTACAATGCATAAGGTAGAAGAAACTAGGCGGATTTCTAATAACAGGGGGGTAATACAATCTTCAAGGGTAATACTTCTTCAGGTGGTCGCTGTGCCAAGCGTTTTTCAAGTCCTTCCCTTCTTTAGTGAGGAGTCTGTAAGTCCCTTCTTTGATTATGCGGGCGATCTGATAAGGCCCTTCCCAGTTGGGCGAGAGCTTGTTATATCCGGGCTGTCTTCCCGTGACTTCAACTTTTCTCAGGACCCAGTCTCCCACGGAAAATGACCTCTTGTTCACCCTTTTGTCATGATGGATTTTGGCCTTTTGTTTGTAATTGACCATCTTTGCCCGTGCTTCCAACCGTTTTTCTTCAAGAAGGTCTAAGTCTTTTCTCCGGGCTTCCTCATTCCTTGTTTCATCAAAATGGGCGACCCTGTAGGTGGGTAGGGCTGCCTCTACGGGCGCGATCGCCTCTGATCCATATGTCAAGGAAAAGGGGGTTTCTCCTGTTGAATTCCTCGTTGTGGTTCGGACAACCCATAGGGCAGTACTGAGCTCTTCCATCCAGCGACCGCTCCTTCCCTTCAAATTTTTGTGCAAGGCGGTCATAAGCAACTTATTTGCGGCCTCGGCCTGTCCATTTCCCTGCGGTCTTGCGACAGATGATTGCCGATGTTCTACGTTGAGCCTCTTGCATTCCGCCGTAAACTTGCTTTGGAACTGGGGTCCATGATCGGAGACGATAGCCCGGGGTAAACCAAACCGACAGAAGATGTGATCATGGACGAACTTGATAATACTTGCTTCCGTCGTGCTAGTTAGTGCCTTGGCCTCTACCCACTTTGTGAAATAATCTACTGCGACCACCACCGTTTGCGCTCCGCCGGGCGCTTTGGGATAAGGCCCAATCAAATCAATTCCCCACATGTCAAATGCCCAAGTTGGGGCTACCAGGCTCTGCTCCGTGGATGGCTGCCTTGGTATGTTGGCGAATCTCTGGCATTGATCGCATTTGCGGACATATTCCTCCGCATCTTTTTTCATTGTCGGCCAGTAATACCCGAGGAATCTGATCTTGTCGGATAATGTCCGCGCACCGGGATGCCCTCCACATACGCCCTCATGGACTTCGTACAATAAGTTGGTAATGGTCTCAGATTTCACACACCTCAGCAGGGGTTTGGTAAAAGACCTTCGGTAAAGCACGTTGTCGATGATCGTGTATCTGGCGGCTTGTCTTCTCAAAACCTTTGCCCGATCCGGATCGCTGGGAAGGATCTCCTTTTCTATGTATTCCGTAATCTCGTCTACCCAATCCTTCTCAGGCTCCCCTATCTGGTGGATCTCTACCCTGTCGATGGCCGGGCGTTCCGTAAATTCTATCTAACAATCCATATTGAGCTTCGCGATGTCTTCGTTTGTGATTCTTGAAAGTAAGTCCGCCTCGGAGTTTTCAGCCCGGTTAACCTGGGTCAGCTCGTGGTACTCAAATTCCCCCAACAGGTTTGCTGCAAGTTCCTTGTATTTGAGCAGCACCGGGTGATTTGTCTCATATTCCCCTTTGACCTGATTTACCACTAGCTGTGAGTCACTTTTTACGATCAAATTTGAGACCTTCATGTCCCGGGCTAATTCCAAGCCCGCTATCAACGCCTCGTACTCGGCTTGATTGTTGGAAACCGCGAATTTGAACCTTAAGGCTCGTTTAAACCTTTGACCTTCCGGGGCGATCAATAGGATTCCGGCGCCACTAACAGTTTTTCCAGAGGATCCGTCAACGCTTAACGACCAACAATTCTCCGGCCTTTCTTCATTATTCACAGCCTTCTTGCCCCGCCTTATCTTTGCTTTATCGGGCTGGTCTTTGTCCGCTTCGCTTTCCCTTACTTCAAACGTTGTTTCTGCCACAAAGTCCGCCAGTGCTTGTGCCTTGATGATCTTTCGCGGGGAGTAAGTTATTTGGAACTCAGTCAGTTCTATTGACCATGACAGCATTCTTCCCGAGGATTCAGGCTTATGGAGCACTTTTTTTAGCGGGGTGTCTGAATAGACCGTGATTGGGTGGGCGATGAAGTATGCTCGAAGCTTCCGAGCGGCCATGAGCAAGGTGAAAGCCAGCTTCTCAATGTTCAAGTAGCGCCCTTCCACGGCGGATAGTGCCTTGGAGATATAGTACACGGGCTTCTGAAGGTCGTTCTCTTCCCTTACCAAAACCGCAGCCACAGCGTGATCTGTTGCAGCCAAGAAAACGTAGAGTTCTTCACCCAAAATGGGACTGCTCAACAGCGGCGGTTTTCCCAGGTAAGCTTTTATCTGCTCAAAAGCATTCCGGCAGTCCTCGTTCCACTCAAACCCCTCCTTTTTTCCTCCTTTCAAAGTTTTAAAGAAAGGCAGGCATTTTTCTGCCGACTTGGCGATGAACCTCCCCAAGGCCGTGATGCGGCCATTCAGCTTTTGTACCTCTTTAACACATCTGGGGGGTTGCATGTTTATTAACGCCATGATCTTCTCCGGGTTTGCCTCTATCCCTCTCTGGTTCACCATGAAGCCCAAAAACTTCCCTGCCTTTACTCCAAAGGCGCATTTGGATGGGTTAAGCTTCATATTGTTTCTCCGGAGGCTGGTGAAAGTTTCTGTCACATCAAGGTCGTGAGAGGTCTCCTTGGTCTTGATAACCATATCGTCGATGTAAGCCTCCAGGTTCCGGCCTAATTGATCATCAAAGACGATTCCTACCATCCTTTGATATGTACCGCCCGCATTCTTCAGGCCAAACGGCATGTTGTTAAACGTGTAGGTTTTGCCCGCGGCATAGAAAGCGCATGACGGAATATCGGCCTCCTTCATTTTGATTTGATGATAGCCCGAGTAGGCATCTATAAAGCTTAATACTCTATGGCCGGCGATAGAGTCTACTAATTGATCGATCCGGGGAAGAGGGTAACAATCCTTAGGGCAGGCCTTGTTCAAATCGGTGAAATCCACGCACATTCTCCACTTTCCATTTGCTTTGGTTACCATGACGACGTTGGCTAACCACTTCGGATATTTGATCGGGCTTATGATTCCTGCTTTCAGCAGCTTATCTACCTCGACTTTGATCGCCGCTTTCTTCTCCGGTGAAAAGTATCTTTCTTTCTGGAGGACCCGGGTAAATGTGGGGTCGATATTTAGTTCATGTTCGATCACCTCTCTGCTTATCCCCTTCATGTCCTCTACGGTCCAGGCGAACACGTCTAGGCTTCTTCGCAACAGCTCTATCAACACCTTTCTTTCCTCCGCGGGGATCTCTAGCCCGACTTTTATTGTCTGCTCAGGGAATGCCGGATTTATGACCACGTCTTCCAAAGCATCATTAGGGCGAATATCTGCAACCTCTCGGTCATGCAGTGAATCAATTACGATGTTGATATGCTCGGTTTCCGCGGCCATACGGCGGGCTCTCCTGCTCCGCTTGAATTCTGCCCTCGTGGAGTGGAAAGACAACGTCCCGATCATGGCCGTTCCTGTGACCTCTTTTTCACTTGCTTTGGCCCTTTTTGCCTCCCTCGGGCTTCCCAGTCTTTGCCTTGCTGCGCCCTCCTTTCTTTTTCTCTCTATGACTTTGAGGAAGAGCTCGGGCTTATTCTCGATACACGCGATCCCTGCAGGGGTACTGAACTTGATTTTCTGGTGAGGGATTGAGGCAACGATTCCAAGGGCAGCCTGAGCGGTAACTCCCAAGATCGCGTTGTACTGGGATTTTAGATCGATCACCATGAACGTGACACGGGCTGTTTTCTCGAACGGCCTCTCTCCAATGGTTACTTCGAAGTCAATGGTCCCTTTTGCGTAGACCGTATGATTCGTGAACCCTTCCAACAAGCCCGCATATGGGGTTAAGTGCGCCTCAGACATCCCCATTTCTTCTAAACAATGGAAGTAAAGTATGTCCCGTGAAGCCCCGATATCAATGAGGACTCTTCCAATATCCGCTCTACCAATAGCCATCTTGATTGTTAACGGTTGTGTTGAATGGAAAAGGGTAGATGCCAGTTCACTTCTTCTGAAACCGATCATTTCTTCTTGCTCGGGCGGATAGGTGGGTATCAGGAATACTTTTTCCAGTCGCCTGATCTGGGCGGAAAGCTGGGTATTGCTCGGGGCTTCCTCTCCTATGTACTGGATGTCATAACGTCCTTCCCCGTCTGCGTTATTGTCTCTGACGTATTGAATATTTCCCCGCGGGGCTTCTTCTTTACTGCTGGACCCCGTGATCCATTTCTTTAATTCCCCGGCCTCCACCTTTTGTTGTATTATTTTCTTGAGCTGGAAACAGTCATCGGTAGAATGCCCGTGGCTTTCATGGTATCCACACCATTTCTTTTTGTTCGCCTCGTAAGGCTTCCTCTCCAGTGGAGGTGGTGGAGGCAAAGCTTTTGCCCGTAATATCTCAGTTCTCGGTGCGATCAAAGGGTGAAAGCACTGTCTTCGCCTCTTTTAAAGTTGGGCATGCCTCTTGGTCTGCCTCTACCTCGGCCACCATTGTTTCCCGAGTAGCCTGAGTGATGACGAGGGTCATGAGCGGGCTCGATTCTTTCCCTAACGCTCCTGCGGGCATCGGCCATAAATGTGGGCTCCACTCCGGCCATAGCGATGGCTCGATTGTACATTTCCTCCGTTCCCTCGGGCTTTCGACAAGCGAACTCTTGTCTCAAGGTATGGGATGTTAATCCCCCAGGAAGCATAGCTCGATGTCGTTTCTTGTTAGATCCACAATCTGCTCGGTCATTTTCCGGAACCGAGTGATGTATGCCTTTGTGTTTTCCCCGGGGTATTGCTTAACGCCGCACATGTCCGATTTTGGTCTTGCGGCCTCCCCTGAGCCCGCGAACGAGTTCAAGAACGAAGTCCGCAATTGCTCGTAGCTGCAGATAGAGCGTGGTTTATGGGCCAATAACCACCCCAATGCTTTCCCTTTAAAGGTGGAGGCGAGGGCTTTGCACTTCACGGCCTCATCTGTTGAAAATAGGGCCATCTGCCCTTCAAATCGCCCAACATGGCTTTTTGAGTTAGATGAGCCGTCATACGCGTCTAGCGTGGGCACCTTTCCTCTTTGGATCGGGGAATCACTGATCCATGATGCGAAAGCGTCCATGGGTCCAACGCACTTTGTTACGTTTTGCTTGGATTCCCATAGCTCCGCGATCATTCTTTGGAACTTTTGATCCATTATGTCCCCGGTTTTAGCCCTTTTCACGGTTTCTGTAATTACATCATCGTTTTTAACAATTGCCTTTCCTTTAGATTGGCCTCTTGTCCTTCTGGGCTGTGATTCTCCCTCCTCACTCTCCCCTTCATCTTCTCCCCTTTCCTCGTCATCATCTACGAGGATTGTCCGCCTTTTTCCTCCTACGATCCTACTGGCCCTGCTCTTGGAGCTCGCCAGATCATGGGCTTTTGATTTTTCAGGGGGGCTTCTAGCATTGGCCTCGGCATTAAACAGCTCCTCGAGGGCCAGATTCAACTGTAGCCCTTCCTCTACCAGGTTCTGCCTATCTGTGAGGATCTGGATTTTCTTTTGGATTTGATCAGGGGTGAGGGGAGTAACGGGGGTTTTTTGAGTTTTGAGAGCTTTGGAAGTTTCTATACGGTCTCTCAGATCTGCCTCTCTCCTTGCCCTTTGAGAAGGGGTATAGGAGTTGCCACTAAGAGTCTTATTTCCCAACCTGGCAAAAACTGATCCCTGGGGCACTTGTCCCGAAGGGCTAGCATTTGGGTTTACTTCTTTCCCAGTCATTGCGAAGATTTCGTACGTCGAGAATCAACAGAAAAGACGGGGTACTCTTTTGGAAACGTGAAAAACGGAAGAACTAGACGAGGATTTGAAACGAATTAGATTGGACAAGCAAACGAAGCAAGAAGATTGTACTGGGAAGATTTTCGTTTCCCGGCAATGGAACCACTGATGACGCCCTAGATTTCTGGGGTCACGGAGATAGAACTCCAACTTTGCTGTCTCTTGATCCTGATCACAACACAAACAAGAACACCGTTAAGACCAAGGCCGGGTTGGAATCCGGCTTAGGCCCTCGGGTGTGAGAGTAAGATCTCTGAGGAAAACCTAAGTAGAAAGCTTGTAAAAGCCTTGTGTGTGTGAATATGATAGAGCACGTACCTGGCCCATGGGGGCGGATAGAAGTATTTATATGAATAGGAGGGAGAGGTAGGTTTAAGATACTAACTGCCCTTGTACCGGACGGGCACGTGGCAGGTCCTCATTGGCTCGGCCAGGGGAGTTGCTGGGAACGTGGCGTGTTGTCAGAGAATCATGGTTCCACCACCAACCGTTATGGTATGTCAGGTACGAACTGGTAACGTCTGTAGTACGTTTGCGACAGCTGGCTGCTGCGGGCTACGGGCATATGGTTGAGTGATCAACACGGGACCCTACGAATAGCGGGAGGCAGAGCTACCTCGGTTATGGGTATCGCGAAGCCCGGATCTCTCGGGCTTACTAGATTGCGGGCTTATCCGGTTTGATGTGGTCGAGCTCGCTTGTACTGGCTTTTAACCGGGTCCGGTCCGGTCTGCGATGCTCGGTCTTATCAAGACGAACCTCCTCCTACTTGTGATCATGTACGGACGGCCACCCTCACAACCGTTGCCGCCGCGATTGCCGGACCGGAATGAGCTGATGCAATTGGCTCTAGAGTGGATTGACAACACGGTCACAAAAGCCCGCTCCGATATTGTTGCCGCCGGCCGAGTAAGTGTGTCGGTGTGGAATGTATCAGAGGCGGCCCTGTTATTGCTTCAAGCCCCCTCTTGGGAGTCGTTGGGCTATCAGATGCATCAGGTTCCTTCATTATACCAACTCATGCTCGCCGACGCAAAGGTATTGATCGATCACACCCTCATGCAAGTAATTCAATTAACCAATGAATTTCTTTTATCGCAATTTAAATTTCAAACTCATTTAAAAAAAAAATGATGAGTATACCACACTTCAGTTTTGGTATTGAAATTTGACAAATTTTATGAATAGCTATTTTTTAGATATTACTACATCTGTCCAAAAAATGAATTTACTATTTTATAGAATTTTTTTCTTTTCAAAATGAATGTCATGAATTTTTAAAATAACTTTGTTCTTAAATGATACTCTCTCCGTCTTGAAAAGATAGTCTCGTTTGACTTTTAATGGTTAACACAAGTGAACTTTGATTGAATGTTAAAGTCAATCTGATCATCTTAGTAAAATTTTAAAAATTGATAAATTAATAAAGTTAGAACAGTCAAATGTTGTATTTTGACGACAAGTTTAAGGAAAAATGCTAGTTATATATGTCACGCCCCGAGTCCCGAGGTCCTATATAGTACCTCGAACCAGGTGCGTGAACCCTGCTATAAAACCAACATTTTACCATAAACCTATATAATGTATACTATATCCACAACATCGGCTACACAAAAGCCGGAACTATACTACACCAATACCAACAAACAACACCTCAACAGGCTTTTAGCTCGGAGACAACTTTACGCATGCGGAAGAAAGAACGACTAATATATACACACGGAAGTCCACAGTCCAAATACAATCACCATAAACTCTACCCAAAAGACAACAGTATTTACATAACACTGTACAACCACGACCTCGCCAAAACCAAAATACTAAACACTATAAATAACTACCCCAAAAGAAATACTACCTGAGGCTCCTCACCGGCCTATGAACTCAACAATGTGCCTCCCTGGCCTCACTGCGATCTAAGGAAAACAACAAGAAAGGAAGGGGTGAGTCGAAACCCAGTAAGTTACTAAATGCAGCAATATGACATGCTAGTATGCAATATACAATACTTAATCAAATGAAATCAGAGATAAGAACACATCTTTGATAAGATATAATAAGTCACCTATCCTGCAGTAAGATAAACATAATTAAAGAATACAAGATCGAGGTACACCTCTGGTTTCACAACACTTTCAATCTTACCTTTCATTATCTTTCTTTCTTTAAAATGTGTTGTATGTGCAACACCCACATGCGGTATAACACCGCAGCCAAATGCGTATTGTGACGCACCCACATGCGTATAGTGACGCACCCACATGCGTATCGTGACGCACCCACATGTTAATACTGTAACACTCAGTAGTGAACCGGATATTCGTATTCACTAAATATAGCTTACCAAAGTTACGCTATTGCTATAACAGTGGACTATGCATGCGTATCGTGACGCACCCACATGTGTAAAGTGACGCACCCACATGCGGTATAGTGACGCACCCACATGCGTATAGTGACGCACCCACATGCGATATGTGTCGCACCCACCTGTGAACCGGTATTCGTATTCACGACATTATACCTCAAACACATATGCCAGTTGGACTCAAATGCACTGCACCAGTAGATGTTTACCTGCCACAAGCCAATTCAACTAGGCCCAAAAGTAGTGGACCTTTCCATAATTCACATGAGCAACTGTATCATATCTCTCAACAACATATAACCATACGCAAATACCCATCAACCATATAGCACATAAAGTGTCCATCATAACATAATTAATCCAAATATGAACCCATAAGTATTAGACTCCAAGTAACTAATAGTGCAAGTTGTATTGTACCTAAGCACTCTCATTTAACACGCGTATAATCGCAATTAATGATCCAACGCATTTCACGATACATATTGTGTCCCGTAAGTATTTCGCTTCATTTTTAATTATATTAATCACAATTATATTAAATTGTGATTATAACTTTATAGCTCCTTATTTATATTAGGAACTTATTTTATAGCACAGGGTAATTTTACGTCGTCCTTATTTATCTTAGGAACTCATTTTACGGGACGGAGTAAATATATTACGCCCTATACGACTCCGTTGAGTCTTTTACTCATTTTGAGTCATAATTATTATTTATAGTAGCACTACTCTACCGTCTAAAAATTACTATTACTAGTACCAATTCTAATCATTTGGGACCATTTAACTAATTAAAATGTAAATAAAATAACATATTAACACAAACATCACAATTACTATTCACAATTTCATATTTGACAATAAAAGCATCATATATAGCATTTATGCACAATACTATAATTAAAGGGGAAATAGTAACTTACTTATTACGGGAATAATATTGAGGAAATTATATTTTGATCGGCTACAAATGATCTTGAACGACATAAACCGACTTGGGCAAGTGGGACCCATATGCTCTGGGCCCATACACCTAGGAGGCCTATACCGAGAGGCCCATTCACCTGAAGCCTATACTTATAGGCCGATATCGTACAGGCCTAGCAGGCAGACCTTGCCTAGGTCGAGTTCCAAGAAGCCCAATCCCTAGCCGGCCTCTAGGACGAGCCGAGCTGGATGGCGGGCCGAGTTATATCAAAAACCTCCCATTATTATAGGGAGTCCACTTACAGAGTTTGATTACAACTCTAACAGTGGAGATCCTTATCTAAACAAGGATATCTCTTCTACAAGATGACTGGGATACCACTCATCCTTATCCGGAGTCTATCTCCAAGGAATACGAGTCCCATAGTGATACGGGCTCCCTAGCTTCTCTAACAAGTTATGACTCATTCACCCACGCCTATATAAACAGGTCCTCACAACAGGAGACGGGTAATGAACTCTTTGGATCTAAACTAGTCAATTGATTTCTCTATTCATTCATATCACCCGTATTCTTACTCTCACGCCGGAGGGCCTTCGCCGGTGAAGCCCCGGCGTAGTTACGTGTGCTCATTGTGCGCAGATCCGAACGGGGAAGATCTCATTGCTGGATTTATCCGAACCGATAGACGGAGGCCTGATCCGACACGTTTTTGGCACCATCAGTTTGGTTCCATTACTGGGAACCGTCGTTGGAGAACCCCTATTCGGAAAACCACAAATTTCCCCATGTCTAGAACTCACGTCGACGGTCGGGAGGCTAGCGTTACACCAGACTCCAATCTCAACCCGCCACCACCTAATGTGGCAAATAACAACGCTCTGAATCAAGGCCTCTATCCTCCACCTCAGGGGGGCGGAATGCACACCCGTTCCAGAGGACCGGCGCCTGAAATTACTCAACAGTATGGACGGCGGAGACGGGCGACTTCACGACCTCAGCTTACCGAGGCTGGCCCTTCCAGGCTGGCACCAATTGACCGAAGGGCATTGTTACATCAGAATCTCTCAACCCTTCAGCAACTAGCTGATGCCCAGAGGGCTCTTCTAGAATTTGATCCTAACCACTCCTTGGCACCCTTCGCCCAGCCCTCTGGCACGAGAGGAGCTTTGGGAGGCGGTGAAAGAAGTGACCGTAGGGGGAACACACGCACTGAGGAAAGACGTCATCAGGAACCGCGTGACGCCCCCCAGTAAATCGAGCTGCTCCACCAAGCCGACTAGAAGGACGACTTGGCCCAATTAATCCCGATGGAAGAGATCTGAGGGATCAAATAAACCGTAGAAGAGAAGAAGAGGCAGAATCTCCAGATGTGAGAATTCTAGGAGAAATGCGACGATGGAAAAATCAAGATCAAGTCCCACCCAGACAGGAGCCACCTCGTCGTACTCCTCCGAGACGACCTCGTGATGATCCAGACACAAGCCGTGTTGTTTGAAGGGGCCGAGACAGAGAAAGAGACAGGCCGAGAAGCTCCCATCACAGCTCAGGGTTCAGTGAGCAGATCATACTGGATTTGCAGGAGAGGATGGATAATATAGAGATGAACCAGGGGCAGAGAAAGCCGAAGACTGACTATGACGCAATGCGTCCGTTTGCTCAGTGGATAAAGGATTATCCACCCAATCCCCAGTTGAAGCTTCCTCACCTGGACAAATATTCTGGCAGTTCTGATGCCATGGACCACCTCCAGTCTTTCGAAGGAATGATGGCCTTGGTTTCCAACAAAGTCGACGTACTTTGCAAGGCCTTTGCTAGTACGTTAGTTGGAGCAGCCAGGTCTTGGTTTATGGACTTAGAAAGAAGAAGCATCAACTCCTTCTCCAAATTGAAGTCAAGTTTTCTAGAGTATTTTGCCACCGCCGGGGCTAGAAAGAAAAGATTGTCAGATCTGGCAAACATAGTTCAGGGAAAAAGCGAATCAACTATGGACTTCTACAATAGGTTCAGAGATTTAGCTGACTCAATAGAAGAGAGACTCACAGACAGAGAAATCATAATGTGCTTCTATAATGGACAAAGATCAGACGAGCTCACCTATGAATTATCGGTAAGAGAACCTCTTACAAAATCTGAGCTATACCAGATGGCCTATGCGACAGCCACTGCTGAAGAAAAAAAGAAACTGATGTCAGGATACAGAGATCGAGACCGAGAAGGGGAAGGTAGGCCACCCACTTCTAACTCGGTCCAGGGTACCAGTGGAAGTGGTAACCGAGGGAAGAACAGAACGAGACCGACCGAGGTCTTTACCCCCCATACCAAGCCGATTTCCGAGATTATGAACCTGGTGAATCTCCCAAATCCAAAACCCCTTAAAGATAACCCAAAGTTCCCGCGAGACACCAGCAAGTACTGTGCCTACCACCGAGATAACGGGCACGAGATGGATAACTGCTTTGCCCTAATGAAATACTACAGAGGTGGGCCGATCAGGGGAAGCTAAATGAATACTTAGCAAAAAAAGACAACAAACGTCCGAGAGAGGACGAGAAGATGGATGACTGCGAAGACAGACCACCTCGGGCAAAACTGATTGGTGTAATCAGGGAGGAAATCCCTTCCAACACCAAGTTAAAAGAGCAGATCTATGAACTAAGCAAGGTTTACCATATCCCCCCTTGGATTCACAAAGGGGAGGAGGTGATTATTTTCTCCCCTAACGAGCTGGCCGAAACAGGGCCATGAGAGAACAGCCGTTGGTCATCACAGGCCGAATCGACAACTGCGAGTCGGAAAGGCTCTTAATAGATTCTGGGGCTGCTAAAGACGTGCTCTATTACAGAACCTTCAAAGAGATGGAGTTTCCAGACACCATGCTGACCCCATACAATGGGAGACTAGAAGGATTTACTAATCACAAAGCCGAGGCTAAGGGAACCGTAGACTTGGTACTAGAAGTCGATGAGTACCCATACAAAACATCAGCAACGATCACCTTCATCGTTATAGATTTGGAAAGTGACTACCATGCCATCCTCGGCTCTCCTAGTCAGGGAAAACTGGGAATGGTTGCCTCCCTCCCTCACCAAAGGGTGAAATTCCCAACCCCAGAAGGCATAGGTTGCGTCCTCGGCAACCCCAAACACTTTTTAGAGCATGTGATGAGGTCAAGAAAGGCAAAAACCAAGATGGAGATTGACACTCCAGAAAGGAATATTACTATATCGAAGTCGACCACAGTCACTACGTCAGCCCCTAACATCAGCGTAATAACAGTAGACATGCCTGAGGAATGGGTGGTACTAGATAACGATAATACCATAACAGAGACCGAGGTGACCTACGGGTTGGAAGGATATGGCTGTATCTCCATGAACACAGCTTCGGACGAGCCGAGCGGCTCAAACCTCGCCCTCGTCCCAAGCTCGGGGGCCACAATACCCGCCCACATGTATGCTGAGATTGACAGACTCCTAGATATGGAGAATTTGAGCCTAGAAGGAAAAGACAAGGAAAAAGTAAAGCAAATCATTGTGGAAACCTTGGAGTTCAGGGACGGTCCCGAGCTAAGACCAGTTGACCAGTTGGATGAGGTCGTTATCAACCCTGACTACCCAGAACAGAAGGTAAGAATTGGGAAACAACTTCCCCCGGAAGAGAGAGAAGAGCTCATCAACCTGCTAAAAAACAACCTAGACGTGTTTGCTTGGAAAGTTGAAGACATGGTTGGAGTTAAAGAAGCCATCGCTCTCCACAAACTAGAGGTGCAGTTTTTTCAAACCCGTCAAGCAAGGACGAAGGGTCTTCTCTATAGATAAAGAACAGGCAATCCAGACCGAGGTGGATAAATTGATGAAGGCCGGGATCATTCGAGAAGCGACATACCCCGAGTGGCTGGCTAATGTCGTAATGGTGAAAAAACAGAACGGCAAGTGGAGAATGTGTGTCGATTTCACAGATCTCAACAAAGCATGCCCCAAGGATAGCTACCTCCTACCCAGAATAGACAAGTTGGTCGACTCCATTGCTGGACACCAAACCTTGAGCTTCCTAGACGCTTATTCTGGTTATCACCAGGTCAAGATGGCCGAAGACGACATCGAAAAAACCGCCTTCCAAGCAGCAAGAGGGGTCTATTATTATGTGATGATGCCTTTTGTCCTCAAGAATGCCGGCGCAACTTATCAGAGGATAGTGAAGAAGGTATTCAAATCACAGATCGGCAGGAACATGGAAGCCTATATTGACGACATGGTAATAAAAACCAAGTCAGGAAGCCACGTCCCGGACCTGACGGAGACTATAAAAAATCTGAAAGAAAACGACATGAAGCTCAACCCAAGTAAATGTGTTTTTGGGGTCACGGCGGGCAAGTTCCTCGGTTTCATGGTCACCCAATGAGGCATCGAGGCAAATCCGGAGAAGATCCAGGCCCTGGTCGACATGAAAGAGCCGACTTGTGTAAAAGAAGTTCAAAGGTTGAATGGAAGGGTGGCCGCCCTGGGAAGATTTATCGCCAAGTCGGCAGAAAAGTCATTGCCATTCTTCAAGGCTCTGAAAGGAACCAAGGACTTCGACTGGACCCCAGTATGCTCAGCATCATTCCAGCAAATAAAAGAATACATGGGTTCACCCCCACTACTTAGCAGTTCGATTATGGGAGAGACACTCTCCGTATTCATTGCGGCAACAGACAGAGCCGTGGCGGCCATATTAGTACGAGAAGATAATGGAATTCAGAAGCCGGTGTATTATGTAACTAAAGCATTGTTAGACACCGAGAGCAGGTACTATAATGCCGAGAAGATAGCATATGCCTTGGTCATTGCCGCCAGAAAACTGCGCGCATATTTCTCTGCTCATCCCATCACGGTTTACACTAACGCACCACTCAGGAAGATACTACAAAAGATGGACAGCTCAGGAAGACTATTGAACTGGTCCATCGAATTGACCGAGTTCGACATAACCTAAAAGCCGAGGAAGACCTTGATGGCACAACCCTTGGTTGACTTCCTAGTCGAGACCACGTTCTCAAGCGAATATACGCCGACCAATAGGAAGAGGAAGACTCCCATGGATAGGGAACTACTGGAGGAACTGCCAAATGATTATTGGATCTTGTACACAGATGGATCAACAACAAAAGGAAAAAGTAGAGCCGGCGTGTACCTAACAAGCCCGGGAGGTGAACACATAGCCCGCGACTTCATCAGATTCAAATTCCCAGCCTCAAACAACCAGGCGGAATACGAGGCCTTGATTTTGGGAATTGAAAGGGCCAAGTTCTTTGGCGCAAACAAACTAGTGGCATCCAGTGATTCCCAACTTGTGGTAAACCAAGTAAAAGGGGAATACAATACCGAGAACCACATGCTGACCAAATACAGGGATCTCGTCTTGAATTTGACCAAAAACTTGGAATTTTGGGAAAGAAGGCAAATAGGACGAGAACATAACCAGGAGGCCGACTTGTTATCCAAAATGGCCACATCTGAAGAAACCAATCCTCTGGTCATCTATGCCGACCAACCTGCCTACGAGAGATTGGAAATCTTGATTCTGGACGATGAAGAAAGAACCTGGATTGAAGACTACAAGGACTACATCGAGAAAGGAAAACTACCAGAAGACGAGTTGGCGGCCAAAACGATAAAGAAGAGGACGGCCAGGTACATATTATGGAACGATATCTTGTACCGAAGATCATTCTCCAGGCCCCTCATAAGATGTGTCTCCCCTAAGGATACCGAGAAGCTTCTGGCCGAGGTACATGAAGGAGTTTGTGGAGGACACCCGGGAGCCAGAACCCTTGCTGATAAAGTAATCACACTCGGTTACTACTTGCCGAACTTAAGAGAAGAAGCCCAAGCCTATGTGAAGAAGTGTGACAAATGCCAACGTTTCTCGGACCTGCCCAAAGTGCCACCGGTGGAACAAAGTGTCGTTATACCGACATGGCCCTTTGACATGTGGGGAGTCGACATCATTGGACCATTTCCCCTGGCAAAAGGAAGCAACAAGTTCGTAATAGTAGCAGTCAACTACTTCATAAAGTGGGTGGAAGCTAAGCCCTTGGCAAAGATCACAGAGGAGAACGCCATCAACTTCATCCATGACTATATATGGTGTCGGTTCGGCGTCCCACATTCTCTCATGACAGACAACGGACTCCAGTTCTCTGACGCTTTCACCGAAGAATTAAACAGACTAGGAGTCAAGCACAGAAAGTCATCGGTCAGTCATCCTCAAGGAAATGGACAAGCCGAGGAAGCAAACAAATTAATATTAAAAGCCCTGACCAAGAGTTTGGAAGGAAGTCAAGGAAAGTGGCTGGACGACCTACCCCTTGCTTTATGGGCAGTTCGTACAACCACTCGGGGGCCGACTGGGGAGACTCCTTTTGTGCTAACTTACGGATCAGAAGCTATGGCTCCAGTCGAGATGGCCTTACCTACCTTCAGGGTGTCCAATTATGATGAGGTGGCCAATGAATACAACCGACTCCTAGACCTAGACCTAGTTGAAGCAAAAAGGCTGACGGCTCAACTCAGAATGATCAATTATAAACAAAAGACCAAGGCCTATCATGACAGCAAGGTAAAGAAAAGAGTTTTTGAGGTCGGCGACGGGTATTCAGAAAGATCGAGTCGACACATTTGAAGGCTCAACAGAATAAGCTCTCTCCGAATTGGGAAGGCCCCTACATCGTCACTCACGTTATCAGAGAAGGGACCTATATGCTCAAAACTCCAGAAGGAAAAGAGCTTAAACACCCATGGCATTCAGAGCACTTGAGGAAATACTATCAGTAACTCCTCGGCACCATATCTTTATTTTTGATTTCTAGATTAGATTTCCAGTCTTTAGTTCATAGCATTTATCAAATTAGATATTCCTTTATTATTATCAATAAGGTTTTCCTTTTTTGCAACTTTGACTTTTAAGCACGGTCCAAGCATTACTTAGCAATGCCGAGATCGTCATTCTGAGTTAAGACCAACGTCACGACTCAAGACAATCAAAACCTAATTCTGTCGGCTAGTGCTCTCAAATTTGGGTTAAGATTAATACATCTAGTTCCCGCGACAATTTGAGACTAGCCATGGGTTAGTTCTTACAAACCGAGCTCCTAACGCTCGTCACGGCCATAACGGTGAATGACTACGGCCTACAAACATAGCCTAACTCGGCTACATTTAAAACCTAATTCTACCGGCCAGTGCTCTCAAATTTGGGTTAAGATTATTACATCTAGTCCCCACGGCAATTTGAGACTAGCCATGAGTTAGTCCTTACAAAATAAAATCGGGCACTTAACGCTCGTCGCAGCCTACTTAGGTAAAACAACCACGGCCCGTGAACAGTCTTAACCGGCTACAACATATCTCACCATTTCAGTGTTGGCATCTCAAACCGAGATAAAGTAACATGAACAAGTGACAAGATGACACTTGGCTACAACAGTTAGAAAAACAAGAGCTAATTTACACCTCAAACCGAGGTAGGCAAATCCAGAGAAGTGTTTACGCTCCCCAGGCTACGCTGGGCCCAGGCGTGCGAATACTTAAACAAACAAAAACTAAGTGTTTAGACTCCCCCAAGCACTCTGGGACGAGTCACATAAATACTTGAAAAACAACAAAGATCTGTGTTTGAACTCCCCCAGATAACGCTGGGACGAGTCAGACAAATAAAACAACATTGTTTCGAGCCAAACCGGCTCACAGATATTAACAAAAACGAAGTTCAGGTCAGGCTAATCAATGTCGGCATCGGCCTCCTCTTCGACACTAGCAATCAGCTCATCGAGATTCCCTTCCTCAACTGGCGGAGGAACCCACGGGGGATTACCCTCTTTTCGGTCTCGGCTATGAATCACCCTCAAGCCTTTATCAGAATACGGAATCAAGGAATGGGCGGCCCGAGCTTCAACACCGTAAGCATCCTGGTTGTAAAGACAAGCAAGTTTATCAAGAGTTATATCAACTTCGGGGTCGATCCAGAGAAGGCGAGACAGATTTGACCAAGCATCATTGTAAGTAGTGCCGACTTCATCTTGAATCGCCGCCTTCATTGCTGGACCCTTATTGAAAGCCTCGACCGCACGCACCTCTCGGCTCGGTATGCTTTCCTCCAGTTGGGCAAGCCTCTCCTCAGCGGCATTTTTCTCTAGCATGAGACCCTCCGCTCGCTGATGCTCTTTCTCAAAATCAGCCTTTGCCACAGTAGTCTCCTCCCTGGCTGTTCTCATCACCGCCTCAGCACGACGAACCATCTCGTTAGCCTCTGTCGACTTGTCTTCTGCCTTCTTCAACTCAGCTTCAAATGAGGACTTCTCCCTCTCAAGGGCTTCCACCCTGGCCTTCAGCTCGGCATTAGAGGCACGAAGGGGCTCGACCTCGTCTTCACACTTCCTAGCATTACTTATGGCAAGCTGTATTAACGCATATTCATGCTGGGCGATGAAGGCAAGCTGCAAAAGAAAGATCAAGACGTCAAAAGCATGACAATCATGGTCACAAAAAATGATGAAATACAAAGTACCTCACTGATAAGTAGGCCCTTGCGGTTCCGAAGTTGATTTAAGGTCGGCCTAGCATCTATTAACCTCTGAATGGTTCGCTGGTTCATGGCTCTTTTGATAACCGCCGCACCAAGTTTGAGGGCAGGACCGGAGCGAACGGAGTCATCAATGTCTGGTATTATCACTACATTTCTGAGGGCATGAGCCAGATCATTGATCTCGGCCTCAGTAGGACCCGAAGCCGAAGATGAACCACGAGTTGAAGGCGTTTTTTTAGACAGAGGCTCTAAATCATCCTCACCTTCTGCTCTCGGCCTCTTATCTCGACGAGCCGCCTGGTCGATCTCCTCCTCAACATGCCGACTTTGACTATGGCCCTGTGATCGATCAACATTCTCCATCCCGGCTTCCTTTTCAAGAACCTCGACCTCTACATCTTCTTCGCCGGCTTCAACTTGGACGACAGGTGGACCCGTGGGAATGTTAGCAACTCCTTGGGCCTGCAGCGCCTCCTGCCTGGCCGTCATGTCGGCATGACGCTTTTCAATACCCCGAGTACGTGACAATTGTTTTCTCCTTCTCGCCGCCATGGCGGGGTCGATCCCATCCTCGTCAATGATCTGGACATCCTCCATGGAAAGATCTGCACGAGAAGAAAAGTTGAAAAGACGGATAGAAACGATAAAGGAAAACAGAAAAATACAAGCATGGAAAGGAAATTGCGTCATATAATATCTTTGGCCTTGAGACACTTGTCGGCCTCGGTCTTGCACACAAGGCAGTCCGAATAAAAGACAAGATCTGGGTGAATAACCCAATCCGGGAACCGATGACCCCTTTCCACCACAACTCTCGGCCTAACAACACCAATCAGCCCTTTCATCAAACCGGCCTGTACATGGAATCTGAAATCAATCTCGGTCCTGGACCAATCCAGTGTAGCAGTAGCAACAAACTCCTCCAACTTCTTTATCAAGGTAGCGCTCCATTCTGGACGATGAATCACCTTAGACTTGACATGATCTCAGTCCGGGCCTAGGAATTCCCAACCTTGACGGCTCTCCACTTTGATCGCATGCCTATTCCAGCCCGTCACCTTATTCACGACACTCGAGATAGGAACCATGAGCTTGGGTTTGTTGGGATCAGACTTGATGGTTATAGTTCTAGTGGAGGAATTATAGGACGATTGGAAGAAATGGAAAAAAGCAGACATACATGGCTCAAAGCCGAGACCTCGACAAAGAATTATGAAGCCGGTAAGATACCTAATCGCGTTTGCACTCAGATGGGCTGGCACAATGTTCCACCCCTCAAGAAATTCATTTATGAAGGGGTCAAGGGGGAGCCGGAGTCCGAGCTGAAACTGTTTGTAGAAAAAAGGGAGGAGGGCATCGTCGTAATAAAATTGCTTAACCTCGGCATCAGAAGAGAAGGGTCGGGCTTTGCTGTAAAATAATTTGAACTCTCGTCTATCTACCCCAAAGTTCTTATAAAGGTCCTTAATCATAGCATCCCCACCAATGGGATGCCTGGGCCGATTTGATCCTGAAGGACCAGCCCCATCTCGACCTCTCCTAGAAGTCACAGCTTCATCATCAAACCGATCAACTATCCTCCCAGAAGCACCTTCCTCGGCCATACCTGCAGCAACCAAGGGGTTAGAATCATCCCGTGACAAGGACGAGGTGACCTTCCCCCCCCCCCCCGATCCAACTTCTGGGGCCGAAGAAGGACCCTCAAATTGAGATCGGAAAGCCGACTTATCCAACTTCTGGTTCCCCTTTATTCTTGACTAAGTGTAGACTTAAGTCTACCGTTACCTTAGCCGGAGGGTCATCAAATGCATTGAATTTTCGAAGCACATTTTCTAGATAATGGGATTGTGACAAGACTATTCCATTTGAAGTTCTAGAGATCTTTATTCCTATGATCACATCAGCTAGTCCCATATCTTTCATATCAAAATGCTTCTTTAACATGCTTTTAGTATTCATGATCAATTCATGAGTACTACCCATTATTAACATGTCATCTACATACAGACAGACTATCACAAATGATTTCGATGTCCCTTTAATGTAGACACACTTGTCACATTCATTGATTTTGAAACCGTTTGATAACATCATTCGGTCAAACTTCTCATGCCATTGTTTAGGTGCTTGTTTTAGTCCATACAGAGACTTTACAAGTTTACACACCTTTTTCTCTTGACCAGGAACAACAAACCCTTCTGGTTGTTCCATGTAGATTTCTTCATCTAGCTCTTCATTTAAGAAAGCTATTTTCACATCCATTTGATGTATCTCAAGGTTATGCACAGCAGCGATAGCGATGAGAACACGAATGGATGTGATCCTTGTCACCGGAGAATATGTATCAAAGAAATCATATCCATCCTTTTGTCTAAACCCTTTGGCTACCAACCGGGCCTTGAACTTATCAATGGATCCATCAGCCTTATACTTCCTCTTAAGGATCCATTTGCAACCCAACGGTTTGCATCCTGGTGGAAGATCAACCAACTCCCAAGTATTATTATGCATGATGGACCCTATCTCACTGTTAATTGCTTCTTTCCAGAACGGAGCATCCGGATTGGTTAAAGCCTCTTTAACAGTTGCGGGTTCGTTTTCTAACATAAATGATAGAAAATCAGGACCAAAAGACTTTTCCACTCTTGCCCTTTTACTACGTCTAGGTCCTTCTTCTACTTCCTCTTCTTGAGATGGACCGTTTGTAGTTTCATAAGTCCTCTTACTGGAACTTGTTTCTTTCCGTTCCTTACAAGGAAATATATTTTCAAAGAATACAGCATTCCTTGATTCTATTGTCATTCCTTCATTCATATCTGGAATTTCTGACTTGTGCACAATAAACCGATATGCACTACTATTACTTGCATATCCAATGAAGATGCAGTCAATAGTTTTAGGTCCGATTTTGACCTGTTTTGGCTTAGGTACTTCAACTTTAGCCAAACATCCCCACACTTTGAGGTATTTATAAGACGGCTTATGTTTATGGAATAATTCGTAAGGAGTCTCATCTTTACCTTTTTGAGGTATTTTATTCAGAATATAGTTTGCTGAGAGTATGGCTTCTCCCCACAAATTTTGTGGTACACCAGAGCTTATAATCATTGCATTCATATCTCTTTAAGAGTACGATTCTTGTGTTCAGCAACCCCGTTAGACTGAGGTATATAAGGAGCTGTTGTTAGATGAATAATGCCAGCTTCCCAGCATATATCTTCAAACGGAGCAACATATTCACCTCCTCTATCACTTCGAATCTTCTTAATTTTTACATTAAGTTGATTCTCAACTTCATTTTTATAAGTTCGGAAAGCCTCTAAGGCTTCATCCTTACTTCTTATTAGATATACATAACAATATCTTGTGCAATCATCTATAAATGTAATGAAGTACTTTTTCCCACCTCGAGTTTGCACAAGTTTTAGATCACAAATATCAGTGTGAACTAATTCAAGAGGTGTTGTGTTTCTTGTGACTGAATGAAGTGGTGCTTTAGCCATTTTTGCTTCAACGGAAATTTCACACTTGTCAGTTGAATCTGATTTAGATATGGATATTGATTCTTGATTCACTAACTTCTTAATTGTTTTGAAATTTACGTGTCCTAATCTATCATGCCATAAGTTAGGACTATCCAACAAGTAAACATAAGAAACAATACTTTTATTCTTCGCATCTGGGCGGTAAACATTCATTACATTCATTTTGAAAAGGCCTTTATCAAGGTAACCATTTCCAATAAACAAACCATTTTTGGCCAATACAAATTTATCGGACTCAAACACTAGTCTAAATCCAGTCTTACTTAATAGAGAGCCGGAAACCAAATTCTTGCGGATGTCCGGGACATGCAGTACATCCACCAGAGTCACTTCTTTGCCTGATGTCATCTTCAGTACAACTTTTCCAAGTCCCACGACCTCGGAAGTAGAGGAGTTTCCCATATATAGCTTTCTACCATTGATGGGGGTGTAGGATGAAAAACTCTCCTTGTCAGCACAGATGTGGCGAGTACCTCCAGTATATATCCACCACTCCCTTGGGTTGTCATCCAACTTTGCTATATTGGCTTCGAACACCACAGCAGCTAAATCAAGGTCCATGTCATCAACCACGTTCGCTTGATTCTTCTTTTCCCTTTTAGGGAACCGGCAATCCTTTGCTAAATGACCGGGCTTACCACAGTTGTAGTAGTCCCCTTTGAATTTCTTGGCCGGTTTCTTACTAGCATTCCCAGAGCGCTTCCGCTTGTTGCTAGTACTGGATTCATCCAACGGGCACGTCCAGATACACTGAACCCAAGCGCCCAAACTCCGACCCGCGGTCTGACCGCTCCAACCATGTCCAAACTGAGTTGCACCGAACCGCCCGGTTCGACCCACGGACTGAACCAACCACCTGGGTGAGCTGGACAAAACTTTAAGGCTCCCAGCGAAGTGCAAAGTGCGCCCTAAACCGCCCATTCCGCCCTTCGCGCCGCTACGCGGGTTATGGGTCAATTTGAGCTAGCCCAAAATTGTCTCATGTACCCACTAGCTAGCATGGTTGGCCCAATGGACCACTTAAGCTTGGAAGCCCAAGTCCACACTTGATTGGTACCTCCTTAGATGAGTTATAATAAATACACTTATCTTTTTCATTTTCCAACCAATGTGGGATACATGACTTTCCATATTCATAACTCTTCAAATCTCATTACTAAGTTACATACTTTGAGCATTAATTTCTCATTCACCCGGAAATGGTTTCGAGAAAGTAAATACATCTTCTTAATCTACTCACATAGTAGAATACAATTTTGTAACTTGTTTCATTTTCTAAGAAATGACATCTATTTGAAAATTGGGTCAAAGTTAGGTCAAACCTAATTTTGCAAACCCATTTCCAACAGAAAAATCAAGAGAACTTAAACTTTTCCATTTCTTTTAGTAAAAGAAAATAAACTTATCATTATCCCTTTTTATTTTGCATTTAATTTATCAATAAGAAATTACTATTATGATATCTAGACAAAGAGAACAACATCTATTTTTACTCCAGTGCATTTCAAAGCTTTAGTCAAATTAGTCAAACTTTAATAAAAGGCTTGACCAAATGCTATTGGGTAGTCAACAAAAGTCAAGTCAGTCAAAAGTATTTAATTGGTTAATTATTGTCAATCTAAACAGCTCACATACAACGTTTTACAGGGCCAAATTGGTCAAATAAGCATTCATTTGAAAGCCCTTGATGTCTATTTTAACCAGTATCTTTCAGATTTGGATTTCGACTTTTCTACAAAGAGTTACAACATTTTCCGTACACACAATCAAAGCTGAACGGAAATTACTATTTCAATTCATTTTCACATTATTGTTTATAACATTTCCTATTTAAATGTTAAAATGACAATGAACACAAGAACACAAAATTATGTTCAAAACTATACTATGGAACTAGCAAGCAAATATGCATAAATAGTGCATCTCAATCATAACAAAATGCTAGCACGTCAAAAATATATTTATGAAATGCATGCAAAAGTTGTGGGCGTTACAATATAGTTGCAAGGTCTTCAATGAAGTCGGGAGTAAATCCATGTAGTATGAACATGCAATATTTATAGGGATTATAGCGAGTTCAATGTTGAGTTTTCTTGATTTCCTCATTTTGTTTTGTCTTTTGCTTTGTAGATTCATGCATCTATCAGCTGCATAATTGGGCTTCAAAGAATTACTTTGTTATATGATTTAGAGGCGGCAATTTGTGAGAGTGAGGGGGTTGAGCAGTTTGAAGACCTTGAATTAGGCCCTTTGCTTCACCATCCGCTTGTAGCGCACACCTTTTCTTTGGGACCCGACATTACAGAAGTTCTTGGCGTTGAGAGCGAAGAGATAATCTCTTGCCTAGCTAAGCTCGCTTGGAAAAGAAAAGGAATCACAATTGGTGAACTATTTGGTTATGTTGCCAAGATTCGATCAGTTAGAGGCTTCGATAGTTTTTGTGTACAAATGCAGAATTTGGGGTATGTTATCTTTTCCCCTCATGAATCATTTTCTTATTTTGGGAACTAATGTACGTACCATAACTTTTTATTCTTTTAATACTAACGCATACAACTACAAATAGATTATGGTTATTTATCCTGGGCGGATTCCCTCTCTGCCCTCCCCTTTGGGTCAGCCCTGCCTAGATTATGGTTATTTATCATGTGGTCAGTGTTTAACCTCTTCTCCCTAGAAAAGAGTAGATGAAGGCTCCGTCCCCATCCCAAAATGATCTTCGCGTTTGACTATTCAAACTTTTTAAGTATATCAACACTCGCTTCACTAGCCATGCTTTGTTTAAGCATATTATGTAGAAATGTGAAGAACATTTTGGGACAATGAGAAATGGCAAATGAGAAGATCATTTTGGTTGGGACGGAGGGAGTATAATGATTCAAGTATAATCTTTCAGTATCAAAATGTTAGTGAATCTATCTCTTGTTTAAGTTTACTGTTTGGTTTCATCATCATATTCCATCAATTTCTGAATATGTCTACATTTATTTTGTAAATTCGGTCCATTTGTAATTAAGACACCCAATGGAGCATAATGTAGTACAATAATAGGATCACCATTATCTGTCAAAAATCCTTTTTTGCTGAACTATATTTGTAAATGTTGCATGCACACAGGAAGCTCATTAGTCCTATCCTGAACGCGATCAAGGTTGATGCAGAAAAAAGAGAGGCAGGGGGTGACTGTAAGATTGCATTTGAAATTATTCAGATCTCTAACGCATTGACAGCTGAAAATTTCTCTCTGATGTTTCTCCTCCTTTTGGCAGCTACAAGAATCAATGAAAACAATATTGTACTATCTCCAAGACAAGAAAACTCTGAAATCACGAGTCGGGTTTTCTCTGCACCATCTCTGCCCAAGTCTGAAGTTGATAAATATACAAGGATGTTTCTGAGGATCTGGAAGCAGACATGCAAGGATAAGAATGTATCTGAGGTATGTTGATAGGCAAAAACTATGTTTTGGTCACTCAACTTTAGGATCGTTTGCGGGCTGGACTCCTATGAGACCGTCTCACGGCGTGAGACGGCTCACAACCAAGCCGAGCTGATTTTTTTCCCTGACATTTTTTGCTCGCCAGCAAAAGTAACACTTTTTATAAAGAAATGTAACTCTTTTTTCTCATATGTAACATTTTTTTAAAAAAAAATGTTACATATGAGAAAAAAGAGTTACAACTGAAATAGATTAAAGATAACATGAGATTGACAACTAAACAAATGTTACATTTTATAATAAATGAATGTAATTTTTTTTTTTGCTCAATTGTAACACTTTTCTAGGTTTCACATTCAATTGAAATGCAAAAACCGGTTATATACAATAATTTTTACTCTTTTTTTAAAGAAAAAAAGTAACATTTACTCTATACAACTGTTACATTCATCTATATAGCAAATTACAATCATACATGCACTGTGTTACACTTCAATTATTACTTTTTCTAACCACAATTTTTTTTTTTGCAAAACTGCTGTTACATCTTACAATAAAGTGTTACTTTTTTAAGACTGAATTGTTATTTTTATCAGAATAAAGTGTTACATCTCACGATGCGAGCAGTCCAGTTTTTTTTTTTTTTTGTGCTAAAAAGTATATTTAAAAAAAAAAAACCATATCATGACTTATCTAGTTTGATTCGTCTCGTCGAGACGAACAAAACGATATTTTTAAAAAAAATTCCGACTTCAAAATCACAAGATATTGCATTTTAAAGTTATTGGGTCTTTTTTAAAGTGCGCCACGTGTCGCGCGCTGAGAGAACAAGGGGCATGATTGGGCGGGTACAGTTGGGCGGGTTGATGGGTTTGACCCATGGAGGATCCGTCTCACCTGGTGAGACGGTCTTACATTACATTACATGAGTATTTGCCCGTTTGAAATGCCATATCACTCAACTAAATATTTTTCAACTGTCCTCACCTTACTATTGCATGGTTTAAAATATAATCAGTCTGACAATTTTTTTGTTAAGAACTTAATAAAATTATTAGTGAAAGTTAAGAATGTTAGTCACTTGACCTCACATAATTAACATTTGTTAAAACTTTAACACACCCCTCAATAAAGTGTCGAATCAACAAGCTACTTTGGAATATAAAATAGCCTCTTTTTTTTTTTTTTTTTTTAAAAAAAGGGATCTTCTCTTCATCTAACTCTTTGTCTAAATCTATGTCAAAACCATACTAATATTGGGTATAAACAATCTTGGTGATTGAAATATTTTCTAAAAATATTTTTCAAACTCTTTTCTCAAATTTCTTTTTCATTTTTGTAATTTACTAAAAATATAAATATATGTATTTTCACAAGATGCTCTATGAAATTTTTCGCAAAATATTAAATTAAAAGAAAATATATATTGTGAAAGAACACAATGCAATGTTCGGTACCTATTGGCCGAACACTTAACACTGTGTTCGGAAGCTTATAATCGAACATTTTTCATGTGTGTTGCTAATGGTTTACATGTAACTATTCAATAAATTCGGGGTTGAAGGAGTGCAAGGCGCTACGGGCTGCACTTGCTAATCAGCACAAACGTATTTATATGCTTTACAATATTGGAGTACCATTTTATACACACCCGTAAATTTATTGAGTATACCCGTATTTCAAGTTTAAAAAAAATATCACTGTCCAAATTAACTCTAGCACAACAGAGAGAAAAATGAAGCAAAGTGAAGCTCTAACAATGGCAGAGATCTCAATATGGGCATGGGCAGTGAACAACCCTAAAATTCGAGTTCCAACAATGGCAGCTCAATTAATGTAGCGTAGACAATTTACTCCAGATTAGACCACAAAATTGCAAGAAATTGTACACAAACAAGACCTAACCCCAAGATACAGATCATATTATGAAGAAATGGACCAAATCTACATGTTCTAAGTTGATATTGAACAAATATACACATTCGAAGTTGATATTGAAGCAATTATACATTTTCAAAACTATTGTAGCAACTCTTAAAAGCACAAAAACTCCTAAAGTACAAAAATACAAAGGGAAATCAGGAATTTTTGAGCAAGAATAGACTAGATTGAAGGATTTAAGATCATTAGATTGAAGGATTTAAGATCAGCTCTTGAAGAAATCAAGATAAACATCAAAAACCTAGTAAGATAAGCCTATAACCATAACAACCCAACCCAACCCAACTCAACTCAACGATAAAATATTATTTCTATTTCTCCCACATATTCAACCTACACCCCAACCCAACCCCACTAATTTAATTTAAGTTTTTCACCTCTCATCAACAAACCAATCCAAGTCACAATATTTGTTATTATGTATTTAAGTTATTATAGTTTATTAATACCTTTTATTATCTTATTTTTCTTGTAAAAAATATATGAAAATATATTTGACGTATAAATAATTATTACATGAAAAATTATAATATAAGAAACATATCTGAAAGAATAGAATCCGTGCCATTCTCATTATCTCCAATGGGTATAAATGGGCTAATCTCACTTTACTACCCCAGGGTTTACATGTTGTTTCACTTTGGGGCCTATAGTTTTATTTTTATCGCTTTAGGGCCTGAACTTCCATTTTCGCATCAATCTAGGGCCTAAACAAACATTCCGTTATATTTTGAATAGAAAGTTGGTATATCACATCCTAACACCTATTTTCTCTTGGACATTTGATATTTTCACAAAAATAATGGTTAAACCAAAATAGTTTGGCAGTACACCCAAATCAATCACATGTTCATTAGCTTTGGTTTGATTTGGGAGTCTAGGTGATATTGTTGCTCAAATTATCACGCATTTTAATGCCAAAAGTGATGAATTGACTCACAAGTTTTCTTTAAGTCACTCTGCTTGTTCTGATAGTACTCTTTTGATGTTTGGGTGATTCTTAAATTAACTTTTTTTCTTTCAAAAATTTGGGGTAATTAGAATTTTATAATTTTAATAATTATCTCAAGGAAAAAAAAATTAATACTGCTGGTTTTTGTAATCGTTTTCCCAATTTATGTGTGATAACTAGTTTATGCTTGATGTTCTACTTTCTTTCTAAGTTATAGCCATACGCAGGAAAAGAAATTAAAAAAAAAAAGAATACTCAAAATTAAAGGAACATTCACATTGACTCCTAAACAGTTTGTTTGGGTCTATTAAATTGTAGGGGAGATATTTTTTAAAATAAATAAATAAGAAGGAATTACTTTATAAGGTTTTTGTTTGGAACAATATTTCATAAGGCGAGAGTTTGAAAGCTTAAATATACTAATGACTTGAAAAGACCAAAAAAAAAAAACCTAGAGAAAATGGATTTTAGATGGCACATGTTAACTTTCCGTTTAAAATCTAACAAAACTCTTGCCATGGCTCTGAATTGATACAAAAACGATAGTCTGGGTCCTAAAGTGAAAAATATAAAACCATAGGCCCCTAACCGATACAACATGTAAACATTGGGGTAGTAAAACGAGATTAACCCGGGTATAAATACAAAATACAAAAGATATTTACTTGTGCCATAATTCTAGGATCTATACTTATCTAAGGAAACTAAACCCTATACAATAGCTAAGATATGTACGAGAATATTATCACAATATTTACAAAGAGATATCCCAATAACTGTGGGATATTCTAACACTCCCCCACAGTCGAAACGGTAGGAGAACGAACATTCAGACTGTCCCGAAAATCATCAAATAATATCAAAAGTAGCCCTTTAGTGAAAATGTCGGCAATCTGATGTCGAGACGGAACATGGAAAACGCGGACTTCACCTTTGGCAACCTTGTCACGAACAAAGTGGATGTCCATCTCAATATGTTTAGTGCGTTGATTTTGAACAGGATTAGTCGATAGATAAACCGCACTAACATTATCGCAATACACAATAGTAGCTCGATGGATCGAACACTTGAGTTCAAGCAATAAATTACGGAGCCAACAAGACTCCGACACCACATTGGCAACCCCACGATATTCAGCCTCAGCGCTTGACCGAGACAACACTGCCTGGCGTTTGGCCGGCCAAGAAATCAGATTGTCCCCAAGAAAGACACAATATCCCGAAGTAGACCGCCTCGTATCTGGACAACCTGCCCAATCTGCATCTATGTAGGAGACGAGAGAGGAGATGGTTGATGGGTAGAGATAAAGTCCATATTCAAGTGTGCCGTGAATGTACCGTATGATGCGCTTCAAAGCCTGCATATGCACATCATGTGGGGCATGCATAAATAAACACACCTGCTGGACGGCGTACTGAATGTCAGGCCGAGTGAACGTGAGGTACTGCAAAGCACCAGCCAAACTACGATAAAGAGAGGGGTCCGAGAATAGAGGACCGGCCAAAGAGACTCCAAGCTTGGGTTTTGTGTCAACCGGTGTAAGAGACAGTTTACACGACGACATCCCAGCTCGTTCCACAATCTCAGTGGCGTACTTTCGTTGAGAGAGAAAAAGGTTCCCATTCTGACGAGAAACCGCAATCCCGAGAAAGTAACTCAAAGGACCCAAGTCCTTCATAGCAAACTCAGCACTTAGACGATCAATAAAGAAGCAACGAAGAGTGTCAGAAGAGGCTGTCAAGATTATATCGTCGACATAGACGAGAAGATAAGCCATAGCCTCACCTTGATGAAAGACAAAAAAGAGAGTGATCCGACTTACTTTGAACAAACCCAATAGTCGACACGAAATCAGCAAATCGTGTAGACCATGCCCGAGGTGCCTGTTTAAGCCCATATAATGACTTACGTAGTAAACAAACATGATCCGGAAACCTCTTATCACGAAAACCGACCGGCTGATGCATGTAAACTGTCTCCTAAAGGTCACCATGCAAAAAAGCATTTTTCACATCTAATTGGTGAATAGCCCAACCCTTAGATAGGGAAATACTCAGAACCGTGCGAATGGTAGCTGGTTTAACCACTGGGCTAAATGTTTCACCACAATCAATGCCAACTCGCTGAGTCTTCCCATCCCCAACTAATCGAGATTTATACCTCTTGAAAGACCCATCCGACCTGTACTTATGTGTAAAAATACACATGGAATGGATGACATTAGTATCAGGAGGACGAGGCACCAACTCCCACGTCTTATTTGCAATTAAAGCATTAAACTCATTGTTGGGTATGCTTATCACTTAACCCTCCTACATTTGTTAGAATTGATTGATACCATCACCTATAAGTATTTTTACGGACTTTAGGACCTCATGTAAAGAAGTTTATAACTTCAATCTTTAGCTAAGTCCTTTTTATAGTATAGGCTTAGATGATAGGACTTGAAGCGTTGAAGGATCAAAGATTTCCTAAGCAAGATTCATTTCACTGCGCAGGATGTTCTCTGCGCAGGTCGCCACTGCGCATAGACATCTTGCGCAAACATTTGACTCTGCTCAGTTTTTCAAGGCCTTATTCCCCAACTCCGAAGAGATCTTTTCGTGACCAAGCATGGTGCGCATGATGCCCATGCGCAGCATCCATGAGCGCCGACAATGCGCATACCTTTGTGCACGGACACTCAACCTTGGTCAAGTTCCTCATCTCCTGATCTCACATTCTAGAAAGTTTGGAAAAACGCTTAGAAGATGCACGCTTATTAAAAAGCTGAGATGTGCACAAACGACAAAATAAGCACGCTCAGCAAAACCATTGGTGGAGACACGCTTCAAAGAAATATCTCAAGTGAAGACAGCTGTCAACCTTCTAGAAGAAGCTTTTGAATTTGGTCTTCATGCTCAGTCTCCAACGGCTCTATATACCTGCGCACCAATCATATTGTGCCAGGTCATCATCTTTGATTAGAGCTCCAACGGCTATAAAGGACACATGCGCACCAATCACCTTGTGCCAGCTCATTGTCCTTGCTCAGAGCTCCAACGGCTATATTCAAGATCTCAGCTATAAATAGCCTGCTCATCTTCATTTCCAAGCTGCCCTTGAAGCTGCCTTTTGATTTAGCCCTTTTCATTGGCCCTTGATCATCACCTTTGATCAAGCCCCTCTTGTTGGCCACTATGCTTCAGAGCTCGAGTTTCATGCTTCACTGAGAAACCATGAAGATCTGAAGTCTGCTGCTTAGTTTTTCCAGATTCTTTAGAACAGCCTTCAAGATCTTCAAACCTTCAAAACTCCTGCTCATATCACAAAGCCTATATCACCAGAATTCTTGGTGCTCTTCATCTTTCATATTCATAGAGCCCAGAATTTCTGTCACACACACACCTCTTGAAGTTTTGATTATTTTGATCTAACCTCTTGAGATACACCGGTTTAGTTTAGGATTTGTTCTTCATAGATAATAGATCTTGAGTTAGTATTGAGCTCAAATGTTGTAATTTGTAATACTCTCTCATATAATAAGATCTCCATTAGAAATCCAAGACTAACCATCTTGGTAGAGGATGTAGATCTTTCATCGATCGAACCTCTCCAAATAGCGTGTTCATTACTTATTGCATATTCCCTGCTTAACCTTTTATGAACTGCTTTGTTTGATCTTTCAGATTGCCACTCTTTGATGATGTAATTGTTATTGCTCATTTGCCTTAGAATCCCATTTTGCGCCACTCTTTAGCCTCATACTTAGCGCGTGCGTTTTTATCTCTGCGCAGTATACCCTGCGCAGAGCTGCTTTAAATTTCCGCTGTGCATTTCACACTCTTACCGCGCGCTATACTTAGCCAAAATAAGAGTTGTGCGCATCTGCCATTGAATTGCAAAAGGGTACGAAAAGAATTTTAAAACAGCTATTCACCCCCCCTCTAGCTATTTTTCATACCCTTGTTGCCCTTTGGGACCAACACTCATCAACCATGGCAAGTTTCCAATCATGATCATTCAACGCTAAAATGGGAGAACGGGGAATAGGAGAGGGAGGGGCAGTAACATTTAAATTAAAATGAACTTTGGGTTTATGAATCCCACGTTGACTCCTTGTAATGGGCCCAGGACGCAAAGGGAGAGGGGACTGGACACTAGGAGGTGGGACGGAGGGACCAGAAGGAGACCTCGGAGGGCTGTTTGGGTTAGATAGAATCGGATCAGACTAGGCTGGCCCACAAGAGAAAGGAGTAGGTAGGTCAGGAAGAGACTGAACAAGATCAGTCTGGGCCGACGGCTGTTGGGCCACGTCAAGAACAGGAGATGGACCAGGCCGAAGGATTTGGCTGGATTGAAGCCAATGATGTGCTAAATAAGGAGACAGGCCATTATCGAGGAAATTATATGAAGATGGAGACGATTTTGTCAAAGAAGCAAAAGGAAATTGTTGTTCATCAAACAGAACATGACGATTAATGAGTATTTTGCGAGAGGACAAATCGTAACACTTAAAACCTCGATGATTAGACGGATACCCCAAGAAGACACATGGTGTGGATCGGGCTTGAAGTTTGTTTATGGTTGTAGAGGGAAACAACGGATAACACAGACACCCGAACACCCGAAGATGATTATAAGTGGGATCCTTAGCATAGAGAATTTTAAGAGGAGACTCATATGATAAGGACTTATGAGGAAGAATGTTTAAAAGATAGGTAGCGGAAAGAGCAGCATGATGCCAAAATTGAGGAGGAATGGAAGCATGAGCTAACATGGTACGAACCATGTTATTGATGGTTCGAATTTTTCGTTCTGCCATCCCATTTTGAGGAGAAGTGTAGGGACATGAGAGACGAAAATCTAAACCATTGACTTTGCAAAAATTCACAAATTGAGTATTATCAAATTCACAACCATTATCACATTGAAAAGTTTTAATGTCCCGTTCAAACTGAGTACGAATGTAAGCACGAAACGAAAGAAACGTAGAATAAACATTAGATTTATTTGCAATGGGAAATAACCAGAGATATTTAGAGTAATCATCCAGAAATAACACATAATAGCGATGACCTGAAGAGCTCAACAAGGGAGAAGTCCAAATATCACTATGAATAATATCAAATGGTACCAACGTTTTAGATTGAGATGAATCAAAAGGAAGTTTTACATGTTTGCCCAAAGCACAGGCATGACAAATATGTGAACCAGATGAAGGCCTACAATCTATCGTTTTATTTTTCCTAAGCAAATCTATGATAGGTGCGCCAGGATGACCCAACCTTTTGTGCCACAAAGTAGAAGAAGCAACAAAAACTGAAGGCGAAGACGCAGAAACAGCGGGACCGGTAGAGAACGGATAAAGATCACCACGACTGTTACATCTCAGAATGTGCCTCCTCGTCCGGAAATCCTTCACAGAAAAACCAAACGGATCAAATTCAATGGAGACTGAATTATCAGAAGTAAATTTTCGAACAGACACTAAATTTTTAACAATGTGAGGGGAATGAGAACATTGCGAAGAACGAGGGGAGGATGAGGAGGGTTCAACGATGTGTGACCATAACCATGTATTGGAATCGACTTACCATTACCAAAAATGATGCCATGTTTAGTGCTTAAATTGAAATAAGGCGTAAGAGTACCTGATGAAGAGGTTGCATGAGATGTAGCACCAGAATCCATGAACCAGTTCGGAGGAGGAGGTGCCATTCCAAAATTGTGCATCGCAGCCTCGACGTCTGTAGCAGTAGAACCCGAAGCCGCATATGCCTGTGGAGGACGTGGGCCTAAGACTCCAGGAGAAGGCTGTCTAGGGTTTGTAACCGATCTTGGCCAGGTATTAGCCGGTGTGGCTGGATAAGGACACGGCGGAACAGGCCATGGCCAGTACGGACCTCCCCAAGACTGGGCCCCATTAGGACTCCAAGTAGACTCCCAAGCAGGGGCTGGATCAGTGGTGCGGCTGCCAGAAGAAGACCCTGCACGAGGACCACCTTTACCACTATTCTTGTTATTCTTCTGTCCTTTGCCCGAGCCTTTACCTACAGTTTTTGAGCCACTACCTGTCGGACTGGGATGCACAAATGAACCCGGAGCAGGAGGAGATGGGGTAACCAGTTCACGGACCATGAGGGCAGAAGTAGTTGCAGCCTTTTTCTGAAGCCCAGCTTCCTCGAGAGTAACCATTGATCTAGCTTGATAGAATTGTGGAAGCGGGTTACTCTGCCAAAGTAACGTGCCCACGCCATTATATGCCTCAGATAGCCCGGCTACCATCTGCAATACTAACCGTTCATTCGAAACCGGGGACCCAACATTCTTCAACTGATCAGATAGTTGTTTCAGATGTTGACAATAGGCGGATGCAGAGGGAAAGGACTCCATGACCGTATGAGAGAACTCTTGTTCAAGAGTTACGGCCCTGGAGTTCATATTGTCCTGGAATATATCAACAAGCCGGTTCCAAGCGGACATAGCGGTGCAGTCGGGCTCGAGAATGGTTTCAAGAAGATCATTTGAGATGGTGGTGTAGATCCACCCCAAAACCGTGGCATCAAGGGTGGACCACATCTCAATCTCGTCGTCGGTTGTTGGTTCCTTCATCTTTCCCTTCTTCGGAGGAATGATGTGATGAATTACCTTCACCGCACGAGCATGGACCTTAAATAACTCCGCCCAAGTAGCATACTGGACGTGTTCAAGATCAAGAACTATGGCGATATGGTTCTTGATGTTTGACACCGCAAGAGCTGGGTGAAACAAAGAACCAGAAGAACCAGAAGGCATAGTTGATGACGGAAAAGGGAGAAAACGAGAAAAAAATAAAGACGGCACAGGGACTTAGGCGCAGCGGAAGAGATTAAAACCTAGGTCTCTGATTACCATGAAAGAATAGAATCCGTGCCATTCTCATTATCTCCAATGGGTATAAATACAAAATACAAAAGATATTTACTTGTGCCATAATTCTAGGATCTATACTTATCTAAGGAAACTAAACCCTATACAATAGCTAAGATATGTACGAGAATATTATCACAATATTTACAAAGAGATATCCCAATAATTGTGGGATATTCTAACAATATCATACAATTCGAAATTAAATTTAAAAATTATTCTTAAAAAAGAGTGTTATAGATTGTGTTCCAAAATAGATTAGATTATGCTTCAAAATATATGAAATTTGATCTTTACAAATCTATAAATAAAGAATAATTTATTTATTTTTTTTGAAATTTGGTGATGTTGTTTTATTTTTTCTATATAAATCTAATAGATTTATAAATATTTTAAAATTATATCAAAAATAATTTTTGAAAACACTGTGAAACCAATTAAATCTTGACACGTGGCTAAATACGGAAGACGGCCTGAGATGTGTGCAAATCTGACGACCCAAAGGTCATTGATTTTTGACAACCTTCATTTCAGTTTTCATTTTTTATTTCACAATTTTGTCTTTTCCTTCTAGAAGCATTCACGATCGTCTATTGTACGCTAATAAAAACTCTTTCTCGCCTCTGACTATTGCCTCTAAAACCCTAGCAAAATATCTAGTGAAAACCCTAAATCGCCTCTTGATATTCACTCGTTATGGTGCTTAATTTTCCACCAACAACATCGTATAGTTGCATTAGATATAGAGCCGTGGCGCAATATTTTACAAATCACCCACTCGAAATTGTAATTTGTATGTTTGGCACGTCGCATGAGAAGCGCGATTTTTGTACATACATAGTGGATGCTACATCAACAACTCAATTAATCAAAATTAACGATGTTAAAACTTGGGCATAAAATTAAACTATTTATTTTATTACAATGGTAAAAAAAAAAAATGTAGCTGTAAAATTGAAACTTATCTCAATAAAAGGTACTACAAAAATTAAAAATAAACGTAGTGGTAAAACTAAAACATGTTTTAAAATGTACAAGGGAAATAATAAAGTTATAAAAGATGGCTATAAAATGTAGTTTACAAAATGAGGTGTCATAATTGTGTTGATATATTTTAATTAGAATGCGTCGGGTTTACTATCGATGTGGCCAATTACATATCGCCACCCATAGTTATAAATAACGTCCCGTCGCACCGGTTTTGCCATTGGGACGGGACGTACGGGTACCGGATTTACCGCACTTTTTAATACTTTTTAAGATAATTATATATAACATATGTTCAACAAAATTTTACAGAATCTTGTATTTTATCATCAAACTATACCAATACTAGCATAAGTTTAGTCTAGATTGCTTTATAAATTACTGATTTGCAGCTTCAATTTCTCGGACTACACATGCTGCTTTGTTCCTGTTGACGACCTTGAAAGTCTATTGCGCTGAATGGATGTTGATTAATCGTGAAGTATAAATTTAGGGCATAGTTTTTCAAAAAAACAAAAAAAAAAAAAAAACCAAGTTTGAATATATTTTTATTAGGTCCGACAATTAAAAATTTGTTTAAAAGTCTTTCTTTTCGCGCACCGACCGGTACAATCATCTCGGTCGGTTCGGTTCGATTGGACGGTACGTGGCGGTTCAGGGCAATACAAAACCTGGGACGGAACTATACCTGTATCGCACCGATTTTTGACGGGATGGGATTTATAACTATATCGCCAACACACCACATTGTATCATTCGTTTTGTAAACTTAGCATTGCCCAAAGAGCAATGCTAGGGGCACAAAATAAGCTCACAAAATTTTGCTTACAACATGAGGTGACGATATTTTATTGGTTGCATCGATAATGAAACCGTCACACTCTAATTAAAAACACCAATTAAATCATTACACATAAGATTTTGTGACTTTTTTGTGGCCTTGATGCGAATTATTCTTGCCCAAAATACAATTCCCTTGTAAACAATTCACTCCGGCCCTCTTCCCCTCGTTGCTCCGGCGCCCCTCACCGAACCTACCCCCCTCCCCTCCCCATCCATACTCACAGTCTCACCAAAATCCTGAAGCCCTAATTTGACCAAACCTCCCCCAACCCTAAGAATTGAAATAGACCTTCTCCTTCCTAACTCGAAATGCCTCGACGCGGTCTCATTACGGACATTGTTAATATTGGAGCAATCTCCTCCGAGAATCCCTCACATAATTAAAGTATGAAAGAAATGTAGCTAGGACTGTTCTGGAAAACAACCACTTGACAGTACAGTTGATCTCACAAGTGTCAAGTCAACTGTTGTGTCAACTGGCGACGAACAGAGTAAATAAAAATTGCAGCGGAATAAAATCAAACTCAGAATAAAAACTTCAGCAAGAAATTCCTTGCTGGAAAACTTTCATTAATCAAAATGTCTTACAGAATACAAGACAATGAAAGAAACAAAAACAATTAAAAGATCAAAACCTATTCTATCTTGAATAGACTAAACATAAAAATACTTGAACTCTTAATGAATAAGAACTTCAAGAACAGTGAGAACTCTCTCTGAATAATTCTGTAAAAAACGTATTATGGACTGATTGAGATCGCCATCTTATAGACCACGCATTTTAGAGTCCTTGGCGTGGAGATACTTTTGGTTGGCAATCATCCAATCATTCCTTGTTGAGAGTCCTTCCTTACCTATAACACAAAACCCTAACTTACCATAGATAAACATTAGTATGTTAGTCAACTAAATCAAAATCAATATCCTAAAATAAACAATTATTAAACTATAATTAAATTAAACTAAATATACACATAATTCCTAAATTAAATAAACTTTAAATATATACATTAAATAAATCAGAATCACAAAGATCCAAAATAAAGCATAAGAGTATTTCATACTCTTTCAATCTCCCCTATCTTTGTGGTTCTGATCAAAACATCCAATCAACCAATAATCTCTCCCCCTAAATTTGTACATTGGATTCTACTCCCCCTAAATACATTTTTAGAACACTTTTTTCTCCCCCTGAATATGAAGACCACATCATCTTTCTCCCCCTTTTTGAGAAGAACCATCAAACTCAAAGAAAGAAAATTATGAATATCTTCCACTCCCCCTAAATTTGAATCTCCCCAACAAAAATACCTCTAAGAGCATCATAATTCTCAACTCATATCGCAGCAAACCTTTATAAACCAAAGAGTTCTGCAGAAGATGTACTTACCAGTTGACTGTCCAGTTGACTTACCAGTTGACTGTCCAGTTGAGTGACCAGTTGTCCGCACAGTTGCACGAACAAGTTGCTTAGCACCAGCTGGATGCTTAACAACACAAATACCCGAGCTTGATCAGAGCAGCGGCAAACAATCATTTTATGTCACAATCACTCAGTGATTCTTCTAAATTCTCGGATATTTCTGTAAAAATGTTAGAGATAGAGCATTTGCAGAATAGGAACAAGATGAGATGAGAGAAATGTAGCTAGAAAACATGAGGAAGAAGATATACGAAACCATAATTCACAACCAGATTTGACATGGAGGAAATATCAAGGGAGGACAGTGATTCTTCCTAAGAACTCGGGTATGCCAAGGAGTAGGGAGAACCGAGAAACATTGAAGTACTCATTTGAATTCCAAAACAAACAAGGATTTTGATTTTAAAATTTAAACTTTTTCCATGTTTTGAGACAAACTGTCCGTCCCAGAATTAGAACTTTCCAAATTCAACTGAATCCATTTATCCACAATGTAACACAATTTCCACCAACTGCACAGTGAAACTTGAACATCACGCCATTAGATTATCGTTAATCACATGAAAAGCATCAATCTTTAACATATAAGAACAACAATTCAATTTGCTGATGATGATACCAAGGGAGGAAAAAAAAACTTAGAAAAATTATGCCTAAACACACAAGTGAAGATTGTCTCAATTTTGGTGTGACATAGTATGATCAACTCAGTCCATGACTCGGTTTCAACTCACAGGAATTCAATGAGAATTACCTTCAATCATGCAGCCTCTAGAACACTCCCATTGAAGTCTTATGACTTATGAATCAGTTACGGGGAGGAGCTTTTCACTCTCCCAATACAGTGTTACACTGATTCTCAAGTTATGTATGAATACACGTCAGCACATTGCCTAAATGAGTAGTAACTTCAAAGACTGGTGGCAGCTTATTTTCCCCGTAACCTTAGATTGAGTGCCCACTCCATGATAAACAACACGAAGGAATTAACAAGACAATTTTCATTATCAGGTTAAGAAGGGTCTCACATTCAAGGGTCAAAGCTCGGAGTCAAGAAACTTAGTTAACCAAGTGATCACAAGAGACAATCGTGCAAGGAATGAATGCAGATTTTTTTTTATTTTTTTTTTATTTTTTTGGTGATTACTGTAATATACAATTATACAGTTATGCATTCTGTTGTCTTCACACTTGTGCAGTCAACTGGTATCACACAGTCCGAGAGAAAATCTCTCGAAATCCAAAGCCTTGGTAAAGATATCAGCAAGTTGATCCGTTGTGCTTACATGTTCAAGAGTAATGATTTTTTGATCAACGAGATCTATAATAAAATGATGCCTAATATCTATGTGCTTTGTTAGGAAATGTTGTACCGAATTCTTGGCAATATTCTGGGGACTTAAGCTATCACAAAATACAGTCAAGGTTTCACTTCTAAGACCATAATCCTTGATTATTTGGTTCATCCTCAATAATTGAGTACAACAAGTAACAACTACCATATACTCCCTCCGTCCCATTGAGAGTGAGACTAGAGGAGTGGGCACGATATTTAAGATAAAGTGATAAATATGTGGTAGAAAATGAAGAGAGAGAATGAGTGGGGTAAATAGTGGTGTTGGTTGAATAAAATGAGTGGTGGAAAATGAAGAGAGAGAATGAGTGAGGTTAAATAGTGGTGAATGATGAATATAAGTATATTAAAACATTTCCATTTGGGGTAGTCTCACTTTAAGTGGGACGGCCCAAAAAGGAAAGAAGTCTCACTTCTAGTGGGACGGAGGGAGTATTCAGTATTAGATGGCCTACGAACCAAGAACCTAACGTCTTTCCTTTCAAATTTTACCACTTCCTCTTGCATGATATTGATCCAATTATTAACTTTTAAGGTTTCTGCCTCATCATCATGCTTAGAATTAGAAACGAAACAACAAGAGCTTACCTGATGGTACGCGGATTGCATGCATACCAAACCGGCTAATTCCCGATAATTTATTCGTTTTCCTCTTGTTTTCACTCCTTTATCCACTCCCCCAATAACCTGGGAAGTTAGATGATCTCCTTGTATGCTTGCATCATCATCATTGCCTCTGCTTACCTGATTTTCAGCGATTTCAGAATCTGAACCAGAATCAGCTGCTGTCTGACCATCTGTCATGTCAGGTGACTGTTCATTTTTACCGTCAGTTGTCCTCACAGTTGGTGCATCTGCAGATTCTGTCGTGGATTTAGGTTCAGATTCATCATTAATCATTTCATGCTCCCAAGTGCAACCTGAAACATCTACATGATCAATATAGTGTTCTTAATACAAGAACTTATTGCAAAGAACCTTGAAGGATTTTGGATTTTGATCAAGAATGACTTCAAGAACAAGAAGGACTCTAAGAGAGAATATGATGAATTCTTTTGATCTCTCAAATGGCTGGAGAATCTGTGCCTATTATGGTTGGCCTCTCCTTGTTTATATAGCCTCTCCATTGCTTGATCAACAAGAGTCCAACCCTACTAAAAATACAAAAGATAACTACCAAAGATAAATATTAGTAGATTAGTCAAGTAAATCAAATAAAAAGAACTATCCTAAAATAAACACAATTTAAATATGGACAAATATCTAAATTATAACTTACTAAAGTATAAATTAAATAAAGAAAATATACAAACCATAATTACATGTGGATATGATCTTCTATGGTATTACAGATTTTTGGAGAAAAAGAGAACTGCACAGTTGTGCAACCAGTTGAGTGCATAGATGTGCACACAACTTCCAAAACATCAGCAAAGACAACTGTCAGAAATGACATTCTCACAACAAAAATGAAATTTCCAGAGAGAGATATCATTATTGCAGATTATTATTGTAGAGAACTTCACATGGTCCAGGGAACAAGAACAAATATGATGTCCAAACCATTTGGAGGATCAAATTGGCCAAAGAACATGAAGTCAAAAATTTATCCGAATTCTGTGACCCATTGCAAAATCATAAAAGATCATATCCACATGAACCCCCAAAGATTGTTCCGAATTCCTTTGCACATAAACCTGGGCAAACAAACCTGGGCAAACATTCATTTAAACATATTGTTAACCAAGAAATGATTAGCTCACAATTTGATGAAAATAATAATCAATTAAATGAAATTTTCATGAGGCCAAAGAAATCCTAATTTTGAGTTATGCCTAACAAGCACACATAGTGGAGATTAATCTCAATTAGGTGTGACATAGTATGGTCAACATATCCAATGACCCGGTTTTAACACACATGAATTCAATGAGATGTCCTTTAATCATGTAGCCTCTAAACACTTCCTTTTGAGGCATTGAATCAGTCACGGGGAGGAGCTTTTCACTCTCACAATACAGTGTCACCATACTTTTTTCCTCAAGTGATGTATTTTTGTCCAACCTCAGCATTTTGCCTAAATGAGTAGTGACTTCAAAGATAGGAGGCAGCTTGTTTTACCCGTAACCTTAGATTAAGTGCCCACTCCATGATAAACAACACGAAGGAATTAACAAGATAATTTTATTATCAGGTTAAGAAGGGTCTCACATTCAAGGGTCAAACGCAGAGCCACGGGAAAGGTCAACCAAGTGATCACAAGAGATAATCGTGCAAAGCATGAATGCAATTTTTTTTTTGTGTGTAATATACAATTATACAGAGATGCAGACAGTTGTCCGCACACTTGTTCCATCAACTGAAATCACACACACCGAGAGAAAAACATCTCTCGAGAAACAAAGGCCTTATGAAAATATCATTTAGTTGTTTGTTATTTCTACCAAATTGACAACTAATGATTTTTTGTTCAACAGTATTTCTAGCACAGTGAAGCTTAAAATCAAGATGCTTAGAAGTAGAACTTTGAACGGGGCCTTTTAGAATCTCTATGGTACCCTTTCCATCACAAAACACAAATAAAGTTTTGTCTTTGATTCCATTGTCTTTGAGTAATTTGTTCATCCACAAAAGTTTAGTGCACCTACTACCAACTGTTACACATTGTGATTCAACAGCAGACAGTAGCACAAAAGTTTGTTCCCTATTATCCCATGAACCCAACTCATTTTCAAGATTCAAACAACAAAAATTGGCGCTTTTGGAATCAATGATTATCTCCCCCTCAAGTGCCATAAAAAATACCTCTGAATCAGATTCTTCATTGGCAACTGAACAAGATGAACTTACCTGGCGGTATACAGAGTTCATGTATACCAAACCTCTTAGGTTTTCGTAGTTCACCCACTTTCCCTTCTTTTTTCTTTTTTCATGCATTTCCCCAATAATCTGGAAAGTGGGGTGATTCCATTTGAATCTGGAAGGAAAATTTTCAGACCTGCGTATACAAGCTCCTTCATCCAGGTTAAATACTTCTCTGGTTTCAGAATCTATACCCGATTTTGCCACTGTCTGACCACTTGTGATGTCAGTTGTCTGCTCAGCTGGCGTATCATCTGTCTGCACAAGTGCTGGTTCTGCAGATTCAGTTGAGTTCTTTGGTTCAGATTCATCATCAACCAGATCATGTCCTTCTGTACAACCTGTAACACAATTCTTAGCAGATTTGACAATAAGATCGGGAGCATTATCAAAAACTGATTTAAGACATGAAATATTTTCAACCAACTTGTAACAATGATCTGAGGATCTTACTCCTTTCAAAACACATCTGTTTGAATCATCGAAGACCTCACACGTTTCTTATCAAACTTGACATGTAGATCATCATCACACAATTGGCTTATGCTTATCAAATTAGCCTTTAAACCATCAACATGCAAGACATTATGCAAGTTGGGCAAACCATCAACATTCAGCGTACCTCTGCCAATTACCTTACCTTGGGCACCTCCACCAAAATTGACTTTTCCACCTTCAAAGGCTTCATAGTCTTTGAAATGCTCGAGAGAGCCAGTCATGTGGCGGGAGCAACCACTGTCAAAGTACCAGGCTCCTTCCACACTGCTTTTGAAGGAGGTAAACACCACTTGACACTTTAGAGTTTCCTTTCTTACCCATGTAGCTTTTGGAGCAGACTGCTGTTGTCTGGGCAGTTGTGTCTTCAACTGTGCCCACAACTGTCTTGTCAGGTGGCCACTGTTTTTCTCCAAGCCAAGTTCTTGTTTCAACTTATAACAAAATGGTCGAATGTGACCTGGAGCAAAACAATGGTGACACACATATCTCCTCTTTCTATTTCTTTTGTTTTTGTGAAGAGATTTATGTTCAACTTTAGAAGGACACTCCCCCTCTTTGGCAAAAATAGGAGCACCATAGCTTAAACCTTTCTTTTCAGGTTTTTCAATTTTAAAAAATCCATCAAGCTTGGGTTTATCAGAATTTAACCCACATAAAGTGTCATTGGTTTTAGTGAACTCAGTTTTGACATTTTCAAGCTCGATGTCCTTTTTTGTAAGTAAAACTTCCAAATGGGATATGGACACTTTTTGAGACTCACTCTCATTTGACAACCTCTCAACCTCAGATTTTAAAGTCACATTTTCAGCTTTAAGGGTAATGACATCAGAGGAAAACTTCTCATCTACCTGTTTCAACCCCTTATTTTGTTCCATCTCTTTGAACAATCTCTCAACATCAGATTTTAAACTCGCATTCTGAATAAGAAGTTTATCATTTACCTGATGCAAGGCTGTGAGTTCTTCAGAGTCACCTGCAATGGTAGAGTTCAAGCAAGTATATTCACTGCAGCCAGTTGAGTTGCCAGTTGTGCAGTCAATTGACTGCACATCTTCACTGTCAGACTCACTATCAGATAAAGTGAAGTGAGATGATTGCATAATTGACAAATGAGCTGTTTTATCATCATCACTATCACTAAGGGTCGCTGTATAGCTCATTCCCTTATCAAAATTTTCAACCGAATGAGATGGAAATGGTGTCTTTTTCGAAAAATCAATGGATTGTTCTGTGTTATTTTCTTGCACACCACGATTTACTTCATAAATGGTCAAGGTCCCAGTAAGTTCTACAAGACTTAGAGTCTCGACATCATAGAATTCCTTTAACACAGATATTTTCACATTGAATCTACTTGGGAGGGATCTTAACATTTTGCTTACGAGTCTAGCATTAGAGATGGATTCCCCTAACACATATAACTCATTTGCAATTTTTATCAATTTAGAAGAAAAATCTTTGATGGTTTCATTTTCTTTTATTTTAAGATTTTCATACACAATCATTAAAACCAAAAACTTGTTTTGTTCACAGTCCATTATGGCTACTACAAGGATCGATCTCAGTATGTCGAGAAAAGGCTCTGATACCAATTGAAAAAAATGTAGCTAGGACTGTTCTGGAAAACAACCACTGGACAATACAGTTGATCTCACAGGTGTCAAGTCAACTGTTGTGTCAACTGGCGACGAACAGAGTAAATAAAAATTACAGCGGAATAAAATCAAACTCAGAATAAACACTTCAGCAAGAAATTCCTTGCTGAAAAACTTTCATTAATCAAAAGGTCTTGCAGAATACAAGACAATGAAAGAAACAAAAAACAATTAAAAGATCAAAACCTATTCTATCTTGAATAGACTAAACATAAAAATACTTGAACTCTTAATGAATAAGAACTTCAAGAACAGTGAGAACTCTCTCTGAATAATTCTGTAAAAAACGTATTATGGACTGATTGAGATCGCCATCTTATAGACCACGCATTTTAGAGTCCTTGGCGTGGAGATACTTTTGGTTGGCAATCATCCAATCATTCCTTGTTGAGAGTCATTCCTTACCTATAACACAAAACCCTAACTTACCAAAGATAAACATTAGTATGTTAGTCAACTAAATCAAAATCAATATCCTAAAATAAACAATTATTAAACTATAATTAAATTAAACTAAATATACACATAATTCCTAAATTAAATAAACTCTAAATATATACATTAAATAAATCAGAATCACAAAGATCCAAAATAAATCATAAGAGTATTTCATACTCTTTCAAAGTATATTGCTATGTATATTATGTAGTCTATAGAAAGGTCAAATGTAAAGATATGGAATTGTTTTTAGTATTAGGAAAGGTCTTGGAGGCCAAGCAATGTACACATTATATATCTTTGAGAAATCAATACAGTAAATCATCCTATTCAATATACCACTGCTGTAAATTCTTTATGGTATCGAGCTTCCACCTTGCTTAAAAGTGCATCTTTCTTTCGATCCAATGGGAAGCCCATCCGAGCCCACCATTGTTCAACTCAATGCTCCCACACACCTCCCCACAAAACTCAACCAAAATAATTTCATTGTATGGCGCAGACAACTTTTTTCTACCCTTATCGGATTTGATCTTCTCGAGTTCATTGATGGCACAACACAGGCTCCTTCCAAATTTCTCGAAAACAATGAGAAGAAACCCAATCCAGACTTCACTATATGGTATCGTCAAGACCAGATCATTGTAAGTGCTATGCTTGGCAGTTGCACAGAAACAATTCAGCCTCATATTTCCACAGTCGAAACATCCAAAGAAGCATGGGACCACCTCTGTGTTCTCTATGCCAACAAATCTCGAACAAGGATTATGTCACATAAGGAACGACTCTTCGACAATCCTAGAGGCACACGCTCAATCTCTGAATATCTGCAAGATATGAGAGCCATCGCAGATGATCTGGCTCTTGCAAACAGTCCCGTTGAAGAAGACGACTTGGTGATTCAGATTCTCAAAAACCTAGACAGCGACTACAATGAAATATGTGCTGCAATTAGAGCAAGAGATTCAGCAATAACATTCGCTGAACTCCATGATAAACTTGTCGATTTTGAGATGCAACTCAAGAAGCGAGCAAAAGAAGTGACTCCACTAATCCCAACTGCAAATTACACCCAGCGTCAGCCTCTAAACCATCCTCATTCTCGAACCACGGCAACAAAGCCCCTTCAAAAACCAACTGGCTGCAAACTTCTCCAGCCCCGAGCAACCAGCAGAGGTACAACAACTCTAACTCCCGTACGCAGTGGCAACCGAGCAATCCAAACTTCACTCGCTCCTCCTACCAAGCAAACACATATTGTAAATTTTGTGATCGAGCAGGGCATCCAACTAATGAGTGCAGAAAATTGGCGCGGTTTCTTCGTGAAAATGGTATTCCAACAACATCTACTACTCCTGCTCCACCAATGGTCAATGCAACATCCATGAATTCTCAAGCTGTTCATCCTTGGTTGTTTGATATTGGAGCATCCAATCATGCGACATCTACCCCAGCAACCTTGCAGAGCTTTTCAGACTATGGTGGTCCGGATGAAATTGTCCTCGGTGTGGTAAAGGTTTACGTATTTCTCATATTGGCAGCACAACACTTAACACACCCCACAAATAACTCAACATAAATAATGTTTTGTGTGTTCCTTCACTTCAACGAAACTTGATTTCTGTTGCTAAACTATGTCAATCTAACAATGTCTCCGTTGAATTCTTTCATTTTTCTTTTGTTGTGAAGGATCTTCGCACGGGGGCGTCACTACTCCAGGGGCAGAACTCCGGTGATGTGTGCTATGCACAATCAGTTACTCAACCTCAAATAAACATGGCCACAACATCGTCAATTTCAGAATGGCATCACCGTCTTGGTCATCCTTCCAACAAAGTTTTTCGCTCTGTTCTTCACGGTTACAGCCTACTTCCGAAAATTCCTAGTAATTTCAATTTTTCATGCAATTCATGCTCATGTTATAAAAGTCACAAAATGCCGTTTTCTTCAAGCTCTCTAGTTAGCTCAAAACCATTGCAATTGGTCTATACTGATGTTTGGGGACCTTCACATAAAACTATTGATGGTTTTTATTATTATTTAAATTTTGTAGACCATTTCACTAAATACATTTGGTTGTATCCAATAAAAAAGAAATCTGATGTGTCCACCTAATTAAAAACACCAATTAAATTATTACGCATAAGATTTTGTGAGCTAGATTTTGTGACTTTTTGTTTGTGGCCTTGATGCGAATTATTCTTGCTCAAAATACAATTCCCTTGTAAACAATTCACTCCGACCCTCTTCCCCTCGTTGCTCCGGCGCCCCTCACCGAACCTACCCCCCTCCCCTCCCCTCCCCTCCCCTCCCCGTCCATACTCACAGTCTCAACAAAATCCTGAAGCCCTAATTTGACCAAACCTCCCCCAACCCTAAGAATTGAAATAGACCTTCTCCTTCCTAACTCGAAATGCCTCGACGCGGTTATCGGTGGATGCGTCGTCATAACTCTTTCTTCACACTGTCTCCATTTTCGTCTATATTTACATCTGGCTACGGACTGTTCGTTGGAGGGAGGTTGATGCGGAAGGATTAAGGTCGGGTTGGGCTAAACTGGGCAGTGGGATGTTGATTTGGTAGAGTAATAAATGGATTGTAATTGCTCAGGATAAACCATTTTAATGCTGACTTCATTTTCCATTACAAAAGCAGTATCTACTCTACTTCTTATTCGACTTCTTTGGGTTTCTGAGTTTTGATTTGAGAGTTATAAAATGATGTATGATTTATTGTGGATCTTGGCAAAGAGTTGGGTTTGAAGAATTGTGAATTGAGTTTTGATTAGAAGAGGTTTGAAGATGCCTAATATCTGTTATTTGCCTTCTAAAGAAATTGTAAGATTTTGATTAACTTAATTGAGGGATTTGTTATAGATTTAACTCATGTTATTTATGTCAGTTCACATGATTAATTTTTGTTACCTTTTTAAAGATTTGTGAATGTTTTAACGAAAATGTAGATGGAGTGATAACATTTTAAACTATGCAATAGTATAGTGAGAACAACCGAAAAATACTTGGTTGAGTGATGGCACTTAAAACTATTCTAAAGTTGGGCGACTAAAGTATGGTTTTTGCAATGTTGTTTCTCTTTCATTTGGTTAAGGTGATGCCCTGTCTATAAATGCTTCACCTTGGGCTTCCACTTCTTTTATATGCTAACTTTTGACTGCCCTTGATAATCTTTTGGGTGTCATTATCTCTGTTATGCCATATCTGAACTCATTCTTGCAGGTTTTTGAGCTGATGCTTACGTCTTATCCGGCACAGCATTATGTAAAAAGGATGACTGCGACAGATATGTTTTCCTCATACCCATGGGCTGGATTGTTAAATACTGCTGTAAGTTGATTGTGACAAATTTCAGTGACAATCCTGGTTGATACAATCTATTGTACTGGAACATGGCTTGCTAATTCTCCATTGGGCATTATTTTTCCTATTTAACACTGATGTGGTTGTGCATGCATGATCATGCTTATGTTTGAGTACGACTTGATGATATTTAGACATTTAATAAACTATATGGTTATGTTAAATAGTATATATAATATCCGGTCTGTTCGCAAATAATTCTTGACAGAAGACCTGGGTGATAATCATATATTGGACCCTTGCTTCACCTTCAATTGCAGGGGCTTGTGCACTCTTGACCTCCTTTAAATGCTACTCCTTCGGTCCCTAAAAGATAGTCCCACTTTCGCTTTCTTGGTTAAGTTGATTGAACTTTGACAAAAAAAATATATTAAAATTTCATTCACCTCATGAATTTTAAAATTTGTTGATGATAATAATATTCTCAATGGTGCATTAATAACAATATTTAGATTTTTTCGATAGTCTTTTCTTTTAGGAACATTATTTAAAATTTCACGAGGATTATTAAAATCATTAATTGTTGGTCAACGTTCAACTATGTTGACCAAGAAAGTCAAATGGAAATATCTTATGGTGACTGAGGTAGTATTATCTAATTTAAAAGTTCATTTATTCAAAATTGAAGACAACAACCAAAAAAAAAAGATAAAAGAAAAGAAAAGACAACAACAACAACAAAGCCTTAGTCCCAAAATAATTTGGGGTCGGCTACCATGAATCTTCACATGTCATCGTGAAAGAAAAGATGTAAGAAAAAAAGTCAAAAGAATAAATAGGTGGGAATAAATAGAAAATGAAAAGAAGAGAAGAAAAAAAAATAGTGATTAAAAAAAAAAAAACCCAGCCCCATCACCCACACGAATTACCCACACGAATTTTTGCCCTCCACTCCGGCCTCTTCAACGCCATATTTTCATCCAATCCAAGTAAACTCATATCATTTTCAATCACCCTAATCCAAGTTTGCTTGGGTCTTCCCCTACCCTTCACCACTGCATCACTTCTCCACTCTTCAGGCCTCTTAACCTGTGCAGCACTCGGTCTCCGCGAGTGCTCCGTCTCACACGATTCTCCCTCATTTTATCCTCAATGGACGCAACTCCTACTTTACCCCTGACCACCTCATTCCTCAATCGATCATTTCTTGTATGCCCACACATCCATCGTAGCATATGCATCTACGCTACATTCATCTTATGAACGTGACACTGTTTTACGACCCACCATTCAGGGCCATAAAGAAGTTCCGACCTAATTGCCGTGCTGTAGAAATTTCCCTTTAATCTATGGGGCATGCCGGGATCACATAGAAACCCTGTGGCACTCTTCCACTTCAACCAATCTGCTTTAATTTTGTGAGCCACATCTCCATATAATTCTCTATCCTTTTGGATAATAGAACCAAGATAGCGAAAAAACTCCGAAGCTTGGACAATCTTTCCATTAAATGTGATCACCCCTGCCTCCTTGCTTCCGACTCTGCTAAAGTTACACTCCAAACATTCAGTCTTTATTCTGCTCAGTCTAAAACCTCGAGATTCCAAAGTGTCTCCACAACCACACTTTACTTTCAACTCCCTCTTTTGTCTCATCAATCAACACAATATCATCTGCGAACAACATACACCATGGAATATCATCTTGGATTGACCTCGTCAGTTCGTCCGTTATCAGAGCAGAGAGAAAGGAACTAAGTGCAGAACGTTGATGCACTCCAATAGTAATAGGGAACTCTTCTGTCTTCCCAACACAGTAGTCCGTACACTAGTACTAACTCCATAGTACATGTCCTTGATAATATAAATATATTTCTTTGAAACGCCTTTCGTTGCTAAAGCCCACCAAAGTACCTCTCTTGGCACTTTATCATACGCCTTCTCCAAATCATTGAAAACCATATGCAAAAATTTTCTTTTTATCTCAATATTTCTTCATGGTTTGTCTCATAATAAGATAGATTGCCTCCATAGTCAATCTTCTGGACACAAATCCAAATTGGTTATCCGAAATATTCACATTTCTCCTTAGTATTTGTGCAATCACTTGTTATGGCTCATTAGGTTGATCCCGCGATAGTTGGCACAATCTTGGACATCACCTTTGTTCTTATACAAAGAGATCAGAGTACTTCTTATCCACGCCAATGATCATAATTATTTTATAACGGTCACATAAGCGTTTCATTATCTTTCTGGCGGAGTTAGGGGGGGGGGGAAATAAAATTAAAACTTTAGTGGTAAATGATGAATAAGAAGGTAGGTTGTGCAAATCTGGTGCTCCATAAAAGTACCGTGATTGGTTTTCTGAATTTCGTTTGGCTGTGAAGAAATATAATAATCAAGTTTAGTTCGTATATTACAGGTTACATCTATGAAATTGGGATTGTGGGATGGAATATATGACGATGATCCTCAATCTTCCGGTGAACAAGGAGTAGCAAATACAACTTTAGGGAAGCATATCTATAATATAGACACAGAGGCTGAACCATCTGAAAGGCATGCTCTGGTTGACACAACGGGCATACATGAGCGGCGACTTGGTGAGTTGAGTTTGTCTATTGGTCATGCATTATGTATTTTGATCTTTCTATCCTTGTAGTTATTTGTTTGAAGCTGTACCAAGCAAATAAGCAATTTGCTTGAAGCATTTGTCTGTGGGTTTATTCTTCATCAAAACAATCCTTTTTGATGTTCATGTCCCCCCCTTCCTCTCCCCCTCTTCAAAAATAGAGACTTAATGAGTTCAAGTATTTATTTGTTTATTTTTAATTTGAAGGAAAGAAAGGCATCACTCTCAAAAATTTATTAATGATCCGATAATGAGTTAAATTTATTTTTTGATTAAGGAGAATAACAAATTGGAGGGACTAGTTACTGTTACGTTATGTGTATTCTCATGTACTATGTTTATTAAGATTTCTTGAAATTAATTTATAGTGATCATCCATTTGATTGATAGAGTATATTTCTCAAGTCATTGTTAGCGTTTTCGTGGACAACACTGCCTTTTAGTTATCCATCCATTTGAATGATACAATAGATATTTGATGTTGAATTTTAACATTAATGCCCGAATTTTCTTTAGGTTGTAATTAACTGATCAAAAAGGCAAATATCTTCATTTCCATAAGAAGAAAACGATAAATCACCTTTCGTGTTGGTGTCTCTAACTTCCTTGTTTTTCAAAATAATGTCTTGTTTGACCCGGCAGATAGAATAAGAAAAGTGTTGACTACATTATGAATATTGGTGTGTGGTTGATTTTTCAATGTTGCCAATGGTTATTGGTGTGTGGCTGATTTTTCAATGTTGCCAATGAGGGGACCCATAAATTAAAGAAGTAATCAATCAAGGGTCACATGGTAAAAGTAATAGTCTAAAATATAAATTTTAAGGCACTTATTTTGGAATGGCCTAAAATGGGATCAGGAGGGAGTAATATTTTGTCCACATTATGAGTATATTGTCAAAATAATGTCTTGTTTGACCCGACAGATAGATTAAGAAAAGTGTTTACTACATTATGAGTATTGGTATGTGGTTGATTTTTCAATGTTGCCAATGGGGGACCCATAAATTAAAGAAGTAATCAATCAAGGGTAACATGTTAAAAGTAATGGTCTAAAATATAATTTTAAGTCGGCACTTATTTTGGAATGGCCTAAAACGAGATCAGGAGGGAGTAATATTTGGGTAGTTATGCTTGAAGTTACAGCTGCATTTCTTAGAAAAAACATCACTTGAATTAATGAACTTACCATGCAAAACTACATTATATCTCTTTTTTTTCCCAATGCAATGAACCGTCGATGATCTTCTTTCCTACTCCCTCTGATTATGTAACTGTTTATACTAATAGCTAGATCCAAATCAGTAGCAAATGGGTAGATTAAAAAGTGTGGGGAAGTATTCTGGAGAGATTACTGAATACCATGATCACTCTGAGTATCTTAATATATAGTTTAAGCTGTCAGGAGATGACTGTATTGAAACTATCATGATACCCTAGATAGCTATATTGAAAAAAGTATATAAAGCTACTCAAACTTGTAGATATACTATAATTAACGTATAATGATACACTGACACTCACCCTTGAGCTGGAGCGCAAGTTTGGTGGATGTGCAGCTTTGCTACAAGTTTACAACTATAATTGTATAATTCAGTCTGTTTCCATTCATTAACTTGGTAAAAACATCAGCTAGTTGATACCTGGTCTTAACAATGAACATCCTTATTTTAAACTCCTCTCCCTCCAGGCTGCAGCCTTAAAAATGGTCATATTTATTTTGAAAGCGTAGCCAATGGAAATCTTGCAATTAAGAGTAGTCCATATATCAGCAAATTACAGCTTAAGTGTACCTATCTTTCTGCAGGTTTATCTTGTCTTTTATGATTTGACTTGCGATATGTTTCTCATTTATTTTGCACATTTCGCAGATGTTCCTGTTGAAGATATCATCAAGAATATTTTTGTGTACATTGATCTTGATAATGGCATTCTAGACAATGCAAGTCCTGGTCCGGGACAGAAAATTATATTTATAACTCAGCTTTGCAAGTGTGAGCATTGGCTTACGGAACAGTTTTCTGTCAAAGAATTTGAGTCCCTTGGTTATGGCCCATTTTTCTCATTCTTAGAGAAACATGTAGCCTCGCTGCCTCTAGCCTGGAAGAATTGTTTCTTGTTTAATGACACTAGTAACCATCCTTCTCTAGAAGCACGCATGAACAAGAATCATTTGAAAGATTTTATAGTACAAGCTTCTAACAGCTTAACGGAAAATGAAGATTTGAGCAAGCAGAAAATTTCTGAGTTGCTCACTAGGCAATTTCCTTCTGTCTGCTTTAATTTAGCGGAAAGTGGCCATGTGAAAGATTTTCAGGATGTTGTGAGAGAGAAGAAAAGCAATTTTAGTTCCCAGTGTGTCTTTTTCTCCGCCACGCTACATGCTTCTCATAATGAGAAAGTTCCTTTAGAGATTCATGCTATGTCCAAAGATGCAATTGAAGTCTTACTGAGGGCTCCAATGTTGATAGATCTCAACTCATGGTCGCATTGGGACCTAACTTTTTATCCTTCGCTTGGTCCTCTTGTTGGTTGGTTACTGAATGAGGTCAATACCAAAGAACTGTTGTGTTTGGTGACAAAGAGTGGGGAAGTAATTCGTATCGATCATTTAGCTACTGTGGATTCATTCTTGGAAGCTTTTCTTCAGGGATCCTCTTTCAGAACAGCAGTAAATGTACTGTCTTTGTTAGTATTGTATGGGGGCGAGCAGTTTGTTCCACTATCTCTACTAAAATGCCATGCACGGAAAGCTTTTGAAGTTCATTTTAAGAATATTATGGACCTTGAAGTAAATGACGACCAAAATAATCTCACGATTGAGACAAACAAAAGAAAAAACGGAATAAAAAATGCGGTGCCTTTTGCGGCTAGATTTATCCTTGATTGTCTTCATCATCTCCCTGCAGAATTTCGCAGGTATGCTGCAAATTTGTTGCTTTCAGGGTTGCCGGCCAATGTGAAAGATGCTCCATTATTCATTCTGAATGAGTGCAAACAGATAAGTCACCGCATAATGCTACATGAATTAGGATTATCTCTTGGCATAGTGGAATGGATTAGTGATTATCATACCTTTCATTCGTCTGGAGAAACAGAGTTATTGCTGTGGTCCGGATCTTTATGCTTAGAAGCTGTTATTCCTGAGCCTATCACACATATGAAGCATGCACAAATTACGTCTAACAATCATCTCTCCTCTCCAGTTAAACTGATAATATCTGCTGAGGACGAACAGAAAAGTGAAGAGGAAAAAAGTGTATGTTCTACAGTTTGTAGGACGGAGATTTCTGGTGTTAATTAAGGGAAAGAGGATGTTCAGAGTTTGTCTTATAAAGAAAACAATGCGGCTTCTGTGATTGAATCTATTAGGCGAGAAGAATTTGGTCTAGATCCAAGTCTTTCAGTTACAGAAAGCAGCATGTTAAAGAAGCAACATGCTCGGTTAGGCAGAGCACTCCAATGTCTTTCACAAGAGCTGTACTCTTAGGATTCACATTTTCTTCTCGAGCTGGTAAATCTATAGTGTTTTCTTACTTCTCTCTCTCTCTCCCCTTTAAACGTTATATACTTATTTGTATTTGCTACCCGCTAAGACCGTCCTATCTGGATTGTTTTATGGTGTCAATCATCTAGAGCAGCAGATAAGTATTCCTACGTGACTCAACTTATGCGTCCATGTATATATATAGCAATTTTTTGCGCAGTTAGTGTGCAGTTTCTTATAGTTGCCTAGTTTTTTAGTTTCTTTTTAGACACCTTTTCATTGTTTCTGATAATCTTTTCAGGTTACCAAAATTGTGTTTACAGTATGAATTTGATCATAGTATCCTCGTTTGTGTTATTTCAGCTCTTATTCCTGGGTGACTGATACAAGAATACTTTATCATTGTTTGTTACTTCATTCATCTACAATTGGAGGCCATTTCAAATACTGCAAACAAGTTTGAAGGTGCATGTGAAATTAATGAAGTTGGCATCAATATATTACACTGTCTAAGAGTACTCAATTAGGTATAACTTGATTGATAATCTGCAGATTGTTGGAATTAAAATATTGAACTGAATTCTATCTTTTCACTGCTAAATGTGGCTCTTACTTGTTTATATATGCGATTAAAGATTGAATCTTCACCAGAACAAAAGGAGTCATTTTTACGAGTGCGCTTGAGTCTATGCTAATAAGTACACCAGCTCAATTATAGAATACTGAATATTGCCAATACGTCTTTATCCTTGATGACGCATATGTGTATCCTTCCTTTCCACTTCTCTTCGAGAGAATTTAACATGCATGCCACTTGGTATGCAATGATTAGTTAGAGAAGTCTTTTCATTAGATAAATGTGAAAATGTTGGAAAGAGCAGTACTAGGACTTACATGAGATGCTTTGCAGGAATGTATGTGAAAATCTAAGATTCAATTAATTTAGTTTTTGATTAGTTTTGGATGCTTTGATCCTCACAAGTACTTAGCTCTGTATGCAACTGTTCAATTGGGCTACTTGACATCTTCAATCTTTCAACTTTGGATATTCGAGGTTCCTATTAAACTAAACATTACACTCGCTCTGCCCCTCAAAAATGTCCACCTTTGACTTTATGGTCAACACGATTGACAATTGACAAAAAGTTGAGAAAATTTAATTATACTTGTGATATTTTTTTTGTTGTACACATTCAATGGAATGATTGTCCAAGATTCTGAGTTTTTATGCTATCTTGGATCTATTATCCAAAAAGATGGAGAATTGGATGGAGATGTGGCTCATAGGATTAAAGAAGGTTGGTTGAAATGGAAGAGTGCCACAGGGTTCAGTGTGATCCCAGCATGTCCCGGAGATTAAAGGGAAAATTCTTCTTAGTAAACATCGACGAACCATGATGCGTGATCTTGTTTTCTTTCCTTTTTGAAAAGCCAAATTATCTTTCTTGTGGAAAATGTACGAGTTAAGCACCTATTTTGTCCTTAACCTATTGAGTTGTTTTCCTTTTGGTCCTTAACCTATTTTGGTTTTCCTTTTGGTCCTTGATGTACCTAGTTGCAGGATAAAGTGGTCCTTAACCTATTTTAGTTTTCCTTTTGGTCCTTGATGTACCTATTTGCCGGACAAAGTGGTCCTTAAAATCGTCGACATGGCTTGTTGACCGAAAGGAAAACCAAAATAGGTCAAGGACCACTTTGTCCTGCAAATAGGTACATCAAGGACCAAAAGGAAAACTAAAATAGGTTAAGGACCACTTAATCCTGCACCTAGGTACATCAAGGACCAAAAGGAAAACCAAAATAGGTTAAGGATCAAAAGGAAAACAAATCAATAGGTTAAGGACCAAATAGGTGTTTAACTCTGAAAATGTACACTGAACGAGCAATCAGTCTGGTTTCATCAAAATTGGAAGATGTAACTGTTAGTATATTGACATCCTTCATTCCATACAACTTGTTGCTAGTCAGCAAACTACATATGTTTAAACCCCTGAAGATATACACGTCGTAGGGGAGAAGGGAATGAGGGGTGATGATTCACCACACTCTATATTGATAACTATTTACGCATCTTCTGTGCAAAATAGGTGCAAAATAAAAACCTGGTGAATGACATCGGTCTCAAGACTCAAGTGACCCTTGATGACAGTTTTTCAATAATTGAAGTTTGGCAAAGATCTGCGGCTTCTTTCAGGGCTAGGTAATGCTCTTCTTTTACATTAACATGAGATAAAAAGTTAACATGTAAATAGTTGATCAGTTGTACCGTTAACTCCATTGTCTTTGAGGCCAATTCTTTGTGGTAAAATTTTGAATGTGGGGTTGTTTGGGCTCATGCACTAGTTTCATGGTATATTTTTTTCTTGACCTCTTTCTTCCCTCTACTCATGTCACGTGCGGCTTTATTGTCTTGTGAACTATTAAAAGGAGAACGAAGACTTGAGTTTTTCTACCATGCTGCTTTGAATTCATGCTATCACATGTATTTAGTTTTCTGGTTTCATTCCCATTATATGAAGTTGTCCAAATCCAAGATCAAAGAGCCAATATCAGTCTTATTCGTCAAGATTAAGGCTTTAAATAGTTGCGTGAATTTACATGACAGTAACATGCGTCCTGACAGTAATGCAGGGCACAAATGCAAACAAGACTACCTAGCCCAGACCTTGCAAAAACAGACTTTCAATACCATGTTAAGTTACCAACTCATCTAAAAGCTTAAGCTTTGGAGAATGCTAAACAATGTACATCAATCTTAACAGAGATTCCAACACTTGATCTTTGTTGATGTCGACTCAACAGCAGGTGTAATAAAACCGCCACTACCTGTTCTCATCACAAGAAAATAAGCTGAACCACCCTTCTGGAAGGCACTTTTGTTTGTCACATTGAGGGGGGTAATATAAGAGCGATGTATATTATTGTCGGGACTTTCTCTAAAAGCTTAACATATTTTTGTATGAATTGGATGCTTTACAGATCCAAATATTTACAGGCTTATTGAAATTTGGTAACTTAATACTTAGATTAGATCCTCTCTCAGATTGCTCTTTTATTAAAAAGATTTCCTGTTCCATGTTGTCCATGCCTGAATTCCAGCTTCCGCAGCTGTGAAATAATCTGTTGTTCTGATAATTCATGGCAGCATATCACAAATGTCCAATTTCTACACATTCATTTGGAATGAAATTGCTGCTTCAAGGCTGAAAATCTTGGACAACTTGCAGTCCGGAGCTTTCATTTTTGTTCCATCAGCATCTGCTTCTACACGTGAGGCCGTTGTAGCTGGTGCGTTAGTCACTCCTCAAGAAGTGTACTGGTATGATCCTATCCGTTCTACTGAGCAACTGAAGGACACTCATCATGACTTGAGCAAGTCCCTATGCAGCATTTATCCCAGTCTTCATGATTTCTTTGTGAATGAATGTGGAGTAAGCGAGATCCCTCCACTCCGAAGTTATCTTCAGTTTTTGTTGCAGTTGTCAACTGTAGCTCAGCCATTATACGCGGGTTATGTTGTAAGTATTCCAATTTGAAAGCAACATAAATTGCTAAATTTAGGTATTTGACTTTTTCTATATGTCTCAGGTTTTCCAAGTTTTTAAACTGTGGGCTGAAGGACTGGAATCTGGATTGCTATGTTCTGAAGATGTTGAGTACTTAAAAGAGAATATTTGCAAACAGGAAATTCTAGTGCTTCCCACTTCCCACGATAAATGGGTTTCACTACACGTGTCTTTTGGCCTCGTCTGTTGGTCTGATGATGAAACATTAAGCATGGAATTTAAGAATCTGCATAACATTCACTTTCTTCACTTGGGTGAACTGAGTGAAGAGGAGCAACAGATGCTTCAGGCAAAAGTTTCCCCCCTCATACGAAGTCTAGGAATTCATGCTCTGTCAGAGGTACTTTTTTCCCCTTTCCACCCCCTCTCATGGAAAATTTGTTTCGAGAGAAGATTAGGATACCGGTTAGGTGAACTCATAAGATCACACCAATAAAGCGTAAATGGATTGCCGCATTTGATATTGGTGTGCTGATAGCAATTCACAAATAATTAGAGCTTATTTAATAAACATAATAATCATCAAATAATAACACTAAGATTCTTCAAGTATTAATAACAACTTATTATTTGACTAAATCAAGTCTTGAGATGCTAAGCATTAGATAGTCACTTCAGAAAGGTTCAACAAATTTAATGGAGGCAAGTTGACAGGCAGGAACTTAATATGACAATTGCTCAAGTTTGTGTACCTAATCAGAGCTTATTTTCAAGTACGAGTACCATTATAGTATTAATTTTTAAGTTCAGTACCAAAATCTTGTGGGAAAATATAGAAATATGCCCCTGTACTTAGGTTAAGGATGCAGACATGCCCTTATACAAGTTAATTGTCATATTAGCCCCCGTACTCAAGAAAAATGTGTGGAGATTAGGACACCGTCATCTTTCCGTCTAAATTCTAACGGAATGACTGACTAGGCGTCTGAGTTGGAATTACAACTGCTTGTGTGGAAAAAAAAATTGTCCAAATAAACTTTCCTAAGTATGAACGGATCAAAACTACGTCGTTTTGGTGTGCAATTATTTTCTTACCCTTACTTGCTAAGTCCATACACTGAAAGGAAGAAATCAAGAAAAAAAAAAAAAACCTCTCCAGTTTCCCCCACCGGCCCACCCCATCTCCTTCCCCAACTCTTCTTCACACTCCCAAGCTTACCAAATACTGAGTATTCCCAAATTGGATTTCAATTAGGGCAAGATTTCTGTTCTAATATGGGTTTAGATTGTTCCCCAATAAGTCAACAAAATCCCTAAGCTCAGATCACGGCAAAGCACCACCGCTGCCCAGATTCTCCATATCTCCTCCGGGCTACCTTCGCAGTGCACACAAAGCCCAACAACCCATGTTTGCAATTCATAACCAACGTTGCAGTTCATCATCGCAGGCCCTCCACCATGTAATACTAACAGCCGCTCCATATTTGTTGTTTCAATTCTTACAAGACCTTAACCTAATCTGAGTTTCTATTTTGCCAAAATAAATCAAAATCGTCACTCAGATCTCGCCCTAAGATCGACGACCTTTTGAACCAGTACGCTGTTCACTTGGACCTCGAAGTCCGGCAAAGAGTCCGACAAAGGAGAGGTTGGAGTTGGCTAATTTTGTTAACAGTGAGCCAATTTCTGGAAAAGTGTAGTGTTATTTAACAAATGGTGTTTTGATTTCGGTTATGGTGGTGTTGAATTTGGTTTTTGTGGTTGGGGCGGTGGATGAAGGTAGACTAGTGGCGGACTGGCGGTGATGTGTAGAAGATGGTTAAACAATATCAATTTTTTAATATATTTTTAACATCAAAACGACGTAGTTTTGAGTTCAATACACTTGGAAAATTCCACTTGAGCAATTTTTTGCCATGTAATAAATTTCACACGCCAACTAGGATGTCTAGTCAGCCATTCCGTTAGAATTTTGACTAAAAGATGACGGTGTCCTAATCTCCACACATTTTTCTTGAGTATGGGGGCTAATATGGCAATTAACTTGTATAAGGGCATATCTGCATCCTTAACCTAAGTACGGGGGCATATTTCTATATTTTCCCAAAATCTTGTTGAAGTCATTAAACAACTATTTTTCACAAGCTAATAGATTCAAAATTAATAAAGGTAACATAATCCACACTAAATTTTAAGATTAGGTAAAGAGGGTTGAATGATAACAGAGATGTTGCGTTGCTTCCGGTTTTGCTTAATCAGCATTTTAGGATAATTTTCCCTTGCATGTCCTGAACACTAGCAGCATCTTGCCTTTAGTGTCACCCACATTTTGAAAGATCTTTCACTGTTTCTCTCTCTCTATGTTTATTTGTTTGTTTTTTTTCTTTCCTTTTTTTTAAATTTATTCCTTTGACACTCCCTACACCCTAATGGTACTGCCCCTTTTAGCTCAGTTGGTATTTCTCTGTCATGACTTTTCTGAAGTTCTCAATGTTTAAGGTCAACATAACTTCTTGTCTTTTTACTGGACAAAAGATGATGAATAGAGTGAAACTCAGTACGTTCTTCATTGTTTTCGTCATAGATTGTATATCAAATGAATTTTGGGGAAAGAAAATTTAAGATCTGAGATGTATCATGTCAGGGGAAGGCCCACCATGTGGTTCAGGGCCCTTCAGGACTACAAATTATGGATCTGATTAAGTGTCCTAATGAAAATTTGCTAGTAACTCAATGTAGAATTATTTTCAAGGGTCAAATGCTCTAATCATGGAGGAGTGGAGTACACTGACAGGATTTTTTGTTCAAACTTCCGGTCTTAATCTTAGGTTCAGTTGCTTATTATACTCCATTACAAAAAAAAAAAAAAAAAAAAGAGACCCATTGCCTTTTGCATATAGTTTAATGCAAAGCAAAACTTGTGGATGCAATTAAAATGGAGGTGGACCTAAATTAAAGTAGGTCCATAGTAAATTTGTGGACACAGGTCAATGTTTCTTTTCCCAGAATGGATTTTTTTTCCTTTTTTTTTTTAAATGGAGGGACTAAAAACTTAAGTACAAATAATAAAAAATACAAAGACGTAAAAGTATGTAATTTATAAGTCAAAGTAATATGTAGTAGATAAATGCCTCATCAGAAGAAAGAGATGAAAATGCTAAAAAAAATTAAAAAAATAGAATATCCTACAATAGTGAGAACTTTTAATTTAGCATATTGCCCATGTCATCTTGAGCCGGGTTTCTATGTACATGTATTTCTAAAATTATACTCCCTCCGTCCCACCCGAAATAGGACGTTTTGCCATTTTGGGTGCCCCACTCGAAATAGGACATCCCAAAATGGAAAGCTTTTATTACTTTTTTATTAGTAGGACCCACTTGTCATACTCACAACAACTTTTCATTTATTATTCTCCACCCACTTTCTCTCTCCTTCATACTCACAACACCTACTTTTCAAATAACTTTTAATAATAAAAGATTATTATTCCTTAATCCCCGTGTCGGGACCAAGAATCCTATTTCGGATGGGACGGAGGGAGTACTTGTGTAGTTTTGAATTATCTAATAACTTAAGGACGATATTTATATCGTATTTCTTAAGGTACCTTGTGACATTATTTACTCCACGGTGTACTTTTCCAGATTGTAACTCGTGAAGCAATATATTTTCGCCGAGCAGAGAGTAGTATCAAAACTTCACTGGTGAGATGGGCTCTGCCATATGCGCAGCGTTATGTTTGTAAGGCATATCCCTATAAATACGCTGAACTCAAGCAGTCTGGATTTCAGAGCCTGAATCGTCTTGAAATCGCCGTTGTTGACAAATTATTCTACAGGAATGTTATCAAGAGATCCAAGATCGCATCTCCCAAACATTATGAATGCAATTGTCTTCTACAGGTATTTGACACACACACACACACAAGAAGTAATCTTGTCAAACCATGTTTGTGTTTAGATGTCTTGTTTTACTTCCATTTCAAGCAGCTTCATTGTAGTTAGGAGCAATGCTAGGGGAACAAAATTAATTCACAAAATTTGGCTCACAAAATGAGTTGGCAATATTTTATTGATTGCATCTATAGTGGACTCGCCACACTAATTAAAATACCAATAAAATCATTACACCTAGGATTTTGTGAGCAAGATTTTGTGACTATTTTGTGCCCCTAGTATTATTACTGTAGTTACTCTACCTTGTTTTCTGGGGAGTACTTTCTCGGCATTGCCACTCTTTCTTGAGACTGCTTTGTTGTTAACCTGTGTATTGTCACATTTTCAAATTTCATATAGATTGAAGGTGTAATTGGTCTTTGTCAATACAGTTCAGTTACCTTTGAATAATCATTTGCAGGGTGACATATTATACACAACTCTGAAATCAGATTCTCATTCGATATTCGTGGAGCTTTCTCGTTTTTTGATGGATGGAGTTCCTGAATTGCATTTGGCAAATTTCCTTCACATGATCAGAACCATGACAGAACTAGGTTCCACTACTGAGCAGATAGAAGTTTTCATTGTGAATAGTCAAAAGGTACCAAAGCTCCTCGATGAAGAACTAATCTGGTCCCTTCAATCCACGAAGAATGAGGAGAATTCAACCCCAAGTTCATCTTCAAGGATGACTATAGAGCCCAACACTCCCAAACATGAGGAAAAAACTGAAATGAATGCTGCTTCAAGAATGACAGTTGAGCCAAACACTTCCAAGCATAAAGAAAAAGCTGGAACTAATGCAAATTTGCAGCCTACAAATCCAAGAAACACTTCTGAGATAAGTTATGTAAACAACTTGAAAACGAGTGTATCTCCTACCCAACAAATGCTGAACACAGATAATGTTGTCAGAACAGATCCTAATGTTTTTATGATGAGTAATACTGACGGGATGTCAGAAAATTATTCAGATTCAAGACCACACATGGTAATTTCACAAAACTCTGTTATGTCGGTGAATGAGGGTCATCATGGAACTACTGTTATGGGAATATCTGGTATGAATTTTACACATAATCCCTCAACATTTTCCCCATATCCTTCAGACCCACGCCTTAATTTTGGTTCTGTCGAAATTGTTACCCCATCTGACAACTTGACCTCCAGTTCAAGTAATTTCAAAGAGAGGGATCAGCTTTCTTTTGGCACACCCACAGGAGAACATGCATGGTCAACAGGAAGACTGGGAGAATTTGAAGCTTTCAAATACTTGTGCAATATAGCTAGTGAGAAATATGTGAGATGGGTCAATCAATTTCACGAGACTGGATTTCCATACGACATCCTTGTTGCAGACGGGAGGGGGCAGGAGTACATAGAAGTTAAAACAACCGACTCCCCAACAAAAAACTGGTTCACTATATCAATCCGAGAGTGGGAATTTGCAGTTGAGAAAGGTGATCTTTTTAGCATTGCTCGTGTTGTTTTACTGGGTAATAACAGGGTACGTATCACTATATACAAAAATCCAGCAAGACTATGCCAGAAAGGTCAGCTTCAGTTGGCTGTTCTCATGCCCAACTAGAAGGGTTTCTCATTGTCTCTCCATGCTGCTGTTCGTCACGTGTTTTGTGTGACTGGCTGCTGATGCTGATGTGAGCTTTTCAGCAGAGGTATGTATGGATGTATTGGGCAAAACCCATATTTTGGTCACTGAACTTTTGACCATTTTCCAATGTGATTACTCAATTTTAATTTTTTGAAATGTCATCATTAAACTTTTATACATTTTCAAATATAGTCACTCCGTCCAAAATATTGTTAAAAAGTAATAATTGTTAGTGTAGACACCCCGCCTTGGACCTCTCACCCCGATTGCATACAAAGTATTTTTATTTAACTTATTTTCATTAATTTCTGTTACTTCGGTTAAGTTCTTAACTGATTCCGTTAGTTTTGGACTAAACTGCATAACAGAGTTAACTTTTAGGGTCATTCTGTCTTTCTGTCATTTTTAGAATCGCGCGCTTCCGGCACTTCTAACGGGCCGCGCGCGCGTCCCGCCCCAAAAGCCGGACCCGCGCGCTTCCCACTTTGGCAGTAACGGATTGCACCTTATTTCCCTCCCTTTTCTTATTTACAAACATCTTTTCTTGATCACAAAAACCATCTTTTTACATCCACATTCATCCCCCCTTTTCTCATTAACTCCCAATCCCACACTTCTAGCCTTTTCATTAAAACAAAATATTTCCTTTTTATTTTATTTGATTTTCTTTTATTTCTTTTATTTATTATTTTATTTATCTTATTTTTGATTGGTCAATTCCATTTCACATGGATGATCATCTTTTCCCTCCAACCTTTCCCTCTCTTTTTTACCTATAAAAACCATCATCTTCTACCTTGGAAGGGGACTTCTTTTTTGACTTCATTTTTAGACTTGGAACTTTCTCTCTATACAAATTCTATATCATTTTCCCTACACAAATTCTCCCAACAAGAGTTTTACACAACAAAACTCTACACAAATCTCTACACAACAACATCATTTTCAAGTCCAAGTTTGAAGTCTCCTTTCTAAAGGTACAAGTCTTCTTCTTTTATTCTCTTTTATTCTAGTCTTACTAGTATGCAATCCCCATCAATTGGGACATGACCAACATGACTACTTCACATATTGAAGTTAGTTAAGGTTATCTCCCTACATTTTAATCTTAACTTTAATTCACCATGCTAATTTCTCTTCATCTCTTAATGTAATTCTTTAACATTACTTGTTACATGTAATCTTTATCATTAAATAAATAAAACAATTCTATTTTATTTCCCCTTTATTTCCTCTTTTCTTCTCATCACAATTGTTAGCACATTTCTATTTAATTAATTGAAGGACATGTAAGTATTAGAACATCAATAGTAGCAAGACCCGCGTAAGCGGGGCGGAGTGGGTGTTTAAGTACTTCTCACTCCGTCACCTAACCCCCGAACCCTTCTCTCCCGAATCTCTGGTTTTGTACATAAATTAGGCTATTTTTAGGTTTTTCTTATGTTCCTTTAAAAACATAGGTGGCGACTCTAAACAATCTAAAAACAAGTTAGACATCCTAGGATAATTCACCGCTCTAGCCAAGCCGTGGTTCCCCGGGGTATCTACAGTGGCGACTCCGCTGGGGATGTATTAGAGGGTTAAACTTGCGTTCTTAACTTTTGGTGTTCTAATTTCTATTTTCTGGGCATTCTGGTAAAAAGGGTAGGAAGCGCGCGCGTCCGACCCTTATTACCAGAATCGCCCGCCTCCTTTCTTGTCCTTCAATTCCATATTTCTGTGCTAACAAGTTTCTGTAGGGGAAAGTTACATAATTTGGGACCAGGGCAATCCCCTGAGTCCGCAGTTTCTTCTAACATTCTGACAGGTACCCCAGATGCGCGCGCCTCCCATATTCATTGCGAAATGCGCGCGATTCCCACATCACTTCCCTGAGGCGCGCGCTTCTAGGCAATTTTCCAGAAACAGAACAGTGCACAGAAAGCAGAACAGAGCAGAATGACAGTGTGTGGGCACCGGGCCTGCATACAATTTCCTTTACTTTCTGTTTATTTTTACCGGTCACACGGGTGATTCGGGAGTTGTAAATACGTGCTTATTTGTTTCCTTTTTTTTTTCTTTCTTTGAAAAAAAAAATAAATAAAAAAAAAATCCGTCCAACCCCAAACCCGTCGAGGCCCGTCCTAGGAAGTTTCAAGCTCCACCCGACCTTGACTCTTCCGAAGCGGTCAACCTCAGCCCGTGGCGTAGTTCAAGACTACATGCCGGGGGTGACCTTTGAGCCTCATATTCAAGCCGAGCACAAACCACACAATTCTAGTTTAAGGTCTAACACTCCGTGACTCAAGTCGGTTTTCATGTACCGAGATTTCCCTAAACTAATGTCTTCAAATCATACATGCCAATTTGTTGCAATGGACGAAATAAAAACTCCGTCCCCAAAAGTAGTTATTTTGGACGAAAATAAAAATCCGTCCCCGCATGTATGATTTACTACATTAATTTAGTTTAATCCCGACACATGTAGGTCTCACAAGCGTGGTGGAATCCGATGAGTATATGGGACCGCGAGAAGGTCTATATACTAGTGTGACGATTCCACTATTTTTCTAGAAACCCCAAAAAGACCACGTCCTTCCGACTTTTGTAAATAAAAAAAAAAAAAAAAAAATCATTTTCTTTATATGGTTGAGTCTTTTTGTGTTTGTGGGTTAAATTTATTTTCCTCAAAAGGTGTTTGTGGGGCCAATCTAAGATCAACCGTGCTCTTCCAAAAGGTCCAATGGCTTCCAACGGCGACAACAACAACGGTGGAAATGATTCCGTGTCCAACGAAGGGTTACTCAACGTAATGAAATCAATGGGGGAACAAATGGATAGGATTGTCGAGGATGCCCGCCGTAAAGACAATTTGTGGCAAGCCCGTTTCGATATCGACAAGAGGATTCACAAAGAAGAGGTTTCCGAACTCAGGGCCCGTCTTGATTATGAAAGAAGAATTCACAAGGAAGAGGTTTCCGAACTCAAAGCCCGTTTGCAAGAGCTCACCGACAGCAAAGCAAAGTTCAATGATAAAGCATGCTCAAGTGGCCCGACCCTCAAAAGCTACAAAGGTACCACCAACAACCGAGTTTTCACTCCTCTCCAAGGAGTAACCCAAGCCGAGGCATTTGAAATTTTGGTGGCAAGAGGGAAGATCAAACCTTTGGAGGGGTACAAGCCGAAGGCGATACTGAAAAATCATGCTCATGGTGAATGGTGCGGCTACCACAAGCATAGTGGCCACACTACCGAAGGGTGCTTCCTTCTCCGAAACATCATCCAAGATTTGTTCGACGACGGCGAATTTACTGTGGGTGAAGAGCAACCGCTAGAGAATGGCAACATGCAAGAACCCATCAAGGAAAAAGCTTGGTTTTGAAATGGGCCTTCAACAAGAGATCATGCCGCAAGGAGACTACAACGGCAAAGACGACGACAGCAATCTCCGTTTCTCTTTCTCTACCTAGTAGTAGGAATAAAAAAAAAAAAAGAGTCAAAGTCCTCTAATGTGTGCATTAATGTTTTCTCTCGTCCTATTTTAAATGTTCGAGTCCATTGAGTCATCAAATAAAAGTCGTTCTTGTCCTCATACACTCTTCCAAGTTGTTCAATTAATTCTTGGCAAAATGACGAAAAAATGTCTAAACAAGTTTTGGAATGAACGCCATCGCTTGAACGCCTAGGGGATAAACATCAACGACGGCATCAACAACGAAGACATCAACAACGACGAAATCAAAACAAAGAAAGGTGGAGCAACAATCATGAAGCAAAGTTTTCAAAAGGGGATTTAAAAAAAAAAAGGGGGGGCTCGCTAGGTTGAAATCATCAAATCAACCTAGGCAAAAGTTAGAGCAAAAAAAAAAAAAAAAAAAAAAAAAAAAAAAAACCCCTCAATCAAAGAAGATCAACATCATCATCCACCAACAAAGGACGAAGCTACGAAGCAACAATTCCATCACGAAGAATGGAGAATCCACAAGAAACTACGGTGACCTGAGCCTCTACACTGGAGGAACGTAGGCAACCTGCGGGTCCGGTCTCATGCAAGAAAGAAGATATGTTTAGCCCTAGCGCGTTATGGTGATCGGCCTTCATCTCGAACTTGTCAAGACATCTTTGTACGATTCATTTGCCAATGAATTAATCACCAAAAAGATTGAACAACTTTCTTAGATTTGGAATCATTTCGCGCTCCTTGTCGAGTCTAGGGACTTCTATTCTTTCTGCGTACTCCCAATTTCTTGCAATCAAATTGGGGCTTTCCTTCTCTTCTCTCTTAATGACTTACTTGCCTTCGTGAGTCATTCAATTCAATAAAAAAATAAAAAAATAAAATACATGTCAATACTAGGGACACTTCCCTAGTCGAGTCAATGTCACTCATCTTTAGTGACAAAAGGTTTTCACCGCAAAATCACATGTCTCTCATCCTCAGCTAGAGTCAATGCACACTTCCTCATTAATCGAGTCAAAAATGAAAACGCAAAAGAGATGCCCGCTAGATTGAAAACCCGAAAGGGCGGTCTAGGCAAAAAACAGGGTGCGTCATAAAAAAAAAAAAAAAAGAGAGAGTGAGAGAGAGAAGGGAAAGAGAAATGGAGATCCCCGGCCTCTAAAGAAGACAAGTTCTACATTGAATCTCCTCAGCAAGTCAATTCCCCACCGAGTCAACTTTGGGATTGCAAAAGGCTCGACAAGATATAGCACCATCAAAGGTTGTCTTGGGTTATCGGCATCATTCTCCAGCAGTGTGCATTTTTGGGTTCATAAAAAGAAGGCCCGTGGTAGCCAAGACCCATCCGAGAACGAGCTCATCATAAAAGGGCACGAGGTTGCACAAATAATCCCTAGCTAGTCAATTGGCTTGGGCAGCAAATAGCAACAACATGTGTCTCAGTTTTCAAGGCTTCTTCAAGTATGTGCTTCTAAAGTACGCCGAAAGGCTCCCGAGAAATGGAGTAGCTCTTGCCATGTCCTCTCATGTTTGTTCCCTCGCACGAGGACGAGTCACTCTTGCTTTGCTCAATATATGGTGACCCCCTAGGGGCTATGTGACTCAAGAACAAGGGATTCTTTTGCTTCATTTGGCAATCAATACGCCCTAGGGGATATGCTCAAGAAAGATGTGTGAAACTATCCTCAAAGTCCCTCAAAAGGGATGTCAAAAAGCCCTCTTGTCATGTGTGCCCGTGCTCGTTTCCCCAATCAAGGGTGGACCTTTCTCGCAATCAATGATGGCACTCTAGGGGCTACGGTCAAGTCTTAAAGGCTCCCTCGGCAAAGAGAAATTAACTCCCCAGCAGTATCCCCAGCCAAGTCATGTGCAACATTGGAAGCTTCCTCAATTCGGCACCGAAGGTCTCAACGGGCTTCGCAATCTACAATCTTTTGGGCTACGGCATTACAGTAATTCAAGCAAAGGGCAGTATTAGGGCTTCGCGACCGACAGTCTTTTGGGCAACAATACTCGAGCAACGCAATTTGGGAGTAGTCTCCATGAAAGGGATCAAGCTTCAAAGGGTCTCTCAACACTTCAAGTCAAAGGCCTCTTGGTTTTAAATGAAGACTCCGATGTTATGAATGAAGTTGATGATTTTTGTTAGAACCTTCAACGAGATCATGAAGAAAGTCTTAGAGAAAAGGAAAAAGATTCAATATGCTAAACTCTAATCAAAACAGGGTTATAGCGGGAAATGCCACGGCCAATCCCAATGTTTCTGCAATTCAGCACCCCCTTCTCCAAGATCAAAAGCACAAGGTGCAGCTCAGATAAAGTTGGGCCACAGCACTAGTTGCATCCGAAGATCCGTCATTAGTTCAACTCAAGAAGAGTCAAGCAAGCATACTCATTTGAGACTTTATCACGCCAAGACCTTATCCTCCGCGACCTCGACGGCACCGCAAGACATTACTGCATCCTTTGACATAAGCCCTCAACCATTTGGGTATTGACCACAATGAGGCCATTCATCTCCCCAGTAAGAGCAAGAAGGAGATCTCTATCAATAATTCTACCAAACGGTACATCCGCTCTCAATGCCGAGCCAACCACGAGATAATTTGGGGCTTTACAATGAAAGGTCTTAACATCCCGCCATCTACAAGACCACGACACTTGGGGCTTTGAAATCTCTCGAAGCTTGGCATCAACGATCTCCTCTTGGGGCTTGCTCACTACAACAACAAAGGGCGGTTTACTCGAATGGGCCAAAAGCTGATTTATCTTGGAGCTATGCAAGTCCCTCAAAATTTGGCATCAAAGGCATTCTAGGGGCTTTACAATCAGCAACCCCTCATCTCGGCATCAAAAGCCTTTTGAATCCCCATAATCGACAAATCTCTTGGGGCTAGACATCAATCTTCGTTGGGCACACCGGCGACAACAGAATTCAAGCGAGGCAATCCGGACTTCGACTGAACATGACTTGATCTTGGGTTGGCTTCACAAGCACACAATGGTTAAAATGGTTCACCCACGAACTAAAAAAAAATCTTTTCCTCACATGTGTGCATATTCTTTCCTTTCTAATCTAAAAAAAAAAAAAAAAAAAAAAAAAGAAGATTTTTCTTTTTCTTTCTCCTTCTATGTGCAAAAGTATGTGCTTTACTTTGCTTTGCTCCTAGCTTCTCCTCCAGCATTCTCCATCATCCTTGAACTATGCTGGTCTGATTCTCTTAAAGGGATACGTAGGCAGTCTTTTGGCGCGACCAACCCATCATCCAGAATACCATCTCGCCAACCCAACAACAAGGGCATTCTCTCATCAACATCTAAAGAATGGACATTCTCCATCAAAGCATCCTCCGCGGACATCAGGAATCCATCTCCACTCAAGCGGCAATGGTAAGTGAAGGTATGAATACATCCAATGCTTTCCTCAAAATCACACCGCACACAAGATCACTTTCTACATTCTTACTTCTCTCTCATTACAAAGGTGCTTTCAAATCACACATCACACCACGAGCACAATTTCTCTCTTCATGCATCTTCTTGCACAAGCACATATATCTGCAAAGCATACACATAACAGGTGCTGCACAGAGCACCAGAATCAACAGGTGCCGCACAGAGTACCAGAATCAACAGGTGCCGCACAGAGCACCAGGTACCGCACAGAGTACCAGAATCAACAGGTGCCGCACAGAGCACCAGGTGCCGCACAGCGCACCAGAATCAACAAGTGCCGCACAGCGCATCAGAATATGCCGCACCGCGCACCAATTTTTGGTCTATGGTGGACCGCTCAAATCACCATACCGCCGCACAGCGCATCAGAATATGCCGCACCGCGCACCAATTTTTGGTCTATGGTGGACCGCTCAAATCACCATACCGCCGCACAGCGCATCAGAATATGCCGCACCGCGCACCAATTTTTGGTCTATGGTGGACCGCTCAAATCACCATACCGCCGCACAGCGCATCAGAATATGCCGCACCGCGCACCAATTTTGGTCTATGGTGGACCGCTCAAATCACCATACCGCCGCACAGCGCATCAGAATATGCCGCACTGCGCACCAATTTTTGGTCTATGGTGGACCGCTCAAATCACCATACCGCCGCACAGCGCATCAGAATATGCCGCACCGCGCATCAATTTTGGTCCATGGTGGACCGCTCAAATCACCATACCTCTTCCATCAGCAAAAGTCGCTCACACAGGGAGCGCATTTCTATCCTTTGTAATTTCAAATTCCTGCTTTATCGAGTCTTTGTTTTCTCTTGTCGATGTCCTCGGCGGTTGTCTCTCTTTCGTCGACGCGTTTTGCTTCGCAATCCACGTCGCCGAGGGGCTCTGTAGACACGCCGCCTTGGACCTCTCACCCCGATTGCATACAAAGTATTTTTATTTAACTTATTTTCATTAATTTCTGTTACTTCGGTTAAGTTCCTAACTGATTCCGTTAGTTTTGGACTAAACTGCATAACAGAGTTAACTTTTAGGGTCATTCTGTCTTTCTGTCATTTTTAGAATCGCACGCTTCCGGCACTTCTAACGGGCCGCGCGCGCGTCCCGCCCCAAAAGCCGGACCCGCGCGCTTCCCACTTTGGCAGTAACGGATTGCACCTTATTTCCCTCCATTTTCTTATTTACAAACATCTTTTCTTGATCACAAAAATCATCTTTTTACATCCACATTCATCCCCCCTTTTCTCATTAACTCCCAATCCCACACTTCTAGCCTTTTCATTAAAACAAAATATTTCCTTTTTATTTTATTTGATTTTCTTTTATTTCTTTTATTTATTATTTTATTTATCTTATTTTTGATTGGTCAATTCCATTTCACATGGATGATCATCTTTTCCCTCCAACCTTTCCCTCTCTTTTTTACCTATAAAAACCATCATCTTCTACCTTGGAAGGGGACTTCTTTTTTTACTTCATTTTTAGACTTGGAACTTTCTCTCTATACAAATTCTATATCATTTTCCCTACACAAATTCTCCCAACAAGAGTTTTACACAACAAAACTCTACACAAATCTCTACACAACAACATCATTTTCAAGTCCAAGTTTGAAGTCTCCTTTCTAAAGGTACAAGTCTTCTTCTTTTATTCTCTTTTATTCTAGTCTTACTAGTATGCAATCCCCATCAATTGGGACATGACCAACATGACTACTTCACATATTGAAGTTAGTTAAGGTTATCTCCCCACATTTTAATCTTAACTTTAATTCACCATGCTAATTTCTCTTCATCTCTTAATGTAATTCTTTAACATTACTTGTTACATGTAATCTTTATCATTAAATAAATAAAATAATTCTATTTTATTTCCCCTTTATTTCCTCTTTTCTTCTCATCACAATTGTTAGCACATTTCTATTTAATTAATTGAAGGACATGTAAGTATTAGAACATCAATAGTAGCAAGACCCGCGTAAGCGGGGCGGAGTGGGTGTTTAAGTACTTCCCACTCCGTCACCTAACCCCCGAACCCTTCTCTCCCGAATCTCTGGTTTTGTACATAAATTAGGCTATTTTTAGGTTTTTCTTATGTTCCTTTAAAAACATAGGTGGCGACTCTAAACAATCTAAAAAACAAGTTAGACATCCTAGGATAATTCACCGCTCTAGCCAAGCCGTGGTTCCCCGGGGTATCTACAGTTAGTCATGTGAACTTACGTGTCTAACCTCTGTTAAAATTCGTTATGGTTTGTTAACTCATGGTAATTGCCCAAAAATAAAATTAAAAATGAAAGACGTGAAAAACGAGTAAACTACTTTTCCGCCCCTCGTACTATGGCCCCAACATCAATTTGACACTCGTACTATTGAAACAACAAATGTATGATGCGTACTATAGTTTTATTAGCAAAATTAACCAATTTACTATTCAGTCGTTAACTTTTTTTAACACACGTTATTTTTTTAACGAGCATTAATTTATAACTAACTTTTGTTATCTCCATCAAAACCAAATCGCATATGTAAAAATCGAGTTCCGACTCCGTTAACCGTTGGATCGTCGTGAAACTTCTGGGCTTTGGTCGCATCCCCTAGGCGCACATGATGACCGTTGGGATCTTCCAAATAATTGCCAGAGAGGGAGAAATGGCCGGCGGCGAAAACTGGCGAAAATCTTCAAAAATTCGCTATATTAAAAATCAAATTCCCGCTTCATTAACCGTTGGATCGTCGTCAAATTTCTGGGGTATGTTCGCATCACTCAGGCGCTCATATTGACCGTTGGGATCAGTAAAACAATCAGCGGTGTCGGAGATATGGCCGACGGCGCAAATCCGGCGAAAAACTCAAAAATCGCCCCAAAAGTTAGTTTTGTTAAAATAAATTAATGCCCGTTAAAAAAATAATGTTCGTTAAAAAAAGTTAACAAATGAATAGTAAATTGGTTAATTTTGCTAATAAAACTATAGTACGCATCATACATTCGTTGTTTCAATAGTACGAGTGTCAAATTGATGTTGGGGCCATAGTACGAGGGGCGGAAAAGGAGTTTACTCCGTGAAAAACCTAGCGTCTTCTTCTTCACCCCTTTACGTCTCTCTCTCTCTCTCCCTTTCTCAGTTCACACCATCTCCTTCTTCCTCCTTCCTCTCCACTTGAGGTTTCCCAACCCTCCAACGCCCCCTCCCTCTTCTTCCCAAACTGTTGCTTCCCCTTCGTCTACTGCCATCTACCTCTTCCTCCCCAACCCTGCTCCCCTCTTCTCTGCCTCCATAGCTTTCTTCTTGAACTCATGCCCGCCGATCTGCAGCCTCGTGTCCCCAGCCCTACTCAACCGTTACCCATTAAAATCGTGCCCCACCCCTCCACTGTTTCCGTTAGAAAATAAAAAAATAAAAAATTTGGGGTTTACAAATCCAAAGAAAATACCCAGATTTTTTGCTTGAGAACGAGGGTTGGTGTCTGTTTGTTCTTGCAGTCTGACATCAATGGAGTTGCCCTGATTGTAAGAGAGTGTGTGACTTCTTCGAATTTCGAAATCTGCGTTTGTGATCTCTCCAAATTTTCGACATATGGGGTTGTGTTTTGATGGAAAATCTGGAATTGTATTCAAATCTGGGTTTAAATTTATGATTCATGGGTGTGTGCAGAGTGGATGTGTTTGTGGGTGGAGTGTGCGTGTTTGTGGGTTGAGTGTGTGCAGAGGTGGTTGCTGCATTAGTGGAGACGGTGGTTACTGTAATTGGTGGAGACGGTGGTGGTACGGGTAGGAAAACTGGTTCTTTTAATAGTTCCTCCGTCCCAAAATTATTTCACATTTGACTATTCAAATTTTTTTAAGAATATGACCACTTGCTTCACTTGCCATGCTTTGTTTACGCACTTTTAAGCTCAAAATGTAGAAATGGGAAGAACTTTTTGGGACAATGATAAATTGCAAATGAGAAGATCATTTTGGGACGGAGGGAGTAATGAAAAGTATCCATTACACTCTGCTACCTCTTGTTAGGGACATGAGTGGTTTGTGTTTCGTAAATTTTGTCTGAGAATTTGAGCTGTATGTATCATGTATGTAAGCCCCCATAGCAGATGATGGTGAAGAGATCAAGGAAAATGAAGGCACCAACTAGAAGAAGAAGCGGAAACCAAGTACCTACAATAGAACTTGATTATCAAGACATTAATATTTAGTTAAAGTTTATTTGTGTTTACTTTTTATAGTGGTTAGTTAAAGTTTATTTTGTGCTAACCATAATAAAAAGTCAATTGATTTCGGGACGAAGACAGTACTAATAAGGAGTACTCTTTCCGTTTCAAAGGATCTTGCACTATTTTGATTTTGAGAATGCACATGGATTAAAAAATGAGTATATATATATATATATATATTCAAAAGTATTATGAGTAGTAAAGAGGTTGTGAGTATAATAAGTTGAGTGAGATTTACAAAGGGGATTTAAAATTAAGTGTGTGAGCATGACGACAAGCAGTGTAAGGAGAAAAGAAAAAGAATAAAATTTGAACATTTTTTTAAAAATGACTTACTAATAGGTGAAAATCTAGGAAAAAACGTGTTTTTCCTTAAGTTGCATAAAACGTGTTTTTAAGTTTGGCGCGGTGGCATTTTTGTAATTAACGGGAAGCTGTTTAGCGCTGATCGAAAGTGTCAGTGATAGTGTAAAAAAGTGCCAGCACATGTACACTGACACTTATTGACACTACCACTGACACTTTTTAATAAGTGCCAGTGTCAATGTTAACAAGTGCCAGTGTAATGGCTGGCAATTATTAACACTACGACTGACACTTTTAATAAGTGCCAGTATCAATGTAAAAAATTGCCATTGTACTCACTGGCAATTTTTAACATTACCACTGGCACTTAAGAAAAGTGTCAGTTTCATGTTTATAAATGCCAGTATGAAATCACTGGCTTTTTGTAATACTAACACTGGACATTTACTATGGTTGCCAGTATTTACGAAAATGCCACCCCTTGTTTCGAATAATAATGCCCAGCGTCTTTGAAAAACACGTTTTTCCTTTGCTTAAGGAAAAACGCGTTTTTCACAAGACTCACTCTACTAATAGAACACCCAAAAAAAAAAAGAAAAAAGAAAAGAAAATGGAATTAGTGAAGGTTATCTGGGACTGAGTACTAGCGAGGAAACAAAGGATATTGAAGGCACCAACTAGAGAAGAGCTACTGTGTCTTTCTGATTTTTTGTCATCCCAAATCTTGGTACATAGAGATTAGGAAGCGAGTTGGCTCGAGCTCGAACCGATCGTCAAGTTCATTTTGTTATCAAGCAGCCGTGTTCGACTCGTTTAGCTTGTTAAAAGCTCGAGTTCGGCTCGATAAGCTCATTAAAATTGAATTTTTGTTTTCGAACGGCTCAAACTCGGCTCGATAAGCTCGTTAAAACTCGAGTTCGATATCGACTCGAGTTGTTCGCGAGCAGCTCGCGAGCTCGAACAAACAAGTGGACTCGAGCTCGATAAGTTTTAACCGAGCTCAAGCTCGACACCCCAAAGCTCGACTCGGCTCGACTCGTTTACGGCCTATTATATTAGAGATGACTCTAATTAATCTATTGAGAACCTATTCTGTAGCTACATGATGCATTATTTATTTAAAACACTAATTAAACTATCGCTTTTTTTTTTAAGGTTTTTAAAAAAGTTAAAGCAAATTTAATAAATACATAAATTACCTAATTTAAATGCTTAGCATGTAACCTTAAAGCACATGTTAGAAAAACCGATTAAACTAATCATAACTCAATTTTGTTCTTGCGAAAAAGCCTTAATTTTAACAATTTCACTTATGAATTTGAAGGTTTGAACAATGAGAATTTTTTTGGGGAACAAGTTTCACCATAAGTTATAAAAAGTCCTGTTTCTATAGGGGTTAAAGTTTAGGGTTTAGGCCCTTTAGGGCCGTGTTTAAGGCTTAGGGTTTAAAGGGTCAAAAATGGACTTTTTTTTTAACTTATGGTGGAAGAGCTAGTTTCTCACAAAACCAACTCTTGAACAATTGCAAGAATTGCGGATGAATAGCACCATTACCTAGTGAATTTGAAGACGCAATTCAGAAAGGCGAAGCTACTAACAGTAGCGAGTTTATTAAAATCACTTTTACAACTCGCGATTTAAGCTATGTTTGAAGTTAGGGTTACTAATGAAACCAAATCTATACTCCCTCCGTCCCACCTCACTTGACACTCAAGAGGTGCGCACAATAACTAAGGAAAAATAATAAAATAAGGACAATGTGTGGTATAAAATAAAGAGAGAGAATGAGTAGGGTAAATAGTGGTGTTGGTTGAATAAATTGAGTGGTGGAAAATGAGATAGAGAATGAGTGGTGGGGTAGAGTGAATATAAAATTATAAAAAGTAGGCTATTTTGGGAAGTGTCAAGTGAGCTGAGACAGACCAAAATGGAAATAAGTATCAACTGAGCTGGGTCGGAGGGAGTATATATTAAAAGTCGACGCGAAGGTATACGAATTCGTCATGTGGACAGTTTAGGCTAAAGAATGCTTTTGGTGAAGCCATGTCATCACCATTCTTATTAATATGTGACTCTTGATATTCTTATTATTAGCTAATAGTATTAGTTAATAATAGTAGTTATTATATAAATTAATTATTACTATTAATAGTATTAGTAAACTATCATAGTTATTGTATAAGTTAACTATTACTATTAATAGTATTAATTAACTATAATAGTTACTGTATAAGTTAACTATTACTATGAACAGTATTAGTTAACTATAATAGTTACTATATAAGTTAACTATTACTATGAATAATATTAGTTAACTATAATAGTTATATAAGTTACTTATTACTATTAATAGTATTAGTTAACGTTAATAGCTACAATATAGTTTAACTATTACTGTTAATAGTACTCCGTATTAGTTAACCATAATAGTTACTATATAGGTTAACTTTTACTATTGATAATAATACTTAATTACAATAGTTACTATATATATTGACTTTTACAATTAATAATATTAGTTAATTATAATAGTTATTATATAAGTTAATAATTTTTGTAAAGAAATTAACTATTACTATTAATAATATTAGTAAATCATAATAGTTACTATCTTCATTCCAAATTGAATGTCATGTTTATACTAAAATGAATGATTTTTTGAAATTTTACACTCAAATAATTTTGTACCTAAGATTTTTTTTTATATATCATTATATGCATTCATTTAAGTGCAACGGTTACTAAAATATGAAGAGTCTCAAAAAAAAAAAATACATTAAAAATATTTAAAATAATTATGATAAAGTGACTTTAACTTCTCCGGTATAAGAAATGAAAAGTCATAATTTGAAATGTAAAGTCACAAAAAACAAATTTTTGATTTGTTACTTAAAAAAATGAAAAGTCTTTAAACAATTTATTTTGTTTAACTAATAAATTAAAAGGTGGTCTTCCATGAGAACAAGGGATCCGTCTCATGGGTGAGACGGGTCGGATCCTGACCCATGGGCATGACCCGCCACGTAGCAATAAATAAATAAATTATTTATTTTAATTATTTTTTCCAGTTTTTATATCTTTTTTTCGGCTTTTCAGTGGTTTACCAAAAGTAATAGTTACCATCTCTTAAAGTAATGACTGTATACATATAAAGTAACATTGTTCATAAGTAAACGTAATACATGTTTAAAAAAAACATAAGCTCGTTTTTACCCATTTTTTCAAATGTAATACTAACTATAATTACATGTAACCCAAAACAATATCTAAATGTAATTATAATTTATACTGAAATATAATAGTGCTTTTGCAAAAATGTAAAATATTGTGTATTTTGATTTTATTTTTTAGGAAAAAGCAACATTTGAAAAATAATAACTTATGTATATGAATGTAATTGTTTATAAAAGTAAATGTAACACTTTGATAGATAAAAATTGTAACAGATTTTCTATAGATAATGTAATACTTTTACATGTATCATGATAAATTGAACCCCATTGTAACTTATGAAAACATATAGATATAATATTACTTTTCTATACATATGTATTACAAATTATGTATAAACACTATTACATATAAGTAACACGTTCGTTACATTTTAGTTGTAAATAAGTATTACTTTTGGCAAATGAAAAAAACACTGTTACTTTTCTGTATATATGTATTACTTTTCTGTATACAAACTATTACATATAAGTAACACGTTTGTTACTTTTAGTTATAGTAACTATTACTTTTCAAAAACCGAAAAAACCAAAAATGAAAATATAAAAATATAAAAATTAAATTTTTTTTTTCCGGGCCTATGAGAGACTGCCACGTGGCAGGGTCGCCCATGGGTCCTGGAGCAGCAGCAGCAAAAAAAAAAAAAAAAGAACCTATGAAAGGGTGCCACGTGGCGGGTTATGCCCCATGGGCCTTGGAACTTGTTCATGGACCGGGTCATGGGCAAGGATCCGACCCGTCTCACCCATGAGACGGATCCCTTTGTTCTCACATGAGTCTTTGTCATAAATTAAAAAGTTTATGTTGATGCAACTCTAATCCTGCAAACAAAGGAAAAGTCACAAAAAACATTAATCTTGATTTTAAATCCAAAGTTAGAAAATAATTTACTCTTTAATTTATCCCCCCGAAATAAAAAGAAAATTAAAATGTAATTGATTATTTACATGTCTTCTTTTTTAGTTGTATTTTTGAGATACTTAAAAATTATTTTTCTTTAATCATACTAAAATATACTCCATTTGACTAACTAAATAAACGACAAATTGTAAACAAATTTCCGTGCGTAGCACAGGGTTTTTCCTAGTCAGTGTCAATAAAGTGCATGGCTAATTAAATCGCCACTTGTAATATCGATAGTAATTTTTCAAAATATTTTGCTATTTGATTCAATAAAACTGTGTCATTGAGGAAAAAGAATACTCCGTCCGTCCCAGAGTATAGAGTATATTGTAACACCCCAACTTTTCACTACTAATAAATAATAACTTATTTGAATAAATCCCAAATTCAGAATGCCCCAACGGCTACAAGTAACCACAATTCAAACTTTAACTAACATTCAAAACTCAAACGGCTAGTACAAATCACTAGCTCAAAAGGTAACTAATGGAAATAAAGTCTAAAACTTAAATATAACAGAAATCATAGTTACTAACTAACTTTATTCAAAATATAACTTCTATGCCGCCAAACCCGCGACCCTCGATCAGCTTATTTATAACCTGAAGAGAAATAGAAGGAATGAGCGAACAATGCCCAATAAGTTCATACGGGATCCCCTCGGGTACTAAGAGGAGATGACCGAAACGAACAGTAACAATGAATTAACAATGAAGGGGTATAACTCAAGGATCAAACATGTACTCAGTTTGAAAAGAAACATTTACCAATGTTCAAAACAACTCATTACTTTGAAAACATGTGGCTACAGAAGACAGTTTTCAAAACATAAGTTTTCACAAAACACTTTACTTCACTTTACTTTACTTTACTTTACTTTACTTCACTTCACTTTACTTAATTTAGGGATTAAGTACACGCTGTACCCATGGCTCGGGTTTCTACTTACCTCACCCAATATCGGTGTATCATGATAACCTACGCTACTTCATCAAGCAACGCAAAGGGGTCCACATGTTCATCTTAGAACTATGGATAACTATAAGGGGTCCACTTATCCGTTTCGGGATTATGGATAACTGTAAGTCACTTTACTTATTACAAAACTTCACTTTACTTTAAAGAGCTTTTACAAAACAAAGCTTAACTTTACAAAACTTTACTTGATCACTTTTAAAAGAAGGTGTACATTTCACATTAGACACCAAAACCACAATACAAATCATACATATGATAGCCCAATTGAACAACAATAAAATCAATAGGGCGGATAACAAGGAACGGTATCATTCGCGGAACGGAATAGTTGTTTAAAACACTACCTAGCCACATAGGTAGATTACTTTTAATAAAACCATAGATTGAGAATCCTAAACAAGGATTGAAGCCAAATAACTACTAAGAACGTAATTCCTTACCTTATCCTTGTGTTTAGCTAGCTGGATTACTCCGCTTGAACAATCTACAATCATGAATTAGTCTAATCTTAGATACAAGTAAAACACTATATCACTTCCGTCCTCAAATTACTACTCTTTACTTGGTTAACCTACGAGTTAATCATCTTTAACCCCTTATATAGCTAACCTATAACATACTGAAGTTACTAAAACACCCCGAGGGTTTCCATTATAATTTTCCAAACTTCAATTCCAATTTCACCAATTACACATACTGATTTCACCTTCGCAGCACATACACAAAACCTACACTCATATACACACACACACACACATACACCCCACACACACACTGCCGCACACACACACACACATGTTGCCGCACACACACACACACACATATACACGTACATACACACATATATCCATGCTCTCAAGGTCATCTTCACTTTTAAATCCCGATTTCATAAACCCTAGTTTATCTTTTAGATTTAGGGTTTCTAGTTTATACTCATAATTGACTAAATCAAAATAGTATGGAGACATCGAACGTAGAGGGTGGGATTTTTACCTTGCTCTGACCCTTCTTCTCCTTCTCTTCTTCCTTCTCTTCCTCTCTCTTTCTTCCGCGGCTGCTCCCTCTCAGTCGCCGCTCCCTCTCTATTTCCCGTTCTTCTCTTTTTCTTTTGCGGTAGAAATAATAATAAGTTAGGGTAGGGTTTTTAATTTATACTCCTAAGCTTTAATGAATCCTAATTGGGCTAGGATTTTAACTAGTTATTATTAAATAAAGACTTGGGCCTACTAACTTAACCCAACAGACTTATTTTAATTAAAGAAGTCCACCTAATTAATAAAATGCAAGAGTCGGGTTATTACATTCTTACCCCCTTAAAAGAGTTTGGTCCTCCAAACTAAACGTACCTTAATCTTCAAACAAAGCGGGATACATATCACGCATTTCACTTTCGAGCTCCCACGTGGCTTCTCTTTCCGTGTGATTGCTCCACTGTACTTTTACGTACGGAATCACTCGCTTCTGCAATACTTGATCTTTACGGTCTACAATTTTTCACTGGTTTTTCATCATAACTCAAGTCTTCACGAAAACGTAACTGTTTGTACTCTATGACGTGGCTCGGGTCAGCTACGTACTTTCTCAACATCGACACACATTGTGCACACCAGCCAGCACAGGAGGTAAAGCCAACTTATAGGCTACTGCTTCTATTCGTTCTAGAATCTCAAACGGCCCCACATATCTAGGACTCAACTTTCCACGAATCCCAAATCGCATGACTCCTTTTGTCGGTGAGATCTTCAAAAATACGTGATCCCCTATTTGAAACTCTAGGTTGCGTCTTCGATTATCCGCATACGATTTCTGCCTACTCTGCGCAGTTAATAACCACTTGCAAATCCCTTGAGCTTTATCCGCCGTTACTTGAACAATCTCAGGTCCAGTTAGTTTCCTTTCACCTACTTCATCCCAAAACGCAGGAGATCCACATTTCCGTCCATATAGAGCCTCATACGGTATCATTCTAATACTAGAATGGTAACTATTGTTGTAGGCAAACTCCACAAGTGGTAGATGATCATCCCACGCCCCTTACCAATCCAACGACGTTGCTCTCAGTAGATCTTCAAGAGTTTGAATCGTCCTTTCTGACTGTCCGTCTGTCTGAGGATGGAACGATGTACTCACTGTTAATTCTGTCCCCAACGCTTTCTGTAAACTCTTCCAGAAATTTGATGTGAATCCCGCATCTCGGTCTGACACTATAGAGATCGGTATCCCATGTAACCTCACGATCTCATCCACGTACAACTTAGGTAACTTTTCCAACGAATCAGTCACCTTGATTGCTAGAAAGTGAGCCGATTTAGTGAGCATATCCACTATAACCCAAATTGCATTATGACCCTTCACTGTCCTAGGAAGTCCAATCACCAAATCCATAGAGATGTGCTCTCACTTCCACTCTGGAATAGGTAGCGATTGTAGTAATCCCGCGGGTTTCTGTTGTTCACTTTTCACTTGCTGACATACTAAACAGTTGGACATGAATTCTGCTACCTCACTCTTCATATTGTTCCACCAAAAGGATTCCTTGAAATCTCTGTACATCTTAGTACTCCCAGGATGAACCGAAAACCTTGAACAGTGAGCTTCCTCAAGAATTTCCTTCTTAATACTTTCATTATTAGGCACCCAAATCCTCGATTGATACCTCATAATCCCGTCATCACTAACACAGAAATCTACCATTCCCTTTTTATCTATGGTCTTGTGGATTGCTGCTAACTCCTCATCCACGTTCTGAGTTTCCTTGATTCTCACCAACAATGTTGGTTGAACACTCATCTGAGCCAAATAACTTTTAACTCTAACTTCCAGTTTCACCATTTCACTATTTCCCAAATCACTTACCCCATTAGGAATCATAGTTGCTAATGTTCCATGGTCCTTTCTACTTAACGCATCTGCCACTTTATTGGCTTTTTCAGGATGATACAGAATTTTACAATCATAATCCTTAAGTAATTCGATACATCTCCTCTGCCTCATATTCAACTCCTTCTGAGTGAAAATATACTTAAGACTCTTATGGTCGGTATAAATCTCACATGGTACCCCATACAAATATTGTCTTCAAATATTTAATGCAAACACCACGGCCGCTAACTCCAAATCATGGGTAGGATGGTTCTTCTCATGGTTCTTGAGTTTCTTAGACGCATAAGCTATCACCTTGTCGTTTTGCATCAACACACAACCCAAACCTTTCAATGAAGCATCACTATAAATCACAAAACCATCCTTACTTGTTGGTAACGTAAGAACAGACGCAAACACCAATCGCCTTTTCAATTCTTGAAAGTTCTTCTCACAATCGGCTGACCATACAAATTTTGTCCCTTTCGTGATTAACTTAGTCAATGGTAAAGATAACTTTGAAAATCCTTCCACGAACCTGCGGTAAAAACCCGCTAAACCCAAGAAGCTCCTTATTTCGCTAATAGAAGTTGGTCTCTCCCAATTCACTATAGCCTCGATTTTCACAGGGTCAACAGCCACCCCATTCTTAGACACCACATGCCCCAAGAATGCCACTTCCTCAAACCATAACTCACACTTCTTAAACTTGGCATATAACTTTTGCTATCTCAAATTCTGCAATACCAATTTCAAATGTTCTTCATGCTCCTCTTTTGACTTAGAGTACACCAAGATGTCGTCGATGAACACTATTACACACTTGCCCAAATACTCTTGAAATACTCTATTCATAAGCTCCATAAACACAGCTGGTGCATATTTCAATACAAACGGCATTACCAGGAACTCATAGTGCCCATACCTAGTCCTAAAAGCCGTCTTTGCTACATCTTCCTTTTTCACTCTCAACTGATGGTATCGAGAACGCAGATCAATCTTAGAAAAATAACATGCACCCTGGAGTTGATCAAACAAATCATCGATTCTAGGCAAAGGATATTTATTCTTAATCGTTGCACGGTTTAACTCCCGGTAATTAATACATAACCTCATTGACCCATCCTTCTTCTTTACAAATAACACTGGCACACCCCACGGTGATGCACTTGGCCTAATCAGACCCTTGTCCAATAACTCTTGTAACTATTCCTTTAATTCTTTAAGTTCTGGCAGAGCCATCCTATATGGTGCTCTCGAAATCGGTGCAATCTCTGGTGGTAGATCTATTGAAAACTCTACTTCTCTCTCCGGTGGTATTCCCGGTAAGTCCTCAGGGAAAACATCTTTAAAATCCCTTACTATGGAAAGAGATTCTATGGTCACTTCTTTCTTGCTTGACTCACTAACATACGCTAGAAACCCCTCACAACCCTTCCTTAACAGTTTACGAGCCTTCATTACAGAAATCAGATCGGTCCGGACTCTCGGTTTCGATCCTTGAAACAAAATCTTTCTCCAGAGGGTAATTCGAAGTTTACTTCCTTTTTAAAACAGTCTACTTTGGCATGATATGCAGCTAACCAATCCATTTCCAATATCACATCAAATTCTTCGATTTCCAAGCTAATGAGATCAACCTCAAGCTTTTTTCCGTCCACTTTCAAAGGACACTTCCTATGTATAGACGTAATAGGGATCGATTCCCTAGTTTGAATATCTATAACTAAAGAATTCTCTAACGCCTCAGGAATTAAATTCATTTTCTTAGCCAAGCAATCATTTGGCACTTCTCATCAGAACCTTGCCCTTTGGCGTCGTTCTTATTACCATCGATTTGGTTTCCATGACCTTTACTCTTGTACTTACTAGCAGTACTGTCCTTTTCACGATCCTCAGTAGCCTTCCGCTTATTGCTATTCCCATCACGGTTCTAGCTTCCCTTAGATCCAGTCGACTCCTTCTCAGTTGATTATTTTCTTATCTTCTCGCTTACTGCGATAACTATCTGTTTCTTCCTCTACTATCCTTGCCCTATCCAACACTTGATCATAGGTTGATAGCATTAACGGAGTAATTCTGTATCTGATTCGGTCGTTGAAACCATATTTAAACTTTTGGGCTTTTTGCTCTTCATCATCGAAGATCATTGGGCAAATTCTAACAATTCGGTAAATCTAGCACCATAGTCATCCACCTTCGTACTTCATTGAGTTAGCATCATAAAATCAGACACTCTGGCATTTCGAACACTTGCCGGATAATATGATACTATCATTAGTATCATGAATACGAAAAGTTTTCACGCACCCTCATACTATAGATCGTCTCCATAGACTAACATTCAATTTATAGGTCATTCACTAGACCACTGGTCGCTTCAATAAACCGTCACTATCTTCATTAGTCAACTTTACTAGACTTATTGGTCGTTTCATTAGACCGTTACTATCTTTATCGGTTATTTCAATAGACCAATCTTACCTATTCCAGGTTAACTCTCACATTTAACACTATTGCTCATGCCAACACAAGCATTGCTACTATGCTTAATATTTTCACATAAATAGGCCGTCCCCAAAGGACGTAACTTTTACAAACGATCGGTTTACTAAATCTCTGGTCGTTTCAATAGACCAATTCTACTTAGCGAAGACACTTCACTAGACTTTACTTACTATCAGGACGATTCACTAGACCTACTTTCATTCACACTTGGCCGTTTCAATAAGACATTTACTTTTGCACTTGACCATTTCAATAGGTCACTTTATTCTTGTTTCGATCATTTCACTAGACCAAAACTAATTTCACTTTGGCCGTTTCAATAAGCCAATTAATACTCATGGTCTTTTCACTTGACCAATACTTCTTTGTTCTAAATAGCTCACCCGCCATAAAACTTAAGAACAAAACAATTAACAAAGCTATTTGCTTAAATGAATCATAACTTTTACTACGAGGATCTTCTTGGAATAAAAGTTAACAAAACAAAATTCTAGTACTTTTCTCTAAACTAGAACTAACTATCAATACTATAAATAAGAATAAACTCTATGTCCCATTTTTCAATCATGGAACACCTTCCTAGGCCTTCCCCTAGGCCTTCCACTTGGAACCCTTGGAACTCCATTAGAACCTCTTGGCCTACCTCTGCGCCTACGAACCGGTACCATCTCTTGTTCCAGTTCTTCATCATCATCAATAATGATTGGGGTAACTTCCTTGTCCCCAAGGTTAATTCCTACGTCCTCGACTTCCTATTTGGCTACCAATTCTTCCTCATTTGGCGCTTCATTACCTATGAGTGTTGTCGGTTCCAACTCTCTAGTTCTAGTTTTCTTCAAATCTTTCAATTCATAAAACCATTGGTGAGCTTCTTCTCTGGTTTCATGATAGTACTTCTCACTTTGATTCATGGTCTCTTTTACTTCTTCCAGTTCTTTGAAGTGTCTATTAATGCTTTCCTATCTTGCATCCACTTCTCTAGTGTAAAGCTTACTCTGGTCTTTTCAGCTTCTAAGTCTTCAGTTAACTTTTGAATCTTGAGTGCATATCTCTGAATTACTCTTTTCTTAATTGTTCTTTGCTTCAATATCATCTTCTGGTTTCTTCTAAGTCCATCCATAACTTACAATTAGGACATAACCATTATCAATACCATATAACTCAAAAGTATATGACTATTATCATCAATTGCATAAGAAACTTAAAGAATAACATTCTAGTGTAACCCTTCAAGTTTCACTCCCAAAGTGTTCACTTACATTCCTCTACATTCCTTGAGGAAATCTTATCTTAGGTTCTTTCCTAAAATAGTAGGTTTCCATAATTAACTAGTTTGACTTCAAGCAATCTTAGTCTTCCTAAAACGCTCAAATCAAACCTATTCAATATCAGAGTCCTATCCCTTTAAGCTCTATAACCATAGCTCTGATACCAACTGTAACACCCCAAATTTTCACTACTAATAAATAATAACTTATTTGAATAAATCCCAAATTCAGAATGCCCCAACGGCTACAAGTAACCACAATTCAAACTTTAACTAACATTCAAAACTCAAACGGCTAGTACAAATCACTAGCTCAAAAGGTAACTAACGGAAATAAAGTCTAAAACTTAAACATAACGGAAATCATAGTTACTAACTAACTTTATTCAAAATATAACTTCTATGCCGCCAACCCCGCGACCCTCGATCAGCTTATTTATAACCTGGAGAGAAATAAGAATAGAAGGAATGAGCGAACAATGCCCAATAAGTTCATACGGGATCCCCTCGGGTACTAAGAGGAGATGACCGAAACAAACGGTAACAATGAATTAACAATGAAGGGATATAACTCAAGGATCAAACAGGTACTCAGTTTGAAAAGAAACATTTACCAATGTTCAAAACAACTCATTACTTTGAAAACATGTGGCTACAGAAGACAGTTTCCAAAACATAACTTTTCACAAAATACTTTACTTCACTTTACTTTACTTTACTTTACTTTACTTCACTTTAATTAATTTAGGGATTAAGCACACGCTGTACCCAGGGCTCGGGTTTCTACTGACCGCACCCAATATCGGTGTATCATGATAACCTACGCTACTTCATCAAGCAACGCAAAGGGGTCCACATGTTCATCTTAGAACTATGGATAACTATAAGGGGTCCACTTATCCGTTTCGGGATTATGGATAACTGTAAGTCACTTTACTTATTACAAAACTTCACTTTACTTTAAAGAGCTTTTACAAAACAAAACTTAACTTTACAAAACTTTACTTGATCACTTTTAAAAGAAGGTGTACATTTCACATTAGACACCAAAACCACAATACAAATCATACATATGATAGCCCAATTGAACAACAATAAAATTAATAGGGCGGATAACAAGGAACGGTATCATTCGCGGAACGGAATAGTTATTTAAAACACTACCTAGCCACATAGGTAGATTACTTTTAACAAAACCAGAGATTGGGAATCCTAAACAAGGATTGAAGCCAAATAACTACTAAGAACGTAATTCTATACCTTAGCCTTGTGTTTAGCTAGCTGGATTACTCCGCTTGAACAATCTACAATCATGAAGTAGTCTAATCTTAGATACAAGTAAAACACTATATCACTTCCGTCCTCAAATTACCACTCTTTACTTGGTTAACCTACGAGTTAATCATATTTAACCCCTTATATAGCTAACCTATAACATACTGAAGTTACTAAAACATCCCTAGGGTTTCCATTATAATTTCCCAAACTTCAATTCCAATTTCACCAATTACACACATTGATTTCACCTTCGCAGCACATACATAAAACCCTAATTTATCTCTTACACACACCAAAACACATTTTGGCTTTTAAATTCATTCACCCAAAACCTACAATCATACACACACACACACACACACACTTCGGCACACACATACACCCCACACACACACTTCCGCACACACACACACACACACTACCACACACACACACATGCTGCCGCACACACACACACACATGCTGCCGCACACACACACACACATATACACGTACATACACACACCAAAACACATAGGGAGTAGTTAATTCCACATGGCACCTCCCACTAAATCAATAACGCATATAAACTCACTGTGTATGCAACTTTTAATTCAAATCTTAATTTCACATAAATTCTTTGTTGACTGGACTTTTGTGTTAAACACTAAAGTTACCCCTCCTTACACACAAAAAAAAAAAAAACTAATTTCCCCTTACCTCCCCCTCTTTCAGCAACGCGCACACACTCAACCACTCTCTTGTTGGAGATTATGCGTTAGGCCCTTGAGAAAGACATTTATGTTATGTTATGTCATGTCTTCATGCATTATAGAGATAACAACATTGATTATTATAACTTTATATGTTTTTTTATAATAATCTCCATCCCTAATAATTATGAAGAACTAGCATGAGTTTAATAGATAATCATTAGATGATTATGTGCATATAAATGTGAACTAAACTTGTAGGCGCTTGTTGAAGAACAAGGTGCTAAATTGACCCGTTATGAGATTTATGTCATGGTAAAATGTCATAATTAAATCTCATATACTTATATCATTAGAATCTTTAGACCTGAGATTATCATGGTCTTCCACATAATGAACATTATGTTTGACATAGTCAAACGCTACCTTTAACCGGGTAGTTATAACGACTGTAATTAGCGTAATCAGATTCTTGTAGGAAAGAATGATAAGTCAAGATAGGATTTTTCCCTCTTTAGAGAGATATCTGCTTGAGTCTCGATGAGTAAGATTGATAAGAATGTGTGGTTGCACTCAAATGAATTGATGAGAACAATGTCATTTACTCAAATGAATTGATGAGATCAATCCTTAGACCTGAGATTATCATTGGACGTAGATGATGTATTATTTGGGTACTCATGACAGCTTGCTAGAGTCCACTCATAATTTATGAAAATTGATTATATCAATCTCATTGCCAACATATTACATTCCTATAGGGTCACACACAAAGAACGAATCAATAAAAAGTGCTAAAAATAAGATTTTTAGGTTGCACGATCGTGCACCCTAAAGGACACGCCCGTGCACTGATAATCTGAGAGCAGTGCTTCTGGAAAGCTGGTGCTAGACCGAGCCTGTTTTGTTTGGTTTGTAGAGTTACTTTATATAGACCTCTTAGACCTTAAGGGTTAAGATTTTAATAGTATAAATACTACTTTTACATCAACCGTTATTGATAACTCTTCCATATGTTTTAGAAATATAATTTTTGAGTCTACATTGAGAATTAAAAACTCAAGAACACGAAAAATCATATAGCCTTGAAGATTAGAAATCCGATTTCTAATATTTGGATCTAGCAATCCCGTTCAAGAATCATTCTTGAAATTTGTTCGTCGTGTGAATACTTATAGACGGTGTTCGCTTTTCAACACATTCAAGTCTGTGATTTCTAGATCATAGCAAGAAGATCCAAGATTCAAGATCGAAGTTTAACACAAACAAGGGTTAGTATTCTATATTCATCTTGTATTTAATTTAGGGATGGCCAAAACCGGTTCCGGGCCCGGTTCCGATTCGGAACCGCCGGTTCCGGTTCGGCAAAAGGGTGACCCTTAACCGGCCCGCGCATACCCCGGTTCTGGTTCCGGTATGGCACAATCCGGTTCGGTACGGTTCCGGTCCCCCCTTTAAAATTATTGAAAAACAAGGGATTTTCGGTACGGTTCCGGTTCCGGTCCGGTTCGGCATATATGTGACCCTGAACCGGCCCGTATGCCTTGCGGTTCTGGTTCGTCCGGTTCCGGTTTCCTCCCCGGTTTGCCCCGGTTCTGGGCTTTTTCGGTCCGGTTCCGGTCCGGTTTTCCGGTTCCGGTTCGGTTTGGCCATCCCTAATTTAATTTAATCATCATGAACGGATCTGCGCTCTAGGGATTTGTTATTGTTATTCCACTGCGCTTGTTGCCTTATAACCCAGCATCTTTCTCTCTCTCTCTCCTCCTCCATCTCGGGCGATCCTCCGTCGACATCTCTGGTTCCCATCCTACCTCGCCTCACCTTCTTCATCTCCAACGCCTCTCCCACAGTCCTTGCACCTGCTCCTTCAGCACACGATATTCTCTCTCTCTCTCTCTCTCCCTCTATCTCTGACAGCCTTTTTTGACTATTCACTGCACTAGATTTGAATTCCAGATCGCTCAACCTTTCTCCCGTTAACGTCTCTCACTTTCTCTCCATCTTTCGCTCTAGATCTGTTTCTTCCAATGCTCCTTCCCCTTAGATCAAAGTTCGTCATAGGTGGTGAGACAAGAGACATGATGCTTGGCCTGCGAATAAGACTTGCTGGATCTATTGTTGGCTGACAAAGTTTTGTGCGGTTCTTTACCTTATTCCCAGCTTCTTTATCTCTTCTTCGACCGATGACCGTCAGATCTGTATAGATCTAATCTGGTAGTTGAAATTTTGGTTTAGAAATTTGTAATTGGTTCTATTTTCTTGAGTTTCTAGCCGATTTATGTTTAAGTATTTGCATTTTTTTGGTTAAAATGTCTTATAGTTGAATTTCAAGAGGAAATTATGTAAACTATGAGAGCCAATAAAATATAAGATTTTTAAAGTTTATTTTCAACTTTATTATATGTACGAAAATCACTCTTATAGCTGACTATAAGACTAAAATAAGTCTTATACTGTAAAAGCCATTAATAAAATATAAGATTTTTTGGTACTTTTTAAGTTTTAGATATTAAAATATACTCTTATAGTGAAATTATAGACTAAAACGAGTGTGAGAGCCCGCGTTCGAACCTCTCGATCCGCGCTCAGTTTCACACAATGGTTTCCTCTCGAAGTTTTAAAAATGAAAGAGTCGCCACCTCGTTTTATTTTAGGAAAAACGAAGATAAAACCTTTTGTTTTGAGAAGTGGGTTCGGGGGCTAAGTTACGAGAAAAGAAGAGGTTAGTCACTCTCCTCGCCCGTGATGGTCTTTAGCATGCATGCCTCTTAAGTTCATTTTATGCCTTGTTTTTTATGCCTTAACAAAAATGGTGATTTTATATACAAATGAGTCTTTCTATTCTAGGTATGTTTGCTTAAACTCACAAATGAGAGTCGGTTTGGGAGGACTCTCACTTGGTTTTGAAAATAGTTTTGAGCATTCATATCAAGTAAAGGATAGCACAAAAGGGGTGGGGGATTATTATGTACAAATGGTGAATAAATGGGAGACAAATCTCATATCAAAACAATGGTCCAAGTTCATGTCCATGCCCAGTTTATGGACTATTGTCCATTCTCCTTTGATGTACCTGTCTCACAAGTCATGCAATCTGGAAATAAATGGTGATTAATCCTGTTAAAGATTAGAGAGGGAAATAGTCGGAGTCAATCATACATAAAGAGAGATAATTAATATGCGAGACTCAAATATTATTGATCACAATAGTAGCATATTTATACAAGTGGGTGGAGTACTTCTTAAGATATTCTAATTACATAAGGAAACTACTATAGAATAATAATCCTATTAGGAAAGTAAATAATACAATGTCTAGGAAATATACAATTCTATCTATAGAAGGATTCTAATATCCTTAATATGCCCCCGAAAGATGGAAGACCGATAGGAGAGTCCAATCTTGAAAGATATGAGATGAACCGAGTTTCGAACGAGCAAGAAGAATGGTCGAACACGTGTTGTCACCTTGTAATTAAACTTGTACAAGTAGGGTTGCACCCGTGAGATTTTTGTTACGTTGCAACCACGTCGCAAGATGATTTTACGCTGCAATGACGTTGACTTTACGTCCCAACCACGTCGCAAGACGATTTTACATTGGAATGACGTTTACTTTGAACGTTTCATCGACTACGTCGCAAGACGATTTTATGTCTCAACGAAGAGTTTTTGGTCGCTACAAAGGCGGAGGGTTTGGGGTTTTGGTCGCTACAAAGGCGGAATTAGTTCTACAAAGGCAAAAAGTTGGTTGCTAGTAAGGCAAAATTAATTTTGGTTTTTGTTCAAAGAAAAAGATAATTAAAACAAAAATAAAGAGTAGATAAAAAATTGTGAATAAAAGAAGTATTTGGGATATGATTGACAGGTTTTGGGACATTAATTTGGGGTAGTTACGTAAAGAAAAAATAAAGTAAAAGAAAAGGTTGAGTGAATATGGGTTTAAAGAATTGCATGAGAAAGGGGAGTAGGAGGTGGTTTCAATAGTTGGGACAGAATTGTTGCAGAGAAAATTGGGTCTAGAGGAAGGCAGTAGTAGGGGACTAGTGATCAGTTTAGTTTTGAAGATACGAGGAGGAAAGATGGTTACAAGGTTTTTTTTATTTTTTTTCTTTTTTATTTTTTTTTTGAGAAGAAGAGAAAAAAATGTATTTGAGAAGGGGGTTTCGGTATTGAAAAAAAACAAGGACTACCGTCGCAAGACCTTTTTTTTGCTGCAGAAAATAAAGAAGAATAAAAATAAGGTTTTGGCTGGATTTTCTTGGTTTTGGTGGTGGTGATATGGCGGCAAGGTTGGGGAAAGTTTTTCCGTGCTGGTTTTGTATGGTGGTTGGCGGAAGCTTTGTGGTGGAGATAGTATAGGGCGGATCATAGGGGTTCAGTCAAGATCCAGAAAAAAAATGGTGGTGTTTGAAGTTGGTGTGTTGGTATGAGTCTGAAGCAAGGATGGAGGCTTGGGATTCAACTGGTGAAGGCAAGACATGTAGTATTATTGGGGGACTTTTGGGGTTTGTAGTGGGTTAAAGGTTATGGCTTTGTAAATAGAAAGGGTTGGCCATAGGGAATTTCAGTAAATGAAAAAAAAAAGGTATGAGGGTTTCAGCCTTGAGGTGGACGAGAAGAATGACCGAGGAAAATCTTTGGTTTAGAAGATGGGTGGCGGAAGCTAGGGTTTTGGCGGAGAAGTCCCATTATGGATCATAGCTCTGATACCATGTCAAAGATTAGAGAGGGAGATAGTCGGAGCCAATCATACATGAAGAGAGATAATTAATATGAGAGACTCAAATATTATTGATCACAATAGTATCATATTTATACAAGTAGGTGGAGTACTTCTCAAGCTATTCTAATTACATAAGGAAACTACTATAGAATAATAATCCTATTAGGAAAGTAAATAATACAATGTCTAGGAAATATACAATTCTAACTATAAAAGGATTCTAATATACTTAATAAATCCTTCCTAACATGTTAAACATCAACCATAATTTTATCTTGATTTTAGGGGAATTTTATTATATCCAAACAAGTTATGCAAATGAACTCAAGAGCAGTCAGAACAGGAAAAATGGTGCACACCCACAAAATATATATCATTTTCATCATGAAAACGTGGGAAATATGTAAAATACCAAACATGAAACTTGTTCATAACATCTTAAATATTAATCATGCCAATTTTCAAGTCCATAAAGAAAGTTTAAGCATATCAAAACACCTCTGACATTTTAATGTCAGAACAGGAAACACATCAATCTGAGAGCAAAGAGTTGAAAGAAAAATGGTAAAACCTACTTCTACTCATGGTAAAAATATTATATTTACATGCTCATTTTCCTCATTCTGTGTAGTTCAACAACTCTTTTATGGACTAAGACCAAAAACCAAGTTTTGTATAAGAAATGAAGGTAACAAGACAGAGTGGTCAAAACTGGAGATATTGCTGGACAGTCATATTATCATGAAACAAGCATCAAAACTCAACCAAATGAAGTGCTATGAACATGAAATATTGTGTGTTCATATATATACATGTTAGATACACAAAATACATGGAAAATCACTTATATAGGCATTACTTGATGATGTTTCACATGGTAAAAGAGAAACAAAGACAGATTTGGGGGTTTGTTTGAAACACATGTTAGTCTTTGGAAAATGTCTCCAAATCAAAAAATATGAACATTAAACATGTACAACATAGATAATATAAAAAATTTATACAAGATATACAACAATAAAAAGGCAAAACAACTAAGATATAACATTACAAACATTTGCTTTAACAAGAACATGAAAAAGAACACCAACATTACATATTTGGTTCAACAATGGAGGTCTAGCCTAACAAGTGGCTAGACCTCTTAACAAACTACATGAATATCTATATTTTACATGTATAGAGATTACAAGAAAGAGATTTACCTAGGTTGTGCTTCCTTTGCTTCTAAGGGAAGACTTTTTTTGCTTTTCTTTGAAGGTGATTTTGCTTGTTTGGATGAGTGTTTGTTGTGAGTTGTTTGGTTGTTTTGGTTAGTGTTTGATGGTGATGATATGGTGGTGATATGGTGGTGTATAGGCTGAAGTATGAGGGTTGAAGTGAGTGTTCTTGAGTGGTAGTATGACGGAGAGAAGGTGAGAATGGAGTGTATGGTTCTTGTGTTGCTCTCTTGTTCTTTCTAGGATTCTCTTCAACGCTATGCTTTTATTCCTCAACTCTTGAACTTTGGTATCAAGTATCTGAACTGGTCGCTCCTCGTATGACATGTCAGGCTCTATATCCTCTGGTACCCTCGGTAACACGTGAGATGAATCGTGCAAATACTTCCGAAGCATAGAAACATGGAAGACGTTATGCAACCGGTCTAGAGAAGATGGCAATGCAAGTCGATAAGCAAGAAGTCCCACTTTTCCCAAATCTCAAATGGTCCAATATACCTCGGAGCCAATTTACCTTTCTTCCCGAACCTTCTAATACCCACTTTCGGAGATACTTTCAAGAACACAAAGTCTCCGGTCTGAAAATTAAGATCCCGTCTCGGTGATCAGCATAGCTCTTCTGTCTACTATGGGATGTCTTAAATCGATCCCGAATAATTCTGACTTTCTCGACTGAATCCTGAATCAAATCAATACCCCATATCTTCGCTTCCCCGATCTCATCCCAACAAATAGGTGATCTACATTTTCTTCCATACAAAGCCTCATAGGGAGCCATCTCAATGCTAGCCTGATAACTGTTATTATAAAAAATTCCACTAAAGGTAAATGCATATCCCAAGAATCAGAAAAGTCTACCGAATAAGCTCGTAACATATCTTCTAGAATCTGAATAGTCCTCTCGGATTGACCGTCTGTTTGAGGATGAAAAGCTGTACTGAACCTCAAATCTGTACCCAAAGCTTTCTGTAACGCTTGCTAAAATCTGGAAGTAAACCTCGGATATCGATCTGATACAATACTAACCGGAACCCCATGTAATCTCACTATCTCATTAATATAAAGGATCGCAAGCTTTTCCATCGAGTATCTAATATCAATCGGTAAGAAATGAGCAGACTTGGTCAATCTATCCATAATTACCCAAACACTATCATATTTCCTACGGGTACGAGGTAGTCCCATAACAAAGTCCATAGTCACATGTTCCCATTTCCACTCCGGAATCTTTAATGGCTGAAGTAATCCTGCGGGTCTCTGATGCTCAGCTTTGACCTGCTGACAAGTTAAACACTTTGATACTCACAATGTCGAAGAATCAACGTGGGATCTTCGAGAAAAGATGGAACGAAAATATCCGTGGCTTTTTGATTCGGGTAAGTATTTCTAAAATTCGGGACGAATTTTCTTTTAAGGTGGAGTGAATGTCACGACCCGAAACCTTGGCACTTTGTTTATTATTTATTTAAGTATTTTAATGATTTATTTGAGTTAGTTTTGTTAAGTTGAAACTTTAAGGTTCGTAGTGTAAATTTGATTTTGGGAGTCTTTTGAAGTATTTTTGTCACGACCCGAAAACCCGTCTCTATTTTCTAATAATAAATATTTAATTACTTATTTATTTCTTATTTAATTGTTAAATTATTATTTAATTAATAATTTATGTGTGCATTTTATGTGTTATAATAATTTATGCCTAGCATTTAATTGGTTAATTGTGCTAGTGTAGAGAGTTGGGTCTTAGTTGTTAGTGGGGAGTATTTGAGTATTGTGTTAGTTGTGTATGGAGGGGGTCTATGTGTAACTTTTTAAATCAACTACTCCCTCATTTCCCTCACCCTCTTCCACACTCACACTGCAACTCCCTCTCTTCCATAGCTCAAGAAAGGTAAGATTTCTCTCACCCTTCTCTCTTCATTCTACCTATCTTCCTCCCATTATTTCTCATTGCTCATTTTATGAAAAATGTTTAGATCGTCGATAGGATCGTAGGAAGCTAAGAAATTTCGAGTCCCGTCACCTTTGAGAAAATCCGAGTAAGTTGCTTTTCCCCCATTTTATGCTAGAAATGCTACTCCATGTTTATTTGATGAGATGAATGCTATTTATTGCATCTTGGGTGGATTTGGGAATGATTTACATTTTGTTCATTTTTTTTTGTGAAAATTTGGTATTTGAATCATCATTGATTGAAGTTTTCTAGATGATGTTCTAGGAGTTCTTTTAGCTTCCAAATGGTGTGGGTACTTTAGTTTATATATTGATAGTGTTAGTCTTGAGTTTGGCTTGCAATGGTGAAGATTTGGGTAAGAAAATTGAAGAACCCAGTTGGTTCTTGCGATTTTCCGGCAAGCAGGGGCGTGGGCGGACCGCCCATGGGTGGGTCGGGCGACCGCCATCGAATCATTTGATCCGGAGAATGTGAGTAAAAGTGAGTGGGCGACCGCCCACTTTTGGGTTGGGCGACCACCCATGAAGTCAGTTGGGTTGGGCTTTGGGTTTGGGTAATGGGCGACCGCCCGGACTGGCTATGGGCGACCGCCCATACTAGCTGTTCTGAGTATCTTTGTTTTTGAATTGTTTTAAGGTCCAAGCCCGATCTAGGCTCGAAGTATCACCCTAGTTGACTTAAGTTAATGTTGTGGAACACTTTAGTGTTCGAGAATGATCCCATTGTGATCGATTGTGTTATGGAATTCGATAAAAAATGGTTTGGGTTTGTTGGAACATCTTTTTGATGTATTGTTGGATTGATGCACCGTTTTGGTGATTTATTTGGAATGGTTCCCTACTTTGGAATCATTAGTTGTTTATCGTGCTAGTATTTTATTACTTAGCCTTTACTTGAAAGTCCAGCTGGTTAATTGTGTATCGAGTCAGGCAATGGATAATACTATAATGGCACAAGCCAAGTCCAGTATAGCATCGCCCATTGGTCCTTCTTTCCCCATCCAGATTGGCCTTGAATGGGATGAGCTAGCTCCTTTTGTGAGTATTCTAGCTAGACGTTTTGGAGCATGACTTTGTGGCATGGCTCCCGCCTTTTGTGGCACGTTACTTTGTTATTGGTTCCGGTACCGGGGTGTTTTCTCTTCAGCTTTCATGCTACTATGAAGATGTTGATTGTTGGTTATTGAAGCTGCGCAGCGACCTTTATTTGGTTCTTTTAGTTGGGAAACCTTGGCTAATATCCTTTGTTAATTGTTTATTTCCGCTGCTATCTGTTAATTGATAAATGCTATGTGCTAAGTGATATTTATTATTGTTTATTGCTTATTGTATCATAGCATGTCATGTAGTTGCATTAGTGACTTATTGAGATTTATCTCACCCCCTTTCTTTTATCTTTGTTTTTCCTTAACACCCCCCCAAGAGGAAAGGATTAGACTCGCTGATTACGAGGAGGACGTCGCAAGGGTTGAGCTTTTTTTGGGCAAGTTGTTATTGGTGGGTTTACATTACATAAATGTGTAACCTTTTTGGGAATAGTTGTACCAAACTTGACGTCATTAGAATTTGTATATTTTATTATTTTGGGTGTAAGCTTATGGAGCTTACACTAGTTTATATTTTTGTTGTTCAAGTTGGATTTCAAAACTTTATGTTATCATCTTTCGGTATAAAAGGAAAATTTTATCTTCACTATTTTAGAGTTTATTGTTTAAGTCGACGTCCAGCTCGCGTACTCCAGGCCCGCGGGGTCGGGGCCGCGACAATTTTTGGAACTCTGGGGGTTTTTGTTAAAGGTTTTATCTCGCTCACCTTCCCTAGCATTTCATTCTTCCCATTTTCCTTCTCTCTCTCAGCATCTCTAGGAAGAAAAGGGTAAGAACTCCATTGTTATTTTCCTTCATTTGTTCTTCTTTTATTTATCTTTTCTTAATACTCATTTTATATAAAATGCTCAGATTATCGTTAGGATCGTTTGTAGCTAAGTAAGAACGATTTCCGTCTCATTTCATAATTTTCCAAGTAAGTTGCTTTCCCCCTTTTATGCTAAAAATGTTCATCCTTAGCTTCTATGATGCTATGATTGTTATATATTGTGTTATGGATGAATTTGGAGTTGATTAGTATTTTGGTTATTTTTGTGATAATTGATGTTTGGATCATTACTTGGTTTGGGTTATGAAATGCTTGTTTTGGGATGTTTTGGACTGAGTAAAATGAGTGGGTTTGTTCATATGAGTGTTATAAGTGTTAATGTGTAATACTTTTTAGACGGTGAAACGAAGGGAGTATAATTTAGTGCAGTTTGGCCAGTCGGGTGTGGTGGGAGACCGCCCAAAAGAGGGCGTGCGGCCGCACACCTATCTGGAAGGTTTTTGTCTTGGTTGCAGGGCATAGTGGACGACCGCACAACCAGTAATGGGCGGCCGCACGTGGTTACTGGAAGTTTATACTTGTTCTTTTTGTGTGATTTAAGAGTGTGGTTCGGTCTAGATTTTGTGTACTATCCTAGTCGACCTGTATGAACATCGTGGTACACTCTAGTGTTGGAAAGGGATCCTTTGTGATTAATTATGTGATGGAAATTGATTAAGTGTTAATTGAGATTTTTGAACATCTTATTGATGTATTTTTTGTTTGACTTATCTTTATGATGACTATTTGGCATGGTTCCCTACTTTAGAATCATTGGTTGTTTATCGAGCTAGTATTTTATTACTTAGCCTTTATTTGAAAGTCCAGCTGGTACTTGTATTCGAGTCAGGCAATGGGGAATATTATAATGGCACACGAGCCGAGTCCAGTATGATATTGTCCATTGGTATTTCTTTTCCCTTCCATATGGCCTTGGTTGGGATGAGCTAGCTCCCTTGAGTGAGTATTCTAGCTAGTTCGTTTTGGGTTATGACTTTGTGTCATTTTCCCCTTGTTACTATTGGTTTCATGGTTCCGGTACCGGGGGTTTCTCTTCAGCTGTTATGCTACTATGGTTGATTGGTTGATCGGTTGGTGCTGCGCAGGGATTCTTTGTTATATCCGTTTGGTGAAACCTTGGCTTAGTATCCTTCGTAACTTGTTTATTTCCGCTGCTATCTGTTAACTGTTATATGCTACGTTCTATGTGGGATTTATTATTGTATATTGCATAATATTATCATGTAGTTGCATAAGTGGCTTATTGAGATTTATCTCACCCCCTTTCTTTTCAACTTTGTTTCCTTAACCCCCCACCCCCACCCCCCCCCCCCCCCCCACGGAGGAAAGTGATAGGACTCGCTGATCACGAGAAGGACGTCGAGAGTGTTCGTGACTTTTGGGCAGGTTGTTGTTCGGTTTACATTGTTTTAAATGTATGACCTATGGGATAGTGTTACCAAACTGACGTCATTTAGAGTTGTAATGTTTTGGTAATTTGGTGTAAGCTTGTGGAGCTTATATTAGTTGTATTATAAAGTTGTTAAGAATGGAATTTCAAAACCGTGTATCATATCTTTTGTTATAAAGAGGAATTTTTATCTTCTCTATTTTGGTGTTTTATTTATTAAGTCGACGTCCAGCTCGCGAGTTCCCGGCCCGCGGGGTCGGGGTCGCGATATTCCCTTTGCTACCAAGGCTTTAAATGCTGCGGCTCGGGTTACTTGTTGTTCAAATAGATTCCTAGTCACTAGAATTACTTAATCCCAATCATGTCTACACTTAGGATCCCCCAATTTTATTAGAACCTCTTTAGGTACCCTAGGATTCTTTGTGACCTGCACAGGTGTATTACATCTCTTCATACAAGGCAAACCAGCAAGAGGAAGCAAATCAGCAGACCAGTAAACAAGTTGCCGATCAACTTGCTAAACAAGTTGCCGATCAACTTACTAGACAAGTTACCGATCAACTTACTAAACAAGTTTCCGATCAACTCCATTCTCAACTTGCCGATAAAGAAAGACAGTCTGTACTGTCAGTCAGGTTACATCGTTCCATCTTAAAGTCAACCTTGTTGATTGTCCCTGTCCTTTCATACTGTTTTATCAAAAAGTAGTTTACCTACTCTGTAGTGATTACTGCGCCGTCTGACACATAGCTACTTTTAGCTATACCCTGTCTCTACTTGCTTTTGCAGGTAACCGGTTGAGACAAAGGGGTCTTTACCCATCAGACTTTTTCAAGCATGCGTGTACTCCATATCTTCGCCATTAATGCTAAAGATACCGCATTTAATGCTCCTCAACTACCCAGCTGGATATTCAAATTGCAAGTCTTCTTCTACAAGACTCAAGACATTCACTCCTCTTATAAATAGTGGACTTGGAGCATTGAAGAAGGTTGGTGAAAATAGAGCATTAAAGAGAGTTGAATGTTTTTGAGTATTCATTAAAGACTCAAACATTCTGGGTCCAGATTATCATTAGATCATTTAATAGGACATACACTTGTGCACCAACTCAAACAACATTGTTAGTATTCCCGAACTAGATCATTTAAAGAATACGTTGATTGAGTTATTCACACACCCACCTGAGTGAGATAAGTTCTTTTGAACTTGCCGCTCAAAAACACTTGGTCAGAAATTTGTTTTACGATTCATTATTTATCTCTAGAATTTAGTCTTTGTATCCGGCAAAGCTGTGCTTGTAATAGACTAGGGATATTTAATAGTGATCTTAACCCAAATCCAAGTTCTGACCAAACTTGGTAGAGGACGTAGCAGTATTTACACTGTGAACCTCTCCAAATACTTGTGTCCCCTGCTACTTACATTCTCCCTGCCGGTTGGAACTCTATCACCGGCAGATCGCATTGTTCTTGCTGATTCATCATTATTTCCTTGGATCAATCTCTTGAAACTGCATTGAACTTTTGAAAACAACTTTGTGTAAAACCAAGTTCTCAAAACCTTTTATACACTGATTTTGTGTGAGTAAACTAAGTCATATTTTAACCCGCTGTGCTTACTGATAATAGTTTGCAAACTGTTAAGTGACTTTGCATTTATAAAGTGTTTCTTCCAAAAAGTTTTAATTAGGCTATTCACCCCCCCCCTCTAGCCTATTTTCCTACCAATTGGGCCTAACATTACTCCTAGGAGAGGAGTGAAAACTCGGTTGTTGGCGGTACTTTTGTGGCTTTTGAGGGATGGGCCACTTGAGCATGCTTTACCATTGACCCTTGCCTTGTTGTTAGTGAACTCTTGCAGACGGGCCTTAAGCTTGGAAACCTCTTTCTCGTGAATTCTCCTCTCGAGATCAAAACGGGCTTGCCACAAATCATCCTTGCGACGGGCATCCTCTACAAGTCTATCCATTTGTTCCCCCATGGCTCTTATTATGTTGAAGAGCCCTTCGTTGGACACGGAAATGTTCCCACCCTTGATGTTGTTGCCATGGAGGCCATTGGACCTATTGGAAGAACACGGTTGATCTTAGGATGGCCCCACAAACACATTTTGAGTAAAAATAATTTAACCCCAAACAATAAAAAGACTCAACCACATAAGGAAAAAAGATTTTTTTTTTATATATATATAAGTCGGAGGAACGGAGTCCCTTTTGAGTTTCTAAGAAATAATGGAATCGTCACACTAGTATATAGACCTTTTCGCGGTCCCATATACTCATTGGATTCCACCATGCTTGTGATACCTACATATGATGAGATTAAACTAAATTAATATCATAAAGCATACATGCGGGGACAGAGTTTTATTTCGTCCATAATAACCACTTGGGGACGGAGTTTTATTTTGTCCATAATAACCACTTGTTTCTTTTAGAAACGGTATGTATGATTTAATGACGTTAGTTTAGGGAAATCTCGACACATGAAAATCGACTTGGTCACGGAATGTTAGAACCTAGACTAAGAAGGTATTGGCTTATGCTCGGCTAAAGAGAGGCTTAAGGTCACCCCCGACATGTAGTCATGAACTACGCCACGGGTTGAGGTTTACCGCTTCGAAAGAGTCAAGGTCGGGTGGAGCTTGAAACTTCCTAGGACGGGCCTCGACGGGTTTGGGGTTGGACTTGTGCGACTCGATAGTGAGAAATTCATAAGAATATGTGCATGTAGTGTGAGGTCAAGCCAAGTGACAAAAATATTTTTTTTTCAAAGAGAGAAAAAGAAAAACAAATAAGCACATAATTACAACTTTCGAATCACCCGTGTGACCGATAAAATAAACAGAAAATAAAACCAGTCGTGTGCAGGCCCGGTGCCCACACACTGTCCAAACTATTCTGTTTCTGGAAAACGCCCAGAAGCGCGCCCATTAGGTTGCCTACTCGGGAGGCGCGCGCGTTAGACAAAGAGGGGCAGAGGCGCCCGAATCTGGGTAAAACCTGCAAATTCATGGGTTCAAGGGACTGCCTTGACCCTAAATAATAAATTTTTTCCCCTGCAGTAATTGTTAGCACAGAAACATGGAATTGAAAGACAGAGAAGGAAGGCGGGTGATTCTGGTAATTGGGTCGGATGCGCGCGCGTTAGGCCAACAAGACCAGAGGCGCGCACTTCCCACCCTTTTTACCAGAATGCCCAAAAAACAGAAATAAGAACACCAAAAGATGTAAACGCAAGTTTAACCCTCTATGCTATCCCCAGTAGAGTCGCCACTATAGATACCCCGGGAGAGCCCACTGCTTGGCTAGAGCGGTGAATTATCCTAGGATGTCTAACTTGTTTTAATTTGTTAGAGTCGCCACCTATGTTATTGAGGGAACATAAGAAAAACCTAAAGAAATAGCCTATTTTAATTATTACGAAACTAGAGATTCGGGAAGAGAAGGGTTCGGGGGTTAGGTGACGGAGTGGGAAGTACTTAAACACCCACTCCGCCCCGCTTACGCGGGTCATGCTACTTTTGGTGTTCTAATGCTAAATGTCCTTCAATTAATTAAATAGTGCTAACAATTATAATGGAAAGAAAAGGGGAAAATAAAAGAGAAGTAAAAGAGAATTGTTTTGTTTATTGATTTATGCTAAAGATTACATTAAGAGGAGAATTGTACTAATTTATGCTAACAATTACATTAAAACAAGAGTGGTAAACTAAAGTAGTTTAGAATGTTGGAATGTAACCTTGACCAAACTTCAATAGCGAAGTGGCCTTTTGGTTGTATTCCTTTTTATGGAGATTGCATACAATGACTATACAAATAAAATAAGAAGAAGAAAAGGTGAAGTTGTACCTTAAGAAGGAGGACTTTAAACCTTGACTTGAAGATGGTATTGTTGTAGAGAAATTATTGTGTAGAGTTTTGTTGTGTAAAACTCTTGTTGGGAGAATTTGTGTAGGGAAAATGATATAGAATTTGTGTAGAGAGAAAGTTTCAGGTCCTTTTCTAAGGTAAAAATAAGAGGTTTTTATAGGTGAAAAAGAGAGGAAAAGAAGCCTTTTAGACCAATAGGAAAATAGAAGAGAATAAAATAATAAATAGAAAATAAAATGAATAAAGATAAAATCATTTGTTTTTGGGAAAATGCTAGAATATGGGATTTGGGAGTTACAAATAAAAAGAGTTTAAAGCTAGAATAAAACATGTGATGAAAAGAGGTGTTTGTGATCAAGAAAATGGAGGGAAAAGGCTGCAATCCGTAACAGTCAAAGTGGGAAGCGCGCGAGTCCGGCCTATTGGACCAAACGCGCGCCCGCCCCATGACCATTAGGGAGGCGCCCGCGGGTAAAAAAGACAGAATGACCCTAAAAGTTAACTCTGTTATGCAGTTTAGTCTAAAACTAACGGAATCAGTTAGGAACTTAGCCAAAGTAACAGAAATCAACAAAAATAAGTTAAATAAAAATACTATGTATGCAATCGGGACATGAGAGGTCCAAGGCGGGGTGTCTACAGTTGTGAGTTAAGAAAGTTTGAGGAAAGTATTTAATGAATGATGTTCATACCTTCACTTACCATGGCTACTTGATTCGGGATGGAGATGTTGTGGTTTTGATGAAGATGACGAATTGCTCTTGTTTTCGATGGAATGTTGGAGAGATGTCACTCTGAATGATAGGTTGGTCGTGCCAAAAGGCTGCCAACGTATCCCTTAAAGCGAATCAGACCAGCGTAGTTCAAGGATGATGGAGAACGCTGGGAAGAAGCTAGGAGCAAAATGAAACACATACTTTTACGCAAGTAAGGAGACAAAGAAAAAGAAAAAAAAATAAAAATCTTTTTGTCGTTTTTTTTTTAGTTCGTGGGTGAACCATTTTAACCATTGTGTGTTTGTAAAGCCAACCCAAGATCAAATCATGTTCGGTCGAAGTCCGGATTGCCTTGTTGAATTCTGTCGCTATTGCCCTTGTGCCCAACAAAGATTGATGTCTAGCCCCAAGAGATTTTCCGATTGTGGGGCTCCAATAGACTTTTGATGTCGAGATACCAAGGGGTTGCTGATTGTAAACCCCTAGAATGCTTTTGATGCCAAACTTTGAGTAACTTGCGTAGCCCCAAGATAAATTAGCTTTTGACCCATTTGAATAAATTGCCTTTTGTCGATGTGAGAAACCCCCAAGCTTCGAGAGATTGCCACGCCCAAATGTCATGTACTTGTTGTTTGCGAGCTTCAAGACGGTGGAATGTGAAGACCTTTCGATGTAAAGCCCAAGTTATCTTGGAATCGGCTCGGCATTATATTTAGAGCGGATGATAGAGATCTCCTTCTTACTCTTACTGGGGAGATGAATGGCCTCATTGTGGTCAGTACCCAAATGGCGGAGGGATTATGTCAAAAGATGCAGCAATGCTTTGTGATGCCGTCGAGATTGCGGACGGTAAGGTCTCGGTGTGATAAGGTCCCAAATGGATATGCTTGCTTGAGTCTTATCGTGTTGAACCAATAACGGATCTTCGGATGCAATTAGTGATTGAGGCGCAAGAGCCCCACTTTTGCTTTTGATCTTGGAGAAGGGGGTGCTGAATTGCAGAAACATTGGGATTGGCCATGGCATTTCCCGCTATAACCCTGTTTTGATAGAGTTTAGCATATTGATTTTTTTTCCTTTTCTCTAAGACTTTCTTCATAACCTTGTCATAAGTCACAACATAAGAATCATCAAATTCATTCATAACATCGGAGCCCTCCTTTAAAACCAGAAGACACTTGATGTGAAGTACTAAGGGACCCTTGAAGCTTGCTTGGTTCCATGAGGACTATTCCCAACATTGAATTGCTCGGGTATCGTTGCCCAAAAGATTGTCAATTGTGAAGCCCCAATATTGCCCTTTGCTCGGATTACTACAATGCCGTAGCCCAAAAGATTGTAGATTGCGAAGCCCCTTGAGACCTTGAGGATGCTTCCAATGTTGTATATGGCTTTGCTATGGCCATTGTTGCGAGGTGACGTGAATTGCTTCTTGCTGAGGGAGACTTTCAAACTTGATTGTAGCCCTTAGAGTGCCACCATTGATTATAAGTGGAGCAAGAAAGGTCTATCCTTGATCGGGGAACATGCACAAATGACAAGAAGGATTTTTGACATTCCTCTTGAGAGACTTTGAGGATAGTCTCACATATCTTTCTTGAGCGTAGCCCGTAAGGCTCATTAACTTTCAAATGAAGCAAAGAAGCTCTCGTTCTTGAGTCACATAGCCCCTAGGGCGTCATAATTTGTTGAGAAAAGCAAGAGACTCGTCCTCGTGTATAAGAGGACATGGCAAGAGCTACTCCATTTCTCGGGAAGCCTTCGGCATACTGTAAGGGCACATGCTTGAAGAAGCTTGAAAACCGAGTCACGTGTTGTTACCATTTGCTGCCCAAACCAATTGACTTACTGGGGACTATTTGTGCAACATCGTACCCCTCAATGATGGGCTCATTCTCAGATGGATCTTGGTTACCATGGGGCTTCTTTCACATGAACCCGAAAATGGATATTGTAAGAACAACCTCTCTTATGCCAATAACCCAAAATGACCTTTGATTGTGTCGTATCTTGTCGAGCCTTTTGCAATTCCGAAGTTGACTCGGTGGTGAATTGACTTGCTGAGGAGATTCAATGTAGAACTTGTTTTCTTTAGAGGCCGGGATCTCCATTTCTCTTTCCCTTCTCTCTCTCTCTCTCTCTCTCTCTCATTTTTTTATGACGCACCCTGTTTTTGCCTAGACCGCCCTTTCGGGTTTTCAATCTAGCGGGCATCTTTTTTGCGTCTTCATTTTTTTTGACTCAATTGATGAGGAAGTGTGCATTGACTCTAGCTGAGGATGAGAGACATGTGATTTTGTGGTGGAGACCTTTTGTCACTAATGATGAGTGACATTGACTGGACTAGGGAAGTGGTCCCTAGTATTGACTTCATGTATTTGTAAATTTTTTGAATGACTCACGAAGGCAAGTAAGTCATTAAGAGAGAAGAGAAGGAAAGCCCTTTCGATTGCAAGAAACTGGGAGTATCGCTGAAAGATAAGAAGCCCCTAGTCTCGACAAGGAACGTGAAATGATTTCAAATCTAGGAAAGTCGTTCAATCTTGAGGTGATTAATTCATTGGCAAACGACTCGTACAAAGATGTCTTGACAAGTTCGAGATGAAGGCCAATCACCATAACGCAATAGGGCTAAACATATCTTCTTTCTTGCATGAGACCGGACCCGCAGGTTGCCTATGTTCCTCCAGTGTAGAGGCTCAGGTCACCGTAGTTCTTGTGAATACTCCATTCGCCGTGATGATTGTTGATTTTGCTTCGTCCTTCATTGGAGAATGATGATGATGATCTTGATGTGAACTTCTTTGAATGAGGGGGATTTTTAAAACCAAAACCAGTGTATTGGTTCTCACAAGTATTAGTTTGGTTCTGGTTCTAAATTTTTAAATAACCATGATATTGGTTACGGTTCTGGTTCTGTAATTTTTTGTCAAAAAACTGGACCAGACAGGACCATGATCACCCCTAAATATGAGAGTCAATATTAATAAAATACTCCCTCCGTCCCGCCCGAAATATGATTTTGGTAAACTTGACTTTACTTTGACCAAGTCTTTTGAAGATAATATAATAATCCAAATAAAACTTTAAAAATTGTTATTGTATCACAATTAATAATACTCTAAATAACAATTTTTAAATTTATATTAGGATAATTATTTTTTATTTAAATTACATGGTCAAAGTATAAAAAAATCTACCAAAATCCTATTTTGGGTGGGACAGAGGGAGTATTAAAATTTAATTTTATATTTGTGAAAAAAATATGGGAAAATGACTCTTATACATCAACTGTAAAAGGAATTGGTTTTATACACAAGGTATAGGAGTTTGACAAAGATTTGACTAAACAATATTAGATTTTTTTCCTTAAAAATAAAAATAAAAGCGAAAAAACATGACTCTTAAAATTTAACTATAAGTGGCGAATTGGTCTTATATGTCAGTTATAAGAGTTGAGTGCAGTTTGACTGAATATGAGAGTCAACATTTATTAAATATTAAGATTTTTATTTGATTTTTGTGAAAAATGTGAAAAATAATTCTTACTCCTTCCGTCACACCTCACTTGAGACTTTATTCCATTTTGAGCCGTCCCACTTCACTTGAGACCTCCCAAAATAGCCATGATTTTATTATTTTATATTCAATCTACCCCACCCACTTATTCTCCCCTCTTCATTTTCCACCACACAATTCATTCAATCAACCTACTATTAACCCCACTCAGTCTCTCTCTTCATTTTCTACCACACATTTTTCTTATTTTATTATTTTTTTTTCTTAGTTATTGTGCCCACCTCAAAGGTCTCAAGTGAGGTGGGACGGAAGGAGTATATTTCAACTATAAAAGGTGAATTGGTCTTATACACTAACTATAAGAGTTTGAGCAGGATTTGACCAAATAATAATATACTCCCTCCGTCCCATTCGAAATAGGATTCTTGGTCCTGACACGGGGATTAAGGAATAATAATCTTTTATTATAAAAAAAGTAATAAAAACTTTCCATTTTGGGATGTCCTATTTCAAGTGGGACACCCAAAATGGCAAAACGTCCTATTTCGGGTGGGACAGAGGGAGTATATTTTTATTAGAAAATGGAAGAACGTGAAAAAAAAGTAAACACTTAATTATAATAGGCAAAGTGGTCTTATATGTCAGTTATAAGATTTGGCCAAAAATTGAGTGTGGACCTAATTTAACTCATGGGAAAGGGGAAAATATAGAAATATACCGCTGTACTTAGGTTAAGGATACAGATATTCACTTATACAAGTTAATTGTCATATTAACCCTTGTACTTAGAAAAAATGTGTGGAGATTTGGACATCGTTAAATTTCCGTCTAAATTCTAATGGAATGGCTTACTAGGCGTCCTAGCTAGGGGTGTAAACGGTTCGGTTCGGTTTAGAGGTTTTTAGAGACCAAACCGCTAGTGATCGGTTTGGTATTTTTCCAAACCGAACTGAACCACGCAAACCTCCAAACCGAACTGAAGCAAGCTGCATGGTTCGGTTCGAACCGCAGTTCAAACCACGGTTCTAAACTCAGTTCAAACCGCAGTCCAAACTAAGATCCAAACCCAAGGTCCAAACCCAAGCCCAGACCAAAGTCCAATTGATTTAGCCAGTTGACTGTTTTTTCCAATAGCAGCACCCACCTTATATTTATATCCACTTCTACCTTTCCCTTTCTTTCATTTTCGATGTGGGAAATAGCAGCACTCTTATCCCCTCTCTCTTTCAGTTCTGGATCTTTTAATCTTCCCCAAATCGCAAATTTCCGATCGAAAATTTCCAATCAAACCAGCAACAAGACATCCGCCATCACGAATACCAGTATCGACTGGAAGGAAACGCCGGAGGCGCACGTGTTCAAGGCGGATCTGGTAGATGAGGAGTGTTTGGGGATAAAAATCTGTGCTGCACCAACATCTTGAAGTCTTCAACATGCTAAGACATCCTGTATCCTGACATATCTCTTCCTATTTTTTAGGTAACTATTACGAAAATAATGGAGCAAGATCAGTATCAACCATGACCCAAAAGAAGACTTGGTCAAATCAAGGAGTCGAGCTAATCTACTTCGGATGTGGATAACTCTCAACAAACCTCCCGAGAAATGTGGCTCAACTACTTAGTTCGTGATCTCTTATTTTAGTATAAATAGTGACACCCAATTTGTAATGCGCACACGCACTCTTACTCTTGAATTCTCTGCAACAACACTTATTCATCTCATTGTACTTTCATTATCATTATAAAATTCCATCTTTGAGGTTTTATGCCGGCGAACAAGTTATTCAAGGGCTTTCCTCGTTAATTATTGTGTCATCATATTCTTGAATTCTTTACAATCCCATTCCATTGTACCCAATTTCATTCCTTCAAGTTAGATCCCAAATCTGACCAAAACAATTTGGCGCCGTCAGTGGGAAACTTTGGTCTTATAATTGTTTAAGGAGTTCGAGATGTCTACCGGAATGTCTTCGGCAATGACTTCAGCTGGTATGAGATCTACGGTGGAGTCAATTCCAGTCTCATCTACAGTGGTGACTTCAACTCAGCGCATTGGTAACGTATCACAGCCAATTCAAATTCAAGATGGAGCTTCTGTTACTGCAACCCAGGAGGTCCCTATTGACATCGCTTCCAACCTGACCACCATGATGCGTGAAATGAGGAACCAGATTCAAGTCCAGAATGATACTTCTACCATGCTGATGAACCAAGTTGCTAGGTTGCAGAATGAAGTAACTTCTCTTTATGGAGGAACGCCAGCGATACAGCAGACAAGCTTCCCTAGTATCTTTCAGTCTGTAACTCCAAATGCACCTTATAGCCTGTACTCTCCTTATCAACCAAGAAGGCTTGCTTTTAGGAGTGACATTGCTGGATCATCTGGATTTGGTGGGATTACTCCGGCAACCAGCATGATCAATAGCACAATCGTCAATCATGAAACTGTCGTTCCAACTTCGACAACATTCCTGACTCCTACGACAATGGCAGCAGGGAGTTTTAACCCTCAAACTTATTTCAATCATTCTAATAATTATCATTTTGCTACAGCTAACAATGATGCAGGTAGTCTACTTGGCCGACAGATACAGGAACTGAAGGATTTGGTCATGAGCGTGCCAGGATTGACTATACCACACAACCAGGCTACTCCAACCTGTTTCAATGAGTCTCGTTTTGCTCCAGCTATAGCCGATGTCATTATCCCTAAAAATTTCAATCCACCCCATATGAAACAATATGATGGTACCACTGACCCAGCCGAGCATGTTGCACTCTATCAGGAGAAGATGGGCGTGGTCCACATCCCACCTCAGTATAAGGAAGCATGTTTTTGCAGGGGATTTGGCTCAACTCTTACAGGGGCAGCCTTGCATTGGCTGATCAACCAGCCTCTAGGCTCTATTGGATCATATGCTCAACTTATCAATATGTTCACTAATCAGTTTTCTTGTAACAGGGTATTTGAGAAACTGACAAGTGATCTTTACAGGGTGGTCCAGCAACCTGATGAGCTTCTCAAAGATTATCTCAGTAGGTTCAATAGGGAAGCAGTGACCATCACCAACCTGGATACTACTACTGCAATAGAAGCATTCAGGATGAGACTCAAAAAGGACTCACTACTACGATGATCTAGTCATGACACCTTGCAAAAGGTTGGATGAAGTCAGAACCAGAGCATCCAGATTCATCAGATTGGAAGAAGACAAGTTGCTTCAGGAGAAAACGACAAAGAAGAATACAACTTCAGACCATTCCAGTGGCTCTGTATCAAGCCATAAAGATTTCATTGGATCATAAGATGAAGCTAGAAACTAAGGAGAAATTGGATTTGCTTGTTCCTGAAATGATTTTCTCGTCTAGACGTCGTAGAGAATTGAGAATTCTCAATTCTTTAAATTTCAATTTCAAGAATAGGAATGGTGTGGATAACAATAGAGTATTTTCCAAGGAGAACAAAATAAAAGGCGGGGTCAATTTTGGATGAAAGTTATCAGACTCATTCCATTTTGGCGGCAAGATGGAAACATCTCATGCCAGAACTAATAGGGGAAAACCCTACTCTAAACCTGACTCCTCTAAAATTCATGTTGTAGATGATAATGATGAGGATGATGATTCTTCATACCCCAGAATAGATGACTATTGTTTCTCTGTTGATATTGCAGGATTGATCAATGCCATGGACAACCTGGGTGAGAAAGCAAGATGGCCCAAGAAGGCTGACAAACCTTCAATATGGAAAGACAAGTCCAAGTGGTGTGCATATCACGAAGACTTTGGGCATACTACAGAGAATTGTATTGCACTTAGAAAGGAGATTAGCCATCTGTTGTCCAAAGGTCTCCTCAAAGAATTGCTTGGTAGAAGGCGTGGGCGTATTGGGGACCGTGTAGACAGCCAGGAGAAGCAAACTGAGAATCCACCATCTCATCCACCTCCAACCAGAGTGGTCAACATGATAAGTGGCGGCTCAGATATCTGTGGAACAACTTATTCGGCTGCAAAACGTCGTGCTGCAGATGCCAAAGAAGATAGGTCTTACTTGCCATCTAGATATGTGAGCAAAGACAAGGGGCAAGAGATCACCTTTGATGAAGATGATAGGGGCAACATCCAGGATCCTCACCATGATGCATTGGTCGTAAGCCTTCAGGTTGCAAACTGTTTGGTTAAACGTATTTTGATTGATAATGGCAGTTCAGTCAACATCGTGACAACCGATGGTTTAAAAGGAATGGGTATCCCACTTGAGAATGTGACTAAGTGATCGTCTGTCTTAGTTATATTCAGTGGTGAAACGAAGCATACGTTTGGAGAAATCACTTTCCCAGTATATGTTAAAGGGATTAATTCCATGGAGAAGTTCTGTGTTATAGAATGTCAATCATCTTACAATATCATCTTGGGAAGACCATGGATTCATAGTGTAAAAGCAGTACCCTCAACTAACCATCAGTGCCTCAAGTTGCCAACACCTTGGGGAGTCGTAAAGGTGTCAGGAGATCAGCAGTCAGCAAAGGAATGTTACAAGGTGTCGATGAAAGCAGCAAGCAGTCCCAGGCAGGCATAACAATTACAGCGAAAGGCACGGGATGTACTGGAAGCCTCTGAATTCGATATCAATGAAGTACAACTTGATCCTTCTAATCCCGATGTCAAAGTTCTCATAGGTGCAGACTTACCTCCTGATATAGAAGTAGAAATCATTGAGTTTTTGAAGAGCAGGTTGAAATGCTTTGCTTGGAAGCATGAAGACATGACTGGAATTAGCAAAGATGTTATTACCCACAAATTGAACATTGATCCAAATGCCAAACCTGTCCACCAGAAAAGAAGGAAATTCGCTCATGAGCGTAATCAGATTATCAGAGAAGAAGTAGAAAGGTTGCTGAAGTCAAAGATGATCAGGGAGGTTGACTACCCTAGATGGTTGGCCAATGTGGTAGTTGTAGAGAAGAAGAAAGGTAAATGGCGAGTCTGTGTGGACTTTACAGACTTGAACAAAGCATGCCCTAAAGATCCATTCCCCTTACCTCACATTGACTCTCTAGTTGATGCAACTGCAGGCCATGAGGTCTTAACATTCATGGATGCTTCTTCAGGATTTCAACAAATTCAAATGGAACCTTCTGATCAGGAAGACACAGCGTTCATCACTCCAGATGGTATTTATTGTTTTCTTGTAATGCCTTTTGGATTGAGAAATGCAGGAGCAACCTACCAGAGATTAGTCAACATGATGTTTAAAGATCAGATTGGTAAAACTATGGAGGTATACATCGATGATATGGTGGTAAAGTCTAAGTGCATTGAAGACCATGCCAGAGATCTTAAGGAGGCTTTTGACATCTTAGAAGCATTCAACATGAAGCTGAACCCTTCAAAATGCAAATTTGGTGTTAAGGCTGGAAAGTTCCTCGGTTATATGGTGACCAAGAGGGGTATCGAAGCGAGTCCAGAACAGATCAAAGCTATCATCAACTTGAACTCTCCAAAGAATATCAAAGAAGTACAAAGGCTTACAGGCAAAGTTGCTGCTCTAACCAGGTTCATCTCCAATTCGTCTGACAGATGCAGGCTGTTCTATGAAGTACTCAGAAAGAACAAGTTGTTCCAGTGGACAGAAGAGCATGAAGCAGCCTTCACCAGCTTAAGGAGTATCTTGCTACTCCACCTTTGCTTTCTAAACCACAAACAGGTGAAACTTTATATCTATACCTTTCGGTTTCAAAAAATGGAGTCAGCGGAGTATTGGCAAGAGAACAAGATGGTTCACAACTTCCTGTTTATTATGTAAGTAAATATCTTCTAGATGCAGAAATCAGGTACTCCCATCTTGAATGATTGCCTTACAAGTTTGTACATGAGATGCCTGGAGCCCCTACAAGCTGAACTAGTTTTGAAAGAGCTACATGATGGTGAATGTGGCAATCATTCAGGGGGAAAATCATTATCTTCTAAGGCATTGAGAACAGGATATTATTGGCCAACTATGCGCCAAGATGCAATCAAATATGTTCAGAAATGTGACGCTTGTCAGAGACATAGCAACATCCTGCACCAACCTGCTGAGCCTCTTCATCCTATACTATCACCTTGGCCCTTTATTCAGTGGGGAATGGATATTGTTGGAAAGTTTCCTAAGGCACCTGGGGGCAAAGTATTTATGTTGGCTATGACTGATTATTTCTCGAAGTGGATAGAAGCTGAAGCATTCGTTCAAGTTAGAGATAGAGAAGTAATTTCATTCTTAAAAAGGAATATCATCAGCAGGTTTGGAGTCCCTTCAGAAATTATTTGTGACAATGGTTCCCAATTCATCAGCAAGAAGACTCAAGACTTCTGTACAAGATGGGGAATCAAGTTGATCACGTCTACACCAGTACATCCTCAAGCCAATGGTCAAGCTGAATCAAGCAACAAGTTGATCGTGAACAACCTCAAGAAACGTCTTGATCAAAAGAAGGGTAGATGGGCAGAAGAGTTACCACTAGTATTATGGGCAGACGGGACAACTCCTAAGAATGCAACAGGCCAAACTCCTTTCTCCCTAGTTTATGGAACTGAAGCTGTGATTCCAGTAGAGTTTTTCCATCCCAACGGCTAGATATGGCTTAATAACTCCAGAGGACAACCAGATTATAATTGCAGAAGATCTTGATACTATAGATGAACTTAGAGACCTAGCCAAAATCAGGACGGCAGCCTATCAGCAGAGGATCTCCAAGTCTTACAACAAGAATGTCCGTATTAGAAGGTTTCAGGTTGGAGACATGGTCCTCAGAAAGGTTTTTCAGAATACACGACAGTTGAACGCGGGCAAACTTGCAGCTAAATGGGAAGGTCCCTACCTAGTTGACGCAGAAGCTGGAAAAGGCGCATACTGGCTTTCCACCTTGGATGGCATCAGGATACCAAGAAGCTGGAATGCAGTTCATCTTAAAGCATACTACATGTAAGTTGTAGCTTGTCCATTCAATCCCGAAAACCAGGTATGATCTATTTTAACCTAGTTTCCATTATGTAATTTCAAATTTGATTATCTTTTTCGAACACTTACTGACTTAAGCATCGGAGGGGTGTTAGCTAAGCTAACACCCACCCCTAACATGTGTTTGTTTTGCAAGGAAATTCAAAGTTCCAACTTAGGTTAGCATAATCGACATGTTCAAACGGTATGCTGGAATCAACAACCTGGGTTGTTCAATATATAATCAACTTGATGACAAAACGCTGGATGAAAGTCCAACGTGTTCAATAATTCAAGTAAGTACTTTTAAATGTTAATTTTACACATCCTTTCCCAAACATTTGAACTCAGGTTTTAAAGGTTTTCACCTTTCGAAGGTTTAAAGATCATACATCTTTCTTAAGTTTAAAGGTTCAAACACCTTCGCCCGTGCGCACGTTTTTAACATTTGACTAAGTTACAAGCTGGCCAATGTACTTTGTACATATTGATTTCCATCTTGGACTTATTCAACTTGTGAACTCAAGTTATTTACAATTGGTTGTGACATTTACATGTTATCAATGACAGAAGTTTAAAAAGATTAAAGGCATCTTTTTCATTTCATACTACTAGTAACTACATGTTACATCATGCATATTGAAAAGACAACTTCAACAAGTTGTTAATTTCTTACCAAAATGTGGCACTATTAAGTCAGTTTTACAACCAAAACACCAAAATAAAAAGTTCAAACATACTGAACTAGTTTAACAGAACATCCAAAAGATCCAACCCATGCTATTACAAAACATGAGTGGACCAAAGTTCAAACAGGGAACTTGTCCAAAAAAAAAACCAAATTACATCCTAATTTTTTTTAAACTGTCTTAGAGGACACCCCCTCTATTCAGAAACCAAAAACTTAAAATAAATTGTTTAGAAACCTAACATCCTGCAGGAATAACGGAATAACTTACCCTTCAAATACCCAATTTGAGATCTTGATTTTCACCCACTTGCTCAGCAGCAGCATCCTGAGGCTTGGAACTGACTTCTCCAGCTTCTTCATCCTTGATCCCTCTTAATGCAGCCTGTTCATCATCAAGATTCCACTCTGTATGCTTCCCAGCCTGATACTCTTTAATTATCTGAATTCTAGCCTCAAGCACCATCTTGCCCGCTTCTCTGGTCAATCGTTCTTCTAAAGCCTCCAATCCCTCTCTGTTCAGTTTGTTCATCTCAGCTACCCTCATTACCCATTCTCTGATTTCTCCTTCCTTCTTCTTGATCTCTTCCCCCATAGCAGCAATTTTAGAATATTTTTCCAGCAACTTTTCCTCAGCATCTTCTTTAGCCTGAAAGGACGCCTATGCTTTTCCCCTCCAAAGTTGAACTTCACTAGCCAGCATGTTCGTAGCATCTTGAACCTACAATTAGCAGGGTAATTCAGGCATTGAATGAAGAATCTATTAGCATGAATAGTCAAAGTTACCTTTTTAACAAATTTCTTCTCAAAAGGTTCCGAGGCATCCAAGTCAATAAGGTCAGCCTTCCTCTTCTTAAAAGCTACCATGTCTCCAATCATTAACTTTGGTTTATAACTCTCAAGGTTCGGGATAAGAGATTTCACATCTTCATTCTTTGGCTTCTTGAACCTAGCAATCAAATTGCTAACACCACCTAGACTCACTTGCGAAGGAGTAGCTACAATCAAGATATAATACATAATTACTATGGATATCTTGTGTTAACATAAATGAAAGAGTAAAATCTTACCAGACGACATCCCTGGACCAGCTTGTAAAGTCTTGCTTGAACTTCTCTTCTTCAACTTCACCTTGATCAAACGAAGTAACAGGACGGATAAACCTACGCTTCTTTGGTGATAATGCACAAACAGCTTCAACAATACTCAGAGTATCTTTTCGCCTTGGGAATAGGTCATCAAGTTTCAGAACTGCAAGATTAGAATCAAGTTGTTAGATGCAGAATTTAATCATGGAACTTATGATAATGTAGAAGAAAATCAACTTGACCCTACCTTCATCCAACGAGAACGAATTGAAACTTCCAACCCCTTCCAGACTAGACCTCTTCACATAGAAAAACCTATTTTTCCATTTTCTATCCTTATCTGTCGATTCTGTAACCAAATTATTAGCCTTAGTTTTAACCCTAAATTCAAACCTTTTGCTCCCATGTGACCTCAAATCATAGCAAAAACCTAATTCCTCCAAATCAACTTTCAAACCCATATCAGCACTTAACCTTTCCAAAGTTATCAGATTCCTCCACCCAACTGGCATCAACTGGGTAAAGGCTAGACCTGTGATTTCGAAAAAACGCGCAATAGAAGGGGGAAATGGGAATGTGAGGCCAATCAAGAAAGGATACTCTAAAAAGCTAAGCCATTCACTAGAAACACAGTCGGAGGTCATAAGGGCGTTAGGCTCCAGAAATTCAGCACCTTCTGGAAAATACTTCTTCAAATCTTCAACATCAGCCGGTGTAATTTCACATCTCTCATCATCAGGATGGTCTATAAACCCTAAACAAGTAAAACCCCCAGGAAGACCCTCCATCTTAAAAACGAAAATATAAGAATTTGAGAAGGGATTAATAGAAACTCACCAAAACCGATGGAGAAATTGTAGAACCCTCGAGAGCTTTTCTTTGCAGAAGACGAAGTTAAAGAGATGCCCTCTTTAAATAATCCTAGCGGTTATAGACTCCTAGAAGGAGTTATAGACCTATTACTCTATGCAACCGCCACGTCTCATCCTTTCAATACAAAAGTGGTTGCCAGCAGTTTTAAGATGATTTTTGACTTTTAAAACTCCCTCTTTCTTATTTTTAAATTTCAAAAATCAGGGGCAATTGTTTGGGGATAAAAATCTGTGCTGCACCAACATCTTGAAGTCTTCAACATGCTAAGACATCCTGCATCCTGATATATGCAACTTGATTAAAACGCATGTTTATTTTGCAGATAATTATCTCTTCCTATTTTTAGGTAACTATTACGAAAATAATGGAGCATGATCAGTATCAACCATGACCCAAAACAAGACTTGGTCAAATCAAGGAGTCGAGCTAATCTACTTCGAATGTGGATAACTCTCAACAAACCTCCCGAGAAATGTGGCTCAACTACTTAGTTCGTGATCTCTTATTTTAGTATAAATAGTGACCCAATTTGTAATGCACACACGCACTCTTACTCTTGAATTCTCTGCAACAACACTTATTCATCTCATTGTACTTTCATTATCATTAATAAAATTTCATCTTTGAGGTTTTATGTCGGCGAACAAGTTGTTCAAGGGCTTTCCTCGTTAATTATTGTGTCATCTTATTCTTGAATTCTTTACAATCCCATTCCATTGTACCCAATTTCATTCCTTCAAGTTAGATCCCAAAATCTGACCAAAACAAGGAGGCTCCCGAAGCGGATTCGACAATACTTGTTTTTTCTAGTATTTCGTTTTGAATCCCAAACTCAGTTGTGAATATGCTTAACCCACCCAAATTCAGAAGATGACAATGGTGGCGGTGGTGGTGGAACCGGTGGAGGCGGAGTGAAGATGCCCAACAATCACTTTGAATCCCAAACTCAGTTGTGAATATGCTTAATCCAGTTGTGAATATGCTTAACCCAGTTGTGAAGATGACAATGGTGGCGGTAGTGGTGGAACCGAGAGCTCCCTATGTTCTTTAATTATTGGGTAAGAACACAATATGAGAAACTCATTAAAGAATTTAATTATTGGGTTGCTTAATTGTTTTGTCTTGTTGATGTGCTTGATCATTTTCATGGAATGGTTTTGGGTAAGACAGTGTTAACTGTTAATACAATTTTCCCACATTGAGAAGGAAAGAAAGGGGGAGAGTGAGGAGATGCATACAAATAGTTAATCTATGGTTCGGTTCAACGGTTTAGACCGCGGTTCGGTCTGGCGGTTCAGACCATGGTTCGGTCTCGCGGTTCAGACCTTGGTTTGGTTTAGAACGGTTTGGTTCGGTTTGCTTGGTTTGGAGGGGTCAGACTGCAGACCAAACCGAACCGTGTGGTTTGTGAATTTTTCAAACCGAACTGAACCATTCATGTTCAAAAACCGAACCAAACCGCATAGTTTGGTTCGGTTCGGTTCTGAACCGCGGTTCAGACCGAACCGTTGACACCCCTAGTCCTAGCTGGCATGCGAAATAAACTATGTGGAAAATAATTTCCCATGGGGAACTTGCTTATCATCTTAAGCTCAAAACTACGTCATTTTGACACATTTTTTATTTTTTTTTAAAAAACACTAGTCTTCTACCGCCGTCTTCTTCACACTTCCAGACGAACAAATGTTGAGATCTTCATCTTCCTTGCCACATTTTCCTCCATAAATGGTGAAATCAAAAATATTATTCATCACCATCACCACCTTCTCACAATCACCACCCACTATGAGCTCAACACAAACGACCACCTCCACTGTTAAACATCGCCATAAAATCGCCAACAATGACTAGAATCAACATCACTACACACAAATTAAAAAATCACAAACCGTAGTCTAAACTATGGTTTGAACCGCGGTTTGAGCCACGTAATTAAACCGTGGTTTGAACCAAACCGAACCATAACAGATTGGTTTGGTTCGATTTATAATATTTCATGGTTCGGTTTAGTTTGAAATTTTCGCAAACCTATGATTAGTGGTTCGGTCCGTAAATACCCCAAAACCGAATCATATACACCTCAAGCTCTTATGACCAAAGCCCATTATTTTATGTTCCGTCCCTGTCTCCCTCGCACACAGGCGCACTCTCCCTGTTGCTGATCGACATCCATGACGAACGCCCGCTCCTTACTCCGCTTACCAATCTCTCAAACCCTAAAAAAAGCCCTCCTTACCGGACAACCACACCGCTGCCTCTCCACCACAACCGCCACCTCCACCGGCCAGTCACACCATAACCACCACCAGCGCAACCACGAATTCCTCTCTCCCAGCGACTATCCCAACAGCTGGAAAAAACCCCAAAATCCCAAGGAGGCCCAAGCACAACTCGCCAAGCTCCGGCGAGAGTACGCAAAGAAAGTGAAGGAGGTTCGCAAGGTGTACATTCAGGAAATGGAGCTACAGAGGCTAGAAAAGAAAAGGAAAGACGATGCCAAGAAGGAGGCTCTTCGAATCGCTAATGAGGAGCGCAGGACTGCTAAAGCCGCTGCCAAAAAAGTGAAAGCCGCCGAGCGGGAATTGGCTCAGGAGGAATTCCGCAAAACCCTAGTATGTTCCCCCATTTCAATTTATTGTTTTCTTTGCGTTAATTGCTGTACCATAAAAACCTAATTGCTTTGTTCTTGTTTATTCTTAGTAGCCTAAATAAGTTGTGGAAATGAATTGTGAATGTGAATTGGTGATTTTACTGATTTACATGTTATTTTAAGAAAACAAATGGTGCCATGCTGGTGGTACTGGGAATATGAACTTGTTTGAAATGTTTAGTAAGTTTTTATTGATTGCTGAATATCATTGAGAATCGGAGATTCTGCTATTTGAGGGTTCTGTGATTTAAATTATACTAGTATTATACTTGCTGAGAATTGTTATTAATGCCTACTCATACTTGATACTCCCTCCGTCCCATACTTATCGCTACTTATTTCCATTTTGAGCGTCCCATACTTATTGCTACTTATCCAAAATGTTCATTTTTTTCTCTCCTATCCATTCACAACAACTATCCACTAACTTATTTTCTCTCTTCTACCCACTCACAACACTTACTTTTTCAACATATTTTCTGTAACGACACAAACTTTCCAATAATAGAAACAGTCTTTAATTAAATAATAACTATCCCAAAACCAGGGAAATCCCAAACGTCAAACATAATTCAAACCCAACATTCATCGTAACGGCTAGTATCATCTAACCACAATTCAAAATAATGCGGAAACATAACTGTCTTCAAACTTAACGCTAGTACAGTGGTAGAGCGGTCGGCTGTTAACTGACCTCATGAACGCTCAGGAGCTAAGTCCGATAATCAAATTCTTCCGCAGAGTTGATCCGCTACGGAATAATAATCAAAACCAGGCCCACCATAGCGGCAGGAAGTCTAATCTTCTTGTCGATTTAGAACAAAAGTGCAGATTTGTTTGAGAACGAGAAATTTCGCATTTGCCTTAACCCTTTCCTGAACCAGAACCGAGGAAGGGGCTTATATGTCCGTCAGTCGGAAGACGACGAAGCACATCCATCACCCAATCATGTAAAGGCCGACTAAGGGCTGAAACAGAGGATTTGCAATGGCAAAGATCCTCACCTTCCCACTGCTTTTTAGAATATTCGTGGATGGGCCAGGTACCATGCTCTTGGGCCAGAAGAAGTAGCAGCCTTTGAATAGGACAGAACAACCGAGATCCAATGAGAATTTGCGCGTCAGTCTTTCCAAGTAAAGATAGAAGAGAGGAAAAGCAAGAGGAGGCTGTGAGCTGAGATAAGACTCTCTCTCTTGTCAGGTAGTTTACTTAGTCGACCCACAGAAGAGTGACTTAGCTTCTTACTTTATCTTTCTTTGCCCCCACTAGCTCTACAATAAATCAAAATAACTATCTAAATACTTCAATGAATCAAAGGCCGCTTTTCCTTGCGATCTGTCCATTACCTGTACTCTTTACCTGGGGAAAAATATATAAAGAAAGAGGTGAGCGAACAATGCTCAGTAAGTTCATACGGGATCTCTCCGGGTACTAAGAAGAGATGACCGAAAGAACGGAGCCAAACAAATACTTCAATGGAAGGCTAATCATCAATAACTTAACTGTACACTTTCAACATACAGTTACAATACTTAAAAAGTTGTGGCACTATCACAAGTTCGTCAATTCCATAGTAACAAACACCTTTTCAGGGTGTTAAGAGAATAAGAGACCTTACACCTTTTCAGGGTGCTCCCTTATTAAGTTAGATCATGATCATTAAACTACTTCATCAAGTAGCATATAGTGTCTTAAGTTCTTTTCAATCAAACTAGACAATTTCATTTAGTCATTTTCAATCAGACTAATTCCCGCTAAGTCCTTTTCAATCAGACAAAGCTAACTGCACCTGTTTCAATTAGATACAACAATATTCCACATAGTGTTCAAAGGTACAAGAACACATAATACAAATTCAATTCACTTTAGATACCCATTGAACAAAACATATCAAGGGTAAGATTATTCCAAAAGACGTTCATGTCATAGGAGTTCAAATACTACCGGCCACTTGGTAGCTACACTTTAGAAAGAATATGAGGATCCTATTTTAATGGATGATACTCAAAATACTAGGAACGTAATCCCTTACTTTGGCTTGCGTACTTCTCTTTGCGAAACCACGCGCACGAATCTACAATCATGCAAAATAGTACTCTTAGACAAAAGTAAACACTATTTACTTTCCGTCCCAACATACTTTACCTTTTTTCGTTAACCTATGAGTTAATTCCTTTAACTCCTTCTAGGGTTAACTATACATTCTAGGGTTTCTCTATTACCCATTTAGATTTACTAAAATACCCCTTTTAGGTTTTACCAAAATACCCATAGGGTTTCTAGGATCAATTCCCAATCCTTATTTTCAACAATTCCTTTACACACACTAAAATCACCTTTCGCAGCACACATAAAACACACATACACAAACGCACACACACACTCTGCGCACACTGCGCACACACACACTCTGCGCACACACACACTCACACGCACACACTGTACACAAACACACACAACACAGCGCACAACACACACAGCGCACACACAAACACACTCAACACGCATACACAGTACACACACAGACACGCACACACACACGCACACACTGCCACACACACAGACACACACATCATCTTCTTCCTTTAAAACCCTAGTCAACCAAACCCTAGTTGATCAAGATATTCTTAGGGTTTCTAAAACATCTATTCTAACGATTAATAGTAACAAAGATGGAGAAGAAAAGGTTTAAGGGTTCTAGATTTACCTTCGATGAACACCTCGTTCTTCTTTCTCTCTCCTCTTCCCGAGCTCTCTCTCTCTCGGTTTCTCTCTCCCTGCCCGCCTCTCTCTTTCTTTCTCTGTGATTTTCTTTTCTTGTTTGACAAATAAAGAGGCTAGGGTATCTAGAGAGGTTTTATAATATAGGGTTTCCAATTCCCAAAAGGACTCGTTCTCCAATTAAACTAAAGACTTGGGTTTTACTTTGACTTAATAACTAAAGCCCAATTAATAAATAAAAGAGTCCAAAAATAATAAAATAGGGGGGAGGGGCCGGTTATTACATTTTCTTAATCCCCGTACAACCCCATTTGGTAGCAATAAGTATGGGACGGCGGGAGTATACACTTTACAAGCATAATTCTGTTCCCAGTTCACTGAACAGTGAATACTGCAAGTACTGCTCTTTAAGTAGATTTTGGTTTCTTGGGGAAAATGAGACCTCATATATGAAAGTGTTCATGACGTTTGGTTTATGTCTAGGTATGTTCACAAGGTGTTTCTACCTGACATAGCGATAGTTAAAAATGCGAGTTGTTCAAGGACAAATTTCATAGCATGGATGAAATGACAATTCAACTAAATTAATCTAATTTAAACACTGTATTAGTGTGGTCTTCTCCACTATGCTTACCTGTAATGAGTGAGACCAATTTAATAAACACGTAATTTATCTAGGAAATTTTTTTTTTTTTTTTTTTTTTTCACACTCTAAGAATAAGTGTTTAGAGTACATTTGTTTTTACGCATATGAGGGAATAGACTGCTGGAAATCCTATTTGGTATGTCAGGTCAGTATGCTGGTAATGTTTTACAAATGATTTTTATATGCTCATAGGTTCCACTGTCTTAGTCAATCCGTTTTAAAGAGTATCTGTTCTTGAAAAGTTATGCCCCAAAGTGAGTCCCCTTTTACAATGAAGTTACGACATTAACATTTATCAATTATCATGTGCCAATGTTCATTTGTAATGCTATGATGGGGAGCCGTTTGGTATGAGGTATTAAGTATTACCCCGGATTGGATTAACGTTAGTAAGCATGGTCGTTTGGTAGGCTATTAAGAGACCGGTTAATTAATCTGCTCATTTCTGATAAGGGCCTGAAACCACTTTTTATCCCGGCTTAGAGGGTAGTATTATTAATCCCTCACTTAAAACACGAGATATCTACTTTTTTCGTCCTTGGACTTTATAATTTTTTACCTTTGCGTCACAGAGCTATTTTTTAAGTAAAAATCCTTAGGCTACTTGGTCATCGTTTGGTCCTTCTGTAGAAGACTAGACTCTTGTTTACATCGCTGTTAAACATGCGGATGTGGCTTTTTTTGCTTACATTGAACCATTCGTGCTCACTTGGTATGCACATGGTGTTTACGTGGAAATACAGGGGCTAACGTTTCTAAAAATTAAACTTTTGACCATCAATAAAATAAAATAAATCAACCAAAATCTATACGCGGTTCAAAAAAAATCATCCTAGATCTTCATCAATTTGTGAAGGGAAAATAACCCTCCGCCTCCCCCGTCTTCTCTGCTCTCTTCCCCCCTCTGCAGCACCATCACCTAATTTTTCTCCGGTAATAACCTTCCCCACTGCCATATTTCTTATCGTGGCACTATCCACCACCCAACCCCCACCCCGACAGAAGCTGCCGCCATCTCCCCCTCTGTTTTGAGTTAACCCTAACCTCACCTATTCTGACCCCTCTTTTCTCATAATCTGCTGTCTAACCTCATCGTCGCTGCCTCCCCAACTCAGCATTCTTATTTTTTATTTTCACAGAGCTATGTTCTTTTGTTCATCTTATCAACTAATCTTGTGTGAGTTCTCTAAAGATGTCTTGAATATGTTAAAGGGAATCACTTAACCAAGATATGTTAATATTTTTGTTATTTGACCCTAATTTGTTGAAACTCCAATGTTCAAAATATGTTCATATTTTTGTTATTTGACCCTAATTTGTTGAAACCCCGATATTATTGCTGACGAATTTAAATTTGATTCTTTTTCAAATTCTTAAATCCATCCAAGAATTCAACATAGATTAAGAAAGAGCAATGCTAGGGGCACAAAATAAGGTCACAAAATCTTGCTCACAAAATCAGATGGCGATATTTTATTGGTTGTAGCGATAATGGACCCGCCACACTCTAATTAAAGACACCAATAACATTATTACACCTAAGATTTTGTTAGCAAGTTTTTGTGAGTTTTTTGTGCCCCTAGTATTATTCATTAAGAAAACAAGTATGAATTACCAGGGTGACATCAGGTCCCTTAGTGACTGGGCTTTCACCGCCTGAATTCTGGCTAAAATTTTAATCCAGGGATCTGGGTTAAAAAAATTAATCAGCATTTCACTTTAGCATAAGCGTGTGGCTCTGAGGATGCACAAAATTTTTAATTTATAGATTTCGAAACTGTTGTTAATCATTAGACAAAAATTTGATGTTATGAGAGTGTTGTTTTGATTATTGGTGGTGGTGATGATGATGGTGGTGGCCGTCGCAGTGATGGTGCGGTGTCAGTGGTGGCTGGGAAGATGGTGAGGAGTGGAAGATGAATGGCAGCACCACATATGCAAAACACCGATGTCATGTTGCCAACTGAGCCTTAGTTTACGGCAACATGAACGGCAATCTAACAGAAAGACCAAATGATGACCAAGTAGCCAGGTTTAGGATTCTTAAGATAAAAAAATAGCTTTGTGATGTAAAGGTAAAATATTAAGAAGTTAAGGGACGAAAAAGGTACTTCACTCCTAAAAACACGCTACCGAGGTTTTTATTCCAAAACTACACTGCATACTTCACAGAACAACAAAATAAAACCTAGCCTTTTGCAAAAATAATCAGCCGTTCCACTCCTTCCCCATGAGGGTTGAAGATTTTGTTGGAGAATTTAGCTTTGCGCTAATTGAGCGATTTTACAATTTTAGTTTTTTCATTGTCATTTTATTCTTCCCTTACCAGTCAGGATAATCTTCGTTTCCTTTTCTTTTTGTGCAATTCAAACTTCGATCGGAGACTTTGGGATTCGACGGTGATAAAAGAATTTAAGTCGAGTCCTTGAAGCCTTTGTTTGATGGAGATATTAATTATAGAAGGCATGAAGATGAAGGGTCTGAAATTGATTTTATACCTTAGTTATTCATTATTATTATTTGCCTCTTAAATTGAAAAATCCCCAATTATTCCAAAAATTTTGATATGTCGATTGCAAAATGTATGTCTCTTTGGTTGCTTGGGGCTTTAATTGTTTAGTTACTCCTCTATTTTCCAATAGGTGGTGATACTGAAAATTTGAACAAGTTCAATGCATATTTTCCCCAACTGATGTTGGTATTGAGATATACAAAAATTGCAGTGGAAACTGGAAAGAATGGGATATTTGATTGCACATTAGGGGGTCTTGTTTGGAAAAAAAAAAGATAGGGCTAATACCGGTGCTATCAAATGCCATGCTTTAGTTGGGAAGATGGTTATTGGTCCGGATCACTAATAGCGAGGGGAGTAATAATATCACTATAAATAATAATGCTTATCCATCCATTGCCACCAAACGAGCCCAAAGGGTGTTAACATCTCAAAAGAAACGAAGTAGCACTTCACTGGTACAAATTTATAACTCCCTGCATCCCAAAATGAATGTCCGAGAAATTTCAAATTTGCTCTTGATCAAGAGCAAATTTGAAATTTTTTGGACATCCATTTTGGGACGGAGGTAATTATATAATCTCTATTTAAAGTCCTATATTCTTCCATGGATAAATGATGTCTTCAATTAGAATACAATAGAAAATTTAGGCTATGTTCGGAAAAGGAAAAGACTCTCTAGTAAGACTAGCAGAAAAGGGAAAGGTACTGAGACAGGACTTCCACTACAAATATTTCATTTACCTTAGCTTAAGAAGTTTAAATTGCAAAAGATCATACATGATATCCTATTTGAGCAGCCGCTTTTTTTAATTAATTTAAAAATAATTTAAAAATAGATATTCATAAGCACTTTATGGTCAATTTTTGTTGTAACTTCTCATTGACATCTTGACACGTGTTTTTGATAAAATGAGGGTCACAGTTAAAGTGTAATTCAAGTGTTAGCTTAGTGGTTCCTATTAAATAAAGTGTGTGTTTAGTGCTTAAAACAAATCCTTAAATAGGACACAAGAAAGGATATAAAGTGTTCTTAAAATGGGGGGAAAATAGGAGTAGCATTCAAGGCATCAACAAAAAGTAAAAGAAATAAAGCGGGGCAAAATAACAATGTTCTTGCACAAAGATAGCGAAAACATGGGAATTGAACTTGTATTATCGACTAGTGTCCCGAAATCGATGATTATGGACCCTCCTTGAAGTTATGAATTGTTTCTCCACCACCACCCTTTTACATCTTCTTCACCCCACCCTTCTTCATGTATGCTGTGTCTGTGCATAGGGTGGGCCAGATATAATGTGGAGCTGACTGGCATAATTGAAATATAAGCAAAGAGTACTTAATGTTATGGTGGTGTTCAGCTTTTAAAAAAATATCCATTGATATCTCTACTCCTTGTTAATTAAGAAAAAGCAGATGCGTATCTTTTTCTTTTTTATTCCCTTTCACCATTTAATTGTGTTTGTGTGGGTGTGGATTATATGGCCTTGGCTGATATTTGTCACTGTGCTTGTGCATTTAGTTGAAAGAAAGAGCAGAGAAACTGGAATATTGGAGAAAGAGAGAAAAGGCAGTTGAAGAGATGAAGGACAAGAAGAATGAGCTACTTAGGCGGCAAAGCTCCATATGGGTTGATGAAAAGGATGTGGAGAAGAAGACATTAGAAGCTATTGTCAACACTATTTCCCTCTGAGCCCTATCTTCCATCTTTCCTTTACTTGCAATTTCAACCTCCCTCTCTAATGATCAAGAGACGGCGTTTGATAGCATCTTCTTGCTTTTGTAGACTAGTCCAACCGACATATTTCATCGACTAGTCGGTATAAATTATTAACCGTGGATTTTTTTTTCCCACCTGAGCCCTAGCAGAGCTATGTTTTTGATTGTTTTATCCAGTGTAATTGTCTAGATTCATCACATTTTCGCTCATCTTCAAATGGTGTACTCATCTTCTTAGAATCAACAGCTTTGGACTAGGGGGTGCGCAAAGAAAGACTAAATACTGAAAGACAAAAACTTATATGAGAACTGTTGGAACAATTGTGGTCCCTGAATGTCATACTCATTTATGGACTAAGTTTGAGGAAGAGATGAAGGCGGAAGCGTATATATCTGTCGAATCCATGATGTTGACTTTAGGGAGAAATAAGATGAAGAAGATGTAGGAAGATGATCTTCTAAATGATGAGTGCCCTTTAGTTTCTCTAGAACTTCTTAGACAATAATGAAGACAATTTAGGAGAGAAAGTAAAGAATGTAGTAGTCTTTAAGGGTTGATGGTAAGCTCTTTATATACAAGACAAATAGGCACTTCATTTAGGAGCCACACTTATTCATTCTTAAGCAATGTTAATTTACTATTTTGCCCATCATAAATAGATAAATTACATTTCAAGAATTCTACACATTATTATTATTGACTACACTTTATATTAACATTATAGGTATGATTTTATGTATGGAAAAGCTAAATGACTTGTAATGCAAGCCATGTTCTAACAATCTCCCACTTGAGTTGCAAAACAAGTCTTTCCTTTAAAATCATAAGTATAACATAAATGACAACCCTAATGTGCACTTTGTTGTTATCTATATCAATCCCGTCCATTAGTCATACAAGTACAATGACTAAAGGGGCAGTCGTTGTAATTGATTCGCAACTAAACCCACAATAATCACATGTACATATCAAACTAAATGACATAGATCAAAAGTGTAGATGTGTAGCATGGAACATAATGAATATATATACATATTCTTTCAACTAGTCCAACTTAACCAAATGTGATCAAACTTTAAAATAAAAGAACAATAAAAGAAGAAACAACACAAACTCTCACTATATTAAATGTTATCAAAAGTTGTTACACCCATATGAGCAACATGCTCGTGAAACAATAAAGGTGATAACGCCTTAGTAAACGGACCCGCTACCATGGAGTTTGTTCCAATAAGTTTTATTTCTATTTGTTCATTTTGTACTCTTTCTCTTTCAACAAGAAATTTAATGTCTTTATGCTTAGACTTTGACGAACTCTTGTTATTGTTGGAGTACAAAACCGCTGCCCTATTGTCACAATATAACTTAATAGGTCTTTCGACACTATCGACAATACGCAGTCCCTCAATGAATTTACGCAGCCATATAGCTTGATTGGATGCCTCGAAACAAGCAACAAACTCGGCTTCCATGGTAGAAGAAGTAACGAGTGTCTGCTTGGCACTTCTCCAAGAAACTGCTCCACCGGCTAATGTGAATACATATCCAGACGTTGATTTACGGCTGTCTTGGCATCCAACAAAGTCAGAATCGGAATACCCAATGATCTCAAGATGATCCGACTTTGAAAATGTAAGCATGTAGTCCTTGGTGTTTTGTAAATACCGCATCACTCTTTTGGATGCAACCCAATGTTCTCTCCCCGGATTGCTTTGGTATCTACCAAGCATCCCAACAATAAAGGCAAGGTCTGGACGAGTACAGACTTGCGCATACATTAAGCTTCCTATTGCTGATGCATAAGGGATATTTTCCATATACTTGGTTTCAAAATTATTTTTGGGACATTGATTAAGACTGAATTTATCTCCTTTAGAAACATGGGTGTCATGTGGTTTACAGTTTTGCTTGCTAAACCTTTGTAATACCTTTTCTATATAGGCCTTTTGTGATAATCCTAAAGTACCTCGTGAGCGATCATGGTGTATTTGGATTCCTAATACAAAAGATGCCTCACCAAGATCTTTCATTTCAAATTTGTTTGAAAGAAATTTCTTAGTTTCTTTAAGAAGGTTCATGTCATTACTAGCAAGCAAAATATCATCCACATATAAGACTAAGAATATAAATTTACTCTCACTGAACTTATGGTATATACAATCTTCACCAAGGTTCGTTTCAAAGCCAAATGAAAGAATTACTTGATTAAATTTTAAATACCATTGACGAGAAGCTTGCTTGAGGCCATAAATGGATTTCTTAAGTTTACAAACTAATTGATTAGTTTGTTCCAAATCAGTCACCATTTCTGGTTTCTTCATATAGATAGTTTCCTCAACGTCTCCATTAAGAAAAGCTGTCTTTACATCAATTTGATGAAGCTTAAGGTCATAATGTGCTACTAATGCCATAATGATCCTAAAAGAGTTTTTAGAAGATACCGGAGAGAATGTTTCTTTGTAATCAATACCTTTTTTTTAGTAAAACCTTTAGCAACAAGACGAGCCTTATATCTTTCCACATTACCTTGTGAATCCCTTTTGGTTTTAAATATCCATTTACAATCAATAGGTTTCACATCCTTAGGTAATGGGACAAGATCCCAAACGTCGCTGTTTTTCATAGATTTTAACTCTTCATTAATGGCATTGATCCACTTATGAAAATTAGGACTATTAATGGCTTCATGGAAGGTGAGAGGCTCATCTCCCACTAAACCTAAGTGTCCTTCATTCTCGGCAATATACACCTCATAATCATTCGAAATGACACTTCTTCTTATTCTATTGGATCTCCTTAAGGGCACCGGTTCTTCCTCATTTTGAGGTTGTTGAATTTCCTCATTATGTTCAACATTTTCATGTTGTTCATTATTTATAGGGGAGTCAATATTTTGAATTGTATGTTCCTCTTGAATTTCAGGTACAAGTACTTGATTTTCAATTGGAACTACTATGGGAAGAGGTATAGAAATGAATGCCTCTTCCTCTTCTAATTCAAAATTATTATTCCTTATTTCCCCTCTAAATTCAACATCCTCAAAGAACCTAGCATTTCCCATTTCAAAAAAGGTTCTAGTTTTCGGGTTGTAAAATTTATAGCCCCTAGATCTCTCGGCATACCCCCCAAAATAGCTACTAACTATCTTAGCGTCCAGTTTGCTCTCATTAGGACTATAAAGCCTAGCTTCTGCTCGACAACCCCATACATGAAGATGATTTAAGGACGGTTTCTTATTCGTCCATAATTCACAAGGGATTTTATTATTAGTAGCCTTAGAGGGAGCTCTATTGAGAAGATAAGTTGCGGTTTTTAAAGCATCGCCCCATAATGAGTGAGGTAAGGAAGTACAAGAAACCATACTTACCATATCCTTAAGGGTTCTATTACGTCTCTCAGCTAAACCATTCATGCTAGGCGTACCCGGCATAGTGTAGTGAGGGACAATCCCACACTCTTCAAGATAGCGAGCAAAAGGACCCGGACGTTGTTCCCCTGAACCGTCATTCCGACCGTAGTATTCACCACCACGATCAGATCTAACGTTCTTAATAGTCTTACCTAGTTGATTTTTAACTTCGGCCTTAAAAGACTTGAAAACGTCCAAAGATTGAGACTTTTCATGAAGTAAATAAATGTACCCATATCGAGAGTAGTCGTCAATGAACATAATAAAATATTGGTGACCATTCCAAGAAGGAGTAGGGAATGGCCCACAAATATCCGTATGTATTAGTTCTAAGACACTTGATGCTCTTGAGGATACTTTTCTTTTAGTGTTTGTAAACTTTCCTTTTAGGCATTCAATGCAAAATCCCTTTTCAGGAATATCAAGTTTATTTATGATTCACTCTGACACAAGCTTGTCAATTCTCCTTTTGGAGATGTGACCCAAACGCCTATGCCATAAGGTATAAGAATTTTCACTTGAAAACTTTCGCTTTTTACTTTTAGTTTCATTATTATAGGACTCATTTATTGTTTGAATAGTGTCAAGTAAGTAAAGATTATCATTACTTGACAAAGTACTAGTACCGACAATTTTGGAATTGAAATAGAGATCACATTTATTATTTCCAAACAAACAAGAATAACCTTCCTTGTCCAAAATTGTGATTGATATCAAATTCCATCTAAAGGACGGTACAATAAATGTATTATTTAACATGAAATAATAACCAGTACTTAACAATAATCTAAATGTCCCTATGCCTATAACTTCAACCGGATTCCCAGCTCCCATATAGATGAATCTCTCATCTTCACTAGGTCTTCGGTAATTCAGGCAACCCTGCATAGACATACTTATGTGAGTTGTTGCACCGGAATCCAACCACCATGTATATGTAGGAATTGAAACTAAATTAGCCTCGGTACAAACAAGACCAAATGACATACCTTTCTTAGCACGCCAAGCGTGATACTTAGGGCAGTCGTACTTCATGTGCGTAAGGTCCTTGCAAAAGAAGCACTTCTTTTCTTTATGATCATTAGATCCCTTAGGCTTCTATTGCTTGTCACCGCAATTTCTTTTCCTCTTCTCTTTGTCCCATGAGAAGAGGTAGATTCTAAATGAGCACTTTCTACCTTAGATTGCTTCAACCTATCTTCCTCTTGTGTCAAATGTGAAATTAATTCATTAATATTCCACTTATCTTTTTGACAATTATAGGTCACTTCAAAGTGACCAAACTGAGGAGGAAGAGAGATCAAAACTAAATGCACGAGAAGATCTTCTGATATCTCTAACTTAAGTGCTTTTAGCTTTGTCGAAAGGTGAAGCATTTCTAAAATGTACGCCCTTAGATTTCCGGCACCCTTGTACTTCATGGAAACAAGTTTCCTTAGGGTAGAACTTGTTTCCGACTTTTCGCTTTTTGCAAAGCGTTCTTCAAGGGTCTCAAGAAAAGTCTTAGCATCAACGTCCTCGGAGACGGTGTTCAAAAAGGTCTCCGGGACAACATTTTTCATAATCATTAGGCTCACGCGATTGGAGCATTTCCATTTCTCAGCACTTAAACGATCTTCAGCAGTGCTTTGATCAGTGATAGGAAGCGGAAACAGCTCCCTTAATGCGAGATCTATGTCCATACAACCTAAGATCATGGTTATTTTGTTTTTCCAAGTTTTAAAGTTTGTCCCATTAAGCATCGACATAGTACTCATCGCAGCAGTAATAGAAGAAGCATTAAGTAAATCTGTCGGGAATCGAGAACAAGAATGAATACAAAACAATTATAAGTAACTACATTATGAATAAATGATTAATTATATCAAATGAAATCCATCAATAAGATAATTAACATGTCATCAAAACTAATATTTGGATTGCGAATTGACTCACAAATAATTGCCTTTGATAACAAGTAATTTGAACAATATTTGATTAAATGCTTAATCTTCCTTTGGGCCGTCTTAAGCATTTAACAAAACAACTTAATGTTCATTTTGTTTGTTACCACATGAATGCTTAAGTTTAGTCAAATGTCAAGTTTTTCTTTGGAAAATCCAAGTCATTCACATATTAACTCAAACATTCAACACTTTAACAATTTTGGGTTTAGATAACATTAATGACTTAGGTGATAATATTATTTAAACAATGAATAAAATTGTTTAAGCATATAATTAATCAAGATTGTAAGGTCTGAAAAAATGTATGTTTTGTTCAAGAGGGGAAAACAAAATGGTGCAGAAACTTTTAAAATTCCAAGTCTGTGAATAGGGTCTGCACGGTCGAGCATATAAAAGTGCACGGCCGTGCAACTGTTTGCAGAAACTATGTTTTCCTCGACATACTTTGCACGACCGTGCTAAACTTGATGCACGACCATGCCAAAATTAGCGGAAATGACATGTTCTCTCGGTATAGTGTGCACGATCGTGCTAAACAAGAGACACGACCGTGCCAGTCGAACCGGTCCGACCGGATTAAACAAGACACCCATCCGAACCAGCACAATCAAGATGCACCGGTTCAAGGAAATGAAGGCGCACGGCCGTGCTAAACGAAAAGCACGACCGTTCCATATTTTCTGCATTTATTTAATTTTGTCAAAATTATTCCCAAAAGCAATGAACAACAAGTAGATCCACATGGTATGCATTAGACAACATAAAACCATGCTTTTAAGGGATAATCTTGTTTTTAAAACAATGGAATCAAGTAAGTAGATCCACATAATTATGCATTACACATAATCATGTTGTGAAGGGATAGTCAAACTTGAACCAATGTGTTCATTTAACAAAACTTTCAAAAAAAAATTCTTCAAAACTTTAGATGATGAATATCAGCACTCTAAAATGAATTAGAGTCTCTAAACAACATCAAAACCTTGATGATTCAACAGGAAAAATGAATCAAAATTAAAGCGTTTTAAAGCTTTCTTAAGAACTCAAACCCAAACAAAAAATGAGCGGGCTCTGATACCAATTGTTGGAACAATTATGATCCCTGAATGACATACTCATTTCTTGACTAAGTTTGAGGAAGAGATGAAGGCGGAAGCGTATATACCTGTCGAATCCATGATGTTGACTTTAGGGAGAAATAAGATGAAGAAGAAGAAGAAGATGTAGGAAGATGATCTTCTAAATGATGAGTGCCCTTTAGTTTCTCTATAACTTCTTAGACAATAATGAAAATTTAGGAGAGAAAGTAAAGAATGTAGTAGTCTTTAAGGGTTGATGGTAAGCCCTTTATATACAAGACAAAGAGACACTTCATTTAGGGACCACACTTATTCTTTCTTAAGCAATGTTAATTTACCATTTTACCCATCATAAATAGATAAATTACATTTCAGGAATTCTACACATTATTATTATTGACTACACTTTATATTAACATTATAGGTATGATTTTATGTATGAAAAAGCAAAATGACTTGTAATGCAAGCCATGTTCTAACAAGAACACCATGACCCGTCTCATAGTAGAGACGGGTCAATTTTGACCCCATGACCCGCGGGCAAAAGATTATTTTTATTTTTATTTTTATTTATATTTGTTTTTGTGGTATTTTTTCGGTTTGCCAAAAGTAATAGTTACTATAACTAAATGTAACAAACGTGTTATTTATATGTAATAGTTTGTATGCATAAAAGCAATACATGTATACAGAAAAGTAAAATAAAAGTGTGTTTTTTTTTTTTTTTTATGTTTTCTTCATTTGCCAAGAGTAATACTTATTATAACTAAAATGTAACGAACGTGTTACTTATATGTAACCGTGTTTATACATAATTGTAACACATATATGTATAGAAAAGTAATAATTCAACCATTTATATTTTAGAACTAAAAACACTTGTGTTAGTAATATTGTAAAAATAAAAAAGTAACAATTTATATAAACGAATGTTACATTTTACTTGTATAATAACATTGTAAAACAGTTACGCTTACTTGTATAATAGTACTCCATCCGGACACAAATATAAGCAAAAAAGATGGGCTTTTTTTGGACCTAAATATAAGCAAAAAAGTTGGGTTTCAATACAAAACTCATTAAATGTAATTGTATTTAATACTCTTTTACCAAAAATACCCCTAATTAATTACTCATTTGCAAATACAAGTGTACATTTATTCCACATTTAATATAATGATATATTAGTAATTTTAATATATTTATTATAAAATCAAGACAATTAACTAAATTTAACTACTTTCTTAATAAGTGTGATTTTAGTTTCTTTTGCTTATATTTGTGACCGAATGGAGTATATCCATATGTTTTAAAATAATACGTTACAATGAGTTCAATTTATCATGATACATGTAAAAGTATTAAATTATCTATAGAAATTTGTTACAATTTCATCTACTAAAGTGTTACATTTACTTGTACAGATAATTACATTCATGTATATAAGTTGGTATTTTTTAAAATGTTATTTTCTTTCAAAAAATAAAATCAAAACACTCAAAATAAAAAATATTATGAAAAAACACTACTCCCTCCGTCTCGCTCGAATTATGATTCTTGGTCAATCTAATTATACTTTGACCGATAATTTGAAGAAAAATAATGATGCTAACAAAAATTTAAAAATTGTTAATATATCACGGTTACTAATAAATTCAATAACTATTTTTAGATTTTTATTTATCTTCAAATTATTAGTCAAAGTATAATTAAATTGACCAAGAATCTTAATTCGAGTGGGACGGAGGGAGTATTACATTTCAGTATAACGATAATTACATTTAGTTATTGTTAGTGCTACACGTATTTATAGTTAGTATTACAGTTGAAAAATGAGTAAAATGATTTTTATTTTTTTTTGTAAAACTGGTGTTACGTTTACTTATAAACAATGTTACTTTATAAGTAACACAATTGTTACATTTAGTTATACTAAATATTACTTTTGACAAACGAAAAAATAAATAAATTAAAAACTATTTTTTTTTTGGCCAATGGGTCACTGCCACGTGACAGATTTTGAGTGAAGCATGAGTTGGGATCCTACCGGTGTTCTAAAAAACGCTAGGCGGGGCCTAGGCGGCGAAGCCGGGCCTAGCGCCTAGGGGCCTAGGCGGGGACTAGGCGGGGCCGAGAAATAACGGATTTTTATATATTTTAAATAATTTTATATATAATTACATATATTTATCCAAATAGTTTGTGTAAGTAGACAATTCCTAGTAAAATATGGAACATGAAAGACAATACATTTCAATGCAATATAGCATTTCCTAAAGTGTGGTATGATTTTATAGGTAGCAAAAAGAAAAAACTCAATTTATAGAAATGTTTTCCAATTTGTCCTAGGAAAAAAGAGGAGCACTTTTGAAAGTTTTGGCTATAGAATAGAGGGATATTTATCCCACATTGGGTGTGGAATGAAAAACCTAGGTCATGGAATACTTTATTTATGAAGGGCAAACTTGTGGGGAAGCATACATGCTTTGATCTTTCCATCAGTGTTTGTTGAGGTTAAATACTGTTATGAACTCATATAATTAAAATTAACTTATTTAATATACAACAATTAATCTAAATGAGTTACAGCCTTAGTTATATGGAAAGGAGAAGGTGAACTAAAGTTATCCCACATTGGTTGTATAAGGAAAGGCTTGGGATTCTCAATAAATACTAAATAGTCTAGATGAAAATTGCTTTTAGGGGCTGGCTATTTATCCCACATCGGTGGGGTAGTGAAAGGTTTGGGACAAGCTCTATATAAATGGAGCACTCCTTCCTTTGTTCCCCTATAAGGCTATAACTAAGCTTTGGCATTTGTGAAACAAGGCTACCATCCATGAGTTAAAATTTTAGACTTTTGTGCGTGCGCCTAGGCAGCGCCTAGGGACGCCTAGTCGCCGACTAACGGCATCTACGCCTAAGTGTCCCGATTTTCTCCTAGGCGAGGCGTTTGGCAACCGACCAATGCTTAGGCGGCCGCCTAGGCCGATTTTTAGAACACTAGATCCTACGCTTCGCGGAGAATGTTGTACACGGGTCATGCGTCGACCTGTTTTTTCTATGAGACGGATCTAGGTGTTCTCACAAGAGACCACCTCATACTGAAAACCGTATACGGAAACGAAAATATCATAACTCAGGAGACCACAGTACTTAGATTTTTATAAACCATTTTTGTTTACTACTAAAGTACCTGTAAGTACCCCAATCTGAAATCGACCTACTTTAGAGGAATTCTTTGTACCATTTAGGGATAAACCAATGGGCCAGGACCTCACTAGGATAAACCTGGTATTCCAGGACTGAACTGGAATTAAACTTAGAAAAATCCAGAAGCTCGTCAAGTCGAGTCGTACGGATGGTTTGGGCACATGAGGTCCCTAGCCGTACGGCTATGTTGGGCACCCTCAGCCTCTATAAATTGAACCCCATGATGATCATTTCAGGGGGGGAGAAAACATTTTGTGAGTTGAAACTCTGCCAGTTTGAGAGCAGAAAATGAGTGATACACATATTTGAGTGAAAAGAGAGGAAGATAGGCCATAACCACAATAGGTGAAGCCTCATTCTCCCCATCTTCTTCTTCATCTCAAACTCTCTTTTATCTTTGTTCATATTAATTGTTTATCTTGTGATTATCTCTTCTTGTTCTTGCAAAGTTTTGTCCATTTCAAGCACTTTACATTTTTTGCAAGTCTTGTCCATTTTCAAGCACTATATCTATATATTATACAAGTCTTGGCCTTTCAAGCTATAAATTATTATGATTATATATGTATATGATCCAAATCATGAGGTGATTCAAGGTTCCCTTCACACCTAGTGTGTGATTATGGGGTAAAACCTAAAGATGATCATGGTTTGTTACATTTTCATGTTGATTTTGTTTTATTTGGCCATAAGAGTCATGATTGGGGGATAAAGTTCCAATTTTTATCACCCCAACTATGATCTAGCCATAAATCACCAAGTATGGGACATAAATATTGATCTTAATGTTATATTTGTGTCCCTAAAGGTTTGATCTTGTATAATAAGTCCATTTTGGTGGTAAAGTTTCAATCTTTATCCACCAAAATGGTCATTTTGGTTTAAATGCCATGTTCATCAACTTTTCATAATTTTCTCCAATGATTGCCTTTGATCACACCTAAATCTTTGTTTTTGGGGTTCCTTTAATGATCAAAGTGCATAGGAATGAACTTTTCAAAGTTTTGTTGTTAATCATAAACTGGAAATCAACATTCCAGTCCAGTTTCAGCAAAGATACTCTGTTTTGACTGAAACTGGACTGTTTTCTGATAAACTGTAAAAATGCCATGGAGAGCCCTCCCCATCCGTACGGCTACTTTGGCCGGGGAGGGCATTTTCCAGTTTCTTCCTTTCCTGACCAGAAAGTTTACAAAATAAACCTTTTCTATTAAATAACTAATTGGTTTTGTCAAAACAGTCAGTTTCTCCCATTTTGAAAAACACACACACACACACATGCACTTTCGTTAACTAACATTAGGGAGACTCGGTCCTATCCGAGGCGACTTGGGTGACGTGAAACTCTTCCCAAGGCGTAACCTGACCTCCGAACTAATAGAATCTCTAACCTTTTCTTTTGTTGGGTTAAATAATTAACAAAAGTGGCGACTCCGTTATTTTTGGCATGTTAACCGCGTTTGGCCTTTCGCCCCCAAAACTCATCGCGATCCTCCGCGCGGGGGCGGGATCCTTACAGTGGCGACTCCGCTAGGGAATTAAATGTTCTCAAACTTCTTTTAGAAGCTTTGGGGGCATTTATGTGTGGGTCAAACTCCCGTCCCCCGTTTTCGTTAACTTTTGTGTTTTTTTGTGTGTGCTGTGTTTCTGTTTGAATTTTCTGGAGTGGAAACTGTTCTGAATGTGCAATAAACTGGGGCTTGATGATCAGAAGATGAAAAATTGCAAAAAAATAATAATTGCCAGCATTCTATAGCCGTACGACTATATTGGGCAGGGAACAGAATGTTCCAAAATTTAACAATTTTGTGCAGGGCAGGAACATTTTGTGTCCCTTTGGCTTCTGCTTGTCCAGGTGTAAGTACCCCAATCTGAAACTGACCTATCTTAGAGGTAGCCTTAGCACCGTTTCAGGGATAAGCTAATAGGCCAGGACCTCCCTAGGATAAGCTATAAATTCCAGGACTACTCTGGTATAAAATTAGAAGAATCCAGAAGCTCGCCAGGCTTAGCCGTACGGATGCTTTGGGTACTAGAGGGGCCTAGCCGTACGGCTGGTTTGGGCACCCTCAGTCCCTATAAATAGAACCCCTTGCTGATCATTTCAGGGGAGGGGGAGAAACATTAGAACTAAGGTTACTCTGTCGAATTCACCTCAGAATAGTGTGAGTAAGAGTGAACAAAGAGTGAAAGATAGAAAGGAAGATTGGCCTAAACCAAGATAGGTAAAGCCACCTTCTCCCCCTCCCTTCTCTTCATCTAAGAACTCTATTTATCTTTGATCTTGTCATTTATTGTTGATCTTTACATTCTTGCAAGTCTTGTCCATTCAAGCAATATATATATATATATCTATTACTATTTAAATTTCCTAGTCCAAGCCATGAGATGATCAAAGGTGCCCTCCATACTTTGTGTGGAAGAGGTTCAAACCTAGTTTGATCATGGCTTGTTGATTGTTCATTTACATTCTTGTCATGGATGATGCTCTTGTTGTTCATTTTGCTCATTTGAAGCTATGATGATCATGTTGAGGATAAAGTCTCAATCTTTATCCTCATCACCTTGATCTAGCCCAAAATTCCCAAGTTTGGGTAATAAAGATCCAATCTTTATGGTTTGTTCTTGTCCCTAAAGGATTAATCTTGCCTAGAAGAGCCATTTTGATGGTAAAGTTTCAATCTTTACTCATCAAATGGTCACTATGGCTCAAAAGGGCATATTGGCCACCTTTTTCATTTTTCTCCCATGATTGCCTTTGATCATGCCCAAACTCTTGTTTTGGGAGGTTCTTTGATGATCAAATGGCATAGGAATGAGTTGTTAATGTTGTTTTGTGTTGGAATAACAAACTGGAATCAGAACAGTTTGGTCCAGTTCAAGCAGAATGCTCTGTTTCTGCCTGGAACTGGACTGTTGCTTGAACAAACTGTAAAATCCCAGGAGTGGTCTCCCCATCCGTACGGCTACTTTGGCCGTATGGGGAGATTGACCATTTTCCCCTTCTGTCCTCTGTTTTCTTGTCAAACAAACCCTTTTTCAGTTGAAAAGATAAATAAAAAGTTAAAACAAAGATTTTCCGTTAAAACACACACACACACACATGCACTTTTGTTAACTAACAAGGGAGACTCGGCTTTGTCCGAGGAAACTTGGGAGGACCTAAAAAATCTTCCCAAGTTGTAACCTTATCTCCGAACCTTTGAACTCAAACCTTTGTCATTTTGTTGGGTTTAAAATTAACAAAATGTGGCGACTCCGTTAAATTGGTCCGGTTCCCGCGTTTGGTATTTCGCCCTTGAAACGTGCTCGTGTTTTTTTTGGGGCGGGATCCTTACACCAGGTTCCAAATTTACAGTTTTTTTTAGCACATTACCTTCTTCTTTTCTAGCCAAAACTTGGTTTTGAAGCTTGGTCATGCACAAACTTTTGGACATAAATTTGGGTTTTCAAAACCACCTTGTGCATGACCCATTTTGTAAAAGATTTTTTGAATTCTTTGTTGTGCACAACTTGTTTTGCAAATGGTTTTCAAAATGATCGTTTCTTGTAAAGTTTTGATTTCAAAGGATTCTTTGGTTGTGCACAATTTGTTGTACATACAAGTTTTGGCCTTGTTTGTTCATGTTCTTGCTTGATTACTTGTGTAAATAGCTCATTCATGCTTGCTCATTTTTGTTGATTATACATTGCTCATGATGTTAAAACGAATTGAAAATCTCTATTTTAACTCAAAAGGGAACATAGAATGGCTTCACACTACGCGCGCTTGACCTTGCACGTTCCAAATACCCTTTAAACCTGGGATGGATGCCACGATGCAGCTTGATTGGTGCTCTTGTGCCCTTCTAGCGCGCACGGGTCCATTCCACCTCCCCTTCCGAGCCGAGTCAACCACACTCATCTGTGACACATAAATACCGAGACCTTGGTTGGTTTTTGGTCTAGCTCACGTTACCACGTCCCTAATACGTGTCTGAGATTAATTGTGGCCAAGCTAATGCCCGAGTCATGACTCCTTGTGAAAGCAAGTGTGACCATGGTCAACTTTGACCCGGTCCTTGACTTATGCGTTAATGTTGACCGTAATTAACCTAAGTCACGTATTAAGGATGGGGTGACACCGTGTTGTCAAGCCCTAATGAATGGTCCATACTAATCATCCTTAAGCCCAAGGATAAGGTTCGAGAGCCTTCATCAAAGATGAGGTTATGCCGGAAGTCCCTTAAGTCCCTAAGACGAATCTCGATCTTGACCGGGGCTTAATCATGATTGGAATGGCTCACGCATTTGGAATCTTGCGACTCACTAGACCCTAGGTTCGTTTCTTTTGGTCGGTGGAAGCCGCTTGCCCTATAGGACCCTCGCCCGGGACAGTCCATCCTTGGGAGTGTGCAAGGCAGGTGAAAAACGAGGGGTCTATAGGCGTAGTGATGGCCTCCACTGATCCAGGATTTAGAATAGCTGCGAAAAAGAAGAGAAATATTTTCCAACCGATTAGGAACAAAATGTGTTTTAAGTAAACATGAACAACAAATGCTAAGCCTTTGAACTGTGCACTAACATTTGTTCGTGTGACAAGATCTTCTAATAACAATCAAAAGAATAAACAAAATTCCTTTTCCTAAAAGCAAAAATGGTTAAATTCATCCAAAATGCATGGCTTGGGCTCCCCCCCCCAAAAGGGTGAAACCCGTCTCTCTCAATAAGTCAAAATCTCGTTTGTATCGAGTCTCTGTTTTACTCAAAGCATGGCTTTTCGAAAATCCTTCCACGGTGCTCTTACGGCCGCCCGTCTTTCGTGTTATAGAAAACAATGGCAAGCAAAGCTCAAGCAAACGAGATAGACATCAGATTGGATGCACATGCCCGATTGTAGGGTAGAGTAAAGCTTTTAGAAAGGACAGTCAGCACAATGAGAGAGCAAGTGCGGAGGGCCGAGGTTGATCGTAATGAGGCGATCAAAGTGGTCCAACAGCTCCGTGAGGAAATTAAGGAGCTCTTCCACAAGAGGGTCGAAGAATTATGGGAGAAGAATGGCACAAAGCTCAGGAAGGACCTCGAGGAAAAATACGATGGCCGGTGCGAACTTCTATATAGCCGAGCGGAGTTGTCAGATGAACTGGAAAGGCACAACTCGAGGAACACCCGAGAATGCCTGTACGAGATTATAAAATCTATCGAGGAGATCAAAAGGTCCTCGGAGAAGCTGTCTCCCTCCCCGGGGACCACCCCCGGTTGCTCAGTCCAAGATGGGCAAGAGTCTCGAGATCAGCTTCAGCCCGTTACAGTATCCCATGGGGAGCCCGCGGTGGTTGTAGGAGGATTTCACCCCCAAGGGAAAGGGGCCCATTATCGTTGGTTCCATGAGTTAGGAATGCCGAGGGAACAAATGTTAGAGCACTTGCTCCGGATAGGAAATATGGAACTGCTGGGTCGCCACGTGATATGGGCCGAACCGCTCGGAGCGCACCATGATCCTAAGCAACTCTGCAAGTACCACCAGGCCTCGGGTCATTCTACGAACGCCTGTCTCACAGAAATCATATCCAATCGCTCATCGACAAGTAGGTTATCACCAAGCAAAGCGGTGAATGGGTGTGAGGTGAAGAAAGGAAGAAGAAAAATAAAATGGGAGTGGTCTAGCGTCGTAGGTTCTAGAGAGTCCTTAAAAAAGTCTGTTGTGGACAAAGTCTTTTGTTTTTTTATGAAAAGCCCTGCGAGGCAATGCTATGTGAAAAACCACGAAGTTAGGCGTGGTCAGGACAGTGAATAGTAGAATGATCGAGTCAATAGAGTCAACAGTCGAGTCTATGATTGTAAAATAGAGTCTTATGAATGATATGAATCACTTTTACTTCTATTCTCTCTAGACTTGAGGCATTATCTTGAAAAACGCATTAACTCTCGGAATCGCTTTGATTAATGTTGTCAAATGATTGATATATCCCCAAAATGATGAGTTGACTCCCAAACGTAATAGTCAACAACGACTCATTCAAGGATGAATGGACCCAAACATAAAAGAGTACAAAATACAAACAATCAATCTTGATATGAATGAATGTTGTGATCAATTGGCATGAAGAAAACCATTAGTGGCAAGTCTTCGTTCATACACCTCCCCGATACACAACCCAATACACTTTTCTGAAACAAACTCCTGATGCACATCGAAGGTATCCGAGACAGCGAAGAGGTGAGGACGTTGTTGCTCAACTACCAAGATGCAACTGTGATTGCACGTGCGCAACCAAGCAAAGGTCTTCCCAGATCTTCGAAATCAAAGACACAAAGGAGCCAATGCCCAAGAAAGCAAGCTAGGGCCGATAATTACCTCCTCCCCTTTCAAAAAAAAAAAGAGGAAAGGAAATGACAAGAGGAAATGCTTGCCTCAAGAGACCCATCCACACCAAAGAGGGTCATCCCAAGAGGCCTATCTCAAAGAGATCACCGCAAAGCGGAAGCAAGCAACAATGTCCCCGAGACGACGTCAAAAGAAAGCCAATTTCAGCAAAAGACGGCCTAAAGCCGAACTATGGCGACCTGAGCTCCTCACATTGAGGGGAACGTAGGCAACCTTTGGGTCCGGTCATAGCATGATATGAATCCATCAACCTCGGTCCTCCCAAAATGACCCGGTTCTCCTCCCTTGGTCCCATCAATGACCAATTTCCCAGATAATGACCAATCTCCCCTAAAACACACCTCGATCTTTCCATTGATCGAATCTGAATATCAAATGATCAAACATTTATGCATGTTAAGGCTAATTGTTTGAATTTTGACCTAATGCTGAACACGGTTCATTCGAGCAATCATTTTGATGACAATAACTAAGGCCTATTCCAAATGCCTCGACAAGTCTTCTTTTCCACGTCGTAGGAAAGAGCCAAACACGTGAATTTCTGTCCATAGGCTTCCTTCCTTAGAAAATGGACTCACTCCCGTAAATGCCTATGCATATACTCGTGTGAGTAAACATGATTTACTCCTGTCCGTGCCAGGGCCAATTATTGCCCTTGTCTACGTCCGAGTCAACTAGGCCACTCCCAGGAGGAAAAGGTGGTGGGAAACGTGAAGAGGGCTAAAATGGCATGTGTGGATGTTAAGGGGAAAGGAACCCGCATGAAGGCGGGCAGTGTCCCGAATAACGAAAGACGCACGCCCAAAGAAAAAGGGCGAGACCCGAGGAGTAGGTCCCGGCGACCCAAGGTACTGGGGCTAGCAAGCCATGACCACGAGGCCTGATGAGTAGTCCTCAACGAAGACAAAACACTGGGGATGCAAGCCATGACTGCGAAACCCAAGGAATAATTCCCGGCAAGGCAACGCACTGGGGCTGGCGAGCCATAAGGGTGCAATGGAAGGACCAACGAAGAGTCATACTTTGGGTAAAACGGTCTGAGTCAAATAAGGTCTCCCGTCTGTCAAAATCCCCTAAAAGTCCTCAGAAAGCTTGGTCAAAAAGTCAACCATGCTTGTATGATCCGTACGGCTGGTTTTTCCATGTGAAAGATTTCATATCAGCAGCTTGTATCAGCTGATTTCCCACAAGTGAAACTCATTTTCACTTGTTCAAAAACCTGTCAGATACGTGTCAAGGTCCAAATAATTGAGTCCAAACATGTTTCGGGAATCCCCGACGGTCCAGAAATGACCACAAAGCCTTCTCGAGGCGAAGCTATGCATAAATGGTGAATTTACAAATAAAAGGGACAATGTTTTAAAACAACCAAAGATAACAAATTTTCATACAATGTTTTTGAATAAAACAGATCAAAAGAAAAATTGTTTAGGTTGGTGCATCCTAATCTGAGTCCGGATAAGGGTCCTCGGGAGGCGAATGAACCCTCTCCAAAGGACGAGGTGGGTACATGCTGGGGTCAAAGAAGAAGATGGACTCCGCCAAGCTCGAGCCTTCACCCGAAGAGGTTTGGCCCGGAAATAAGGAAGGAGGAACCTGGGAATGAAGACCGGGGTATCTGATCGGCTAGGGCTCCACACGCTCCAAGGCCAAATGAGCAAAAGGATCCGGGGCGAGCTCGTAAAAGACGGGTCACGGAGTGAATCCCGAAAAGCCTCCAAATCAGCTCCACCTAAGGTATGGCGACAGACAAAGGATGGGGGAAGCTCTACGCTTGAGGCCCGTCGGAAAGACCTCTCCCCACCACTCACCGAATTTCTGCTCGGCGTGAATCGTGATTCAGTCTGAGGCCCTTGGAGGAGCGCCCAACAAACCTCTTCAGCCACCTTTTGGCCCGTTTCATGAGGGAGGGTTTATCCAAAAAATCCCGCGCCGCAACCTGCATAGGGAAATTAAACGGTTCAGTGGAATAGATAGGGATATGGGATGAAAAAGTGTGTGCGAAGGAAAGCATATGTCGCGCCCCGACCCGTGGTCCTACTTGGCCCCACGTCTGGGACACGCACGGAAGACGTCATAAAACATTTTAAGAAATTTTTCGAAATATACTTTCATAAAAAGGTCTTACATAACCAAACAACATTTACTAAACGTGACTACTAGTCACAAAACAACTTTCACAAACAAGTTCTAAGCCACTTGGCTACACACTTCACTTACTTACTTATTTACAACACGAACATCTACCAAAAGAGTTGATACAAACCAAGTCACGGGTACACTACCCAAAAAGGTATTACATTTACATAATGTATCCTTTACTTACACAAACTTTCCCAAAATATCTTACCCAAAGATCTCCTCGACGTCCTCCCTGTGTGTGTGAACTATCCCCTGGGCTCCTTCTTATCTAAAACGGTAAACAAATAAAGGGTGAGAATAATCTCAGTAAGTTACTAAATGCAACTACATTACATGCTAATATGATAAACATAAAGGAACAACGCCATAATGATCATATAGCACATAGCACATAACATGAGAGGCTCCTATCGCCAACCGTCCCATACCGGTTGGAAATAACGACCAACTCATCATACAACACATAAAACGGAAATAAACACTCATACGTGGATACTGAGCCAAGGTTCTCAAACCAACGATAGCCATCTGAGAGGCATCAACTGAGCAGCATCGAAGAGCTGAAACGGGTTCCGGAACCAAACAACATCAACAACAGGGGAAAATGACACAAAGTCATAACCCAAAGTGCCCAACCTTTGGCCTAAGGAAGGGGGTTAAAAATGGGAAACCAATGATAGGAGCCTTATAATGTACTTGGCTCGGAGACCATTATAATCCCTATCACTGCCCAACACACACAAAAGTACCAGCTGGACTTTAGACACACCGAAGCAAAGAAAACTTGCTTAACAACAAACGGGGTATGATTCCAAAGTAGGGAACCACACAAGCTCATATTAGAGAAGTAAACACGTTTTCATAATAGTATGCACCATATTGACATTAAGTCATCACACAAACCATCCAAACCATCACATTAATCCAACTTGATCACAAAAGACCAACTCTACCATAATGAACCATGGATACTCATTTTGGTACTAATCACCTACTGGATTTACGTACTATAAAAAATCAAACCCCACTCAATAACCAACCCATCGTGTAGTACTCGAGAAGAGCTTTCCAACGATAGTTTACACGACTAAAACGGAGTCCGGATGAAGAAGTTATGACCTCCGGAAGATTTTACGTAAAAATACACAAGTTCAGACTTTGGGCCCTTACACGACTCGTGTAACACTACACGACTCGTGTAAGAACTTTTACACAAGTCGTGTAACAGTACACGACTCGTGTAGAAAAACACCCTTCAGAATCTCTCCTTACACGACTCGTGTACCCCTACACGAGTCGTGTAATCAGCCCAGAAATCTCATTTGGCTGAAAACAAAATACTCCTTCATCTCACCAACCCAAAACCCTAACCTTATCAACCCTCAACATTTTCAACCCTTACAAAGGCTACAAATTCAGCCCAAACACCATACAAACACCAACTTCTATACCCTTCCTAATACTAACAAGCTATGTACAAGTTTTTACTACTCCCTCTGTCCCAAATTTACAAGTATATTAAAAGTATACTAAAACATCATTTTATAACATATAAGCATATAAACATGTTTATGACCAATTTAACATTTAAAGGGGGATTAGTAACTTACCTATATTCCGGAAAAGATGTCAAGAAAAATAAGATGGATCGGTAGATATGATCTAATCAACACCCTGAACATTTATATATTTTTAGATTTGGAAATGGAGTAGTAAATTAAAAGAAATAAAATGAGCAAGAATCAAACCCTACCTTAGCCAACAATGGAGATTTCTCTGAGAAAATGCTAAGGAAGAAATGGTGGTGTGCTAAACTAAGGGGAGGGAGGGATGAAGAGGTCACCTAAAGACCTTTATCCAAAAATCACAAATAAGTCACTCTAGTTCCACCTTTAGCATTTAACCCCTCAACTCCTATTTTCAATAAAGCCCCATAATTCCACTAACAACTTAACTCCCCAAAATAAACTTTACTACTAACATTTTAACTAACTCAATAATCCATTAAATGTGCAAATCATATAAGATGATGCGACACATAAAATGCACACATAATTTTAATAAAAAATACCAAAATATATAAAATAATATTAAAATAAATAAACGTATTTCGGGGTCGTTACACTCACTCCCCCTTAAAGAAAATTCGACCCGAATTTTAGGATTGCTTACCTCAACCCTCAAACAACCAAGGGTACTTCCTCTCGATCTCCTCCCGAAGCTCCCAAGTTGACTC